>JBCFYV010009882.1:19075807-19207950 GCA_039000515.1 Timema cristinae
TGAAATTTTCTCTGGTATATTTTATCACACTTATATTATATATTATTTTGCAATCCAAATATATTGATATTTCATGCTGTTTTGAGAAAGTATGGATATTTCATACTGTTTGGATACAATTTCAGAAGTTAAAACCCTGTTTCAAGAATTTGGGTACAGTGGATTTGAAATATGGTGGGAGAAATCATCTCGCTGAATTTCAACAAGATCAGCAAAAAAAAAAAGAGATACAGCATATAAATGATGAGCCTAAGCAACACTTCAAACGGCTATTTAATGAAATTTGTGATCACCTATTGATACAAATTATTGATAGGTTTTAATAATTTCATGATCTGTATTTCTTTCTCTTTTGTATCATACTAAATTTAGTACTCTCACTCATAAAAATACAATTCCTGAGGAGCATTTTAACAAATTGAAAGATATGGTCCTATCTTCTACTACATGCGACTTATAATGAGTTTGTTGTTGTGTATAGTTCGAAAGAATTTAAAGATATGTCTGCAATGAAAATTGTTCAATAGATGAGACAAAATTATTTAGACTCGGTTATGCCAGAAGTGTATGAATTGGTTACCCTAATATGGACAATTTCGTCCACAACAGCAACTGTAGAGTGAACATTTTCTTCTGTGAAAATTGAAAAGAATAAATCTTTCTGTAGCTCAAATCAAGGCAAGGGAAGATTAACTTGAATTTTGATGATTTCAATTGGGAAAAACTTCTTAAAAATCTAAGAAAGAATACTCCTTTTAAAAATAAAGTTATTGACTACTTTACAATAAAATCCCGTAGAATGGACTTAATTTTCAAATAAAATTGAATAAGAAACTATAATTTGTGTGAATATAAGTGTTTTTTTTTACAAGTGACAGTT
This sequence comes from Timema cristinae, assembly GCA_039000515.1. Lineage (NCBI taxonomy): Eukaryota > Metazoa > Arthropoda > Insecta > Phasmatodea > Timematidae > Timema > Timema cristinae. The sequence continues at coordinate 19,076,688 of JBCFYV010009882.1, forward strand.
TTATTATGCTTAGCCTTGTAGCCTATATTCTAATGTGGTAATATTAACAAACACACTCGTTAGACAGGTGCACCATCTATCAGTATAGATAAGAATCCTTAAAGGGAATTTAATTACAGTTAGAAAAAGTTGTCATGGATCATAAATTAAACAAAGTCATGGGGTGGAAGGGGGCAGAGAATCTTTTATGTTGGTTGGGAGAGGGGGTAGATAATTTTCCATGTGTGGTGGTACAGGGAGTTAGTGAATCTTGCATGGTGGTGAGAGAGGGGGATAGAGAATCTTGTATGAGGGTGGGAAAGTGGGTAAAAAATCTTGACCCCCCTCTTTATCTTCACTTGGTTGGACATGTAAAATAACCTCTAAATAGCTTTTAATGGAACCCATTATTTCATTTTTTTTGTGAGATAGACCACCAAACTTCTGTTGTGAATACTAGAGAACATCCTATTTGTTAATTTTATCAAAATACGCCATTGGATTATTTGCCTCTAACCCATAAAGGTAAAGTTAAGTGTATTCACTAACAATTATCAGAAATTTATTTGTATCTATGACTTTAATGACATTAGAGATAATTTTCAAATAATGATCATAAACGAAAAGAAAAACTTTATACATATGCAAAATAAGATAAGGTTGTCTAGAGAAAGTCAAATTAGATAACATTGGTAATTAGATATATTTAAAAACTACATTAAAACTCACATTTTTCTCAATGAGATTAATTCTTCTTCTTTAAAATTAAATGTTTCTTCTAGCTACTTAACTATGAATTTTTAACACCATTTTTAACATAATTGAATAATATGTTACATTGGATTTATTTTGCCATTAGAGATAATTTTCAAATAATGATCATAAACGAAAAGAAAAACTTTATACATATGCAAAATAAGGTAAGGTTGTCTAAAGAAAGTCAAATTAGATAACATTGGTAATTAGATATATTTAAAAAGTACATTAAAACTCAAATTTTTATAAATGAGATTAATTCATCTTCTTTAAAATTAAATGTTTCTTCTAGCTACTTAACTATGAATTTTTAACACAATTTTTAACATAATTGAATAATATGTTACATTGGATTTATTTTATAGTGGAAAAACAGAGTTCCAAACAACGCAGCAAAACAGAGCTCGACGAACAGTTCAGTTTGAACGCCGTCCCAGTCAGAGATATGCTCGCAGACAATCTCATGTTCTTCGAGAACGTCAAAGGTAGTACACAACTATAAACTTTTAAATGCTGTTATTTATGTTATTTTCTACTTTATTTTTTTGTTTTACATACATTCTCTACTACTACCCTGTAATTAAATAGATGCTTTGCTTGCAAAACATTATAATAACTCTTTTTTTTACTTAATGTAAATATTGTTTAGATTGCACTATCTAGATTCTAAATTAAAGCCTTGTCTACACAAATTCCCCTCCCCCTCACACCCCTCCCCCAACCCAAACTATAGGCAATACATTGTCTCCACACAAATAAAGAAGGATCATCTCAAATTTACCCTTATAATTCCTGCCACTCAAATTAAGTTATTATTAACACATACCACAAAAAAAATTGACCTTGCATTTACTTTACAAGCAACTGTTCTAAATGGCAGGAACAAATTACACTATTTTAAAGTATATACCATACATAAAAAATGTATTATTATTCTGGGCATGTATTATATAATATCATAAATAAGTCACTATGACGTACGAGCCATGCTATAAAGAAATATTACACCCGCCATCTCCATTAAAATTTGACCTCAGAATTAATTTCTTTAAATCAAGTCTATTTACCAATTCTTAGGATAACTTCATTAATAACGTTATTCAAAATTTAATTATTGCAAACAAATAATCTCTCTGATTTTCATAAACTCGTTATATCTGCTATTAAATAAAAAATTACCAATAGGACAAACCTTGTGATATAAACAATGTATATGTTGATTCAGTTTTATCTTATTGTCATTATTAATTTATCTATTTCAATACATGCTGTAAAAAAGGCAAAATTTTAATTTTTAGTTGGTGTAAAAGCTAAATATGTTGTTGAGGGGCTGCTGACTATTATTCTCATTTCCGTTATCCTTAAATTAAGATATATATCTTGGAACAAAATTTTTTATTTTTCTATTTATTTTTTGCCAATATTAAATTACATTTTGAACCTGTTTTTTAATCTAATTTATTTTTCGAATGTGTATATCTTTGCCATTTTTATAAATTTACCTCCAAAGCACACAAAAGCTGTGGCCCATTATAGGCCCTAAAATTAAACCTTAAAATTAATATTATCACTAAATGTACCTAGTGCCAGAAAAGGATAGCTTAATTAATTTGTTTACTCTTAGAACTACCATTGGTTGGCGGCGTAAGCCACTCATATTTTGAATAAAGTATATATTTTTTTCACCTACCAAGTTATTTGAATATGTGCTTAATTTTACATAAATAATATTGCAAATGTTATTTATTATTAAAAATTTATCTGGTTTATAGACTCTTAAAACATTGTTTGCTATATGGCATTTTATTTACTCCCATTTGTTCACCTGACAGTAATGATGTCGTTCATACTTAGCTTTTGACTTATTTCTATAAAAAATAAATAAATTTGCATATACATATTGCTTAGACATTTACACTTAACTCATAATTCTAGTATGTACTATATAGTACTAGTTGAAATGTTTTGAACAAAATTATATTGGTTAAAACTCGAGTTGTATTAATTTTTTAAATTTTATTAGCTATGTTCATTGTTTAGAAATACTCAGCAGAAATGTTCGTGTACTGATAATAGCAGTATTATTCCTAGCAGCAGAAGATGTTCTATTGAAGTAGATAAACCCGAAGAACAACAAATTGAAGACACTACAAAATTAGGTATATTCAAATAATATGTTTTTTATTAGTTTCACAAACATATTTTATTCAATTTATTATTTTTGAAGAATATGTTTAATCTTTATGCTGTATTAGGGGTGTAACAATGAAGAAATAAATGGTTTTCACAAACTGAGAAATTATAAAATCCAAAAGGTTATTTCAATTATAATTTTTATTTTCTAAAAGTAAGAGGATGTTAAGTAAACATGATATACTTAAAAATGTTTTATTTTGTACGACCCAAACCAATAGTTAGATGTGATCTAAATAGTAATAAATTTTTTAATATATTTATCCTGAATACCTTAAGATTTATATCAAAACTTGAAGGCAGATAAATAAGATACATTTTGCATGAAGGCAATAAGATAACCATATCTTAATTTGAAATTTGAGGCTTATAATTTTATATTGTGTTAATGAGAAAACTCCTTAGTTTAAATGTGATGGATTGCAGTGTTTCTATCTTTACATTTATGAGTTTTGTATTGTAGCACTAATTAAAGTTCAAGCCAGGTCTTTCAACGAAGAAGGAAAAAAAAAAATTTCTTACAAAATGGAAATAATTGAGGAATTAATTATTGAAATAAAATTTTTATTTTGCTAATTTAATTAATTTCCTTAAGAGACTTTAGTAATTAAGTTTAATTAGATCAAAAATTAATTCAAAACCAATTATTTTACTATAGTTAAAAGTAATCTCTCTTATATGTTATAGTCCAACATTAAAATCATGCAATTTTAAAAATGGGACAAATATGTCACAAAGAATTGCTTAAAGTTGTTGTGTGTCTAAGACGTCACTCATAGTAGACTCGTCTGCTAATAATGGTAAGTTTCAAATCTTGGTAGGGTGTATTGAGGGTGCACTTCTATAAATTCATCTAACTTAATTTTTAATATATTAGCCTAGTTAGTTCATATACTCAAACATGAATGGGTAGTAGGTCTATGTTTTACTGTTGTATTCTGTTTTAGACTGACTTTTAAAAAACCATATAATTAAATATTTTAATAACAATATAATTAAATATTTTTCACACTACCATCAAATATTTAGTAAGGAACTCGATAGATGTCTGTAAGTATATTATGAAAAACTTAAGTTTACTGATCCATATTTTGGCTTGAATGAGGCCATGGAAATCATTTTATTGTATTTAAATGCCAATTAAATGCTAAAACTTTTTTATATGCAAGAATAACCAATACTTACTCTACTCTGCAAATTTTAAACAAAATATCTAAAGGAAAAGTGTGTCAGTTTTTTCTTATATTCAGTAATTTAAGCTTTTGCACTACTTAATAAATCATATTTAATTTTTCAGTACTCTCCAAATAAAATAATTTAATTTTTCTTTCTACTTTTAATGTTATTTTAATAAAATAATATATTAATTTTACATTAAATTAATTATCTCAGAAAGGCTCATTGTACTTAATATCATCATAAATAGCTTTAAAATCATAATATTTTATGATTGGTTGTATTTCAAATTATTTTATTTCAGTAATGGTAGACTCATTATCAAAACCACATACCCCAAGCCTTGCATCCAGTTCATCTCCTTCAAGTCAAAGTCCAGTATCTTCAGTGGCCAGTGGTTGTTTGACCTTGAAGAAGAACAAATTAAACAGCACATTTAGCTCTTCTGCCATCCCAAGTAAGTCTTTCTTTAAATGATTTTTATTTAACATTTTAAAAAAAATCTGTAAAACTAATCACTGGATCCTTGTTAAAATGACACAATGACCAATATTAATTGGTTCCAAACATACATTAAAAAATCCTTTAAAATGACCCTAAAAGAACACAAAACAAGAAAATATGACCTTAAAACGAAAAATTATTAATAAAATGAGCAAAAATATCCTATGAAAAAAAAGTTACCACAACCAGGGGATCAGGAACAGAATTCATGTACTCATGAGCATTGTTTGTGATGTACCAAAAATCTGGGCCGTAAAGATTACAATAGAAGGCGTTCACTGTTTTTAGAAGTAGGGGTGTACAAAGACTACGTTTTCAATCCAAATCAAATACAAGAAATATTCTTGAAGATGAATCAAAGATTGAATAGTTTTTGTTAATTCTCATAAAAATATATTGTTCTTAATTCTTTAACTTTATGCATTAAAATCACTTTGTAAATGTTTTGTTGAATTTTTTAAAAATATTTCATTATAATCTGATGAATGAAATTACTATCACAACACGCATATTCAGGTTTTTTTTCCATATGCTTATTAATTTGCAACAGCTCAGAATGGTAATAATTGAACATAAATGGAGGATTTCAACTATCAATATTTATATTGGCTTAACTTTATAGTTGTTGAAGCAAGAATTTTTTCTAGTCTAAGTAGACTCTGAAATATTTTTTTATCCCAAATCGAAGCTTTGAACCCTTATTATGCAGACTAAAACATGCATACCTTTTCATTAGCTATTAAAATGGAATACTTTATATTTATACAGTGGTCTGTTTGACAATGAAATCAAAAGGGAATATTTCAATGTATTAATTAATCTTAATAGGTGCCTACCTACTTGATAAGATTTGCAATGAATTACTAAATGGCATAGAACCTTGAGTAATCAATCAATAATCACTTGATAATTATACCTAATACACTTATTTTGAAACAACGCATCAATTCAATTCCATTAATATATTTGAAATGAGCAGGATGAATAAAATAAGCAGATGGGGAGAATAAAAATTGCATTTATTGGACTATCTAAACGGTTAATATATATAAAAAAAAAGAGACACTAGTTAGCTTTAACACTCGAATAAACCCTGTTAGTAAAATAAACAATCATAGAATACCCCTTAAATGACAGCGAACTAAGGGTATAAAATCGTCAATCATTTTACAAATTTTCTATTGGCATTTCTAATAGCAGTCTTTGACCCAGAGTTATTTTTTTAAGAAATGCTGTCTATGCATTTACTTAGTAACACTCTTATAAAAACCACCACCACCACCACCACCATCATCATCATCATCATCATCATCAAAATAATCATCTGTTTCCAGCCTGTTTTTGAGTCAATTTAGTAAAATTCTTCCATCTTACTATCTCCTTCCACCATTCTCTTCCTCTCACTTACGAACTTTATGTTATCTGCTCCTCCCTTCTTTTTCTTGGCCTCCCTTTTGCTCTTTTTCCTTCTAATTTCATTTCCGTTATTTTATTTGGCATCCTCATTTTATCCATCTTTATTACATGCCCGTGCCATCTCCCTCTTGCTTCTTCTACTATCTCATATACTCTCAGTACCTCCACTATTTCCCTTATAGCTTAGTTCCTTGGTACTTTTATCAGCTTTACTCCAAACAACTTTATAGCCTTACCAGGCCTTATCCTCTTTCTTGTCATAACTGTTACTTCACACTTTGCCATACTAAATTTCATTCCACACTCTTTCACTTCCTCATTCCGATCTTGTAGCTGTTCCTGTACTTCTGCTTCCTACCCGCCCCATACCATCAAGTCGTCAGCAAACATAATGACTTTCATTATTTCTTCCCAAAGTTTCCATTACCACTACAAATAGTAGTGGTGAGATGGCACTCCCCAGCTCACTCTATTTTTTATTTGGAAACACTCCCTTTCCCCACTCTTTTTCTTAACACAGCACCTATGAACCTCGTACATGCTTTTCACTATTCTTACAATTCCTATTTCCACTTCTGCCTACTCCATCGCTTTCCAAACGTTATTTCTGGGCCAAAGTGGAGGAAAGAAGGTAGTGGTGGTGGTGTTGGGGATGATGATTATGATTGCTATCATATGCCTTTCCACATCCATAAATAACATTACTAAGTCTTTCCCAAATTCACACCTTTTTTCCCTCATCTGTTATATGGCAAAGATCAAGTCTATTGTAGACCTCTGTTCCAAAAATCTGTGCTATTCCTATTTCCAACTTCCTTTCATTTTATTTCTTATTTTCTTTTCCAGTATTTTTATACACTGGCACATTAGTGTTATCCCCCTTTGATTTGTACACTCATTCCTGTGTCATTTCTTTAAAAAAGTTATTAAAACCATATTTACCATTCTTCTAATACCTTGTTTTTCTTCCACATCACTCTCATCATCAATGTATAACCATTATATACCTACTTCACCTGGAGCTCTTATCATTTATTTCCACACACACTTTATCCACACCTGGTGCATTTTCTTGTTTCATCCTATTTGAAGCGTCCTACACCTCTTTCCATGTGGGACCTTTTACCTATTCTGCTATTTCTTCCTGCACCTTTGTTTCCCTCTCATTCTTTTACTCTTCCAAGTTTTAACATATTCTCAAAGTATAACAGCCATAGATACTTTTTTTTCCCTCTCCTGTCTTCTATGTTATTCCTTCTTCAGCCATCATTCTAACTTAATGTTTTTTTTCTTCCCTCCTATTTCTTACTTCTTTCCACGTTCTGTTTCAGCATAACTGTCCAGTTTTGTATCCACTCCTTTCTGGCTTCCTGTGCTACTCACTTCAATTTATTTTATCCTTATATTCTTTCTTTCTTTCCTCATTGCTATTCTTAAAATTCCTTCCCAATGCTTTATTATTCTTCTCCATTGTTTCCTTCACCCTGAAATTTCACCCTGTTATTCCCTGTCTCCTTCCTCTTTATCACCTTTCCTCCCACATACCACCTCTACAGATCCCACCAAACTGTTCTTAAACCTTTCTCATTCCACATCTACTCTTTGTAGCTCATTCTTGGGCATTAAGCCTCTTTCCTTTCTTAGTTACAGTTCTCTTTCCTCTTCATTTTTTAGTCTCCACACCCTTATTCTTCTTTCTTGTCTTACTACGTTTCTCTTACATTCCCATCCTTTATGTCTGCCACAAACAATCTGGTCAACATCTATGGACACACTTGGTATTAACCTTGATTTAAATAGTCTGCTTTTTCAGTTCGTCATTAATGAGAAACTAGTCTATCATCGACATTTGCTGCCGATCCCAAATGTATCTAACAATCTTAATGCTTTCTCTTTTCTTCTTATTCCAGCTGTTTGCCGCTTTAATTTTATTTTTTACACATAATTCTAACAGTCTTCTACCCTCCTAGTTATCTGGCTCTGTGGTGTAGTGGTCAGTGCACCTGGTGTTGAACCTATGTGTCTTGGGTTTGATTCCCGGCTGGTACCTCGATTATTTTTCTCTCAAGGGTAACAATCCCTACAGTCACCAGGAGTTGGTTAATTAGACTCAAGTTATTGTTTAAGACTCCAACTTGCTCCACACCTTCATAATCACTATCATCATATCATCTCATTGCGGGTATGACGTGTATACAACCTCCATAGGTGTACCCTGGGCAACACACGGTGGCAATCTGGCACTTACTTTATTTTCTCAAGTACTTTGGTTTGTTACGACCAACGGCTTACTAAACCTGTCATGTTCTACACCTGAGTAGCTGGGAGGCTGTTTATAGGTCTTCAATAAGACCTTTTATTGGTGGTCATAATCTTCTGTAACCAATACTACGGGTGCTGATGATAACTTAGCTCATCACCAGCCTTCACACTCCCAGTCCACCCAGGTGGGAGCCAACTCACCAGACCTCTTTCCAAGCTTGTTGGTTTTAGCCCTGACCAGTCTCCTGTCTCTCATCTGTATCTGACCTGGTATCCACTGGGGTTCTACCCAATTTCCACCAGATTACTCAGAACCTAAGGTACACCACTTGGTGGTGAGACCAGGATTAAGTAGGAGAGGCTAAGCAGAACCCACTAGGCAAGCTCCTTGTATTGCACATTATTACCCTGTTTGTACCCTTAATAAAACTTCACTATTTAAAATTGAGGGTAACGAAAGTCACATATGATAAGTTTACTTTTTTTTTTTTTTTTTTTAGAAGCACTCATTTCTTATTTCACTACATTCTACACTCACTGTTATTAATCTTACAAGAGACAGTACGAGGGAAAGACACAATTCTTTATTAATTTTATCAGAAACGAACAATGTATGAAAAACCAATTGAACGAGGAATGAACCCAGAGTAAATGTTAACACACAATACATTTACTGAACACCGAGCTACTGGTCTGATAAAGCCACCTCTCACCCAGGTTCCCAACCAACTCTTTGGTCTCACTCAAGTGATAGTACACAAACTTGTAATGTATTGCTTTTTGCTGTGCCTGTGTTGCTCTGCTTTCTGCTTTTTGTGTGATGTAACTCAGTTAAATAACAATGTGAACGACGAAAGCTCATTGGAATATAAAATTCAAGGATTGGAACATTTCACGCCTACAAAACATTTAACATTCAACCAAAAATGGTGCTGTGATCGGCCAGTTGATTTAAATCAACGTGTTGACCAAGCCTGGCTTAAAGGATGGATTTTGTGCAACTTAACATACACAAATGGCTCCATCTTCTACTTATTTTCAAGTTTCATTCATCTAAATACTTATTTTTAAGAAATATTTCTCTTACATTTTGATGCATAACAAGTTATTCTTAATCCATGTGATTTAGTTAATAGATTGAAGTTAAAAAGTATCTCAAGCTTATTTAATGCCTTTTTTTTTAACATTCTGTTAATGTAACTTCAAACCTTAAAAAGTGGTAGTAGAAAAATATCAAAAACAAAGTAAATTATGTTTACTTCTTTGGCAGAAAATCAACTAATCTTGAACGAATTGTTTGTTTTTTCAATACCCCAGCTTATATTATTTAATTCAAAACCTAATGCATAATTACTTTGTCTATTTTATGACAACAGATAAGTGTTAATATTCAAAATTTACCAATAGTTTTTACCTTTTTTTAGCTCCAAATACTACCGTGGTTAATACAGCAGAAGATCGACTTGATTCTTTACTTAAGAGTTTGGTCAAAGAAACTGCAGATGCTATCAACAATGACGATTCAAGAAATGATGCTGCTACAACAGCTTCAATCATGAGCAAGACAGAAGGTATGTAAATAAGAAGTATTCAGAATTTCAGATTAAAATACAAAAGCTTCGGGAAACTCTTTAGATTCAACTACTTAACCGATTATTATTTTACTTTATGTTGAGTATATTTTTACAGACATTTAATAAAAAAACTTTTTTCTGTTTTTCATAAGATTTCAGAGGGGTTAAAATAATGTATTACTCAATTAACTCAATTATTACAATTCTGTCATTGATTCTATTTCTGGTGTGGCCAGAAGAACTGACATAGAGAATAATATGGAATGTGTCTGAATTGAAATCACAACATTTGATCGCCAAAAACTGTTAATTTGGAACAAATATCTTTCTCCCCAAATAACATTCGAAGCATTTAAGAATTACTTTACATTTCTTGAAGGTGCTTTGGCTAACTATCCCTATCCAATAATACTATTCGGTGATTTTAACTGCCCCAAAATTGATTGGAAATATCATCATGCTCAAAGTGTTTCACATTTCTACATTAAATTACCCACCTCGGTGGCGTAGTTGGCTAACACGCTTGTCGTGTTGAGCTCGACCGCCGAGGACGGGGAGATCAAGGTTCGAATCTCGGTCAGGTGAACTAGGGGTGGTTTTTCCTAAATGGTTTTCCACTCTCCTTCCACGCAAATGTGGGTTCACTTCCTCTAATTCAACCTTCCCAATTCCTAATCCATTAGCGTAATTAGTACTTAAAAAGCGTATAACCCGAATGGGTAGTAAGACGCGGTGCTAAATATTAAAATTACATTAAATTAAAAGCTACTCAACTTCTTGCTCTAACCTAATAGGATTAGAACAACTTAATGAAGCTTTTAATGACACTAACCTCCTTGACTTGTTTTTGATAATTTTCACCACCCCTTAGTAACTCATAGCTAGTCGATATTTATTTAGCTCATCCGCCCTTATCGATTTCACTTTATGTACCTATTGTTACAAAAATTAATGACACTCCCACCACTTATATTGACTATGCATGGGGTGATTATTTTTTATCTTTACAATGACCTGGCCACTGCTAATTGATCTTGTGTTATTCTACTACGGATGTTAATTTGGCTGTAGATAATTTTACCAATTCAGTCCAAAGGAAAATCAAAACGCATATTCCTCAAATTACCACTCCACATTCATCCAAATTGGTTTTCTTCTACTCTTAAATATTATATTAGGAAAAAAAAATCAATATTTTTAAAAAGTTTAACAAATAATGGTGTATTCTAATCACATTTTTCTCACTTTCGTAAATTAGTTAAAATTACTTTGATTATAGACAGAGCAAATTGGATGAACTCAATTGAAAATAGTATTAAATGCAAACCCAAGGAATTTTGGAAATTTGTTAAAAACGATCGTGTGAATAAAGTTTCCCCGTCTAACCTAGAAATTAATGGCAGGATTATAGCAGATCCTGTATTAATTGCTAATGAATTTGGGAGTTACTTTTATTCCGTTTATAGTTCAACCCTTACTGTCTTACCTTGCCTCGTTATTGAAACTAGCGCGTACTTGTATCCTTGTCACATTACATCCTTGGATGTCGCTAGTTCTATAAAAAAAAGCTTGAGTTCATCTAGCTGTGCCGGGACATATGGAATTCCAAGTTTTATTGTTAAAAGCTGTGCCAGTATTTTTAGCCTTTTGTTAGCCTTTATCTTTAACATTAGACTATCAAATGAAACTTTTCCTTTTACATAGAAACAATCTGTTGTCATAACTATTTATAAAAAAGGGAAAAAAAGAAATATTTGTAATTATAGACCAATTTCCCTCTTAAACACTTTCTCCAAAGTATTTGATAAAATCATACATTAGCATACTTTCCACCAGCTTAAAATAAATAAGAAATAATCAACATGGCTTTTTAAAAAATAAATCTAATGTCACTAATTTAGTAGAATTTCTTGGACATGTTGCCCCTCAAGTCTCTGCCTAAGGTCAGGTTGATGCTATTTATTATGACCAAAGTAAGGCATTTGACTTATGTCACCATATTATTATTCTCTCTAAGCTTGGTAATTTTTGCCTCTCTCAATCATATGTAAATTGGTTCAGCAGTCATTTGCATGAAAGATCATTCACTATTAAAATTGATTCACACACCTCATACATTTTCAGCCCCCTGTGTAATACCACAGGGTTCTAATTTAGGTCCTCTTATCTTTAATGTGTTTATTATTATTATTATTATTATTATTATTATTATTATTAGCACCGCGTCTTACTACCCGTTCGGGTTATACGCACTTACGCTATTGTGTAATGGTAGGGTGATTGTGAGATGAAATGAAGGACCTACAGTTTAACTTGGAATCCGAACCACGGTGGCGGCCTGGCATTCCACACATTCACAAGATGTCTTGTCAGAGGTGTAGGAAGGGTTTGGAAATCAGATAAATCTGTGCCGGGACCGAGGATTGAACCCCGGCCGCCAGCATAGAAGTCTGACACCTTACCCCTAGACCACCAGGTCACAATGTGTTTATTGATGGCATTGGTAAATATTTGAACTTCTCTAGTTATTTACTCTTTGATGATGATGTAAAATCATTTAAAAATATTAAATCTATTGCAGATTGTATAGCGTTACAAAATGATTTAAATAGTATTTTACAATGGTCTTTTGAAAATGGAATGTATATTAATAAATCTAAGACCAAATCTATATTATTTACTAGGCAAACTAATCTTTTCTATTTTGCTTATAAATTGGGCAATGAAAACATATTTCGCACCCTTTTTATTAATGATCTTGGTGTTCTCCTGGATAACAAACTTTTTTTGTTTCACTACCAGGTTGGCCATGTAATTTCCCAGTCATTGAAATTACTTGGACTTTTTAAATTTATTATGTCATCATTTAAGAAAGTTGACTGTTTTTTATGTCTGTACTATGCACTGGTTAGATCTAAGTTAGAATATGCTACTGTTGCTTGGAATTCCATTACCTTAACTGACTCTCCTAGGTTGGAAAACGTTCAAAGAAAATTGGTCGCTGCGTGCTATGATAAATTCTTTAGTAGCCGGATTTATTATGATTATGACAGAATTAGAAACCTCTTATGGCTCCAAACTCTCTTCTCTCGTAGACTTTATTGTGATGCCCTTTTTGTTTTCAATATTTTCAATAGCAAAATTTATTGCAAATTTGCACTTGATCATGTAGGCGTTCATATCCCTTCTTGGGCTTCTCATAATCCAAAATTATTTTTTCTCAATAGTTCTTATAACGTGATCCCTATAGGTCGTTGTGTCCATCGCGCCAATCCTAGATTTGTCGAATTCGATTTCTTTCATAAAAGAAAAGCTAAACTCAGAGAATTATTTAAGGATATCCCATATAAATAATTTATCATGTAGAAGTTCTGCCTATAATATTTAAATTTACAAAATTCTGATTTTTTTTTTGCATTTTGTTTTACTGCTTTTAACCACTCTATAGTTATTTGTTATTATTGATATTTATTATTATTATTATTATTAATTACTTTTTTTGTAACTATTCATCATTATATAACAAAATTAACCATTTTTGCTTATTCTATTTTCTCGTGTATTTATATGTATTTGTCAACACTTTATTTTTCACTTTCCGCAGATTCATTTAGGATTCTTTAACTGTTTCTTTTGTTTAAAACTCTTGGATTATTATTTTGAAAACCACTGTTAGAGGACATGAGGAAGGGCACATGTATAAATATTTATAAACCTTTGTCTAAATTGAAATATATTGGTTCACTCCCTATATAATATTTAAGGTAAAAAAATAGTTTCACATGTTCACAACAGATGGAGTAAATATTAAAAAAAAAATTTGGCTCTTAAAAGCTGCTGACGCAACAATTGAATTACATTTGAAAATCTTTCTGCTTATAGACATGTGATGCTACCTGCGAAAAGTTATTTTGATGCCTTAACGTGGCTCATCCATTTAAGAGTTTAAGTTATTTCATGGTAAAAATTAATAATTTGTTGAAATTATGACAAACAAAAAAATAATACATTTCATTATTTTGTTTTGTATTATGCTCATGTAAATCATCAATGCAATCTAAATTACCTTAAAGAATCAGGAAATGTTACACATCCCAATATAATGGTAATATCAGGCGATTTTGAGGCCACAGCGTTAATAAAATGATTACTGTTTATATTTCACTCTAGATTTAACTAAACATATATTTTTATTATTATCAGTTAATTCGCTTGATGTATATTTATCATGACAAAATACAATTTGCTAATTACTCTCCAGTTTTGCCATATAAGTTGTATAAATCAACACACTTGAACTTTTTATTACGCTTTACTCGTCCACTCCCTTAAACTCTATAATTTATCAGATGTAAATCCAAATAAAATATCTACTAGTACCACAATCACTATGCACCAAAGACCATGTATAGGTTATAGCAAAAGGCCCCTGGCATCCCTTACATGAGAAAGCAGTCTATATTAATGCATGGCCAAGACCTCCTTAACTTCTTTAAGGGCTTGGTACCTCCTAAATATTCATCTCACATCCGTTTCACTTTAAGTTGACAAATTAAAATAATTTGATGTCGACTGAATTTCCCCCATTACTTAATTGAAACATAGGACCCTTGTTTCTGATATAATTCTACTCTTTGGCATAAGGGCTATCTTGGAGAGAGGTCTGCGTTGTTGATTAGGTATGGATTTTATCTCTGACAAATTATGTTTCTTGTAGTGTTAACTATCAGGGTTTAAAGATTTAATTTCATATCATTGCTATAGTTTTTTTTTGCGGGGGGGAGGGGGCTGAAGCAGAGAAACATTCTTAGCTCCAAAACTTGTCCAAGCTTTGTAAACTTCCATTTAACCTTTTATATTTATTTAGCTGCTTGTGAGATTGATAACAGTACATATAGGATTGTGGTAGAAATACACCCTTTAGAAAGTCAGTGTAGCCACTGATCGGGAAGACCAGTAAAACAGAAATATGCTTACATTGATCATCTGAAATATACACAGTAAAAGTACTTGAATGTTGCCATCTGCCTTGAATTTAATTTGAATTTAATTTTTTTTAAACAATTAAATATCTACTGCCATCTGATTTGAATTTAGTTTGAATAAAAACTTTTTTAAACAATTAAATATCAACTTAATAACCCTGTATGGATATTATTAGTAACTAGATATGTTTATTTAAAAATCAAGGAGAGATTGTTTAAATTATTACTTTTTAATACATTTTATTTAGGAAACAATAATTAATCGACAACACGTTGAGGGGTATAGTACAGCTTTAACACATGACCCACTGTGGTGAGGCATCAGGCACTAGTAGAATAACCCCTCATTTTATTCTGGACATTCATGACTATAGGGCGGATTTTGCCCTAAATGCCTAATTTATTCCTATGCTTTGAAAAGTAGACTTTTGAGGTATAAGTTTTTTTTGATGATTGCAAAGATAGTGTGATGACTTTTATATTGCCTATAAATGCCTATTTCAGTGTTTAGTGCCTATTTTACAAATGGGAGCCTTAAAGTGCCTTTTTTCTATCTCTCTTCCCCACACCCTCTTTTTTTCTTTCTAAATACTTGCGCACCCTCCCCCCTTTTCACTCCTTAGGTCAGTCCACGTGGATACTCATGATAGGTAGGAAAAAACCCATGTGTCCAGCGCTATGATTCGTTCAAACTGGTCAGACTGTCGACAAAGATTTTCTTCTAGCGCAAAGTAGTGTCAGTTCATTCAGTGGTTGAGTATATTACGCTGTTGTTAGATATGCATATCTGTTCATTAATATTTCTTTGTATTGAACTCAGTGTAAATTATTGAACTAAGTTTTTAGAAAATGCCTAAAGAGAAATTGTGTAAAAGTGTGCTATTCAAATAGTTTTCCTAAAGTTAACGATGCAGATAAAACCCAAGAGCAATTTTCTGATTATTTATGCTCTGCGATGGTTGTTACAAGTATTCCTTGGAAGAAACTGGAAAATCCAGATTTCAATGCTTTTCTCAAGAAATATACGAACATGAAGATATCAGATGAATCAACTCTGAAGAAACACTACTTGCATTCAACCTATTTATCCGCAAGTTTTTACAATAGCAGTTTTTCTTTCTGACATTCAAAATATTAACTAAATTGTACTGATTTAAACTATTTGCAATAAATATTCTTTTTATTTAGTTTAAGACAGTTAAGAATATCCGAAAAGATATTCGAGAATCATACTTCTGGGCTACTGTTGATGAAACCACTGGCATAAATAAAAATCAATTTTGGATATCTTCCTGGAGAAATCACAGTTTTAGAGGTGAGGGATTTGCCTCTAATGAAAGCTGTGAAGATAATGCGGGCAATAGAAGAAAACCTGAATCAGGCTTCTGTCTCAGTTGGCACAGCCATCGTCGACAAATTTAACAGAGTATTGCTGTGACACCCTGGGTGGAAATTGATGGCAAGTATTGCGGGCATCTTGGAAGGACAAACTACATCACTCCCAGAAGTAAAGCTTAGCTCAGCTGAGATAGCTAATCTGATGTTTTGCCCGATGACTTCATGTGAAGCTGAGAGAAGTCTCTCACACTATAAAAAAGTTTTGTCAGAAAACAGAACAAAATTTACACTTTATATTGAGAAGTATTTGGTAACTAACTCTAATAATAGTCAATTTGTTTTTATGGAAATTGTATGCTGGATTTTAGATTTTAAGAATGAATAGTAAAAAAATTTAGTGTTTTGGTGCTTTTTTAAATTACTATGCCTATTTTTTTTATGCCTATTTACTGCCTTTTTTAATTTATAATGCCTATTTATGTGCCTTTTATTTGAAATTTTTAGTGCCTATTCGCCTGCCTTTTTTAATTTTTTTAGTGCCTCTAAATCTGCCCCTATTCATGACAGTACCATTCCCCTAACCTTTAGCTCCAAGGAGATAGAATGTCAAGACTTTCCAACAAGCATTGCTGGTGACAAGTGACCCTTTAATCCAAAAGATTGAACTTTGAACTACATTTATTGTTAAATACGATTATGTAAACTTTAAATTTTGACAGTAAATGTTTTTACCGTAGTGTCAAATATAAATGTAAGGGAGTGACCTTTTTTTTATGTAAATATTATGTAGAATATCAAATTTTATGTAAATCTTGCCCAAACATGTATATCTATAAAAAGTAAAATATAGACAAGACTTGTTCCTCAGTTCCAGTATTTAGGAAATACCCTGTGTTCTAATATAATAGCACCCCAACAACTGCCACCCATCTTACCGAGATAGTGTTTGCTGCAGTATAAGACATTCACTCACCACGATAAGTAACTTATCCGCTGATAGATTTTTGCCCTCTGGTTAAAAAAACATTTTCTGAATGTTCAGCTTATTAGGAAACCTACTTTGAACATAATTATAGTTATATTACTGCGGTTTTATTTTCTCAATAACGTTAAATTTATTAGAGTTTATTAGATTTATTAGTGTTTAAGACTATCTATGTAAATGATAGTTAATCTTTCTAAAAAATATTACTTTTTTTTCCTCAGAATTGGAGTCGCTGCCAAGTAAAAGCCTAAGTGAAGAATTGTTACCGAATAATCAAAACAGTAGATTCAGTAACGGACTTAACAGTGCTGGAGCCAGGCCAATCCCTCCTGATCAGCTGAAGTGCAACATTTTAAAAGGTATTTTCATTTAATAGGTTTCTTCAGATTGATGTATGTATAGTTGTAATAAATTAATACTTATTTTACATTTTAAGACTATTCTTCCACGAATAATTCATTTCTCCACTTCCCAATCCTACTTCTATCAGAAATATGTTTAAATAAATCACCTTCTTTGCAGCTTTTCAGTCACTTCCAGATATTTGGCTTCTTTAGTTGACAATGCCACGGTGTGCTGTTTATTTGCCTCCCAAGTCACTGCTCCATTTGCAATTACAAAAAAACAAATCATGTGTATGATCTACTGTCTTGTATACATGCTGCCCAATCAACATCAACAAACTATTCCAAATGATTTGAGCTTTTCTTACATAGGATTCTTATGCTCGTAGTTCCATGCAAATTTTGTAGAATCTTTTTAGTCACGATTAAATGTTGTTTTTGTTACAGCTTTAAATTAGCTCAGAAATTTCACTGAAAATGTAATATCTGGTCTTGTTCAAATAGCCAGATGAATTAAATTTCCTATTAACTCACTAAAAGGATAGTCTTCCAGTTCTTCACTCAAACTATTTTCATCTTCCACTAGCTTTATAACCAGATCTATTGGCATCTTATTTGGTTTTAATTCTCTTTCCACACTTCCTCAAGATGAATTGAACCTATCTACCTTGTGATATCTTCATGCATCCATTGTCCTGTTTCACTTTCATCCCCATGAACCTTACACTTCCTTGATCCTTCACTCGAAAGAAGTCTTTCAATTTTTGCTTGAATTCAGAAAGCCAATTCAAGTCACTATAGATTATCAATAGGGCATAATGTAAACTGCGACATTCAGCTGTTTGGCTTCTCGTCTTCTAATATACACACCTTTGTCCATGCTCAGTGGTGATCTATTATTCTTAAAACTCTTATTGTTTCTCTTTTTCACATATTCATCTACAACATTAAGCCTTAGTATATATTAAAAAGCAACACATTCCACATTTTTACACAAAAACTAGGATTAAGTATGCGACGATTATGCTGTTAATTATGGTAGTTTGTGCTATTAAATGGGAGGGTAGGAGGAATATCCATGTCATAAATAAATGAGCCATAAAAAATTGTAAAGAAAACTCCATTAACTTAAGGGATGGGAAAAAGTAGGGATGTTAAATTACAATAAGGCCAGCAACAATAAACGAGAATTTGAAAGAGTGTAAGCGTATAACCCGAACAGGTAAAAAGATGTGGTGCTAAATTAATTGAGAAAATTGAAACAGACAAGAAGGAAGACATTTTCAACCCTACATTATTTATCTAAGGAATAGAGAAAATTGGGACTGAGGGAGGGTTGAGAATAAGCAAGGTGATGTGCAGTATTGTGAGCTCAAGAAAGAAAGGTGTGTGTGTGAGATAGGTGAGCGCACAGTAAAGGGAGAGGTGAGAGAGATTTTTATAAGAGAATCGGTGGTAGTGAAGAGAATGAGTTGGGGGGAACATGTGGAAGAATGTGAGTGCTTGAGTAAGAGAGATGGATGGGGAGTGTTTGGTGGAAAGAGGGAAAGTGGTAGTGTTTGGGAGAGAGTAGGAAGATGATGGATTATTATGGTGAGAGGGGGAAAGAAGGGGTAGAGGGATAGAGGGCACGAGTGGGAATATTAAAAATAGAAAGAGGGAGTAGAGAGATTGTTTTGGTGAGAATGGAAGGAGAGAGGGTAAGTTTTTGGGTGAGCGAGACTAAGGCGAGAGAGTGTTTAGGTTCTAGAGAGGGAGGTAGGAGGGTGTTTAGGTAATATTTAGGAAAGAGGGATAGTTTTGGCTAAGGGAAGGGAGGAGGTAGATGATAAGGCTGAGATAGGAAGGAGGGAGAGGTTAAGGGTGAATTAGGGGAGATAGAGTGTGTTTGGGTGTGAGAGTGGGAGGAGGGAGATTTTAAGAAGTGGAGAGGTGGTAAGAGGGATAGTGTTAGTATGAGAAAGAGGGTTATACTTGGATAGTTAAAATGTCTATTTTTAAACATTATTCAAGTCATTTTTATCGTTTTTGGGTTTATAATATATACCAAAACACATTTAAACATTATATTATAAGCTAAACAAACTGTAGACATTATTTTCACGAACTTAACAACTTAACCTTTTCATTTTTTAATAATGCTCAATATTATTGATTTAAATTCGAATTAACGATAACAACATTCCAATAAAAAATTAAGTTTCCCCAGTTAAGGCATCTCAATTTAGAATTGCTATGGACAGCATCCAAAGATAAAATTGTGGTGTGTTCGTACCAACAAATAAGGATTGAGTTATTATTTTTTAGCCAGAGAGATATTTTATTTAGAGATTTACAGCCATGCTGCAAATAACGGTTTCCATAGTGACTAAACAAAGAACGAAAAACTAAAAATTCTCAGTGAGAATATGATGTTTGTTGAAAATTACTATTAAAGTTAGTGGTTGTTTATCAAAATCTGCTCGGTCATTTCCATGTAATTTCTATTAGCGGAATCGGGCTTATTAAATTTTACATAATATATACTATGATTAACTTAAACTCCATTGATGGGGAGTTAGTTAGTTGCAGCGGTTTTATCCTATTTTATATAAAATATTTACCTTCCTATTATTTCTGTTAAGAATTTAGATAATATTATTCTTACAATGAATTAAATGAATTAATATCCTTGAAATTTTAAACATATTAATTTATTTATTTGATTTGTTTAGTGAAAGTAGCAAAATTAAATGTAGTTCAAACATGTTCCACAATGACTTTACTTTCAAACCAAGGAATTCGAAGTAAGTGGCTTAAGACAATAATATATTTTAGTGTATGTTTTAAGTTCTTTCAAAAGTGAAATTTAGGATGTTAAATGTTGATATTCATTATTGTATGATGATTGCTACATACAGCCTAGTTTTAATAGGGCTGGCCCAAACTTGGTTTACACATATGCCATAGGCATCCATCGAGTGCCCAACTTTATTTTATTTTTTTCCTTCCTCTGACTTGTCAATTTGTAAATATCAGCTGTCCAATGCTTCGAAAAAATCATTTCAGGCATGTTTGGTGTTCGAAAAATGTCATTTAAAATTTAGCTCAACTCTTAAAATTAGGTACACTCCATTTATCCTGAAAAGTATCAATCTTCCCTTGATGGACTATACAATGGCCCTAACTTATAGCCTATGCCATATTGGAAGAATGTAAGATAAGCCTGCTGCCGTTCTAGGGAGTTGAAAGATACATATCTCTTAACTCATTGTGTGAAAGTAATGATCTTAGTTGATATATTTTAAGCATTTGAACACCAAGCACGATGCATACAGGTTTAATTTATTAAAAACTCAAGAATTTTTATGATTTTAAGACACTGAAAAATGACGATGATCTAAAAACACTGAACCACTTTATGTGTGTGCATGTGCTCATGTGTTTGCATCATTACACTTAATTATGGAATGACTCTCAGTCTGCTGACCAAAGAGTTTACTACTTTATAAATGTTGCCAAAATTGCTGGTACCAAAAGTAAACTAAACCTTATAATTTCCGAGTCCTGGAGCATGAACGAACAAGTTACATAACTCCCACAAAGTTTAACAAGAAAGAAGTGAATAAAAATAAGGAAACTTGAAACTAAGATTCACAACAGTTAAATATATACATAATCATGCTATTCCCTTATAGTGTAGACAATAAACTGCATATACCTCGAAAAACAACTACTTAACAATTAATTCATCACCACTAACATTCTCCACACTTCCCTATCTATGCATACTCCTTTACCTTCAACAACATCCATACACCAGGTAATACATTCCTTTCATTATTAAAACTCTTAATGTTTTTCTTTTTCCGCATTCGTCTATAACATTTAGCCACTTCTTACATAGCCTACCCCTTCCTTTTGGTCCACACACACATACACACACGCACACACACCCAGCCTTAATATATCTGCTTTTTCACTTGATCCATACTCATTCTCTTATCATACCCAAACCACCATTAGACTGTTCTTTTACAGTAACTATCTTATTTTGAGGAATCTATGACATTCCATGACTATATTGACTGGTGATTAGCAGTGCTCTTTATACTTATGTATAACACCATCTTAAGCTGTTTAACCGAAATTAATTGAACAGGCTAAAACCTTATTTTCCAATATTATTTAGATACAGAGCCACCTTGAGTTTATCATCTTCATCCTTTACTTCACTAATTCTCAAGAATATTTTTATTTTTTCTTCCATTAAAGCCATGTTTGGGCAGAACCATTTTCAAATGAAAATGGCTTCGGTTTAACTACACTGACACTACTTCTGGCTATGATTAGCTAATTATATCGGAATAATTCCATAGATCATTTTATCTTTTCTGCTCTTGACTTCTAACTCCATGTAAGAATACTGAATTAAACAAAGTAACGAGCATTGGGCTTTAAACAATAACAAAAACCTTTCCACAGCACACACATAAACAGGATTGTATCTTCATAATTGAAAGGACAAGTCAATTAGCAATACGTTTATGACACATGAATCTACCTTAAGCACTAGTTTCACTTGATAAATCATAATTTTAGACATGTTCAATCACATATGAAAGAAACTTCCAATGCATACTGTTTATGTGGACAGGGGTATTGTTTTTCTCAAATGATGAACTCAAATGTTTAAATATATAACATTAATTTAATTTAAATTGTGTTTTTTCAGCTAAAGCAGATGAACTAAAAAAATCTACTGGTGATGTCAATGAGCGTAATATTGAGAAAAGTCTTATAAGCGGGTGAGTTAACATGTGATTTTAATTACTATAGTTACTGTAGAAATAATCAAGATTTTATGATCATATGTTTATTATTGTTGGCGTCACTTTATAATATTGTAACAAGATTAGTGTTTAACAGTGGGACCAGCGTGCTCTCATTGTTTACCATTGCTGCGCTCCTTGTTCTCTCTGTCTCCCTCCTTGTCTAGCAGGTAGGCAGCAACCTTCTCACTTGACTGGGGGATTATTGGGGCCAAGGAGTTGCGGGGGGGAGGAGGAGACACGTCTGGAGGGGTCTGGATCCTTTTTAATCTGGACTTTTAACTCTAGAAATGGAGTATTCCAGACCCTTAGCTGTCACCCACCACCCCTATATAAACACGCTCAGCGATAGCCGTGGGTATTCAGTTCGTGGTTCTAGACTAATGAGTCCGGGAGTCCCCAGTGCAAGTGTGTGTACCGGTGTGTACATTGTGTGGACCGGCGTGTCAAGTGTGTGAACCAGAGCGACCAGCGAGCAGGTCAGCACATCTGTGGGTGGATCAGCGAGTCCGGCGTTTGTATATAGCGGGTCACCGCCGTTTATCGTGTGTGAGACAATTGACATTTGTTGTTATTGTGAACTACTGTGTTAATGAACATTATTGTGACTGTTTTTAAATATTTGAATAGTTATTAGGTGTTTTGTAGTTGTTAATTTGTTTATTCAATTTATTTACATCTCTGTGTGCTCTATTAGTTTAATTAAGTTACAGACTTTATTAAGACTATTTTTTTTATTTTACTCAATTACTTGTTTAGTTATAATTAATTTAGATATACAGTTAATCAGTGTGTGCATGTGAGTGGTAATTTTAATAATCAAAACCTTGAATATTCCGTGGGCATTTTCATTCGTGTTTGGTCGGCAGCATAACCCAATATCTCTAAAAGAACTCGTGGTTCCCACGTTCACGGCCTGTGACCCTCCCAGGTCACGTGCGCCCCACGTTACATTCTGTTAAACAAATTCATTCCAACTATCATCCCAGTAATTTTACTATATATTCATATACAGGATATTAAAAGAAAGGATTCATAACTTTTGAATCCAGTAGTACTTATTAAAATGAGTAAAATAGGTGTAGTAAATATAGGTCTATAAACCAACACACAGAGATACAGGCAATTTAATATTTCGGTTTTTGTAAATTAACTATCTGGCCCATTTGTAGACATTGAACTTCCATTTGTCAACCTATATACACATGTGCTAGCACTGGACTTTCATTTATTTACCTAACATAACACCAGGGTCGACACTGATAAAAATAACACTACTCAAAGATTTCTTACTGTGGTAGTTATTTGACAAGTGATGTGTTTTAAGGGGTTAAATCAAGACGGCTTATTATTATAACCCAGAAATGGCAGACATGCATTTTATTTATGACCTTGCCAAGAGAAATGCTGCTGCCGCACATTGTCTCTATGCGGAAACTTATCTCAATCACAATTCCACTCCATATATTTGTGAAAATCCACCAACAACTGTGTGAAGATGGTTCTTTTCAATCACTTGTTGTGGATCGTGAACGTCCCACAAGTGTTTCTACTCCTGATATGGAAATTCATGTTTTGAGAGGAGTGCAACAGAATGAATCCAAGAACTAGTGTAAGAAGAATTTCAGCTATTGAGGGTATCAGTACACCTCTGGTCTGGAGTGTGAATAGTTGCTGTACAGTGTACCCATACCATATTCAACGAGTGCAGGCTCTCACTCCCACTGATTATCAAACAAGGGAGGTGTTTTGCCAATGGCTTGTCATAAAATTAGCTATTAGCCCAAGCTTCATTGCTGACATTTATTTTACTGATAAATTTGTATTTACTAGAGATGGCATTGTGAACTTTAATATTAATCATGTATGGGCAGACAAAAATCCATATGCCATTCTCAAGACGCCAACAATTGTATTCACTTAACGTTTGGCTGGCCATTTTAGGGGACAAACTAATATGACCTCACATATTTCCGAACAGACTTAATTGTACAGGCTATCATAATTTTCTACTGATTATTTTACCCAATTTATTGGAGGATGTCCCCCTTAAAGAAAGACAACGAATTAGACTTGTTCATGATGTCCACTTCATTTTTCGCTAATTGGCACCTCATTGGGACATTTAATTGAAGATGGACAGGTCAAGGAGGTCCATTCACATGGCTTCCCCTTGTTCCCTAACCTAATCCTTTCGAATTTTTTATATGGGAATACTTAAAAAGTTTAGAAGTGTACTCTTCTCCACTAATTAATCTAGCAGACTTTCTAAGATGTGAAATTAGTATGTAAATGGAAATAAAACATGTAGTATAACACCATTTTTAGGGAAGAGGTATACATTTGTGCCATATAAACCCAACTAACATTTTATTCTATATACAATTTATTTTCTTTGCCAAAAACATAATTGCCTGTTTCTTTGTGTGCGTTGGTTTGAAGCGCTATACATACTAGGAATTATTTTACTAGTTTTAATGAGTGCTTAAGGATCCAAAGGTTCTGAACCCTTTTTTAACACCCTGTAAAGTTTAATACAGGAGCTACTCATATTTCAACCACTGTTTAAATGTACCTCGCGATGATAACGGACTAGAGAACTCGTGCATGCTTAATTACATCATGTGATGCATGGTATCTCTCCATTCCATGCGTTCACCCATCTTTTGTTAATTATAATTGTCTTATGAACGAGTAAACATGTGTACTGCAATCGATGCTCCCGACAGCTGTGAAATCAGTGCTGTCATCCACAATTTTCATGCTGAGGGCATAACTGCTGCTGAAATTTCGGAAAATGAGTACAGTCTACAGTCCAAACTTTATTAGTGAAGGCTGTGTCAGAGAGGGGTGTAGAAAAATTAGAAAAGGGTGAACTGACGTGCACGATAAACGTGTTCAGGGTCGGTGATCATCGGTGACTAGTGAACTTGTTCAAAGTGTTGACCAAAAAGTTAGTTAAAGATATTGCTTCACAGTTTCAGAGCTTTCGTGTGGTTTTCCTCATATTTCTCGAATATTTCTCTACTAGATCATTACAGGTAGGCATCTCTACCACAATTTTTGTGCAAGATGGGTTCAAAAAATGCTTAGCGATTTGAACAAAATCCAGAGAATGTGATCAGCTTTGAAATTCTTGCAATGATACAGCAAAGATGGGGATGAATTTCTTTACCATATTGTTACGGGTGATGAAACGTGGGTTTAATTTGTAAATTTTAAAAGCAAATAGCAGTCAAAGCATTGGCTGCACACACATTCACCAAACAAACCCAAAAAATTTAAACAAAAAGCTAATGAAAACCATTTTCTGGGATAGGAAAGGAGTGCTTTTGACTGATTTCATGAAATCAGGAACCACACTAACAGCAAAAAGGTACTGTGAAACATTAAGAAAATTGCACAGATTAATGCAAAACAGAAGGCTAGCTATGTTGATGTCAGGCATTGTGTTCTTTCACAACAACGGGTGGACCACACGACTGCACGCCCACAAGTGTTGTTGAACCACTTTGTTTGGGAGGTGTTCGACCACCCTTAGTATAGCTCGGACCTGGCACCAAGTGATTATAACCTCTTCACACACATGAAAACCTGGCTGGCACTACATCACTTCAATAATGATGAAGAGTTGAAGGATGGCATCCATTCATTGCTGAACTCCCAAGCAGCAACCTTCTTTGATGCCGAGAAACAAAAGCTCATACCCCGATACATATTATCTCAATTCAGGTGGTGATTATGTTGAGAAGTAGCCTAGACTTTTAGGTATTTTTGTATATATCACAATTATTATCTCAATTCAGGGGGTGATTATGTTGAGAAGTAGCCTAGACGTTTAGGTATTTTTTGTGAGACATTAAAAAAAATTGCTTGTTTTCTGAATAGCCAATCAGAGGTTGAAATACTAATAGCCTATGTATATTTTAAATGTTCACGTGTGAAGCATATTCATGTCTATACAACAATTTGTTAGAAAATGTAAGCATTCAAATGAACCATTAACCATCCTTTTGGTCTTATCCAGACTATAAATCTTCTTTCTCTAAAGGAAATTTTATTAAATTGTTTTTCAAATTTGAAAATAATTTTAAAGGATTTGTGTTAGAAGCTGAACAAGGTTCTGCGACAACTGTAAATATCAATGTTCAATGAGTACTTAGAAAAAAAGTTCAATGTTATAGCTAAGGATGTCATTGATCACACAAGGTAATTGGTTATACTTTTAATTTATTTTTAAATACTGTCCTGCTATCTTATAAATTCCAGAAAGAAGCTCTTTGTCGAATCAACAAAAGCTGTGCCATTGGATACAACTACAAGTGCAACATTCGTTTCAGTTGTAAGTACATGTATTTTTTCGAAAAGACAATGTAGGCCTATATGGTCTTTATTAGTTGTTTAATTAAATATGAATGTATAATCCTAATATTAAAAAAATTAAAAATAGAAAACAACATTAGGATAGGTTTTAATACCACACTAATTAAAACTAAATTTTCAATAAATCTGATTTTTCTACATCCAACAACTTAATAAAATGTCTATTGTCAACTTCTGCAGAAAAACTATTCACTTGTAGGCAATGGCATTATTATTATTAATATTTTATTTTTTTAATATTGTGGATGTATCATGAAGACTTGAATTATTTTTATTTCTTATAATTTCCTTATTATTTTAATCAAATGCTAAATTTTCATTTGGCACATACTTTAATTGTCTTACCTTTAAGTTGATATCTTTTACACATTGGTAAGTATTGGCTTAGTTTAATTATTTGGTATAGAGAAGCTAGTTCAGAGGAAGCACACTAACATAAGAATGGAGTTTAGAGGAGAAAACTAAATTAACATATCACCTGTGGAAAACAAACATAGGTTAACCAGTCTGATTTAAAATTCTGACCTTTCCGTCAATGGTAATTAAGATATATATTAGTTTTAACAACTTTGCTAGATGTAATTTTATTTTATGTTTACAGTTTATACATATATACACACCTTCAAGTATTGGTTTACATATATATAAGCTTATAAATATCCATCCCTGACCCACTTTAGTGGCTGTATGGTCTAACACGCCACAAATGAGTTGGATTAGGCTGCCAAAGATATGGAGATTGGGGTTCAATCCTGGCTGGTTGCACTTGGGTGGTTTTTCTTAAATGTTATTCCACTTTACCTCCTCAAATATGGGTGCACTTACTCTAAATTAAACCTTCCTAATCCCCAACACATTAGTGTAGTTAGTACATAAGTAAAGGCAAGTAAGACTCGATGCTTTAAAAAAACTATCTGCTTAATTTCCACAATTAATAAAAACAATTTTTTCTCACTGTGGTATAAAACTTAATTTTGTAAGGGAGGTAAAGGGACCACTTAAAATAACCAGAAGAGTCAAAATTTTAAATTCAACCCCAGAAAATAAGGGGAAAAGGGTGGAGAGGTATATATAAAAATGAGGTGTGGTAGAAAATCTATAATTACAAAGCAGGTGGAAGGACTTCTCTAGGCAAATAAACAAAACTAGAGGGAATTAGAAAAATAACTGGAAGGAGAGGGGTTTGTCAAAATTAAAATAAATATATATATATATATATATACACACACACACACACACACATTAAATACTACATCTCTCTATGGTAGATAATTGAAACCTAGAAAGTGGTAGAAGAAAGGAGTAGAAAAAACCTGATATGGAATAAAGAAAATTAAATTTGCCAGGAATATAGAGTTAATGCTCTAAATAACAAAATTAGTGTTGAATATGTTATCTCGATAAGTGGGTGCTGATGAAATGGAGGAGTTTACAAATTTACAAAACAGGAATAAATTACTTATAAGTGTTGTGGAAGATTGAAATTGGTCAGGCAGCTATAAGGACCACCCCAAACCTGTATTAAAGGTCTGAACATTCTGAAATATTAAAATAAAGTAACAGAAAATGGGAAGGATCTCCCTAAAAATTTCCAAAACTAAAAGAAACTCACCTGCCCAAGAATATAATTTAGACTTATCTTAATTATCGGTGAAGATAGCTTTGCTTAGCGTGCACTGGGAATTGTGTACTTTTCATTTAAACACGCTCCCTCTTAATTTAACTCATAGTTCCGGTCACATAAGGGGCATTTGTTAGTATTAAAAATTATTCTTAACCAGCTTATTTTATCTTTAACAAATTTAACCCAACAATTGTAGATAGTTAAATTCTGTTAAAAGATTAGTCATGTGTAAATATTAACCCATAGAACTAGCAAGCTTATACAATAATTTACTGAAAAGCACCATAGGTAGTAGTTTACTTATGCCAAAGTATTGTTTATATAAAGTGTAAATTATAGATTAAAATAAACAAAATGCTAACCTTTAAACAAATGCTATTATTCCCAACAAACATCACTTTCAATTTCAGAATTTTTAAATATATAGTCATATTTTTTTGTGCGCCATATCTTGCATTTCATTTTAGAATATCTGCATGTATACTCTAATATGCTAGGTATGAGGAAGGTATAATTTAAAGGAGATGTACCCCAATTTGTGCTAAGAGTGGAACACCAATAAAGAAAATGCCGGTATGCAAGAACGAAGCTGAGTATGTCAGTAGTGCATGTGAGGTCTTCTTAGTGTCACAATAGTGTGTAGTGTGTATTTTTGTTGGAATGGATATGAACATTAGCATTTATATCATAGCTATGATCAGATATTATTGCTTATACATTTACTATCATTATTTTTACACTTATATATAAGGTGACCTGGCGGTGTAGGGGTAAGGTGTCAGACTTCTATGCTGGCGGCCGGGGTTCAATCCTCGGTCCCGGCACAAATTTATCTGATTACCAAACCCTTCCTTCACCTCTGACAAGACATCTTGTGAATGTGGGGAATGCCAGGCCTCCACCGTGGTTCGGATTCCACGTTAAACTGTAGGTCCTTCATTTCATCTCACAATCACCCTACCATTACACATTAGCGTAAGTGCGTATAACCCGAACGGGTAGTAAGACGCGGTGCTATAATAATAATAATAATAATAATAATAATAATAATAATAATAATAATAATAATAATAATAATAATAATAATAATACACATATAATTACTCTTCTGGGGTAAGAATGAGGAAGAAAGTATTTTACAGGTAATTTACACGCATTTATAATTATTTAATATTACTATTATTATTATTATTATTATTATTATTATTATTACTATTATTATTATTAATTGTTATAGATATTTAGAAGGCCTTATTTTACTATTAAAAGAGTAAGGAACGCTTTTATATGGGCCAGCTTTCCCGTACATATATACTTCATGGTTTTTGTAGGCCTTTCATGAAAACAAATTTAAACATGTAATTATAAATAATCAAAATAAATATAAATCCCACTAAAAATAGAATTAAATGAGCTATATTCTATTGAATTACAACACATGTATGGGATTACATAAATTAAACTAGCGGCTGCTATATCATATCTATTCCAACCATTATCTTTGTTTATGAAACACAATTCAAAAGATGTATTCGCCCTTCAGCTTGATCAGAATTGCTTTGTCAATAATACTCAATACCAAGATGCAAAAATTTAATAGTGAAAATTCGTTTTATTATAAATCAAGAATTTTATATATTCCATGTGTTGACAAACTCAACACCTTGAGTTGGGGCTGCTTTCAAACAAATGTTCGTAAGTGTACCTCCAATGTAAGATAATTCTGAAACGTGTTCCAATATTTTGTATATTATAAGAGCTATCAGTTGTATACAATTTCTAAATTAGTAAATTATTTTAATTTCGTTTCTTACTTAACATAGATATTTTTTAAATAATTTATTTTACTTTTGATTAAAATATTTTTCATTTTACTTTGCTTTAGTTGCTATAAATTCTAAGTCATAAATTGTTTTTAATTCACTCTACACAAAACAATAATTTTGATCCAATTGTTTTGTAAGATATCTTGCTTTATTATAATTCATTTTATTGTTAGAATATTTTGGAGAGTTTGGCTAATTTAGTGTGTTAAATGTTAGTTGTGTATTTGTTGTTTCCTGTTGTTTGTGTTTTGTTTTGCTTCTAACATTTTATTCTTTTTTTTTTTTTTTTACCTCCCCTACCATTTATACATACTCTTAGGGTGGTGATAAGCTTACTTTATCTCTTGGTGGCCTCACTACTTCTCCCAGATGCAACAACTCTTCTTTTTCAACCGATTCAGAATCCCTAACAAACACGGAAGACATCCGTGGTGGCCCGTTACCACAGAATTGCTCGGGTACACCTGTTACTGTCACTCATTTCTCATGGTCTGACCATGGAAAATTAGAAAGTGTTGTTCTCCCTTCATCTTATACAGAAAGCCAAAATACATCTTCAAATATTCACACCATGGCCACCCAATTAAGCTTGATGAATTTATCATATAATCAAGATATTCAATTTCTAACTCCGAAAGTTGAAACTCAGTTACCCAATGTTTCAAATCCTCCTTCACTTGTAACAAATATTGGCTCAACATCAACAAATCCATTTATCGATCCTTTGACATTGAATCCATCCATTTCAGAGCAGAAACCATTACCTTTTACAAACCCATTTCATAATACATCATTGGTTGGAAAACAAAACATATTTTTATCAGCTACTTCTACAATAGGTTGTAATCCTTTTCAAGATCTGGAGTCTGAAAGTTTATTCAGAAATATGAAAGATCAAAGTTGTATAGGTTTATCAGAAACCAAGAATAATGCTAAAACCAATAGCTCTGCAGTGAGGCCATCTTCTCCTAAATATCCTAATGCTACTACTGTCCCATCCTCTTCTTATGCACAGAAGCATGGGAAATCTCCAGATAGGTCACCGATTAATGCAGAAAAACACCATAAAAACCCTCAGGTAAGTTATTCCGGATTTATATTTTGCATAGAACTTTTTTTTTTAGTAAGAGAAATATAGGTTTACGGAGGGGTTGCTATAATGACTATTGTTTGGTTAAGTTATAAAAGTAAATAAGTTGGTACAAATGTGTGTGTCGCAAAATTTTTTGTTCATTGTTTCGTCTAAATATCTATTTTGCCTATTTGTATATACAGTAGAATCTCGGAAACTCGATCTCGTGTGGACTGAGATGATGTTGAGTTATTGAAATATCGAGTTTTATGAATGAACTTGCATAAGATGAATGTTAACTCTGCCATGTTTACTAAACTAGGATTAATCACAGTACAATATCGACGAGTATTATAGTTACAGTTGGACTGTAATGTAGTATTGTACAGTACAGTGACTGTAATATACGTATAGTACACTATATTGTGTTAATATAATGGTGTATATACAGAAATGGTGTAATATAAATGCAAATATAATGTAAATATATTTTATTGATTTGAATAACACATTACTTAATTTGAAAACTAGCGAACACAGCACTTGTAAAAACACCCCAGCATGACTGTTCCATTCGAGTTACACAAACAGAGAGGTTATAAGGTTGAAGGACCTTAGATTGTGATGACTGGCGCCAACAATTGTGTGTGTGTGTCAAGTTTCTGGGATTATACTGTATGATGAAAACTATATCGGTTTCATTATTGTACTCAAAATGACTATTTCATTTTGTGCTTTAACATACAGACCACTAATAACAAGGGTGAATAATTAATTAATTATTTTTTGCTAATATTTCTGAGGCTATGACTATTATTGCTTTTTTAGATCAATTGTTTTAACCTATGAATCTTAACTGTTATTTTACATATCTTGGGTAAAATACTTAATAAAGTGTTTAGTTTTAGACTCAACATTCCATTTTTAGAAAGTCTATTGTGATCAAATATATGGTTGTACACACTAGTGCCAATATTTACCATTGATGAGTTAAACTAACTAACTCAAACAGAATGAAAAGGTTGGCATTTAAGAAAATTTACATGGATACAGATGTAAAACCACTTTATAGTGCAGTCATTTTAGATCATATTCCATTGTATCATGTCATAACTGAGCACACAAACCAACTCTGTAAATATTGTTCGGGAGAACAAACCTGTCTATTGCCCGAATAAAAAAAACACATCTATTGTGCTTATGGAATCGTTTTTCCAATTTCCCAACTATTTTAATGTATTCTTGACTTTTATTTCCTGATGATTTAGTTATCAACGTTTTTTCTATATAGTTTCCCCTCCAATTAAATGTTGTCAGCAATCATCTAAATTATTGATGGTTTGAGCATCAGACAATCATCATTATTTAGTTAGAGGCTTGGTTTTGCTTGTGGTTGGGGTTTAAATGGTCTCCATGTGAATGAAAGTATTCAGGGACAGGTGATTTAAAAAAAATTATATATAAAAAACAAACGAAAAATTTGCTTATTTTTGATAGAAATTAGTTTGGCCCTCCCTCTCTGAGCTAAATTTACTCTCGAAAAACTTGGGTGATCTAAAAGTAAGGATACTTGTATTAAAAAATTTCAAAATACTCCTAACCTAAGATTGGCATTAAGATATAACTATAATTATCTACTACTTGACACAAGCAGAAAGTGATATTTCTGCACGCCAGCAGGGTACTGTGATTATCATTTACAGGAGTATACAAGTTTGCAGGTAAATTCGATCTGTATAACTTAACCAAACAAAAAGTTAAGAATAATCAAATTTATATGTCTTATTTATACTCAACAACTGGCTATACAAACAGATGGTGTGTGACTACAACCTTTTTAAAAATAAAATATAATTATATACACTCCATTTATCCTGAAAAGTAACAGTTTTACCTTGACAAATTTAACTCTGGTTGTATATTACAAGTAAGAACCAGATTTTGTCTTCTCTTTTCCTTGATCATAAAACATAGGCCTTTACATTTAACAAAATAAATAGTACACATTACATTTGGTCCTTTTAATTCTATTAACCTAGCTAAACTCATTTTAATTAATATACAGCAACTATTTCATCAGCATGTTAATTTTTCCAGCTTAGCTTTTTCTTAATGAGAGCAGCTAATACGATTTTTAACATTTTGTGTGTCTGCCAATTAATCGATGTGAAGTGTTTTTGTAGACTTTCACAATTAGTATACTTGATTATTGATAATAATAAAGTTATAATGAAGAAACACATCAAATGATAATTGTGTTGATGTGAAAGTAAACAAAGGGGAATTTTATGAATAATAAGAATATGTGATATAAAATTAAGCTTAACAAGGAATACAAGTCTTCAAATATGACAATAATTAAATTTAATCTGTTTATTGACTCTATAAGACTTTTTTGTAAATTCAATCAAGAATGTCGCAAGATATATACTCAAAACTTCTGGGCAATTATGTTTAACCTGGTTAGTTTTGATATGTGTAACAAAACACTTTATCTGTATTTGAGATGTTCTAAAATAATATAAATTACATATGATTACAGTTTAAAATTCATAGAATACTATAATGTTACTTGTTTTGGTTTAAATATTATAGTTTCTGTTTTGGCAATGCTCTTAGGCATGCCCAAACTCATCCCTACAAACACCCAAATAGTATTCATCACAAATATATTTTCGGGAAAATTTCTATTCACTTGTTGAGATATTTTGTTATATTTTGAAGAAGGTACAGGAAAGGTGGGTAAAAGAAACTGATTAAAAGGGAAGAACACAATGTTGTTTTTACAATGAAAATAACACATTTCACACTTTGCATTACTGCTATTAGATAATGAGGTAATGACTGCCTCTCGAAGAAAACCAATCATTACCAATATTTCCCCGTCCTAGGTTTCATTCTATCGAAACTCATCAGCAGGGAGTGTGAAACACACAACGAAACTTCCTAAAAGAGGAAGAAAAAAAAATTTTAATAAGGAAATTGGTGAAGAATGATAGGACACTTAGATAGGAAATACCTCAAAAAGCGAAAATTGTATAAAAATGGAAATTGATAAAAAAAAAACAGAAAAATTAACAAAAGTAAATTTAATCAAGAAAGCCTAGGTGACATCTTCCTTTTTACTGTCTTCTATTAATAGGAGTAGCCACACACACGCTTTAACACAAATAGAGTAATATTTCAGCATTGTTGCTTTTATCAAACGAAAAGGGAATACACTTCACACAAGCACTAAATTACTCCATTTTTAATTAAAAAAGAAACTGTTAGAAAAACTCTGTGACAACTGTTATAGGAATAAAAATAAATTTCTAATAGCTTTGGCTGGGGTAGCAGTAAACATAAATTTCTAAAAGCCTTGGCTCTGGTTATTCTACATAAATAATATAAGTTAAATGTAAATATATAATAGTTAATTGTAAAAAAGGTAACAGTAATAAAATAGAATTATACATATATCACATTAAAAAATTAGAAACAAAAGTGTTAATATCTTAGGAAGAAAGAAACTAGGCCATGTGGTAATCCATTGGTGGGCCTGTTACCACTGCCTGAGTTGAAAACTGTTGCACTGTTTGGAAAATTATCTTAATAGTTTGTTGGTGTAGCAGGATTGATTGAAAATCCTCGTTGTGGGTACCAGGGTGAATAGGTACAGACTTGTTTGGGTCTTTGTGGTTTGTGTCAAAGCCTGTACCCATCCACCCTGGTACCAGGATTTTAAAACTTGCATTGGATCCTTTCCACATTTTCCCTCTTTCCTTAGGTGGGCTTTCTTAATTAAATTTGCGTTTTTTAGTTTTTTTTTCCTTTTTATTTATTTTTATCAATTTCCATTACTACGAAATTATTTAGCCACCAAGCCAATTCATTTTTAACATCAAAGAAGGAAAATATGTTTATTCTTAAAGAGATATATATTTGCATCCAATGTCAATTTTCTATGTTTGTACTTTGTTATTCATTCCATTTATATGTTCCTATCTAAGTGGCCTCCTATTATTAATTACCATTTTCCTTTTCTCCCATTTTTGTTTTTGATTTCCTCTTTTAGGAAGTTAAATTTTGTGTTTCACACTCCCTCCTGAGTTTTGATAGAATGAAACTAAGGTCAGGGGATTTGGCGGTAGCGATTTATCGTCTTAAAGAGGCAGCCATTAACTCGTAACTCTGTCAAATGGCAGCAATGTAAATTATTAACTGTGTTCTTTTCATTGTGAAAGCCATATTATGTTCATACACTTGAATATGTTTCCATCCACCTTTCCTGTACCTTCTTCCAAATATAACAAATACATGTTTGTGTAATCGCATTAAATCTTTATTTCTAAAATACATATACATTTTTTCTCATAATTTTCTGATATTTTCAGAATAAGTTAGAGTATGATGTTTAAAGAAAAATGTGTGTATTTGAGGAAAAACTATTAAAAGCAAATTGAAATTGTTTGTAAAGGTTTAACCATTTACAAAAGTAGAATAGTCAGAGAATGCATAATTAAAAAATGTTTCATGGGAATTCATTTAAAAACTAGGGGTTTGCCAACACAAGGTATTTTATGATCTTGTAAGTGAAACAATAGCCGGAACTATTGTTAATGCATTTTAGTGAGGATAACACCTCTCCGATATCATATTCTGAAAATTGAAAAATGACACCTGGACACGGGAATCGAACCCGGGACCTTCGGCTTAGTATGCCACTGCTCTTACCACTGAGCTATCCAGGATTCATCCCGTGCCCATGGTCATTCTTCACTCATAGTTTAAGGCAGAGTCTAAGATGGACGTGCGGAGGTCGTCAGCTTTTATAAACACGTGATACACAAGATCACAGCCATCAGACCACGCAGCCATTATCGACTCGGTAGTTGGCAATTTTGCAGCCATTGGACAATTATGTATATATAATTGTATAGGATTGCATATATAGTGAAACAATAGCCGGAACTATTGTTAATGCATTTTAGTGAGGATAACACCTCTCCGATATCATATTCTGAAAATTGAAAAATGACACCTGGACACGGGAATCGGCCACCCTGAATATCCACCTTAGTCATATTAACATAACCTTAGTTGAACTTCATTAGCAAACTCAACCTAGCCCAATTAAACATAAATTATTTAACTTTGCTTTAGATTATGGAATATAACTTTACCTTTCAAGAAAATAAATTAATTTATCTTTGATAGCTTTAACTGGCACTAAAGCTTATGTATACAACTATATTAAAATAATTAGTAAAACATTGTTCTGTAAATTATTTTCTTAGAATTTTAATCTATATTTGTTTTTTGATGTTATAGGAACACTGCACTAATCAAGAAGATGTGCCTTGTAAACTTTCTGAAATAATGGCTGATGATAACACCCCTGCATCAGTTACCATGGCAGCTACAAGTCTTAGTAAAATTTCACCTTGGCTTGTAGCGTCGGAAAATATTATACCTCCAACACTTCTGACAAAAAGCAAACCAGAAACTGTCACTCGTAAAACTGTAAATTACTACAGAACTTTAACTTTGAAGTGTTGTTGTTCATGTATCCATCACAATCACTTCAAGTACTACACATAAGTTGTATTTGTATCATATGTGATTTTGCGTATTACTGATTATTAATAAGTTAAAAAAACTCAAATGTTTATAAAACATTAATTTTAATATATAAGTTGTTAAATATATATTTTGAAGTTATTTCTAATTAATGAAATTAGTGCCTAAATGTTTGCTTTTAAAAATATATATTATAAAATGTAAATTGTATGTTTATAAAAAATATGTTATTAAATATATACACAAATTTGTTATACTATAGCTAATATAGTTAATATTAACACACTAGTTTAAATAATCGATGTAATAAACCCAAGCCTTCAACATGATCTAATTTTTTTTTTCAATAGACAAATGAAAGTATTCATATTCTGTTTCTGTGATAATTGGACCACTCACTCTCTGTGCCTTTGTAAAATAAATATCTAACACAAATATATTTAATAAAGAATACACTAGACCTAATATTTTCAGAATGCATTGATTGCTGTTGGCAAAATTTATTTTTCTTTACACTTTATATTAACTGTGCCATTTTTTTTATTTGTTCATATTTTCTGTGCTTTTAAAATAATTTTTCATTATTATTATTATTATTATTATTATATAAAATATTGTGAAAACAAAGTGAAACAAGATTGTTTGAATAGATTTTCTTTTGTTACTCCATTTTACACAAAGGCAATTATTTTTAATAAAAGCTGCTTAGGCATGTCATTGTTTTATTTCATATACTTTACCTCGCATACTATGTTAAATTTTAGAATATTGCTGTGTACAAGTTTGACACTGTATGGTTTTATTAATATTATAAGTGTATTTTGGTTTATAGAGGGAGAGGAAAATATCAGAAAATCAGCCTTAAACTTCGTTTACCCTGAATAATAATAGCATTCTTACCTTAACCGACTATATAATGTCCCTAACTTATAAGAATGGAGTAGAGTTTGTCTATTTGCCTTTTCTTTTACTTGATCATAAAACACATGTAGTTGAGATATTTTATATGTATTTCATGTTATTACAGGTAAAATATGTTAATTATATAGTGCCTATGATTATTGGTTATTTTATGAATAAGTGCCCTACAGTGCATGGTTTGGCTATGGCCTCTACTTTATCATACAGTATGAATTTTCTTCGTAATGAATGTGTTGGTTTTCTTAGAAATTGTAAGTTGAGGCATAGCATATAGAAATGAGAAAGAGTGGACACACTATATGGGTCAGCCGCTTGATTTGGCCAGCCGGCAACTGAACAATACAATAATGTAGAATACCATAATGCAGTTAAGTAGATAAGCTACTCTAAATTACTTTGTTATTATTAGCCTACAACTAAATGTATTTTAACCGCGCAAAATACATTTTAACCTGACAATTTTAATTTTTGTATTAATACCCTAGCTGAATAAAGTATTTCTTTAATCTATGGTAATACAAACAATTTTATGCTTAAATTATATTTGTAATTTATGGTAATAATATATACAATCTTGGATTCCAGTAATATCTAATGAATTTATTATTTTATAACTATTAGAGATTTAAATTATTCAACATAGCAACAGTTAAATTGCTATTTATCTGTTGAATCCACATATATGTGTTGTCTTCTTATAGTAGCTGTGTTAAAGCATAAATGAAATGCTATAAGTTTTTTTTTTTGCAGTAAATTATATAAACTACATACTATGTCATATTTCACGTTTTTTTTAAACAATACTTAATATTATATTTTGCATTATATTACACTGTATTACATTTATTTTTATTAGTTAATATACATTTTATATTGAGGCTTGTAGGCCTACTTGTCTGCTCAGGTTTATTTTTTTATGGCATTATGAATTGGTTTGTAAAATTTCAAGAAATCTCGATTACTAATCAACCTCTTTTCATAAACACATAATTAAAAATTTGGACAATATAATTTTTTTAAATTGAGATTTAAAATTATGTATAGTTGTTGTTTTAAGAATTGGCACCCTTTGACAACTTGTGGACTTATTTAACATGTTTTGCAACACTTAACACCTTTACCATTTCTTTTGTGGCCAGCTTACTCAATTTTGGAACATCAGATGTTCGTTTTTTAGGAGTATTCCTTGTTTTATAGCTTGACTAAAATACTTTGGCAGGTTAGGAAATATATGTAAAATAGAACTGTGTTTTAAACACCAATTTGATCGAGGAAGTTCTACAATGATTAAAAAATCTTCAGAAAAAGGTAAGTCACAAACCCTAGATTTAAAACTTGACTGTCTCTTTTTGGAATTGCCTGCTCCCACTTTACAACCCGGCATTTGTCTTGAAGAGGTTTAAAATAATGTTTTTTTCAGCTTGAAGCTTTATCATAGCCTGATTTGCATCCCATATGTCTGCATGATTGAAGCATATACTACATATTAGATAATAACAAAAGAACCATCTCTAATTTAAAAACGGAGGTTTCAAACACAAAACGCAACGAATGAATGAATGTATAACAAAAAAATTATACAGCACCCCTACACTCACTTATACGATATACTAGTACTGAAAGAATACAATACCCAGCCAGTTTGATTACTTCAGTCAAGTTTCTCGAATCCACCACAGCACCACTTTTCGACATTGGATGTAACAGCAAGTGTTTACACATTTTTATTTCTATATGCTATGGTTGTGGCATACTTTGAGTGGGTTTGAAAATCAAAACATGTTAAATAACTGCCAATGAGCGCAAATTGGGTGGAGGACAATGGGTGCTGTGGCAGATATCTTGGGAGGAAACAGCATGTCATTACAGTATAAAAGTTAAACTTCTTCAGAAATGACAAATTTGAAGTTTTGTCCCTTGACATAATGTGAAGTAGTACACAGCTTTTCAAATTATAAAAAAGAAATTCTATCTGAAAATATAACCCATTTCACCACTGGAAAATCTAGAAGTAGTATCTAGGGATTAACAGCATTTAACCCGCCTAATTGGTCAAATGGGCAAAGGCGTTTGGATTCTCTTGATATAGACTGGGCTGCCGATGGGATGGGACAATTGATATTCGAATCTAAATTCGGTGTACTTATGGGGGCCGCTTCAGTAGACGAGAAACTGCCGTAGATGATGTTCACCTCTTATGGAATATTTAATCAGTGGTGCCTTATTTAAAAGTATAGGTTCGGGCCAAAATGTCAAAAAATTCCAACAAGGCTGTTTTTTTTATTGACCCTATATTGAAAATATAGGGTCAATAAAAAAAAACAGCCCTCTTATTAATAGAAAAAAATTTGAATATGTGAAATAAGCTCATTTTCAATATCTTTTTAAGCATATTTTCAGAGCTAGGCGAGACTGCATAATGAAAACGGACCCGAGGTTTAACTTACCTAATCCTGTAGTTTTCTTAAAAGGCTCACAATGGAAAATTTTAAGCTATTTGAGAATTATTCTTCTTTTAGTTTAAGAGAGTCAAATCTGTTGTTTTTTTCAAGTGAATGAGGAAGGTTGAATCTAGAGCAAGTGTACCTGCATTTGAAAGGAGAAAGTAAAACCATTTTGGAATAACCACCCTCAATAATTTTATCCAATGGTTTTTTTTATATATAAATATTCATTTATTAGTGGTTTACTGACGACTTATTTTTGTAAGGATTTTTTTTTAAATATTAAATGATTTTGTTTAAATTTCTTATCCAGGGACTATTTTACATTATCATTAATAAAATACATCTTTATTGTTCTAAAATAAATTAATTCAAAGATAGTCTAATTACAATAAATTATAGAAAATTTGAAATTTTTACAAATTAGAAACAACCTCAAGGTATTTATTTAACTACCTATTGGAAGAGTGCAAAAGATAAAATATTTGTTACCATTCCTCTAAAAGAATGTTTTTTTTATCTCAACACCTCTTAATTAGGCTATCTAGGTTTAAAACACCTTAAATCTTCCCTAGGTTTGTTACTCTTTATATATTCTCAATGTTTGCAACTTCTCTCTGTTTAAAGCCCCTTCAAAGTTCTCTAGAATTGACACTCTATAAAGGTTATTTGTTTAACAACACTGAGAGTCTACTCTTTGGTTGCTAACAACAATAGTTGACATTGACAAGCTACTTCCTCCCCCCATTTCTTTGCTCCAAAAAATGGTAGACCATAATATAGCTCTGTCCTCTAAATCTTTCTAGCTCTATCACTTGCTGAACCTAAAAAAAAAAACTGTTGATAGACAGAGCACATTGACCCACAAACTTCCCAACTTGTTAGTCTCACCACAGGCAGTAAAATAACCCCTCCCCCCCATGTTTCATACATAACAAATAAGATGAGTCTCCAATAGAGATTGCGCCAGCAGTACCTGCTAGAACAAAAAGGCAGGCTTTATTTCCCGCCCGACTATCGGGAATGGATCAATTCTCGACATTTTCCTGAGAGTTCAGTATGTCCACCCCTACTAACTTTAAAGTTTTATTTTTGCTAACACCACAACTTTACTTAGTTGATATACTAATTAATTATCCAAGGAACACCCAAAAACAATACAAAGGATTAATTCTAAAATAATATATATATAATTGAAATGAAATAAAAGGAAAAATGTAGATAGAAATTTAATTAGAAAAGACAACTAGGATTATCATAGTTGAGTGGATGTATAAAACAATCTGAATAAATATATATTACATTATTTAAAAGAAAAATTACTGAATATAATAATGTTAAACCATTATCAAGAAACCCTAACCTTGAAATTCTTATTAAGTTATGAGCTCAGGTAGAATACGAACAAGATATATGATAGGTTAAAATACAATACAATACATTACTAAGTAAGATATTAATTATAGTAAACCAGTTGAATTAAGTTACAGGTATATTATGACAGATCCAGAGTTGTCAAGAGTAAAAATTAAATAACAATATGGTAGTAAACAGGGAAATTAAGTTAAGAGTTGATTAATAGAAGCTAGAGACAAGGTGAGGCCTTGAACAGTCTATTATGTATAATACAAAAATTGATTAAATATAAGTGTTCCTTAGCTGGTTTTAATTCCTCTCCTTAAGCCTTGGATGCCAGAGGGCCGGTTGACTGACTACATGTTTCGACGTACAAACGCCATCTTCAAGTCTCTAAATAAGGGTTAGATGTTGTCCCTGTTACTTAGTTGAGCCCCGTACTCTTAACATCTGCCCTTTTAATGAAACATCTTCTAAAACCCAAATTTACAGTTTCTAGTTGCTTGTTATGACATCAGTCATTTGTCAACAATACAACATTCACTTGACGAGATTGGTCTTTTTTGTAAATATGGCCCAAATGAACATAAAATAAAATCAATTTAAAAAATATCTATTCCTGTAACTAAATAACATATGTAAAAGTGTAATTATGTTTACAATCATGTAGTAATAAACACCGTTTATGTCCTGTATTTCCTTTAGAAATCAAATAAAGTGACTAATTTTACAGACATTAAGTTTATTGGAACAAAAACCCAGTAACCCAGGCCTAAAACACTGGTACTTTGACCATAGTTTACTTTTTGCTTGACTTCTAGCTTAGTGAACCAATACATTTTTATTTCCATCTAAAAACAACTGAATTCGCCTGCCATGTCAAGACTTTTACCTTTGCGAAGAAGGGTCCATGTCGCACATTATAATATCCATAGAATTCTATGATTAAATACATTACAAGAGATACTCAATTTTTTTTTGTAATTCCACTTCAAATGCACTTCATTAAAATTTAAACTGTATTTATGTTTCTCATTGTTATTAAATGCAGTTTATTATTATTATTATTATTAGCACCGCGTCTTACTACCCATTCGGGTTATACGCACTTACGCTAATGTGTAATGGTAGGGTGATTGTGAGATGAAATGGAGGACCTACAGTTTAACGTGGAATCCGAACCACGGTGGAGGCCTGGCATTCTCCACATTCACAAGATGTCTTGTCAGAGGTGAAGGAAGGGTTTGGTAATCATATAAATCTTTGCCGGGACCGAGGATTGAACTCCGGCCGCCAGCATAGAAGTCTGACACCTTACCCCTAGACCACCAGGTCACCGACTTAAATGCAGTTAAAATTATTTTTCATGGATTATTTTGACATTATTAAGGACTACTAATGGGATTTTAATTTTTTATGAACATTGTTTCTCCCACAATTTATACTGTCTTTCACTTTCCTGATATGATACATTTACGTAATTTACAGCCAATAGTGTTTGGGTTAGTTATTTCCTTTAATTTTTACAATTCCATAAATATTTTTGGTCATTATGTGACTAAATGGGTTTCGGTTCAGCTTCACATCCATTGTTTGAATTCTAAGTTCTTACAACAACTACAACTAAGCTCTTTAGTTCTTTGTTTCAGGTTAACTTTATTTTGCAGAGAGTATTTTGTATAATTAAACAGGGAAGTTTGAAACCATATTGTCATAACCCCGGCTGTTGTATAGGGGTAACTGGGGTACCCACTCCTTGATGTCCACCTAGGATGGCTAGAACAGCTCGTTCAGCTTACGGATGATCCCAGGTGTCTTCTTGGCCAGAAGTATATTTGCCCGTTCCAGGCGTTGGACTCGGGGGGGGGGGGGGGGTGCCTTATCGCTGGTATAGGGTAATGATGAGGGGGTGAATTGGTAGGGTCGAGGGGGGGGAAGGGTTGGAGGTTATAACTAGGCCTCGAAGGGGAGAGGGAGGACAGGCGACCTGGGTGGTGGAAGGAGTAGAGATCCTGTCTAGTGGTGGAAGTGACGTTAAGAGAGAGGGGGGAGTCATGTGGTCCATGTTGTCGTGGAGGGGTGAAGGACAAGGGTGATCC
This sequence comes from Timema cristinae, assembly GCA_039000515.1. Lineage (NCBI taxonomy): Eukaryota > Metazoa > Arthropoda > Insecta > Phasmatodea > Timematidae > Timema > Timema cristinae. The sequence goes on from JBCFYV010009882.1 coordinate 19,120,298, forward strand.
TGGTGGGAAGGAAAGGGTAGTAGGGTTTATTAGGGTGGGAGAAGTGCGAGAGGTGGCTGGGGTAGGTCGTTCTGGAGTCCGGCTAGGGCCTGAAAATGGGGTAGTGAAATACCCGGGGTGTTGGTTAGTAGCGCTTTCGAGTTGGGGAGGTGCGCTGGGATGGCCCTCCTTCTTCTGCCCGGAACAACCCTTCGGGTTCTGGGAGAATGGGTGGAGCTGGGTAGAGCTTCGTGAAGAGGGGTATGAAGTGAGGGTGAAGGGGAGTAACTCTGTGAAGTCGCAGTGAGCGGTGCAAAGCTGGAGTAGGGGAAAGAGGGAATAGGGGCTCGGCGACGAGTCACGGTGCAGAGCTAGGGAAAGGGGAATAGGGGGCTCGGCGAAGAGTCGCGGTGAGCAGTGCAGAGCGGGAAATTATAGGGGCTCGGCGAAGATTCTCGGTGAGCGATGCGAAGCTGGAGTAGGGGGAAGGGGAATAAGAGCTCGGCGAAGAGTCCCGGTGAGCGGTGTGTAACTGGAGTAGGGGGAAGAGGGAATAGGGGCACGGCGGAGAGTCGTGGTGAGCAGTGTTGATATGGAGTAGGGGAAAGGGGGAATATGGGCTCAGCGAAGAGTCATGGTGAGCGGTATGGAGCTGGTATAGGAGGAAAGGGGAATTGGTTCGGACGTCGGTCCAAAAGATAATAAACACACTGGCGTGGGAGACACCCGTTTATTCCCAAAAGGTGATGTTGCCAGTGAGGAGCTGAGCCAACGACTGATTATTGGCCTGCTCGTCAATCTCTTTTATTAGATCCCGTCAGGACACTTTGGAGTCTTGGTCCTAGCTGTGTGAACCCCTAGCAGGCTGCAAGGCTAGGGCGGGGGGTTGGCGCAGGGTGTCTGGCCATTAAAAAGGGGTGGTGTTGGCGGAGACCAGACCTTGCCAACTGGCTACGAGGCTGTCTGCCTTACAAAAGGGGGTGAGGGAGTGTTATGCGGGGCGAAGAGAGTGACGAGCTTTAGGAGTGCAAGAGGGCTGTAATACTGTAATAAAGAGAGTGAACAGAGGTGGGGGTAACAATTTAATATATTACAATACTATTTCTTGTGTGATCATTATATATATAAATATTTATTTTAATTAGTTTTGTGATTAAGATGAAAGTTGTATGTGAGATTTGCGAGTAGCATCTTAGACCATGTCTCCTCCGAAGCAGGTTTGTACCTTATCAATAACCAAGTTTATATCACACTCAGTAAAGGAAAGAACATAAAGGTTAAATAGATTGCTTTAAGAATTTAAGGTCTCCCCAAATATTTACTATTTACTATGATAATTTAGGTACTAGTAAATTGTACAACACTGTTTGTAAAAGCAAATTTTTTCTAAATTAAAATATGTAGACTAGACCAGGTGAGGTCAACATCTTAGCTCGCATGTGTACTAATCAGTACTATACCAACAATGATAGCACCAAATGTGTATATTGAAGAGCATTCTCTTCTTGTTATTATGGTTTATTTGAATTGTCCTGGTTTTTGTACTAATTGATGAGTTGTGAACTAATATGGTTTGATTGCCACGCGATTGGAAGCCTTTTTATAAGGTTTATAAAAGAATGAGGTTTATTTATCTCACTCTTTTATATCACTCACCCCTCGTTGGGCCACGTTTTACTATATTATGTAATAAATACACATTTATAAGGTTGACATTCTTTTAATTCAAAATCTCTTTATTTCAAGAGAAAACAGATCATGTTGTTGACAAACTTCGTACGCAGCCGATTAGACAATCATAGGGATCGTGGACAGGAGCTACAGTCCAAGTACACCAAGGACTGGACTCCTAGTGAGGTTCTATTGCCCCATCTTTCGCATATATCGATTGCTCATGGAAGCTTCCAGAAGTTTTTGTATAGAAAAATAAAATATAAAAATAAAACATATGGATGGAGGTAGAATGTTCGAGAACAGGAAGCTTACGGTTTATAAATGCATATTGTTCTTTTTAGGAAAGGAAGTAAATTTATTTTCCTTATAAAATACCTTAAATTGTCCTTTTGACTCTATAGGTCCTACGTCATTGACTGTGGCTCTTTTGCCCTCTTAGAAGAAGAAGTGCTTTAATCGCCATCTAATAGATTATATAATTTAAATAAAATAAGATACAGGAAGAATGTGTCTCTTGGTAAGAAAAGCCACTTGAGCTACACACAATTATGATGATTGTTTATAGATATTGATACAGATAATTAAAACAATACCATCCAATAGTGTAAACAAATGGTTGAAATCAATTTGGATTTGATATATTTAATTCACACAACATAAAATTTAGCAAGTGTGTGATCCCTTTGACCTTTCACTATCTGGTTTTGATAGGATTTAATAAGATAAACAATGTAAAGTGTACATGGAATCTCTATTAATATTAAATAAAGAATCAGTAGTAAAATTATAGTAATGATTTTGTGCCCAAAGTAGATTTATTAAATGACCACTGTGAGGAATTAATACAGAATGTTAATTTATATACAATTAAAATTGACAATGATTATAAAAATTTCATTTAGATTAGTAAAAATATGCAAGCCACAGAATAAAGAATAAGAAAAAATTGATATTAACAATAAAAATGTTATTTTAGTTGTAGCTGTAAGTAAAAAGACGTTGACATTTTCAAAGCTACAGGAAATATCGTTTATTTCAACATTCATAATAACAATGAACACATTTTAATTTCAAGTGGTTAGGGTTCCCTTAAAATGAAAATTAGAAATGACAAGGTAGCATCATTATTCACCATTGTAAACCAGTCAAGCAAGACTTAGAAAGTTAGGTTTATGGGTTGAATATCACTTTATTCTCTAAGTTGCCATCGTAGCTTATAATGTATAGTTATTTAGGTATTTTCTTTTGATTTGCGTAACTCTATACCAGAAATGAAATTCTAATTGTTGATAGTTTTATTGTAATGGTTATTTTCATCACTATATTTCCCCTATTTTCTCTTTTCTGGCGTCGGATTTTGAATAAATTGCCACCCTTTATCAAAATACCTTCTATCTCGCTTGTTAGTTCTTTGTTTTTAAAGTCAGTCTGTTGTTGAAAATTTGTACTGGCAAATCATAGCTCTGCATACCATGTTATCTTTCTCGCTCTTTCTCGGTTGAAAATGAACTTGTCAAGATCTTGACTTGGTTCTAGGCTCTGTGTGAACTGTTTTAGTGCAGTAATATTTAAGTGTATATTAAATTGGATCAATCTGCATGTTTTTAAATGTTATTTATCTATAGAAATGGTAGTGTTTAGGAGAGCTTCTCTCATCAGATAATTAATGAGAAGAGCACACGTATTCAAAGCCATCTCTACCAGATCTTCATGTTTATCTGTCAAATCAAGTCAGTATCCAAAAGTAGGCCTCGTTACATACTATTCTTATATCCTCTAGTTCGACCCCAGTTTGTTTTATTTTCACTAAAACTGGTCCTTAGGAATTACACAATTTTTAATCTAATTTTCAGTTTGTTAATCAGATCACATAAACATCTACCATGGTAAACAGACTGTATATAGCTTGTAAATTACTTGAGGGTAATACATTTTAATACTAATTTTAGGTCTGCCATAATGATGTATTTATGTAATTTTTCAGTCAGTTCTTCAATTAACGACCTCTAATTACGTTTTTTCCTTGAAACACGAACATTAGGTTACTAAGTACAATCCATTCTTATCCTAAAATGTCAGAATTCACTTTCAAAGATGCAACACAAAATATACGCAGAACCACAAAGCTTCATCCATGTGTCTATGGATTAGTGATACACTGGATATTAAATATGTGTTACAGCATGTAATTCCAGAATGATGCTGTTTTATCAATAAAATCAATATTTTAGAATATTTTAAACTTTAATCATTTGAATTTTGATGTTTAAGAATTTGAGAACAGACTTTATAAAACATTAGCTTTGATATTAATGATATAAAAGTATGTATACACCATTTGACACATTTAAATAAAGAGGTTGGGCTAGTGACTAATAAATAAAAATGTATATACAAATTAATAACATTTGTTTTATTGTTTATCACGGATGTGTTCAATATGAACCTATTCTTCCATGCTTGGGTACTTCCACTCTCTTATTGGAATGAATGTTTCCTTAATTGATTGAGGTGATGCCCACCGTAGGGCATAGTGTAGACCACCTGCCTTATCGTTGGTCCCTAAAAACAAATAGAAAAATTATTAATATAATAAAATTGTGAAGAGAGAGAGAGAAAGTAAATAAATATTCCATCATAAGTTTGAAATTGTAAGATAACTAAGTTGTATGGCTGTTGGAAGCACTGTGGCTACAACACTTTAATAAAATGTTCTGGGACCCTTGTATTAGGCAATCTATCAATGTCATTCATTAAGAAAGAGTGTTTTGTTGTAGAGCTGAGCTTTTATTATGGTCTCGTAAGTGTATAACATATCAGAAGTCAAAAATAAATTGTCAGTTCTCATTAGTTGTTAAATAGTATAATAATAAAATGGCTGACATCTCAAGGTCACCCAAACTACCAGCTACATGCGTGCTTCAGCAAATTGACTTAAAAAAGTTCAAATTCTTCTTTTATGTGGAAAAAGTGGTCAATGCAGTTTACCATATTTCTATGAGCCACAAATCTGGAAAGAAATGACTCATGCAAGGTCACTTTTCTATGACACCATCTAGGTCCGGACGCTCATGAGGTATTTAATTCTTTCAATCTAGACAGTGACCAAGTGAAATTAGATTAAATAATCAAGAGGTGTAATGAATATTCCAAACCAACAGCCAATATTTTATTTGAATGTCACAAATTCTTCATGCGTAGACAACAAGAAACTGATACATTAGAAGATTTTGTTACAACTTTAATAAATCTCGTCTTTCTTGTGAATTTGGCGACTGGGAAGAAAGACTAGTGAAATATATTTTCACTTGTCTCAGCTACTCGTACAATGACATAAATGTCTGATTGAATAGGGTCAAATGAATTACTATAAACAAAGCAGTCCAGCTTGATTAAACAATGAAAATGTCCAAACTTCAACATCACAGATTAATTCTATAAATCACCTTCAAGACTGCAGTGATCAAGCCCAAGGCAATGACTTGATGTGGTCAATAGCACTGCTACAAATGCCCAGCAGTAAAGGTAAAGTGTAATTTTTGTAATAAAGTTGGTCATTATGCAAAATTCTGCTTTAGAAATAAGTCTTCGGTTAAAAGCTTATAGGTTCAGTCTGATGACCTATTTCTAGGTTCATTTGGGAAAATACTACATATGTAAATTTACTAACATGGGACATAAATATTATAATAGATGAAAGAAATCTTTGTTGTATCCTGGAGAGAGTAACCCAGACTAATGTAATGAATTTAAACACTTACATAAGTCTTAATTTATCAGAAAAAAAATAAACTCTACGTTTACTTGTGCTCTAAAATTTAGTTAAGAGTGTCTTTAAGTTAGAGGCGAAGATGATTTAAATTGTCAAATCAGAGGCAAAGAAATTGTTATAAAATTCTATTTAATTGAGATGGATTGTAGTACTAATCTAGGTCTTAAAACTTGTGTAACTTAAATTAGTCAAGAGAGTTAATTGTGTCACTTTAGAAAATATATGTGAGAGTCAGAGCCAAATCAGTCATTATCAATTAAGACTAATTTAGGAGCAAAGTCCAAGTTATTTGTAAACCAATTTAAATATATTTTAGAAGATCTTGGAAATAAAAATAGTTATTGCCATTTAGCTATAGATAATTCAATATGTCTGGTTGTAGAACCTGTCTGAAGGATTATATTTAAATTATTTACTGAACTAGAGAGTGAAGTCAAACGTATGGAAAGATTGGGTGTTATATCAAAATTAAGTGAACTAACACCGTGGGTAAATATTAATGTTCAGACTAGAAAACATAATAAGGCTAACCTTAGGATTTGTTGAGATCCACGCCACTTGAATAAAGTAATTCTCAGTTCACATTACCCATTTCCCATACTCGATAATATCAAAGCCCAATTAAAGGATGCAATTTTTTTACAACACTAGATGCTATTTGGGATTTTGGATCATCCCTCTTGATGAAGAATCGTCAAAGTTATGTACATTTGCTACACCATTTGGTAGCTATAGGTTCTTAAGTTTATCATTTGAAATAAGCCCAGCTAATGATATATTTTTACTTTGCTATAATCAAACTTTAAGAAGAAATTCCCAATTTAATTATTTATTTTGATGATTTGTTAATTTATGCATCTAGTAAAGAAGAATATGATTCTATTTTAAAGCAGGTTGGTGAAAGAGCTAGATCCATAAATTTGAAGTGTAATTTATGCAAATTAAAAATAAGTCAAGATCCGGTCACTTATTTACTAATATGAATCTAAACAAAGTAGCTGCTATTGTTAATATGCCTAAACTCAACAATATTAAAGACTTAAGATGATATTTAGGTATCCTTACATACCTTTGTCCTTATATTAAAGATTTTTCCGAGGAACCAACCAATTGAGAACACTTTCAAAAAATATGTAGTTTGGTATTTTGATCATTGTTAAGATGAAGGAACCAATAAGTTTGAAACAATTTTTACTAATGCACTTGTTTTGACTTTTGATCTGTCCAAAAAACTAATTTTATCTTGTGATTCGTCACAAAGAGATACAGGAGTCATCATTCTTCACAGTTACAATTAAATTGCATATGTTTCCGCTACACTTAAGGAAAGCCAAAACAACTATGCACAAATTGAGCATGAACTCCTTTCTATCACCTTAAGATGTGAAAAATTCCACCAATATATTTATGGTCACAGAATAATAGTACATACTGACCATAAGCCATTGGTCCCTCCCTCTTTTCACTAAGCCTTCCTCCTCATTTACAGAGACTAATGTTGAAAATACAACCTTATGACTTAGAAGTAGTATACCAATGAGGAAAGTGAATGATTATTTTGGATATTTTATCCCAAACTCCTTTAGTGGACGCAGTTCTTGAATTGGAAGAAAATGTTAATGTACATGTGAATCTGTTAATCTCGAACCTGTCATTGTCTCTTGAAAGACTGGAAACCTTTTGAAAGTAAATGCATAAAGACCCTGTCTAGAAAATGTTATCTAATTTTTGTCATTTAGGATGTCCTTCCAACAAAGAGTCATTTCCTGCTGAGGTTCAACCCTATTACAAATTCTTGGATGGAATTCATGAAAGAGGTGGAATAGTTTTTAAAGGGGAATCCATCAGTCAGTTCAAAAGGAAATGCTCAAGGTTATTATTTTGGCCAAATATGGTTATTGCTAATAAAACTGTAGTCATGTCTTAATCTGCTTGTCAAGAATTCAGTATTAATAGTATTAATAAGCCTTTACTGTCAAATGAAGTTAAAATGTTACCATGAAATAAAGTTGGAGTTGATTTTATGAAAATAATGGGAAAGAAATACTTGGCCTGTGTAGATTAGTTTTCAAAATAAATTGAGATGTTCTTACTTAATAGAGGGTCTAATGGCTCCAATAGTAATGTAAGAACTAAACTAAACTTTTGCTCATCATAGTATACCAGTTGTCATGTTTTCTGATAATTGTCCACCATTTAATTCCCACGATTTTAAATGTTTTGCTAAAATTTGGGCTCTAAAACATGTAACTAGTAGTCCACATTACCACCAATCAAATGGCCAAGTTGAAAGGATGATACAAACACTATAAAACATGATTTTCAAAACATCTGAAGCAAATTCAGAACCTTATATGGGGCTTTTTTACAGTAAGGAACTACTCCAATGATGGTCTTAGTTCCCCCTCACAATTGTTAATGTCTAGGCAATTACATACAACACTACCTATTGTTGAAACAAAATTAAAACCATATGTAGTTTATACAAAATAATATAATGACAAACAAACAAATGGTAAAATATTGTGATAAAACCTATAAATGTCTGCCAGAACTTAAAAAATAAATTATGATCTTATTTAAGAAAAAATCAGCTGATAAAAATGGTTTAGAGGTCAAGCAATAAATATAGGTCCACAACCAAGAACTCTGGTTATTAAAAATTCCAAATATATTTATAGTAGGAATAGAATACAGGTAAGAAAATTTAAACAAAATGAGATTATGAAAATCAGCAAAAGGATGTGACAAAAGTAGTGTCAATTCCAGTAATAGGAATGACTTTCAAGAGCTAACTCAGCATTGTCTAGTAGCTAGTTCTTCAAATGAGACTTATAAGTTTAATGTACCTAGTTCTTCAAATAACACTTATAAGCTTGATAAAACTGTCATTACTAAGTCAAGATGACTGGTATGCCCTTCTAAAAACTGACACCTTAGCTTGTACATTTTTATTTCTATTGTTTAATTTATTCATAATATTTTGTTTTGTCATAAGTATTTGGTATTAATTGTCATTTATATTATATTGAATGAGAAACAAGAACTGGAACTAAGTAATGGAAAACCAAACATTCATGAATCGTGTGGAATGGAGGAGGCTCACTAACATTGTAATCAGCAATGCTGACATAATTAGATGATGATGATGATGATGATGAATACAAATTAGTTGTCCTAAAATTATATTTAAAATAATGTTATGATAGCATTTTGTTTTACTTACCTAAAACATTTGTACCTGCCTAAAAAGAGGAGATGTAAGACAAATATGTTGTATAACTGTTTAAAGTATTGAGCCTAAAACTTGATTAAAATTTTTTGTGATACCTGTACTATCAAGTCTGTCAATGTAAGTCATTCATTAAAAGTGTTTTGTATGTTTTTGTACAGCCGATCTTGTATTATGGTCTCATAAGCATATAACAGAAATGAGATTGTAAATCAAAATTTCCAGATTATAAATGTATTTATAATAGTACTACTTTATTTGTGCATGACTAAAGGTATACATTTGCTTTTAAGTATGTATTATAAAAATAGACAAGCCAATTCACTGACCTGACTTGCGTCCACCTCCAAATGGTTGCTGGCCTACAACTGATCCTGTGCATTTATCATTTATGTAAAAATTTCCAGCTGTTGTCTTGAGTTGTTCATATGCATGGCTCAAGAAATCCCTGAGAATGAATAAATAATAATAGAATTTGGTAAAAAAAAAATTAATATATTTGATATTAAGGTTATATATTCTTGTTTATTAATTTTATTCCCTTCTCCTTATTTTATATATATTTTAGTTTTTCTTCTTTGCCGATGACATGTTTAGATGATTTTTCACCACCTTCAAGTCTTATTTGTATTAAAGATGATTGATTTTAAATCATAGTATTGGAAAGTTTATGAAATTTTACTGTTTTATATGGCATAATTTTTAGTGAGATGATCAACAAAGTAGATGGTGAATGATCACCGAAACATGTCGTCGTCATAGAAGAAATATTAAAACATATATAAAATAACGAAAAGATTGTTAATATCTCACTAAAAATAATTCCATATAAAACTGTGAAATTTCAGAAACTTTTCAATAGTATGAATTAAAATCAATCATCTTTAATACAAATAAGACTTGAAAATGGTGAAAAACTCACCGTAATGTCATTATTATAGAAGAAAAATTAGAATGTGTAGAAAATAAGGATAAAGGTTTAAAAATAATAAACAAGATATAACCTTATTATCAATTATTATTACTCCTTACCAAATAAACATGAACATTATTAGAAATATTAATATAATTTTAATTTAAATTTTTTGATTAATTAAGACTGAAAATGGTGTAGTAATCTTTCTAATCTTTGGATAAAAGAAAATTTAGGAAGGAAAAATTAGCCTTAAAATAATATAATTTTACCTTCATTTTACTTACTTATCTGTGGAAAACACAGCTCCAGTGAGAGCATAAGGTGTTGATTCACCAACCAATTTTAGTGTAGAGTTTAGGTCACTGTCTTTGTATACATAAATTGCTAAAACGGGTCCAAAAATTTCCTCAGTCATGATAGGATCCAAAGGATTTGTGGTCTTCACAATGGTTGGATCAATAAAGTATCCCTTACTGAAAAATTTACAAGATGATAAATAGAAATAAACGATCAAAGTAATTGAAATCATTTAAATACTGTTGAATTATAGTTATTTATATTACCTATCATCATAATCACCACCGCCCAGTATTTTTATATTACTAGATTTTCGAGCATGTTCAATGTAGTTCTTAATTCTTTGGAAAGCTTTATCATCAATCACAGCAGACATGAAACTGTCAAATTCTGTTGGATCTCCAACTTTTAATTGATTACGTATTTCAAGCAGTCCTTCTTTGATCTAAAAAGTAAATTAACATAGATTAATTATATAATGTATTAATTTAAATAAAAGGCAAATTCAAAATACATATTTTAAGGAAAAGTTAATTTTATTAGCACACAACTTATAAACCAGCTTAAATCTAGAAAAGACACAATTACCAGTCTCCTGCCATTAATTCAGCACTGTAAAACGGAAAACCCACAATTCACCAATGATGAATTCTTCGGCCACACTGGAATTGATCCCCGGATCCTTAGCTCAGTAGGCTGACATGTTACTGACTGAACCAAGGTCTTGGACTAAAATAAAAGTATTTTCAAGAAATTATATCTATTTGTAAATGTGTAGTGGGAAAAAAAATGTAAGCTGAATATGTGGGTGCTCGGACTAAAACGAAATAAACCTTGGTTTTGGTTTACCAATGACAGGGAGGTCAAAGTTTGAATCAGGTGTATTGAAATATTTTTCTCTCGCCCTCCACACAAATAAAAGTACATTTCTTCTAAGCTCATCTAATTTCCTTAACTTACACAATTAGCACATAAAATTTACAAGATGCAATACACACAAATGAAAGTATGTTTACATGAAAAATATTCCTGGAAGATAAAATGTATAGCAGTATTTAGAGAAAGATTATTCTGCAAAATGCCATGCAAGAAAATGTACGTATTATATATAGCTAAGGGTGATTTTATATCAAGAAAGGTCCGTCAACTTTATGCCTGTTATTACATTATGTAGCAGTTGAGAGTTTAGAAGTAGTTATTCCTTCTTTATTTTTTCCTTTCAAGAATTGAATACTTAAGAAGATGATACATTACATTTTCTATTCAATTAACAAAGCTATATAACATAAATTTGAGTTACAAATTTGTAACACTTACTATAATAATTATAGAATATAAAGAAACAATTGCCATCTAAAAGTAACTCGAAGATTGAACGTGTACCCTTAATGTAAAATAATGTTAATTAAAAGTTTTATTTTGGAAGAATGGTTTTTTAATGTTTGTATTAAAAAAATCCATCGAGCTCTTTCATTAACATATGTATATTAAATAGTTATTTTACTATTGTTATTCAATTTAGGGCTCATCTCTCATATTTAGTCTACAATAACATAACCAAAACATGTATTCAGTTATCTACAATATTTTTGTAGTATGTAGCTGAAGATACTCTGAATTTATAAAAGGAATCTCAACAAAATGAGTGACAGAAATTTGTTGGATGTCTTTCATGATTAATAAGAAAAAAAAACATATTAACAACCTCATCCAAATAACTTAATTTATTTTATTTGGAGATAATCTATACAATTTAATGACTAATTGAACAAAATAATGGTTCAATATAGCTTAACATAAGAAAATAAATACATTTTGACCAAATGTTTTAAATAACAAAAAAATTCTCCAATTTGGTAGCATTAAAGTGCATTTTAAAATGCTGTAAAAATTTTCAATAAAAAACAAGTAGTCTGATATAGGGTTAGTTCGTTTAGTTAGATGAAATGTAAGAATAATTTAGGATAAGTTAAGTAAATGAAAGAAATTTGATATATAAAAATACAGAATAGTTTATTATTGTATGAAATGATGACCAACCTAACATGTCTACACCTTTCATATAAAATTTTAACTACGTTTGATACTGCGAGACCTTTACCGGAAAGATGCTAATTTTGGTAATATTTGTTACCTTTATCATCAAACAATGTGAAATGCTATTTTTTCAAAATTTTAATCACTTCTAACCTATGTATTTTAGAATATTAAAAGTAAATAGTACCGTAAAATGGGGTAATTTTTATGATTATATTATGACTTATATTTAATTATATTGAAGCTGTAAGCTTTAAGACATTATTGTTGCTCTTAAAATGTGTTTCTTGGACCGATTCTAATAGACATATTACATTTATTGACATGTCATGTTTTGTGTGTATTTTCTTTTAAAATGATGTGTATGGTCAATAACACATCAGTAGTGCCGATGATTGGCTTTTTGGAATGTTTAATTAACAAAACGGAAATGAGTTGAGGAAGCGTTAATCATGTAATCTACTTGTGGTAAGTGTATGCAAACACTAGTGAATAAATGGTACAAAACTACGCACCCACTTCCTCGCTCCATTGTCTAAAAATGGAAATATTTCCTCAAATTTCATAACATATGTGAAACAAAATAACATACACTAGCAAACTCGAGAACAAATTATGCTACACTTATGTAGGGCATTTTTTTGACTCCTGGTTTTAAATTTTATAATAAAAGAATTATAGTCCTCATATGTATATTTGAAGCAATAAAAAAGATTGCTATTGAGCCCAGAAGGGACAACATAAAAATGTTAATCAATAAAATAGGGAAATATTGACTATGGAGTCTAAAAAGATAGAGATATGTCATTTCTGTACAAACATTTCCCTAAGAGGTTAAAGGTAAAAGAACATCAACTTTTTGAAAGACTTACTTATTTACTTATTCTATGGCATTAGAGAATTTATGTGTTAAAACTTAAGTAGTATCTATGTACAACTAAAGCTCATAAAATAGTATGAATATATTTGCCAATATCTCAGAAACTATTGGTTTTATAATAATAGATCTCAAGTAAAAGATTTTTATTATAAATAGATATACATATTTTCAATGATAAGTAATTTCATATCTCAAAGACTAATGGAGATGTAATTAAAAAGTAAAATTCACGCATCACTACGGAACCCATAAAGTCATTTTGACGAAAAATTGAGAGTAGCCATTTTGTATAAAATACCAATCAAAGTTTAGAGCCAATTTTGATAAAATTAATTTTTTCTCTTTTTACCCATAAGAAAACTACACTTAATTTTAGGGTTAGATATCCAATTCCAAAATTCCCTTGGGACAACCCTATGAAAACCCTTGATACCAAGTTATAACCCTATCAGTAAAATAGTTTAGGCTCTACTCCGAGGTACAGACAGACAGACGGCACTGCAAAACCACTTTTTCGGATTCGGGCGATCATGAAACGTCGACATTCATCAAAATCTTTAGTCCAATTTTTTTGATGATCACAATACTTTCTCTACATACAAGGTAGCAAGTAATTTACTTACTTTTGCTTTATTACATTAAGTATAATAAGACATATGGGGCTTATTATTGTTTGAATTTTAGGCTTAATGAGGAATTTTCTTCAAAAAAAAAAAAAACTTTAACCAAGCTAAATTAGTTAAGCCAGGACTGCCATTTTCACAGATTTTAAAGGTTTAAAACAGATCACCTGATATTTTAGTGATTTCACGGATATTCTCTCAAGATTTAACTTTAGAACTAAAATTTTTATTTTTAATCATGGCAATAAGGTTCTTAAAATATCCATTTCGATAGATTGATTCTTAAATTCCAACCTATAAAAGCACACTCAGTCCAAATGAAGACAGTTTATATACCTTGCTATAAGTAACCATGTTTGGTCCGGCAAGTATAATTTATAATACATGGATTAGCAGTGTCTGGTTCAAGCAAGGAAAATATATGAACCTTGCTGTGTTCAAACAAAATAACTAGAAAATTTATATCAGGTCAAGTAAATCTTATCAAGTCATTGAAATTAATTCGACTATCAATTATTTCGATACTGGTACTGTTAAGAATTGAAGGACACTATAGTGAAATATCGAATTTGACATTCCTAAGCTTAAAACAGCTTGCACACATTTTATTTACATTCGTTTGAATATTATAAGTGTTAAATTGATAATTATACAAGAAGAACAAAAACATAAAGCTTCACCAAAGAGGTCATTCATTATATGTAAAGTAGTACAAACCTAAATGGGAAAAATAATTAAAATGGTTTAAGAAAGGAAAGAATAACAAATCGGCCATGTGCAAAATATGTAATTCTGATTTTAACATAGCCAACAAAGGAATAAGGGATCTCAGACGCCATGAAAAAACTGATTATCACTAAGAGAAATCAGTGCAGTGTAGAGCAAAATTTTTCAATGGCAAATTTTGTAACCAAACAAAATAATAGTGTGGTTGATGCGGATCTATTATGATCAAATTTTTTGTGATAATAACTTAACAGTGAAATTAAGTGATAATTTTACCAAGTTAGTCCCTAAAATGTTTATGGACAGTGATGGTGCTAAGAACTTTCAATGTTCCTGCACCAAATAAATATAACTAGCCCAAAGTAATACAAAATGTGAAGTTAATAGACAATATGCATATTTGGGGAGAAAAAATCATGTTTTTATGAATTTTTATTTCATAAAAAATAACTGAATATGTTAAAGGAATTTTTCATGCAAGAAAAGAACTTAAAAAATAGTTGGGCGGCAGCCCTGAGTTAACCAAAAGTTTATCACTATTCTAAAATGAACAAGGCTCAACCTTAGTTAATGTGTGATAGGCACTGGGTTCACCTTACATCTTATAATACATTTCATCTATGTCATTATAGTCACAATAAGGATGACACAACTCTTCATTGTAGCCTCATGTTCTCAAATATATTGTATATCTATAGTAGCCTCCAAATCAGGCCAATAAAATATTTTTGAGTTGTATTTGCACTTTTACCTGAATCACTATACTTAGTGATATCCAGTATTTATTTATATTTTATAATCTTCTACCATGAATTGACTTTTTTTTATATATCTTTTCTGTATTATCTTTTGTTCACTCATTGTGGTGAAGGGTAGCTCATTAAGATAGGTACAGCCATCACTTAATTCAAACCAAGGAAACCTTTTCCCAACTTTGCTAGAATTTAGAGATTTTCCATGATCAAAGCTGCACCCAAGATTGGGATTGGAGTTCCAGCACACACGAATCGTCCATGTACTACACTCTTTTCATGACCTTACCGGTACTTAGAGATTTTCCGTGATCAAAACTGGACCCAGGAGTAGGCTCACTAGTTTTTTTATGAAGTTTCAGAAGACACAGACATTCCAGGTACTGTACTGTGTAGTAATGGTACTGTTCTCATAGTAGGTGATCAAAACTACCCCTGAAAAGTTTAAATTATGACTTATCAATTATTAATTTTTCTTGTATTTTTGATTAATATTTCTCATTGATAAACCTAACTGAAATTTTAAAACAGGTGTGAAGCTAATAATATATAATAGAATAAAAAGTAAATTGCATGTGGGCCTTGAGCTATGTATTTGCAACCAAATATTTGATGATATCAAAACATGACATATTTCAGCTGCCATACCATTGGCTATAAATCATTGACTTAAAATAAGCTGAAATTCTCAGAATCAACATATTTGGTGTTATGTATATTAATTATAAAAGGGTAATTTTTGTTACGTTTTCATCTATAACATCCCAGTATCAACATACACATTTAATTAATTTTAAATCATTGGTCAATGTCACACCAATGGCCAAAGTCACCCCATTTTACGGTATATAACTGTAATACGCTGAAATAATTTACAAATTACACATTCATTATTTGAAAATTAATATTTATTTTCTATTGAAAATGTTGGCTTAACCTGAGTTGGGCTTAATAGATTATATTTCAGATTAAAAGTTTTACCTTTAGAGTGTTGCATAACTCATAGATGAATATACATTCTGATAAATGTAGCCCAAGACTTGTTAGATTTTAAGATATAGACCCTATATTATGGTAAATAAATATTAAATTTTCATTAAAAAAAACTTGAATTTAGATTTTAAAATTCTTAAATAAAAATATTTTGTCCTAAAAATAGTTTTATTATTAGACTTGAATTTTAAAAATAATTTTTGTGAAAAAACTTTTTTACTGTGGCAAACCTTTGAAAAGTATACTTTTTACAGGCCTACAAAATAAGCCATGGCCTACGTAAAATATTTATATTGTTTATAAATCATATGTTTTAGATTCATATAATATAGTATACCTTATTTACTGTACCAAAATAAGCTGCCCCCTAAAATTACGATTACTTTGAAAGAAAAGAAAATATTTATGTCTGCAAGTTAATCCTTTTGCTTTCCTAATGTTCATATTTCTAAGATTTTACATTTTTTGTTATAACTAAGTCTTAATCGTTGGTGAGAGATACTTTTTAAATCATGATCTACAATGTGTTATTATTTATTAATAGAGCCATTTCATTTCAACTTCAATAGATTATTAAAAACCTTGGGGTTGACTTTTCTTCAACCCTAGATACAAATGTGTCTGTTGTTTTATCATTTAATATGTAAAATATGGTTGAAATTTAATAGTCACATATCTATAGCAAACAATTAAAATAAATTATAATAGTATTTATTCAAGTAACCAACAAACTGCAACAAAATTGTCTAGAACACTGCATGAACAGTGGTAAAGGCAGCTCTTGAAAATTTGAAAATTTCATTTTGTAAACCATTTTGGCTTGAAGTTAATTTTTTATTATTACAGTTAAGGTCCATCTATTTTTTTAAATCGGTTTGAAACAATACTTGTTGAGGATATTATAAATAATTTATAAATGTAACATTTGTTATGTATTTTCTAAGGGTAAGCTTATCTTTAGTGAGAGCACTTTGATTTAGTCTATAAATACCTTTATCATTTTATTACGCAAACTCAAAAATATGTAATACGGTAATAATTTAATTGAGCTTGAAACAAGTTTTGGCGATTTTGAAATGGATTTCCCAGACATTTCGTGGAAAAACAGTTCGTGAAAAGTTGGTGTCCCTAGCCAAATATGATAACTTGATTTATTTTCAAATGTTATTACCCTTTAACTTGGCAATAAGGAGTGGGAGAAGTGTGTATGTATACAAACAAGCTTTATTATATTTTTTGAATGATGATAATTTTAATACCTTAATTGGTGGCTGCATGGTTTAACACACTACACTCGCGGTAGACTAGACTGCCAATGGAGGGTAGATTGAGGTTCAAGTTTTGGTTGGGTGTACTGAGGGTGGTTTTTCCAAAATGGTTTTCCACTCACCAGTCATACATATGCGGGTACAGTTTCTATAAATATAACCTCCCTTATTCCTAAAAACCCATCAGTGTAATTAGTACACATGTGTTTCACAAACACACATTTTTTAAAATAATAATAAGTTTTAAAATTTAAATAAACATTGTTTTTATTTGTATTAACATAGTCTATTAGGGATTAGAAAATATATATACAGCTGCAAAAAAAAACCAGTTTGAATCACATTGTAATTTACTGATTTAATGATTATTATATTTCAAATTTTGAGTAAAACATTTTTCCCATTTTTTTTATTTACCAAATTCTCGACTTATTACTGTTTTTTCTCAACCACTTCAAATTCCCGGCTAATTTCAATTTTCCCAGATTAAGCGTTTCACACTCCTCTCTGATGAGTTTTGATAGAATGAAACCTAGGTCAGGGGATTGGGCAGTGACGATCGATTTTCTTTAAGAGGCAACCACTACCTCTTTGTCCAATGACAGCAATGTAAATTGTGAGCGTGTTGTTCTTTTCATTGTAAAAGCCATATTGTATTCGTCCCTTTTATATGTTTCTATCCAACTTTTCTCTACCTTTTTCCAAATATAATATAATACAATTACCTCATAAAGCGAAAAGAGGTTTTCCTTATAGAGGTCTATCTTTATTGTCGCTCATATATAAACTTATATACAAATATATATGTGTATGTTGTTTTTTAGTTATTCTAGAGATGAGTGAATTTGTGTAAACATGGAATTAAAAGTTATTTATAATAATTATTATTATACAAGTAATTCACTTAACAACTTTGACAGTTCAAGTTTATGAGTCCTTAATCATAGGATGCATTCTTAAATTTACTTACACTAATGCAATCCTGGTTGTCGCAGACCCATACTAGTTTCACTGCTGAGATAAATGTATATATTATTACATATTATGTAGATATTAGTATATTAATATTATAATATATTTATATATTAATACTATAATATATTTATATAATTCATAAGTTATTTATATATATATATATATTAAAATTTTGTATACATTAACAGATTGAAGTTTTATTTAGCTCAAATAACACATTACACTTTGACATTATCCTATGAATTGTTTTGATTTAAATTAATATATACTTGTGAATGTGGGGAATGCCAGGCCTCCACTGTGGTTCGGATCCCACGTTAAACTGTAAGTCCTCCATTTCATTTCACAATCACGCTACCATTACACATTAGCGTAAGTGCGTATAACCCAAACGATTAGTAAGACGCAGTAATAATAATAATAATAATAATAATAAATATATATATATATTTATTATAAGATATGTTTGAATTGTATATTATAAAACCTTTCTGATCTATTTTTTTTTTCTTTCACTTGGAATTCAAACACACTTTTCACAAACTATTTAGCTGCGTTCTTTGCACACATGGTGTCTGCATCTTACATGTATCATGGAGCTTTTCCTTTCTTTTTTGCAGGATATAATGTGCACCGTTGTTTAGTTTTCTTTAATTTTTGGCAGTTATCCTGCTGATTTTGAATTTTTCTTGTCACACCACAACTTTCTATGGCATTGATAACAGTTGCTGGTAGCTTTTCATTATTTTCTAGTCTATTCATCATATGGGAAGTAATAAGCTGTCTTACAAGTTCTTTCAAAAAGATTTGATGATTGTTTGATACTCTCTCGTTGTATTTTGGATGATGTGCAATATATATAGAATATGCAGTCAAGGGTACCTACATAGAGAAGATTGTACCACAAAACTAAAGGTCTCATCTCCTTGTTTGTTGTTTACAAGTGTATGTTCGAACCATTTGATCCAAAGAATCAGCCCCACTTTTTATGGTATTGTAATAAATAATATTTTTTTCTTTTTATCTTTTTGTATTTTTGATTAACTGCTTTTTCATTTTGCATTGAGCTTAGAAGTACTACAGTAGTTCATCTTTTTTGAAACATAGCTCCCATTGTGACTTTGTCCTTGAAGCAAAATTGAGATATGTAAACTTCACGAGCTTTAGAAGACTTCATGATTGGTGGAATATCCGACTTATTTTGAAGAAGAGGTCCTACAATGGTCAAACGCTGTTGAAGCATTTCTTCAACTAACGGCACGAGTTGTTATATTCTAACCAGAGTTTCAGAATTCAACACAAAGATTTTTGACAATTTTCTCCCAAATGTCTTTGTACATCATCTTTAGGCTGTTTATATGTGTAAATTACATTGAACGCATATGAGTTTGTGAAATCACATACCCAAAATATTTGTATGGCAAGTTTTGCAGGCTTAGTATTACTATTGTAAAAACTTGCAGCGTACCATAAATGGGACAAGCTGTTCATCTACTGTTATTGATTCAAGGGGCACAAATGAATGTCGACAATTTGAAAGAAATATGTGTCAGATGTGTCTGAATGCAGTAAGGTGATCACACTGAAGAAGAATATCTCTTGTCCTCTTATCATCAAATCTGAGGAAACAACGTATAGCTTCAAACTTACTGACATTTTTGCAAGATACATAGGGTTTGAAAATGGATCTTCAAAATGTTCACTAAATGGTGTATCCTAGTTCTTTTCATATCCAGCAAGCAGTACAAGACCACAAAATGCCAGCATCTGTTCTTTTTTCACCTTTTTCCAAACTTTATTCTATGACAGAAAAAACGCTTGGCTTTTCTATTTGTGCTGTTGCAAATTTCACTTATCATATTATCTGAAATTGAAATATTCCAGGAATCTTTTGGTGACATTGAAGTACATTTTTTACACACACCAAAATGAGCTAACAGCAAATAATACAATCAAAATGTTTATTATAAAATCTTACAAGAACATCTTTGGCTCTTGCTTTGGCTTAATGTCTTATTATAGTATACAAAAGTCCAAGATGTAAAGGAAGGGGTAGGTGGGGGAACGGGCTGAATTGAGGTGGAAGGAGTGAAGGGACGGACCTCACAAATACACATGCATATTGCGTTTTGTCATTGAAATAACAGTCTCGCTTACACGAAAGCACTGAATTCAAAGCACAATGCAGCTACCAATAGAAGTGGGTGTGAAAGACCCCAGGATTGCATAGTATGTGTATGTTTGGTTTTAATTTAATTTAAATTTTAACTAAGGACATATTAATTTAAGTTTGAAAATGTGTTCATTCATATCCAAGCGAAGAACTCCTAAAGTAATAAGGCTGTAAATCTGAAAGTTTAAAAAATATAATGCTGTAAAATTTGTCACGGGTCCAAGACACCCATGAATGCATCCTAGGGTTAAACAAGACACAGCCTTGGGTTTGTTTGTTTGCATGCACATCTTTATTTCTGTGTAAGCTGTGTGTAAGTATAAATGATTTACAATTTTTATCTCTACTTGAAAGTATATATTAATAGAGAAAGAAAGAACGAAAGAGTAAAGGAAATGAAAAAGATTGAAAAAAAGAGAAAGAAAGACAGCCGCATACTGACAATAAATGTTGTCAAATATGTTCTTTCCCAAGGACTAAAAAACTTTAAATTTTATAATTGGCTTTTTTCAGTTATAACAGGAAAAATACAAACAATTGTTTTTAGTTTCAGATTAGAAAACCATAAAAAAAGTATATTACTTTTGGTTCAAAAATCATTTATATCAGTAAATGAAATTTATTATTTCTGTAAAGTATAAAGAAACCCAATGGAATACGCATTAGGTTGGTAAATGACTAATCCAATATACTAGAATATTGGCTGCCAATACACTAAGAGGTGTTTTTTCCACGATATGTGGTTTTCCTTATCTTAGTGAGTATTGTTGAATTTCCTTAAACCTTAACCACATCTGTCTTAACGAGATGGATAACTAAAGTCATTAATATTTATCACAATAAATTGTTATTACAAGGGAGAGTCAGTAAATAGGTCACAAAAGGATTTGAGATGGCTGTGAATGGAATCTAGTAGTTTAAAAAAAAAATCACTAGGTTTCAACATAATCCAGATCAATGACAGTTTAGGTAGCAGATGCTAGGTAGTGCATGCACACGCAAAATTTAGTGTCAAAATGGTGACCGTGATCAAGGAGTATACTACCTAAGAGCAGCATGTGGTTTTACGGTTTTTGTGGGTGAAAGGAATTCCTGCAAAGAAATATTTCCTGTTTATGGTGAAAAGTGATTGTCGCATAAATAGACACACAAATGGGTCTATAAATTCACTCATGGATGCTCAAATGTTGCAGATGAAGACAAACTTGATTATCATGTTGAGAGTGCACAGGAAACAAATTTTCGGCAGGTGGAGGAGTAGACAATCTTACAGGCGAGTAACAATAGACAGTGTAGCAGTATGGCAACTGCAATAGGGTGTTCTCATGATTTAGCCTACATCATGATACATAATTGTTTGGATTTTCAAAAAGTGTGTGCATTGTGGCTGCTCATGAAACTGACTCAGGAACATAAAATTAGCTGAATGGGGTGGTCCTTGCAGCATCTGGAGGTACGTAGATTATGGAGGAGATATGTTTAACAGGGGTGTTACTGGGGATGAATCATGGGTGCATCAATATCAACCCAAATCAATGAGTTCTTAAATGCAATGGAAACATTCCAATTAACTTTCAACCATAAATTTTAAGGTTACATCACCAGCAGGAAAGATTATGCACAGGATTTTGAAATTTTCGGGGAGAACTGTTAGCCCAATTCCAGAATCAAGGTTAAAAGGTGAATACTGCATTGTATTGTGAAGTTCTGCCAAAGCTTCGAGTTGCAATTTGCAAAAAAAAAGTCCTTGTCTATAACCAAGATTACTGACTGCTCGTTCATGACAATGCCAGATTTAATAGAAATCAATCAACCAAGAAGAGAATTGAATAACTATGTTGGGAAATTCTTGAATATCTACCTTACAGCCCCAAAATTAGCCCCTTGCGATATTCATATCTTTGGTCCACTAAAAAAAAATACCTCTGTGGTAAGAGTTTCACTGATAACAAAGAGGTTGAAGATGAGGTGCGAATGTGGCTGAGACAATAGATCAAATACTTCTTTGTTGCGAGTTTTGAAAAACGGGTCAAGATAGGGGATAAGTGTATCAATATTTGTGGAGATGATGTTGAGAAATAAAGGTAAATGTAGGAATAAGTATTCTTTTCCTAGTTTGTATCTCAATTCCTCTTTTTAGAACCATTTATTACTTACTTATTGACTTCCCCTCATAGCACACTTTAATAATAAATTTGGAATGAACAGTACAGTTCCATATCCTCCAAAAGAATTAACTTCAGTGCTATAGTTTTTATTATTGTTATTTAAAAACTAATTACCTGTGGCCACAGAGATTGAGGCACATACATACGAGAGCAGGCTGAACACTTTTGCCCACAAAATTCAAACGCTGAACGAATTGTGGCCATTACAACACTTGTAATGTCTGCAGAAGGATGAACAAAATGGTAATTTTTCCCTCCACATTCTCCAATAAGACGAGGATAGCCTAGGTATTGACTGACATTTTTTCCAACTTCTGTACAAAGCCAATTAAAAGTTCTGTCAACAACAACAACAAAATTCATTAGCAATACCATAAAGAATAGATTTAAAACAGGTTAGTGCAATAGTTTGCTCATAAAATGATTTAAGATAGTAAATAATTTATGAAAAGAGAGTGTTTACCTATGAAAAGAAATAGGTTTGTAGTTTTAGTAATGCAACTAAAAATTATGACTAAATATAAAATACATATTAATGCAATAGCTTGCTTGCAAAATGGTTTAAGATCAAATCATTTATGAGAGTTACAAGCAAAACTATTATATTTGTTTATCTATGGAAATCAAACAAAAACACAAAAACATCTGTTTTTTAGTAATACAAAAGAAATCAAGATGAATTATAAAAACCTGTTAAAAAATTAAATAGGCACAAAAGAACAAGGCCTCCACATGTATCTGACAAATTTAAGACTCAAAGATCAAATTTTTTTAGCACCGGATTTTACTACATGTGTGTGTGTATGTATATATAACTTCTTTATACGGTTACCCGCCTCAGTGGCGTAGTTGGCTAACGCGCTTGTCGTGTTGAGCTCGACTGCTGAGGACGGGGAGATCGAGGTTCGAATCTCGGTCGGGTGAACTGGGGGTGGTTTTTCCTAAATGGTTTTCCACTCTCCCTCCACGCAAATCTGGGTTCACTTCCTCTAATTCAACCTTCCCAATTCCTAATCCATTAGCGTAGTTAGTATTTAAAGCGTATCACCCGAACGGGTAGTAAGACGCGCTGCTAATTATATTTATACGGTTGTCCTGACATCTTATTCTACTATAAATCAGGACTTTTTCTGCTCTGTTCATTTTACAATATGTCTTCTATATAGTTAATCTAAAAATTTTTTAAGCATAAACTCCCTGTAATTTTAATATATACCTACTAAAACTACTTGTTTTGTTGTTGATCATTACCAATTTACATCCACCTGTGCCTGTTGGTCCACCCCAGGTATTTTAATTTACGGGTATCCTCCCCCACTTGATCCCCCAGTTGCCGCCTGTGTCCATGAATCTAGAGCCCCTATGACATCAAGCGAAAGCGAGCATCCCCTATTCACCAACTGGGGAGCCGCCCTACCGAAGCTAGCTGCTCCATCTGCTACATAGCAAAACCATTTTTAATTTATGATGACTTATAAATATATTTGTCCTTTCTCTATTAAAGTTCTTTCGGCTATGTACATTCATTAGACTTACATTTAACTTAACTTATAGCTAGTACCATTGACTACACAAGTAGTATACATTTTTTCCTTGTAGGGAGTCCCTTTTTATTTTTCTTCCCTGGTCACTTCCTACCATGGCCAGGCGACATCCCTGGAGTGCTAGATAGCTCCAGCAGCATCACACTTCTTTCCAAACTGGCAGGGCTCTAGTATCCCTGAGACGCCTTCCCTCGGCTAGAGCTTTAGATGTATCCAGAGTCCATCCTTTTATTACACTTCTTGAGTTTTGTTTCACCAGTTTGTTAATTCCTCGTCTAAGATTGATGTGGCTTCTCCTTCTCCATCGTCTTCACTCGTCAATTCTTCCTCCGTTGTTTATTTCTGTCTGTTTTGTCTCAAGTCTTGGTCTTGTCTTTGTCTTATTCTTTCTTTAAATTCCTCCATATGTCTGTCCCTTTCTACCTTTGATGCCCTGTCTGCTATTTCGTCGAGGTAGCCCCATCGGTCCACATACCTCAATATATTGAATATAGCATTGCCCTGTATTGCCATTAGTAGCTCCGCTATTTCTCCTTCCGTATATATACATTCCAAGGTCACATGTTCCTCCACAAGAGCGACAATTAGTTTCACTCAAATTCCTCCTAAAGAAGGACGCTCAATATGGGCCATGCCCTGTGATATATTGGACAAGTCCCTGGGAAGGTTGAAGATGCTTCATTCTCAGTCTTTCTTGTACATTCAAAAATAATTGGAATGTCCTTCTACCTGTGGTACTCTCTTCCCAGTTTGCTTGCCACTCCCTCAGGAGGGTGTCTCTTATATCATTCTTGGTACTTACACCATTGTTTGTTGATTCTATTACTTTGTCTAACTTTCCTTTTTTAAGCCAAAATCCAGCGTCCCTCTTTTGTACCTCTAAGTCTAGGGGCCAAACACCTAGGGTGACACACAACACATTTGTTGGTACAGTTTTGTAGGCCCCAGAAAGTCTCATGAGAATTTTCCTCTGAAGGCTATTGAGTTTCCTTCTAGCTCCACCCCCTCTCAGGTGTTGTGCCCACACTCCTGCTTCATATCCCACTATGGACACCAGCAACGCCTGATGGTATAGTCTAATCAGTTTTAAGGGCAGATGGAACTTCCGCTGCCCTGTACCGACTATCCCATTCATAGCCCGCAAGGCTCTCTCGCGTACACTGTCCATGTGAGCTAGGAAGCTATGCTTCTCATCAATCGTCACCCCCAGGTATCTAACCATTTTGCTCCTTATAATTGTTTCCTCTGATATCTTAATTATAGGCTCTCTCTTAAGCACTCCCCTGAGCAGCATGTAAGTTGTCTTTGCCAGCGCCATGCTGAGCCTTACTTTCCTACACCATTTATTTTATCCAAGCCGTCCAGAACCTTATTACTTTTTCCTCCCAGGTTCCTCCTCTAACTTGCCTCCACAACTATCAGCAAGTTGTCAGTAAAAGCAAACACCCCCACCACTTCATGGAGTGCCTCAATCTCCAGCAACCCAGGTTCGAGACCAACATCCCAAAATATCCCAGTGACCGATCCTTATGGGCAACCTTTTGTTAATTTTTTTATTATTGTTATTCCCGGGCATCTCAGGTTTGCATACCTGTCCCTACAGTATTCCTTAAAATTCCTGTAGAGATTCGCCAGACAGTTTAGTTTTCTTAATATTTTGAATAAGGCTGGCCACCAAAGGTTATAAAATGCACCTGAGATGTCCACAAATATTCCTATCAGATATTTTGTCCTAGATTTTCCTACTAGGCTAATAGCATCACAGATCGCATCCTCTTTAGACCAGCCCTTCCTAAAGCCGTACTGTTGAGCGTAAACTCCCACCTTCTCTCTATGTTTTTGCAGTCTCTTATATAAAATTTTATCCTGCAGTTTTGCACATTCATCTAATGTATCAGTCTGTACGACTCTAGGAGTTGCGGGTCTTTGTCCTCCCCTTTAAACTACCACTTCGGTCCGGTCCCACACATTTGGGATTCTGCCCTGAGCCAAGCATTAATTCATGAGCTGGGCCATAGAAGGTGCTATTTGTTCAGTGATTTATAGAATCACCTTGACTCTGATTCCATCAGCTCCAGGTGCCTTCTTTCTTCTACACGCATATGTATAAATTACACCAATGAGTTTTGGATGAGAAGGAATTGTACCCACATTTGCATGGATGTAAAATGGAAAGCCATTTATTAAAATCCCCTCTAAGTACACCAGACCAAGATTCAAACACTAATCTCTCTGTTCTTCGGTAGTCCTGCGAGACATGACATTCTTGAGCCCGTATAATACGTTAATGTATAAAATATAGTAATATAAATGCTAAACTTAATGTAACGGATATGTATGTACATCAACAGACAAAGGTGACTTTATGGGATTGATTCTGCTGTATTTTAGTAAGGAAAAATAAGCATTTGTTATATAGGTATATTAATCTTATAATTAAGTTTGTAAGTGTCGGTCTGGTGACTTACGGTACTGAACCAGTGAAGTTGATCCCAGCAAGGTGTGGAGAAGTGGTAATAGCTTCCCCAAATGTAGGGCCATCTGCTGGGACAAAACTTACAACATCTGGTGGAAAGCCTGCTTCTATCATTATTTTGAAGATTACATAATTTGAAAGGAGTGCTGTGTCTGATGGTTTCCATACTACGCCATTTCCCTGAAACATTTTCAAACATGTGTATAGAAAAAAATACAATTATTTCTCTGGCAGATTTTGTACAATAATAATCTGAGATGTTAAGACATGAATTGAACATTGTCTTGAAAGCGAAGACAAGTATTAAATCCTGAGTCTATCTATTATTTATTTAATAATTGCTATTTTTGCTGGGTTTCATATTGTTTTTTCGATTCTTTAGCTGTGATTTGGCTATGTATTTTTGTTATCTTGAGAATTATTTGTTTTAAATAGAATTTTCAGTCATGAAAATGTATTATCTACTGTATTATCTACTAAGGATTTCCAATTATATTTAAAAATTCAACTGTTGATATTTTAATTTTCAAAAAAATATTTCGACTTACTGTATTTACAACTTTGACAGACTTTTTTCAGATGGAGTTATTGTACTTGGTGTTAACATTCTTAGATAAAATTATATCATTTCATATGCTTACTAAATTAGCTTTATCTGTAATTAAGTGTGAATTCACTTTGGCATGAGTTGACACACTAAAGTTATGTTTCTGATTTGTTGGCCACATGTTCTAAGGCGTCATCACTCTAGCAATAGACTAGACTGCTGATGACAAGGAGAATGGGGTTCAAATCCCAGTCGGGTGTGGTGAGGGTGGTTTTCCTAAATGCTTTTCCACTCTCCCTCCATGCAAATGTGGGTATACTTTCTCTAAATTCAACCTTTCTAATCCTTAACACATAATAGTGATTAGTACATATGTATATAACCTTAACAGGTAGCAAGATGCGATTAAGAAAAGTGGGGTAAGAATGGTCCTGAAAATTATTTTTGAGTTTAAATGCTTAGTTTATAGGTTGTAGAAGTTAATTTGTAATTGTACCAATAGTTAAAGTCTACTTCCTTGTCCAATACTTTTGTTACAAGAAAATTAATAAGTTCCACTGTGTCAACCGATGTGATTTTTCACTAATGGAAATTCTATATAATGATTATCTTTAATTAAATAACATGGATCAAGTCTTAACATCTGTTATTTATCCATACAGGATGAGTAGTAATTCACAGATATGGACAGTACAACACAATTATATGGGTAGATATAAGTCGAAAACACTCTTTGCAAAAAATTAATTCTTCCCAAATCTTTTTGAGAAAAATGACATTAAAGTTATAAAGGTGTGATTTGACAACACTGCCTGAAATTAGACATATACATAAATGTGAGGTCAGTATTGTGTAAGCAGCAATGAACTACACACAAATAGAATACTGGGATAAGGCAATGGCCATGGAAACATCTGACAGCCAAGTTGGATTTGCGGCGTGGCTGTATGCTGATTACTTCCTTGGAAGAAGTCATCCAAGTGTGAACGTGTTTCACCATTTGGAACAGCGTTATTGGGAGAAAGGTCAAATGGGACAGGCTCCATGAGTGGATGCAGAATAGCCATGCAATGTACGGACCGAGGTGTTGAAAACATTGTAATAAATGCCTTCCAACAGCAGCCAGTGAGCAGCTCCGGAGACATAGCACAAGCAATGTACATGACACAGGTGTCAGTTTTGCAGGTGTTGCGTGATGATAGATACCACCCATACCATTATGGAGAAGTGGAGTGGATCTAGACGTCATTGGGCACATTCTATGGACTGATGAAGCCTGTTTCACACAAAATAAAATGAATAACACTCATACAAATCACTTGTGGGAAAATGATAGCCCTCATGTCACTTGTGTTCGTACATATCAGCAATGGTTAAGTGTTAATGTATAGGCTGATATTTTTTGGGCCCCTATTGGCTATCAGATCATTTGGACTCTCACAGATAATATCTGGTCCTTGGCATGGTTTTACCTGGCCTGCTGGAGGACATACCATTGCTTGTGTGACAGAGGATGTGGTATCCATATGATGGAGCCCCGGCTAACTATGGGGCACAAGTGTTGCAACTTAATGAAGTCAACCCCAACCTCCGGATCAGGCGTGGGGGGCTGGTGGAATGGCCACCAAGGTCACCGGACTTCATACCACTCAAATATGTTTTAGTGAGCACCCTCCTGATGACCCAAGGACAATGTGAAACAAATCTATGAGGCTGTTATGACACTTGATGTCAACATGTTTGCTGCATGCACAGTGAAGCCATATGCAATGCATAGCCATGTGATGATCAACCTTCAAACACATATTGTTAACTAACAAATATGTTTGATGTAAGTTTCAGACACATTGTTGCTACATCACCCCCCTCTAACTTGAATGTTGTTTTTCTCTCACCCCCCTCTAACTTGAATGTTGTTTTTCTCTCACCCCCCTCTAACTTGAATGTTGTTTTTCTCTCACCCCCCTCTAACTTGAATGTTGTTTTTCTCAAAAGGTATGAGAAAAACAAAGTTTTTGAAAAGAGTGTTTTTGACCCATTTAATCAATCATGTGGTACTGTCTGTATCCACAAATTACTACTCATCTTGTATAGCTACAAAAAAGATAGCCATTTCATATTAACCCTAACTTTAAACTAGTTGGTATCAATAAGGTGTCCCAAATACACTATTTTTATCATTCTAAAAACTTTCTTATATAACTTAACCAGGGAGAACTTTACTTATTAGTTCAAGAGTATTTTTGCTGAATTTACCAAAGAATAAAAAAAAAAATCCAATATAATATTCATGCTTATCCTTGTTATATTAGAATTATCATCCACTATATGTATACAGATCAGACCATATAACTGTGATTACTAATAAGTTTATAATGTATCTTAAGGCTGAGCCTACCCATAAATGCACAGTTCTAAACAAAAAAATGTTTTTAAAAAAATATTTAACAATTCAACATTGTTGTGTTTTATTTATTTTAGTAACATATTTGGGCATCTTTTATAATTCTTATGGAATTTTCAAACCACGCTAAAAATAGTTATTGAAATATTTTCGTTAAAATGTTTCCATTTCAATGCATTTTATATGGGAAAACAAAAATTATTAATCGATCTATTTATTTTCTATGTACAATTAAGCTAGTGTGTTTGTTTATAACATATTTAATTAATGATTTTATTTTTGGACATTTTTTAAAATTTGGGTTAGCTTCAAAAATCACGACGATATTGGATTCCAACGACTCCCAAGTTGACACTCTAGTCAAAATACATAGTTATCTTAGTTGATAATAGGTGTCGTTATTCTGATCGTTACCCATTTACAGTCTAGTATCGTTTTGCACCAACTTACTTCATTGAGAGTATTACTCTAGTGATGCATTATTTTCAAAGAAAAAACCACATGCTTCTTCATACACAAAGTTTTATTACATTAGTCCTTATTTACCTGAGGCAGTAAAACATAAAATTCTTCACTTGTATCCTACATTCTTTCACAGGTTTTCTCATTCTTGAGAATTACACGTTGCAATAATAAGTGTTACTATTCAGAGTATATGAAAACTACTGTACACTGAATTTTTAATCCACTATTATAACAAATAAACATTCCTGCTCATATCAAATATAGTTATTTTAAATAAAATTGGTTTGAAATGTAATTTGGAGACCTTCTCAGTATATTTTTATATACTATATTTATTTTACAGTGTAGTAAGATGCAGTGCTAAATAATAAATAAATAAATAATATTTTACGGTCTAGGATTTGACTTTCATTGGACTTTGGAATAAGTTATTTTTCAAAAAATTAATGAACAAAATTTTTGCAGTCAAAGTGTGAACAAGTTAATTTCATTTTATTAGCTTGTTAAATGTGATTACTTTTAATTTGAATCTGTTGCATTCTCAAAGTTAGTGTGCTATTTTCAAAAGAAATGTATCGAATCCTGAACAATAAGTATGCACAGTGATTATTTTATATAATTAACAATATGTTACTTTTTTGCTTTCGAACAAGATCCAATGGATTGTATAAATTTTGAGGTGGAGAAGTATTTGCAGAATATTATTTTATATCCTTGTGAATAAAAAGTTTGTGAAGCATGGGTCGATGGAAGAAAGGGCACACAAAGAAACTCAAAGATATAATTGATTATTTAACTGCTTGTCGTAAAGGGAAAGTTTTGTTTAATGGTATCATATTACTGGCGTTTAGGCTATCTGTATCTACTAATTTAAGTACAACAGATGAGTAGCAATACTATTTTTTTACTGTGGAAATAATATCAAAATTAAGATACAAATAAATAATTCTATATAACAATGTAGCGATTATTCTCATGTTTCAAGTACTTTTTTTTTTTTTTTAATTCTTAGCTGAAGGTAAATGTTACTAACACTCAGTAACACACTTATAGTATGTTCAAAATCTCTTGTGTCGTGGCCGAGTTTGTATAACGCTAGTACTAAGTAATTTCAACCTTACAGGAAATCGAACTAGCAAAGTTACTAAAGCTGATTAATTTATGCAGTCAGTGCTCAGTCATAGAGCTTTAGCAATCTAGACCACAACATGGAGCCGATGATAAGTAGAATATATTTAAAACCATTAAAGTTAATGAACTTTTGTGTTCCCTATGCCACAAAGTAAGTAAGTAAGTAAGTAAGTAGTTGATAACCGATGGCCTATGTAGTATAGTGGTCAGATTTACTGGCTTCAGATCCCGAAGTACCAGGTTCGATTCCCGGTGTTACCAATTCTTTCTGTGAAGCAGTGGGTGTGAAATGGAACCAAAATCAACCTTGTGAAGACAAATAAGGACCTACTTGAATGAATAAGTAGTGCTTAAGTCTAGAAAACTGAGATAGAAGGCTGGAGGGTTTGTTGTGCTGACCACATGACACCCTCAACCCAAAAATGTTGGCACTATCTTCGCCAAAATATGGCAGCCTCTTGATTGGTATAGCCTGCTTGCAGGCTGACACCATGGAAATATTACTAAAGTTAAAATCTACCAATAGGATGAAAAATTATTTCCAAAAACATTTATTTCTGGAAAAATGTGTAAATCCTATAGCTGTTTGAAAACTGTAAACACCGTATTAAATAACAGATACCTACTTCAGTGGCCGAGTGGTCTAAGGCGTCACTCCAGTGTTAAATTGGCCTGCTGATAGCGGAGCGCTTGGGGTTCAAATCCAGGTCGGGTCTACTGAGGGTAGTTTTTCCTAAATTGTTTCTCCATCTCCTTACATAAAAATGCTGGTAGATAGCCTGTCAAATAATTCCTTCCTCATTACTACCAATTAGATTATCATCTATGTGTATAACATGAACAGGTAGTATGACGTGGTGATATCACTAATAAAAATAACAGATATATGCATAGTCAAAATTGTTCTAGTTTTCGAAATGAAACTGTTTTTAAATATTTTATTGCCTCTTTAGCCTTTATAAAGTTTAAAAATTAATCAAAGCACAGTGGCTAAATTTAGCACAGTAAATTTCAGTTATTTTTTATTTTACCTGCTTACTAATAAACTCAAATAAATGGTACGACAAAATCGTAAGTTACATACTCTCTCGTATAGGTTATAATAGTTAGTGACAAAATCTTCAAAAATGAGTTATCTCTAATTTTACCTTAAATAATTTTTTCTTTGAAAAATAAGTATACAGTATTATTTATCACTACCCTCCACAGATATTCATTTGATAAAAATAGTTCAAGACTTTTTTAAAAAAGGTGATTTATAAAGCAATGACCTGAGTTCGTTTCTACTCTGCTCAGTTACACGACCCAGATGCTAGGCCTTGTATTAATGGCCCATAGTTTTTATTACAAGGGGGTCATCCTTAAATTACATAAGGCCTTTTTACATGATTTTAGATCCTTCCTCCCTCCCTCACGTGGGTGATCGAAGAATTTTCGTAAGCTCCCTCTCACCTCTCTAGCTTACATAATTTTTAAAAATTTGATGTCATGTTATTTTAATTGTTTAGTTATTTTTAGACATGAGGATTGGTAATATCCCACTTTAGTGCCCACATGATCTAGGGCGTCACTCTCGCAAAAGACTAGTCTTCCGATGACTGGGAGAGCGTGGCTCAATCACGATTGGGTGATATTTCCAAAATACTTTCTTACTTTTTCCACGCGAATGCGGGTACACTTCCTCTAAATTGAAACATATTCATCCCTAACCCACTGGTGTAATTTGTTAATACCTAAGCCGGCAGAATTTATTAATGAAATGTACCCACATTTGCGTGGGAGAATAGAAGGAAACAATTTAATAAGATCTCCCCAAAATACCCTCAGCAGGGATTTGAACCCCCAGACAGAAGCGTCTAGCTGGCTGGGACAGATAAGCTAATTTTTCTGCTCAAAAATATGATTGTATCTTGACGTTTTATCTCCCCACGTTTAGTGCAACTTGGTCGCCTACACACTTTAAGGTCCTGCACTACACCTCTTATCTCTATCAGATCTAGGAAAAGTCTGCTTGCAGCCTTGCACGATTACCGGTCAGCCAGACTCCCAATTGTTTAAACAAACCCGTTATGCTGCCAACCTGATGGCTGGAATCCACCAGTTTGTATAACGTTTGCAACGCCATCTATTTTGAGAGCTGAAAGCTCAACACACCGCCAGAGAGGGTAGGCAGGCCCTTAAGGAAAATTTATTTTCAAATTTTCAGGTATTATTTTTATATATGGAAGAAGTTATATATAAAAGAGGGATAGAAAATCTAAAAGTAATCAAGCCAATTAAGATTTTAAAATATAAAGAATAACACATTTCACACTTTACATTGCTACCACTGTACAAATAAAGTGAGTACTTTCTCATTTGCAAAGAAAAAAACACTTCTTGCTAGTTTCCCTAGTTATTTTTGCAAGAAATTGTATTATAAAACAATAAATGTAAAAGCGTATGGTGAAAATTCACAATTTTACTTTGACAAGCTTCAATATGGCTCTTTCATATATGTTGCTACATGTTGGGAAACATGCAAGATAAGATTGCTATCTTTCAGAGTAAATAAAGTGTACATCTCTTGTGACTTAATGGCTTAATAAATAAAATGTTTTAATAAAGTACTTACCATTAAAGCTGGTGTGTAGGCCAAGTTACCACCAATTGCTGTAAAGTTGAAAGGTGAAATAGCTGCTACAAAACCCTCCAAACCTCGAAATCTCATCGAGTTTAATGATATTTCTGGTTTTACACTGATAGGCTGATATCTGGAAAGATCCTTTACAGCCTTTGCATTAAACCTAAAGAATAATTAAGATAAATTTTAATTACTGGATTTTAAAAAGGTTATTAAAAATGTTTTTAAACCAAAAGGCCTAAGGATTTAGAACAAAACTGGATGCATTAGGTCTTGATGGATATGTGTTTTTTGTGTGATTAATGATTTTTTTAAAGAGCTCCCAAATAACAGGTTTTGTTTTATTTATTTGATGTACAGTCGAATTTGGATAATTTGAATGTATATAATTAGAATTCATATTTTAATAAAACTTTTCCCTTGGTCCATTGAAGATTCTATTAAAAAAATGTAAAGAAAAAAATCACATCTAATTCAAACTTATTTGTTTAATTCGAAGTAAAATTGCCTCGAAGATGACAAGAAATAGCCTAAAAGCTCGCATAGGAAACATGTTTACTACGTGGCTGTTGCTGCGTGGATAATAGGCTCTCTGCGTTCATGGGAACTCAAGTTTTGTGTTGTGAGGATTTTGTAAGCTTGGACGAGAACTTGGCAGTTTTCAGTGAACTTAGAGATGTAGAAATTTTGGCAGATGTTATGAACAATAATGAAGAAGGGGAACGTACAGAACTTACATAGAAGCCAATCCCAACATCTACACAGGTCATGGACAACATCGAAGAGTTACAACAGTTTGTTGAGGGACAACATATAGCAATCCCCTCTATTTTACAAGCACTCGATAAAGTAGAAGAGTTTATCCAACTTGGATAATCAACTCCAAAAATCAATAAAAGATTTCTAGCTTTTTCAAACAATTGTATATACAGTATTATGTAATGTACACTTCGCCGAGATAATACGGTAGCAACTTATTGGCTCAGCCCGCGCGGTATGCTATACCTCCACACATGACTGCTGAATAGATTGCCTAGGCTACGCCCAATGCCGGATTTAGAGAAAGCCTCAAGTCATTAAATTATTTCTTGACTGTTGGGAAGGAGTGACGAGGAAGTGGTCATGTCTTTTTGCGATGTCCAAATGGTTTGATCTACTAAATTAATTTTACTTTTTTTTTCTCTTCTTGATAAAATCAATTATTATTTACATACCTAGTTAATTAATTATGTTTGCTTTCATTAATATATGGGCTGGCTTTTTTCCAGCTGTTAACGTTTTAACCACGCCACGCGTTATTTTGGCAGCAGTGCTACCCACATTTATTGGTTTTACATGGTAGCATAAATCAGTTCTCTCCCTTTTCAAAATCTTAATTACTGTGAATAGCTAATTATGAATTTATTAATGATTAATTATTATACTCCACACATGTAGTGCAAATAACAAATTAAATCTAAAAGATCTTTACTTTACTTTTAAGACGCTGAGTTAAAAAAAATTATATAATTTAAGGGTACCAATCTGATTTAAAATATTTAATATTATTTCCAGGTAAACAAAAAAAAATTGATAAAATCTTATCCATTGGACATATTTTAGTGATAAAAGTGAATTTATTTGTTTCTTCAATGTTATTATGACTGTCTATAGCTTTGTGGGACCATAGTATGATTCCACACTTTATTTACTGTTACCATAACGGCCACAATATAACTATTGGTAAACCGTTCTGATAAATATTTTGATTGAGAAAAATTGTAGTTTAGTAAGATTTATGTTTATGAACATTTTCTAATAAATTAAGTTTTTTTTGTTTTTTATTAAATCAATTCTGGAAATCCAAATATGAAAACAGGCCAGGCAACTATTAATATAATATAAGAGAAAGGAGGTTTAAATAGTTGAAAAGCAAGGAGAAATATCATATTTGGTTTATGACCTTAAAAACCATTTACATAATATCTTTATTTTTTTAAGGTTTGGAATGTAGATATTGTTTAGTAAAAAAATATTGTAGTTCTGTACTATTTTTAAGAGTGTCTGTCTATAGCCAATTATACCTGGAACTGTGTAACCAATTGCGGTGCATTTATTTATATTCCCTCAGATGTCTGCTAAGGGAGGATTTAGCATACAGTCAGGTTTTGAGTTTCCATGAGAGAAACGACCGGATTTATTTATATCTGTAACTTAGGATCTCTGGAACCACTTAACCGATTGTGGTGCGGTTTTTACTTTTATACTGGACCAATATCCAGACAAATTTAAGGATTGTTTGTGTATAATCAGGTGTTTCGGTGCGAGTCCCGGTGAAGGGCAAGCCGATTGTTTGTATACATTTATGGAACCACATAATTACTGTGGTGTAATTTTTATTATTCTATAGAGTATTTATCCAAGCATTTTTTTAGTATAATAATTATAATAGGATGTTTTGGTGTTAGTCCCGGTGAAGTGTCAGCAGGATATTTGTATATATCTATGGAACCACTTAACCAATTGCGATGTAGTTTTTCTTTTTTGGTAGGATATTAATCCAGGCATCTTTTATAATGATAAATCAGGTGTTTTGGAGTGATTCCCGAAGAAGTTACAACAGGAATTTTTTTTGTTGCCTTATATTTATGGTTCATTCAATCCCATTGTTGTGCAGTTATTTATATTTGTAGGGATTTCATTCATTCAATATTAGATTTTATATATCAATAGGAATGGATTATGAGTCCCCGGTGAAGTGGTATCCTGACAAACGATGACTTAATTTGCTGGTTTGCAGCATGGTGTAATAAATGAGCCCGGTGATAGTGGAGTCGCTTTGAAACCGAGATCATAGTGGAAATTGAAGGCATGTCGTTGGAGTTTGTCTCCTGTGATTTTCCGTTAGGCTTGACAGTTAAGAGTTTGGCGTTAAGAATATTTTGAGGATGGTAGAAATATTTTTATTTGAATAATCGTATTTTTAAAACCAACTATATCGTTAGTGGGGCCGTGGGTGTGTCTTAGTTAAAATTTAATTTTTAAGTGTCAATTGATCTTAAAGAAAATGACAATATCCAAGTAAACAATAAGTGCAATAATCTATTCTTTGTTCATATGTTATTGGTCTTTAGTTATCGACGTATTATAACTTTTCATTGCCAAACAACAATTATAATATTATAGGAACTTCACATTTGTTTGTTGGAGGTTTCAGAGATGACAATGAAAACTAAAATATACTATATTCAAAAACATTCAAAAAAAAGTAGAAAATCTATTTAATTGCAATTTTCCATACATCAGCAAAAAGAATAATATAGCCAGAAAAGATGTTATCATATATTTATATATTAAACAAAATATACAACCACGTCTTACTACCCGTATGGGCTATACACATATTAATACGCCCGTGAATTACGGTAAATGAGGTTGAATTGAATGTGGATGTATACATATTAACACCGAGGAAAAGCTCGAAACAATTTATGAATAAACACCCTCAATAAGCTCGGATGAGAGTTATGCCCAAACTTCCCCATCATCGACAAACTGGACTAGAATTTCATGATATTTAAACACGTGGAATATGATTCTTTTAGAAACTAATGTTTGCGTTTGTATATTAGTTATCTTATAAAACAGAAGAGTGTATTTATTTAGCTCCAAGGTTAGCTCCAATTGGCTGGTCTGTATTAGAAAATCTTAACCCTCAATATCCATTTTCCCAATCCCATAAATTACAAAGTAGTGGGCAAAAGTGTGTTCATAAGCTCAAGGACAGGTTTAATACCAAGGAGGTGCTAAAAATTTACTAGTAAATAATTATCGCCACCCATATCCAACTCCTGTTAGTAGAGATGTAAGGATTTATTGATGTATGCCTACATTAATTTATAAGTAGGGCTTTTCACGGTAAATTTATTATTTTAAAATCGTATATTTTAAAAAAAATATGCTTAAACATTTTAAAATAGTTATTGGTTTATTATTATTGCATAGAACACTTTAAATGTGCTTATTCCTTTTTTCAAGGAAGTAATATATTAATATGTAAGTTTTAGATAATCCTGCATTATGTTTATCCAGAACCAAATATATATATTTTTTAGTGCTGCAATGCACCCATTCGGATTTTATGCCTATATACTATTTAATCTGGATTTTTAATATTGAGGAAGGCTTACTTTATAGGGAGTGTGCCCACATTTGCATGGAGGGAGAGTTGAAAACCATTTAGGAAAAAACCCTCTCGGTTAACCCGACCGGGATTGAACCTGGATATCCCGTCATTGTCAGTCTAGTCTATTGTGAGAGTAGCGTCTCAGAACATATGACAACAGAAGAAGTTGAATCCTGCTATAGGTATATAGTCTTCTTATTAAATGATAATTTTTTAGTTTGTTTTGTTTGGCCTTCGAGTCGGTGCTTATTGGTTGTTGCCATGAAATTAGTACAGCGAACAATCTTACTCTGTGGTTTAATAGGCCCTGCCTTCACCAAACACATTATAAGCACTATCCTCTACAGCCATGCGCTGTTGATAGTGTAGAGTGTAGTTATTCAATTGGATGTTACAGGCTAGGCTTCCAGAGTTAAGGAGGTATTAGACAAGAGCATTTTCAAGGAGGGTCAAAACTTGTCTAGCTGTCAAATAATGATAGTCTTATTAAAATCAGGGTCTAAATCATGCATTTAACTTAGCCACTAAAAATCTTAGTTTGAATCACAGCTTCTGCTCAGAACCCACTATTGTTTGTTGTACCAGGACCTGGTTACCAGTGGTTGATAATACTCCATTATTTGATATCCCGGGATTTTGTTAACAGTGATTCATAATATTGTATTGTTTATTTCCCGGCACCTTGTTCCACTGGTTCATAATCTGCTATTTTGTAACATCCCCCCCCCCCCCCCCCCCCAATCATCACTCAAAAATAGAAAATAATAGGCGCTGACTCCGCAAACAAAAATCAAGATTGAACAATAATATAAGAAAACATATGGGACGTCTTCCCACCCTCTCAAATGGCGACTCAAAATAAATCATACAACCTGCAGTAAAATTGACCTCCGTACAAATTTAATAACAAAAATAATCGATAGTTAAAGGCAAAAATCAAGGAACTAGTAATGTAAAAGAGGATGTTTACTCGCCACCGCCGGTGGTTCTCAAACAGTCTGAACAGTAAACAATGAGTTCCCAATAACATATATCTCCCTAGCCGTAATTGGGCATAATAAAAATAAACATTCAGGGTCAAAATTTAAACACATATGCCCTAACTGGCTGCAGTAACCTTAAACATTAAAGCCCATATTACAGAATAAACATGCCAACTCAGGGCCCCACATTTAACTAACATAGTATAAACTTTCGAAATACGTAACCACAATATATTATCTTCCAACAAATAACAAGTGATATCATTTTTAAATGCACAAAAATGGGCAGAACTAAAGTTTGATGCTGCCAGAATTAATAATGGACCTAAGATGGCGGTACTCCAAAATATATGTCCATCCATAAAGCGGATGGAACCGAATATAAGTTAAATAATAAATATAGTTCTCCCAAAAGATCGCGAAGAAATGTTAGACATACGGTTTGGTCAAACCGTACAAAGATATTAAGTTTATCCATGGTCTACAAGCAAATTAAAAAAGACTTGGTACAGTTAATAAATGATTAAATTAAATATAAAGAATCCTGAACGATAATTTTGAATAATTACAGCCAAACGGAATTTTTAATATAAAAAAATGTAAACCTATCCTAGGACCAAGGTCTCTCACCTAGTGATCGTCTAGTGTGTCAGCATTACAGAACCCTGCCATTATAAATCCGACGAAATAAGTCATGTGTTCTCAAGGTTTTCAAATGCACGCCAAACAATAGTTCTTTAGTTTCTGAACACTGGTGACAGTGCGCATCCAGTTCGTGCATATCATCCATCTTCTTTTTCTTGGGCTTGGCACAATTCTTGTGGCGAGGAGCGAACCATAGCCCCTCAAGTTAGTCTGATATTAGCAGTGCCACGATGTGTTAGTGGAGTGGAGCCTTTCCGAGATGGGTCAACTGGGGCCAGAATGGTGAGCCAAACAATATTTTCTTCTTTAGGTGTTGTAACAGGGTTACACTAACTCTGGGTCATAATCTGCTATTGTTTGATGTCCCCGGGCCTTGTACCACTGGTTCATGATATTCTATTTTTCGTCCTGAGGCCATGTTACTACTGGTTCATAATTGTTGTTAAATACACAAATAATGTATTACAATAAAGTGATTTAATTTCAAATAACATTTAAATTCCATATTTGAAAGTGAAATAATATTACAATGCATACTTTTTTACAATGTTTATGTCCTTTTTTTTTACAAATCTGATATTGTATTTACATTTTCACAGATTTGTTGTGTTCCAGAGTATTTGGGTTAGTGTCTTGGAGAGATAGCTTAAAGTCTATTTAAAATTAATATTTATGTATTCTTAAGTAGGCCTACTACATAATATATAAGTTGTACACAGTAGAGAGAGGAAAATGTATATTTAACAATGAATAGGTACCTTACGTCTTGTAGATGATAATTATAAACAAACTAAATAATCATGTATTATTTTATATCACCCATACAAACAGATTTATGGCCAATAAAATTTATGTGCTACTTCATATTACATAAAAGAAAGTGATTCAGAATATATGTCTTGAGTAGAAGAACTTCCATTATTACCTCTGGAACTAATTTCGAAAGCTAACATACGTAGTTGGATAGCTAGCTCCACCTTTAATCCAAATAATACTGATAATAAAGACACCATTCAGTTACAAACTCCTTTCATTATTAGACACCATATGAACTCAGATCTTGAATTGAGTGATTCAGAACAGTCCAGTAGTTTTTCAAACAAACCTTTCAATATGGAAGATAATCTATCAGAAAATAATGATATTGAAAGTGAATCTGAAAGCGACTTGGCAGAACTTTATATGGAAAATATGAAAAGTGAAGATATAGGCCTAATTTCTGGTAACAGAATAATAAATTTACCTTATTTTTTAAAACAAATTGAAATTATCAATCACCACCAAAATGTATGTACATTGGGGCGCTATGTTCTCAAAAAAGAAATTAAAAATGGTTTAGAGTTTAAATTGAAAGATCATTGTAACAATTGTGAGCGAACATATATTGTTTCATCAGTCCCTTCAGAACATGATAACAACATTAATGATGCATTGGGGGAGCTCTTTCCACAGGAATAGACTACTCACAGGCAGAAGAGCTGATAAACATAATGGACATTCCAATGATGAGTGGAAAAAGAATTTGTAAGCATGAATTGAAAATTGGAGAGGTAAATTAATATATTCAAATTAATGTAAAATGTATACATTACTTCTTATCTAATTTATGATCAAATATAATTATTTTCAGCATAGTATAAAAACGGTTTAGTAATTATAAGGTTCAAATCAAATCTGCTTTATTTATAAGACCCGCGATTTTTTCCTAGAAATATAAATATCAACAAATTTGAAACGTTGAACTATTTTATTCTTAAAATTCTATTATTGTGTTATTTTTATTTACAAATTACTAACATATTATTTAGGTACTAGTTATATTTTACCATAAACGGCTCATTTTCCTTTGGCAATCATTGTTTGATTGGGCCAATATTTTGTCTGGAAATTTTAATTCAATGACATATACCAAGTGTGTTTCTTTCAGACATGGGAACAATATTTGTACCAAAAAATTAAATAGAATGGTAAAATAGAAAATAAATTAGCACTACGGAAAGGTCATGTCAAAGATGGCCTACCATACATTACTGTAATTGGAGACTGAGGTTGGTGCAAAAGATCATATGTTCATGGAATGAATTCCAAAGCAGGAATTGTAAGTTAAATTTGAAAATATACTAGTTAGACCATCCAACTAAATATTTGAAAGTCACAGATTAGATTCTCGGCTGGGTCGAAATTCTAGCACTGTGAAATATATATAATATGTTCCCTTTATGGTAAATTAAATACTGTAGGCCTACCTGATAGTTTTTTGTTTTTTTTACTCTGTTAATTAACTAGGGCACGTTTCTAACAGTAAGTTCACTGACATAAAAAACGCAAAAAAAAATTCTAAGCTATTTGGAGTCAAATAAAATCTAACTTAAAGACTAATCATGCTATCTTATTTGAAGTTCAAGATGAGACCATTAGTGTTAATGTTTTGGTTGGATTTACTTTCCTAAAATAGCTCTTTCAAAGAAAACTTACAAAAAATACCACAATCTTATGATTAGTTTAGTAGTTATATTAATTATTATATAATAATCTTGTATAATGCATACTCACATAGACTGCATACACACTGATTTCATCCAAACAGTTCAACTCCCTTTATTTTACCATAGTTCAAGGTATATTATTAAATATTTGTGTTAATAAAAGATAATTTTCATAATTTTAAGAGAACTACCCCTAGAAGTAGCAATATCTGAATGGCGTTGACACATTTCCATGATATTATTATTGTGTTTGAAATCTAACACAGGAGTGAATAACTTTTAAAATGTTAATAATGTTTAGTAGGCCGTATACAATAATATTAGTTTTATCTGATCCAAATTACTTTCAAAATGCTTTATGTTTATAACTGCTTCGATGGCTGCAAGTTATAAATCCTCACTACGCAATAGAATAGGCAACCAATGACAGAAATATCGAGGATCGAATCTTGGTTGGGCGAACAGAGGGTGGTTTTCTCTAAATGGTTTCCTTCCCACTCTCCCTCCACAGAAATGTGGGTATACTTTCCCTAATAATAACCTTTCTCATCGATAGTACATGTGTATAGCCCGTTTGACTAGTATTATGTGGGCTAGTAAAATATTATTTTTGTTTAGCATTCTTCTTCCGATTCAACACTAATCTCTATACACAATTCACAAGCCGAGTTGACAATGGTGACTCACATTTTAAAAGAGACGGATTAATTTTAATTATTATTCATAAGATTATTATTCCCTTGGGAGGATTATGTTAGTTTACTAGAGCCTGTTGTATTTTTTCACACACAGGCTAGTATATAGCTAGTACTCGTATGTAAATATTTTAAAATTCTAAAAATTAAATTTTTATCATAATGTTTTTGTTTTTGTTTCAGGGTGTAATTATTGGGGCAGAAATGAACTAAGTTCTATTTTTACGAGCACGCAATTCATTTTGTTCCTTTTGTGCTTATCACAAAGAAACTAAGATTATTTTTTTTTTATTATTTAGCACCGCATCTTACTACCCGTTCGGGTTATATACCTAATTCTGCTAATGGATTGGGAA
The DNA here is from genome assembly GCA_039000515.1 of Timema cristinae. Taxonomy (NCBI): domain Eukaryota; kingdom Metazoa; phylum Arthropoda; class Insecta; order Phasmatodea; family Timematidae; genus Timema; species Timema cristinae. Next base: position 19,163,283 of record JBCFYV010009882.1, read on the forward strand.
TTGGGAAGGTTGAATTAGAGGAAGTGAACCCGCATTTGCGTGGAAAACCATTTAGGAAAAACTGGGGGGTTCACCCAACCGAGATTCGAACCTCGATCTCCCCATCCTCGGTGGTCGAGCTCAACATGACTAGCGCGTTAGCCAACTACGCCACCGAGGCGGGTAAGAAAATAAGAAAACTATACCCAATCACATATGCTATAAGAACTACACAGGACCAACAACCGGAATGGAACAGGACATAATTGTTGAGGGCTTCAATCAAAGTGTACAGCAACATGGACTAGTATATTTCAATTACATCAAAGATGGAGATTCATGTGTATGCACTTTTGCCGGAGAAGTGTCGTAAGGTCAACACATACAAAAAATTGAGTGCTCTATCACATTACTCGAGTGTTCAGTGATGGGCTCCATAAGCTTGCTGCCAACACGTCCTACACCTTAGAAGGCAGAAAGATACTAATAGAACATGTAAATGAAGTAAATCGCATTGAGCGCTTAGTCAAGGGTGTGAGGACAGCCATTGCGGAAGCCTCAAAATTGGACAACCACTTAGAGGCGTGTAAAGTGCTCAGACAAGATCTTTTTAATGCTTTAGATCATGTGTGTGGGAAACACGATTACTGACGAGGGACTATTTGTTGAAGGAAGGACAGCGAAGAAGAAAATGTTATTTCGCAACTGGTATCAAGTAATTTGATTTGTCCTATTAAGAAGCTTATGGACAGATTAATTCGAAATTAAGACTGTTTGGTTTTCAACAAAACAACAAACTAGACAGTGCGGTATGGTCTTTTTTTCCGCTAAAATAGCTAACAAATTAAAATACAACACTTTATTAAGTTTACTTAGGTAATTAATATTTAGGTTCACCGAAGACAGGGAGATTGAGGGTTTATCCTGGACGGATGTACTAAGGGTTGTTTTATCCTAAATTATTTCCCAATCTCTCTCCATGCTAATGTGGGCATACTTACTATAGATTTAACCATCTTAATCCCTAACCCTTAACCATAATTAGTGCATGTGTGTATAACCCGAATGGGTAGTAAGACATGGTTCTAAAAAGTTTGTTTAGATTGGTTGGATAAAGCTATGTTTTAACAAATATGGGGGTCAAATTTGCTCATAATTTATTGAAACTTATTTACCCACAAAATTTTAAGCCTTGTGTGTTTAATTTTCATTTAGGTAGATTGGATTTTAATATCACATTTATAGTGTGGAAATTCCAGTACTCGCAAATACAAACCAATTTATAACGCATGGTCATGACTAGGCAAAAAGCTGTGCATAGAGCAAAAAAGAACAGCTCCGTACTTAATCCATTCTTACTAACCTTATTCACACTTCCCTATCCTTGCATACTTTCTTTGCTTCAACAACATTTATACAGCGAGTCATAGTTAAAAATTATAGAATAATATATATAGGTACACCCTAATTGGCTCAAAAATATTATAGGCTATAAATATATATTTTATAATAATTATTTTGTAATAAAGTATTTTGAGTTAGTTTATACTATTTGAGCTTACATCCCAACATTTTATGATTTTTTTTTCAGATTAGTGAACTTAGTGTCAAAGGCTGCAAGCGGGAAAAGGGTTGACTACGCCAAACGCGGTTCATACATAAGAAAGGCTATAGAAGCAGCCATATCTCAAAAAGTTTCAAGAAATTATGTACATGGAGAGAAAATATTAGATCTGATTTCAACAAAAGGTATAACTTATCAAATAAAGGTTCCAAGAGAAAAGAAAAGAGCTCCTGTCCTTTTGATTCTGACTACGGACCAGAAGCTCTTGAGCCAGACATGCCATCAGATGAACTAACTAATCGAATCGACAAACTTCTTAAGAAACTGGCATAAGAAGTCGATTCAATAGGAAATTGAGAAGCCCTTGAAAGAAGTACAGTGGGTCAACATGATAATGAAAAATGGTGTGATGTAAGACTTGACCGCCTAAACCGGTTCAAGCTTTATGCGTAAGTTAGGCGTCTCGAAGCTATACCTAGTCATAATTTGGTGAAGAACATTCTTTTTCGGAAGGAACTCCACAGTGAAGCCATACAATATGAACGTCTTCATGAAAAGGATACACTAAAGACATACGAAAAGATTAAAGGAGTTAAAACGGAAGCATTTGGTTTATTTATACATAGCTTATTTGGGTGCAAGTCATGATGCCTTGGTTGGTGCTGATGGCATAGTTGAAATCAAATGTATCCCTTCGATTGGCAGTGAAAGTTTTAAAGACTATTAGGAATGGGAAGAAAAACTTATACTTGCAATTAAAAAGTGAAAACTTGTCATATGTATTATTATCAAATACAAGGGCAGTTAAACATTACAGAAAGGAAATTCTGTGTTTTTATTGTTTATGCTGAAAATGATATCCATATTGAGAGAGTTTTCAAAGATATAAAACTATGGAATGACACGATGCTGCCCAAACTACAAAGATTTTACTTACATTGTATAGCTTCTGAGATTATAGATAGTCGAATAAGATGAAAAATGAGATGCAGAGATCCTGCCTAAATCATGGAAGCTCAGACTTCCAGAAAAAATAGAAAATTTGAGGCTATGAGGTAGTAGTGTTTAAAATTCAATACTTCAGCTGGACTACTAGGGATATTTTTTTAAATATCAGGATGGCTTGTTTATAATTATACATTTACTGTGTAAGAGAGAGTTCAACAAACATTGTGATTATTGGATTTAAAAAATGTAGCCTTTTTTAAAGTTCTCTCAACTACAAGACAAGGATCGCAATAAAATAAATTAAGTTAAAATATTTCTTGAGAGAGAAAAACAACATATTTCTCCAAAAGTTGTTTGTGCCAATATTTTGTACAAACTATATACCATTTTATAAATGAAATTTATACTAGACTATTTATTATTATTATTAATTCAGAATCATAAAGCCGAAATATTTAGAGTATTTTGAAAGAATCCAGCTATTCACAATTTCTAAAAGGGTTGTAAAATCATAATAACATTCATGTAGGTCTATTAGGTTGGTATTTTAGTTCCTAATATTATTGTTTATAATTTATTCCTGTAGTTTTTGGTGTTTGTATTCTACAAATCTAACTTTTTATGCTTTTTTTAAAAAAATAATTACTTGTTTAGTAATGTACATATTATGATATTTGCATTTTGATTTTATATAAAAACGAAATATAAATTTTACAACTAGCCATCAAAAATTAAGCAAGTTATATTTTAAAAAGATTTAAGATTGTAATTCTAAAATAATTTCCTACGGTAAATTTTAATTTTGACAAAATTTAATAGAGTATTTGTTTTTAACTCATGTTATTTATATGTTTGTTACATTTTTAATAATATACCTTAATCTCATTGGTGAATCTATAATAATAATTACTCTTACCAAATTTTAATTGAATAGAAATATATTTATATTTCTTAAATGGATGTATTATTGATTTTTTCTTGCTAGTTACTGTTAAATATTTTAGAATGCTAGGACATTTTGAAATTCCTGATGATTCTAATACTAAGTGTGAGTGTGAGCTAAAACTAACTAGGGATATGGACAAGTAAGATGTTTGCATTATTTTTCATCCACTTCCTATTTTACCTGTTATTTTCCGTTTACAATTTTGTTGTCATACACACTGTTTGCAATGTATTAACTTGTCGGTCAATTGGTTCATTGAATCCATCTAGACTTTTGTATACAAGCAGTTCCTCTCATGTCGAACATTTGTATATCTTATCACACGGTCCTAAACGTCCCGCTCATGTGACACATTCAAGCGTTGATATATTTTTATTTATTGGGTCCACCAGTTGGCTGTCGATCACTTTGCTTTCTTATGCACGTGGCATTTCAACATTTTTACAGCTTGTCAGCCAGTTTCTAAGGAGCTCATCATGAGTTCTGTTAACTATTATAATTACAGTAGAGCGTCGGAAATCCGGATGTCAAAAATCCGGAGCGTCGCTAATCCGGATCAGCGATGAGAGCAGGTAAGGGAGGTAGTGGAAGGTGTCCTTGAGAGTTCAACAACTTAGCCAGTCACCTCTTCTTGGTCACGTGCTAGGCTCAGTTCTGTGCTATCATTTACAAACTTTACAGCAGTGGTGAAACCTTCGTCGTATAGTTGCCTTGTGACGTTTTAGTGTACAAGTTAAAACGGTACATATTTTTACTTTGTTAATCATGTCATAATTTTTATCTATAAAGGATAAGTTAGAAATTCTACGAAGACTGTCTAAAAGGGAAAGTGGTGCATCTCTCGCTAAAATATATGGTGTGGGAACTTCAACCATTAGTGACATTAAAGCAAAGAAAGACAGTGCAACGTTTTGCTTCAAAACTAGATTCTGAAGAAGGTTCACAGAAAAGAAAAACCACAAGAACAGACTCTATGTACATTTGGTTTACGCAGAGAAGTTTAGGTGAGCTTATTTCTGGTCCACTCATTTGTGAAAAGGCGATCCAGATGAATGAAAAACTTCGCGGGCCTACAGATTTCAAAGCTAGTTCGGGTTGGCTGAAGAATTTTAAAATGAGGCACGGGATTAGAGAACTGGATGTCCAGGGTTAAATATTATCTGCTGATAATGCTGCCGCAATGATATTTAAGAAAAAATTTGTTGGCATGACAATTGAGGAGGGCTACACAAGAGATGATGTTTACAACGCTAACAAAACTGGGCTAAATTGGCGTTCCCTACCCCGGAAGTCATTGGCTTCTCCTAGAGAAAAATCCGCTCCAGGCTTCAAGGTCGCAAAGGAAAGAGTGACAGCAATGGTTTGTGCTAACGCAAGTAGTTCTCACGTTTTGGATCTGTGGTTATCAGAAAAAGTAAAAAGCCACGATGCTTTAAGAACATTAAAACCTTACCTGTAATTTACAGGTCACAAAAAAACCAATGGATGGATGCAGCAATTTTTACCGAATGGTACAAAGATATTTTCATTCCCAGTGTTAAAAAAATAGGAAACAAAATAAAAAAGAAGGCAAGGTGGTCCTCATCATTGACAATGCCCCAACTCACCCCGGCCTTGATGTCTTGAACAAAATGTATGATAATATTCAAGTCATGTTCCTGCTCCAAATGTAACCTCCATACTACAACCGATGGACCAGGGGGCCATAGAAAAAATGAAAAGAATTTATAGAAAACAGATGCTTCGTCGGCTCTTGCTAGATGAAAGAGATGAAGAAAGTGTGCTGCAGTTTGTGAAAAACCTCAGCCTAAAGTACACCATTTACATGGTAGCAGATGCCTGGGGATCTCTCACTGAATGACAACATAAAAAATGCCTGGAAAAAATTGTGGCCAATCTCCGAAACCCCAAATCAAGGACAAGATGAGGCAAACTCTCAAATTCCATCGGACGCCAACACTCCTACTGACGCCGAAGTTGTGGCTCTATTCCAGACATTGCCTGGATTTGAACAGTACGATGAACTTGACGCAAGGGAGTGGTTTGAAAGTGATGGCAATGACCCTGGTTATCAGCATTTGAATGATGATGAAATAGTTCATCAGGTAATTGAGGACAATGATAATGGAAGCAATGTAAGAGAGAGTGACGACGATGAAGAGATGGATGCTGAAAAAAGCTCCCGGTCCTTCACACTCAGACGCCTATGAAGCATCCCAGACAGCTATGAACTGGTTAGAGAGGCAACCTGAGGGGACGGCGACACAACTCTAACTTCTTAAAAGACTGAGAGACATGGCTGTAAAGAAACGTACGTCAAGTCTTGTACAAAAAACAATTAAGCACTTTTTTACCCAGTAAGTTTCCATTAACTACTGTAGATTCTTGTTTTTTTTCCTAAAAAGTATTGTAGAGTTACTAATCTAAATTACATAAAGTACATGTTCTTATTCAATATACTTTATTAAAATATTTTGTGTACTGTATTTTTCGAACTCTTCAGCCTCTATTTTGCAATACAGTAGACTCCTGAGCGTCATGTATCCTCTAGTCAATACATTACGTATGGATACAGTTATTGAAATCACATTTGAAAATACGGACAATTCAGTAATCCGGATGGGTCCCGGTCCTGATCGATCCGGATTAACGATGCTCCACTGTATAAAGAAAGGTAATAATTTTTTTTTACTATAAATAAATAACTCTAAAACCTTTTCCGGTACTAACATGGTTTCTAAGGCATCACTATCGTCGTAGACTAGACCGTTGTTAAGACCGAGAGATTGGGGTTCGATCACAATCGGGTGTACTGAGGGTAGTTCTATTATAAATTGTTTCCCACTCTCTCAACACAAATGCGAGTACACTTCCTCTAAATACAGCTTTCCTAATTCCTAACTAATTAGTGTAATTAGTACATATAAGTATACAATGAACGGATAGTAAGACTTGATGTTAAAATAATAATAAATGAGCCCTTAAACCTTCATCACTCAAATTATTTCAATAAATTGCTTAGTAATACAGGTACATATTTTTTTCTTCTAAAAACACATTCTATAAATGTGAGCCTAATAGTATTAGGTACCATAATTACTTTGTGATACGTGTAGTAAGTTCATTATTTTAAATTATTAATTTTCCATGAATCTTATTAGTCAGGATTCAAACTCAAGCCACAACTCCCGGGGGAGCCATGCGGTGACAAATCATTTCCTAACAGTGAAGTTCCTTAGCGAAAAAAAAAAAGAGGTAGTGCTATGACAACACTGTAAGGCAATCCCAGCTTACATTCCCACTCCACCTGCCCATCCCCCTCTTCACAACACAACATCTACCCTTCAACCATGTTAAAAATTCCCTGTCAAAATGTTATAGCCTATTCATTCTAAGAGAAGGTTGCTGGCCGAATCACCTTAAGCCCCCCTGGATTCATTTGTTCATAAAAAGGTTTGCAAGTGCCCTCATTTCTAATATTCATGGACATGTGACCAGTTTAAACTTACTTTTTATCAATTCCCCTCACCTCCTAAGTTTATCACCAAATAGTATGTCATTCTCAGTATAAAACATAATAATTTCCATTGTAATTATGGCTATCAAATTGGGCTTATTGTATTCCTAATAGTCTTAAGCATGTTTTAGCCATTTGTCTATTCGGGCCCTAATTTAATCAAGGTGTGGGGTTGTGTTTTTATTTAAAGTAGCCAAACAATGACCCAAGTTGTAAGCAAAATTTAAACCAAATTTCATTTCACTAACATTACTTGTAGAATATTAACTTTTCAATTTAATATTTTTTTCATTATTATAAAGCCATTGTTAGAATATAGTTTAATCCAAATTTATTGCCAGTACTTTTGAACAGGAGACTAGGGGTATATTTTGTTTGTTTCATTTTTAATAAAATCCTGTAAGGAGAGTTTTAGAATCACATAGAGTAGAGAAAATTTAAAGGGAGTTCGTAAGTGCCAGCCAATCAGTGGGAGAAGCTTTACTTCCTGTAAAGGAAGTGGGATGAGGTGGGCGTGATAACACATTTCAACAACAAAAAAAAACAAAAAAAAACATACTTTGGGCAGTAAACATATGTAGGCGTGTGACTACTGTCTAGTGTTTTTTTTTATGTTAAACAGTAACTGAGGAGATAAACTGATTATCTGTGGAAAGGGGGTTCACCAGCGCTCCTTATTAATGATCAATCCTGAATATTTAGGGTTAATGTTATTATTATTATTATTAGCACCGCGTCTTACTACCCGTTCAGGTTATACGCACTTACGCTAATGTGTAATGGTAGGGTGATTGTGAGATGAAATGAAGGACCTACAGTTTAACGTGGAATCCGAACCACGGTGGAGGCCTGGCATTCCCCATATTCACAAGATGTCTTGTCAGAGGTGAAGGAAGGGTTTGGTAATCAGATAAATCTGTGCCGGGACCGAGGATTGAACCCCGGCCGCCAGCATAGAAGTCTGACACCTTACCCCTAGACCACCAGGTCACCCGGCTAATTATTGTTAGCCCTCACAAACTAACTAGTGCTGGAAAATAAAACATACCATGTACATCTAATGAATCTGCTTATTCGCTTACCAGCTCATGTTGATCGAAGAAAAAGACATCTGAACATATTGCACTAACTTGTCCGTTTGACCCGGCTCATGGCAGTTGGTGCCGCGCCATGGCCATTCTTCTGGAAACATCTAGCTCAACACAGGCTCTCCCCCACCACTATTTCTCTATTTTCTTAGGCTGACTATCTACTATATATAAAGGTGCCCTAGCTATTTAGATCATAGACAAAGTATATTATCAAACATCCATCGACTCCGCGAGGATCGACAAGAGTTCATGTAAACTAAACCAAGCAACAACTTTGAAGATGGTGGATCTGACAGTCACCCCCCCCCCCCCAACTCATCGCAGAAGACCAACCAGGCCGATGTAATATCAACACAATCAGTAATTTACAGATAGTCAATTAGTAATGGGTAACTATTTGTTTTTGTTTGTACAGTTGAGGGTCATGATTAGTGTTTAGAGAATTAGGTTGCACAGTTTCAATCCCGTTGAGGATTATTGCTAGATAATTTGGATTGTATGTTCATTAAAAGTAAATCTCTTTAGTCTGATCTAATCATGGATTTACAAACGCGGTGTCCTTCCGACCTATCTTAGCATCCAGGGTAGTAAGATGCTGTTAGGCCTAAATTGTAATGGTCTAAATACCAACTTTCTCTGATGAGAAGTCAGGGGATTCACTGCTAATTTAAGATGACCTAATTAGGTCTCATGTTTCTTCAACTCGTTTGTTCACACGAAGTGCACAACTCATAGGTGTTGAACCTGGAGTGGAAACTCGCCTTAATTAGTCTTTACTTGTGTCCGGCATCCTTTTGGAGTCGTTTAGACAGTGATATTAACCATAATATTCTTTGTTAATTATTGTTAACTTGTAGTTGGCAGTTAATAATGTAACTGCATTGTAGCCAGGCCATCCTAGTTGGGAATTAGCCTGATGTTTCACATTGAGCTTGCCATCCTTCTGATCCCAGATGAGGATTAATCTCTCATAACTCCTGTAGAGTGGAGAAGTTAACACGTAACTTTGTTTAAAAGTTAAAGCACATCTGCTATAGCCTAAACTAACATCATAAAAGGTTGATTCAAAACAGTGTATCCTTAGATATGTACGTGTAAAGTTTAGGCACTAATCAGTTAGTTATTAAGATTTAGACAAGCTCTGCAGTTGCGTGGTATCTAGTCCGTTAAATTGTTGGGTATGGTTTGTGTTTAATTTATTCTAATCATTTGTTGCTTTTAAACTCAGGTTAGTAAACTAAATAATTTACGTTGGCTTTCATTTTAGAAAACTATAATGTACCTATTTAAGGAGTTACCAACCTACTATTAAATAAACCTGGGCTCTGTTTACAGGTTGTGTTTCTCAGTTTAGTTAATCCCCAGTTATATATATGTTCATAAGCTAAGCTAACTATATATCTGACTTCAAATCATAGTAAGGCGGTCAGTACCTTTAAAGTGAATTTCTAAAAAATTGAAATGTTTTAACACACTAAATGTTTTGATGTGAATTTTTTCTTGATGTTTAGAGTTCAATAAAATCTAATTGTTGACATGAGATATATCTTTTAATTGCAATGTTTACTTTTCCCACCTCCTTGTATTTGTGTTACGTGCCATGTGTATGCAAGGATTGAGTATTTCAAGGTTCACACGGTGCAGGAGATGTAAGACGAGTTAAAAAATTTCCTAACAATTAGTTAGACTAACCAACATTTTACAAATTATACCTTACCTACTTTGGTGACCACATGGTCATGTTACCACTCTAACAAATATGAAATTGGACTAATCTATGTATTGGTGTGCTCACTAGAGTAGTAAGGAACTTTAAAAGTAGCTAACACCAATATGCAAAGGGACAACTAGGCCTTTGTTTGTATGAAGTTATATTGAAATTAAACTTTCAGTACTACAAATGTGCGCAAAAAAAAAATAGAATTTAATATTTTAAAAACGGTTGTGTCCAATACATTTGTAAATAACCACATATTAAAAATATTCCAAATAAGTTAATAAGTTGTGGATAATGCAGGATTAATAAATATAGTTTTATAAAACTGCAATCTCAAGAAGGAATTATATATAATAATGATTTTGATTTTTTTTATAAGGAAAATCATCTCAAAGTAAAGAATGTATTATTATTATTAACACCGCGTCTTACTACCCATTCGGGTTATACGCACTTACGCTAATGTGTAATGGTAGGGTGATTGTGAGATGAAATGAAGGACCTACAGTTTAACGTGGAATCCGAACCACGGTGGGGGCCTGGCATTCCCCACATTCACAAGATATCTTGTCAGAGGTGAAGGAAGGGTTTGGTAATCAGATAAATCTGTGCCGATACCTAGGATTGAACCCCGGCCACCAGCACAGAAGTCCAACACCTTACCCCTAGACCACCAGGTCACCACTCAAAGTAAAGAAAACAAAGCTACTTGTGTTGGTGCGAGTAGTGAATTGTGTTGCATGCGAGAGTGTATTGTCAGTTCACGGTAGGAATTGACTTCTGAAAGGCCTTTTTCCCTACCATAAATCTATTATATAGTAGGATATTGGTAGGAAAAAAGACCTTTCAGAGAGTAATTCCTACCGTGAATGGACTTTATTAAATTTAGAGTGAAGATGAATTTGTAGTTTCAACATGGTAAAAATCATTTTATTAATTCAAAAGTAAAGGCAAACATACAATGATTTATTCCTTAATCCATTTATTTTATTAAAATTAAATATTAAAGTTCAAAATTAATATATCTTTTTTTAAACTTTATTCACTTTTAATCTTCTTTAGACAAAATTAACATTAATCTTTTTGCTATATAAGGTTATTAATCATATTATTAATTTTAATGTATTTACTTTATTTACTCATTTTCAAGATGGTGGAAAACATGTCATAGATGATTAATAAAATAGTATTTTAAGAATCATTAGTTTATTAAAGTTTTTCAGTAGTTTTCAATTGTTTTAAGAGAATATAAAAAAATTGTTGGAATTCAAAGCAAGAAACCAAAATATTTTTCTGAACTCATTTGTATTTTCACAAATTTGTTTCACAGAAAAAAGTATTAAAAACCTATCTAGTTAAAATATTGTTTTGACATTTAGCCCTTTTGGCTATAAAGTAAAAAAAAAAGTATTTAACAAAATAACTTTGAAATATTATAATTATTTGGAAAACCTAATGTTTATAGCAAAATGAAAGAGCAGTTTACAGAAATGTATAACATGATTTTGTATGTAGTTAATTGTTCAAAAGGCTAATAAAATGGAAAATCAAATAAAACTTACCTGAAAAAGTCTACTAGTTCAGCTGAAGCATCAATTTCAGCTTGCACAGGAGTTTTTGCTTGTCCTAAAATGGTGGCAGCATTCAGTTGCATTCGATATTTAGTGGCCATAAGATCTGCTGCTTTTAGCCACAGTTCTATTCTTTCATTCAAAGGAACGCTGTCCCACTTTTTCTGGGCTTCAACAGTTGTTGTAATGGCTTGTTGAACAACTTCCTAGAGACAATGACAACACATTTGTTGCTTTTCTACTGTCTAAATGATAAAACACCCATAAGAAATCAAAATAGATTAATCAATTAATCAGATTAAGTTATAACATTTTCATGAATAGAAATAAAATGAAAGGGTGTTAGAAAAGATAGCACAGAAGTCTGACACCTTACCCCTAGACCACCAGGTCACCTGAAATTGATTATTGATAGGTTCAAAATTCAAATACAGTAAAAATGGTTTTGTTATTAATTAGGTTTCTTTTGGTTAGTTAACTCGGGAAGTTACTTACTGACTTAGTTTGCTGTAGGAGTCTGGTGTTTAGGCAAGTGGTACTGCTATCATAGCTTTCAAAATACCCCATTGGGTTTGTTGATTCACTTTTAAAACATCTTAGTCACATTCATATAAATGATATAGCATAATGTAGTTTGTAGGAATTAAATCAAACACATGGGCTTAACGACACGCTAGTTTGGTTTGACTGATGAGGTCAGGATTCATATTCCGACTGAGGGTTCTGGGATTGTTTTTCCATAAATAATTTTCCACTCTCCCTTCTCGCAGCTATGGGTACACTTAATCTAAATTCAACCTTCTTCATCCCTAAAACATTAGTGAAATTAGTATACATGTTTATAACCCAAACAGGTAGTAAGATGCAGTGCTAAAATACGGATAGCCCTGATTAGAAAACTTAATAGAAAATTATAATTTAAAAACCAGGATATTAATACTTGTAGGCCATCAAGGGGTCGCGATGGTCTCCAAGACAAAAATTGATGTCAAACCTAACAAAAGGTTGGAAACCACTGAACTAAGCTTGCATTTTACCCACAGGTTAATGTTCGAATTATACAAGTGCATTGGCATTTTCCTCTTCATACTAATCAAAATGTTATAGATGGATGTTATAATTTATCAATATATTTTATGGCTAGGAGATTTTAAAATGTGGCTTGATCATTGTTGTAGATGTTAATTCTCGACAATTAGCCATGGTCAAACTATTATTTAAGCTAAGAATGAAAAATAGGCTCAATAAGCCTAGCCTAATACAGATCAAAACAGCCAATGATTAATTTTATTGGGATGTCTGTGTCTGAAATTTCCAAGCTGTCATCTATTTTACAATGGGCGAGAAAGAGAGAAAGTTTTGGGTATTTCTTTTTCTTTTTAAACTTGATAAGACATTGTGATACACCTCACAGTTTTATGTGAATTTTTAATATATGTCAAACTAAATTATATTTTGGGTGATGAATGGTTACTAAAATACCTAAATATCATAAATATGTACAATACCTTTATAAATTTATGGACCAAATAATAAGTACCAATAGGTCATTTTGCTGTTAAATTGCAGTAGATGCGCTTATAGACACATCTCTTTCTATCTCATTGGTTTCCCCGTTAACGCTATCCTTTTTCTAACCAGTGGAGTTGCAATTATGTAGCTCAAAAATGAACACAATTTATTTATACGAAATAAGCACCCATAATTTATTATACAACATTCACTGATGCATCTAGTGAAAGCAATATATACTAAAAACTAACTTTTAAACCACTTTTTTTTTGCCTCAAATTATGAAAATTAACATTGTCTCTCAACTTCAAGTCTATATATATAAATATCACGCCATAAGTATATTTCCACTAGTGTGGGAAAGACAGTAGTTTTATGATGGTTGTAATAATTGTGGTGAAAGTTGCCTGCAAAGATTGAAATAGACAATATATCTTACATGGGATTTGGAACAAATTCAATAACTTTCATACTTCTTAAAATGTTGATAGGAAAACATGAAAAAGTTATCTTGTAAGAAACTTTTTTATTTCAAATGAGTACCTACTTTATGTTTTTGGTATAAAAAGAATAGTTCAGGTTTATTTGTGAAAAATATTAATTTATGTATGGTGGCATTTTTAAGGTTGATTCACACTGATAGGACTGTGCGCAGACTGTGCTGGGACTGTGTCATGCTGCCAACAAGTTCGAACAGGTCATTCCCATAAGAGTTACCTTGTAAGACCGTTTTTGATTCACACTCATAGGACTGTGCTAAGGCCGTGCTGTGACTGTGTCGTCTTGGATCGTTTCAAAAGTGATTTCCCAAGGTCACGGTCCAGCACGGTACGAACACAGTCCCAACACAGTCCTATCAGTGTGAATGTAGACGATGTCGCCTTAATGTCGTCTTACTGTCGTTTCACCTACTTCGGCTTCTTCCGGCAAGCGGCGAACCTTCACGAAGGTTCTTATCTACAATCTGACAGTGGCTGCGGAACATTCCAACATTGTTAACACAACTGTGTACAATAAACCAAAACTATGGATGAAGAAAACTTAATGTTGGTTCAAGAATATGAATGCTTGTATAATTTGCAGCATAAAAAATATGATAATAATCTCACTAAAGAAAATATTTGGAAAGAGATAGCTGAAAAACTGAATGCAAGAAGTTTCTGTAAGGTTTCAAAGTTCGGGACACTCATTCTTAATATTTGTGAAGCTTTTGATGGTCATCTCTGAGTTGCCCAAATATATTGTGGAATTCTTCTTCTCTTGTTCTAAACAAATGATGGACCCAGTATTTTCTTCGTTTTCTCCTCTTTTTATTAAGTGGAATAAGATAAAGACCACATGCAACAATCGCATCTTCCTCTGTTTGATCCATGTCTACTGCTGACGGTGAGCAAAACAGCGCTAACAGCACAGTCCCAGCACAGTCCTATCAGTGTGAATGGTAGTGACACGACACGACACAGTCCCAGCACAGTCCTATCAGTGTGAATGGTAGTGACACGACACGACACAGTCCCAGCACAGTCCTATCAGTGTGAATGGTAGCGACACGACACAACACAGTCCCAGCACAGTCCTATCAGTGTGAATGGTAGTGACACGACACAGTCCCAGCACGGCCTCAGCACAGTCCTATCAGTGTGAATGGTAGCGACACGACACAGTCCCAGCACAGTCCTATCAGTGTGAATGGTAGCGACACGACACAGTCCCAGCACAGTCCTATCAGTGTGAATGGTAGCAACACGACACAGTCCCAGCACGGCCTCAGCACAGTCCTATCAGTGTGAATCAAACTTTAAGTTGCAGAGTGTTTATCTTGATTTGCATCGTACCCAGTCTTGAAGAGCGTGTCACTCTTAGACAGTTGTATCATTCACATCAAAATTGATCAAATACTTCATTGTTCGTATAGTTCAATAGACTGTATTGTGTTGAAATTGCCGAGACAATATTAAATGTTTCAAAGTATATTTTATGTGCAACCACAATAAATACCATACAATTTATTTACTTCCTAGTGAAGAAACCTGCTACCCTCACCAGAGGGTTGATCGGTCTAAGGATTATTACACTCACTATACTGTCACAGTTAGTAATCAGGTTGGGGCTTGAATCTTTAGCAAATCACCTAACAAAAATGTAACACTTTATTACAGTTGGTAGTGTGTGTGTTAACCAGGCTAAATGTGCTGAGTTCCATTCCTAATATGGTCATAGATGTATTATTGATAAAATGTCGAATGGGGATTGAATGTTGTTCTAAATCATGCGATGATAAGACTATGACTGAAAAATGATCTCTATGAGAAAAAAGATTTTGTACTATAATAACACGTTAAACATACCAACCAATATTGTGTATTATATCTGAAGATAAAGAAAAGGAACAACTAAAAGAAGAGCAGGGCCCAACTACTTTTACTTGAGTATTTCTGGAAGAATCGAGTACAGCCAATTATGATACACAAAATGTGTAGTCGACTACTCTTACTCGATTCTTCCCATCACTATTGCTTACTGATCATAGGAAATGAGCAAAGCAGTGCTGCCAATTCACATGAATAAAATTCTTGCCAGAATTAATCAAAATTGTCTCATTTCTCAGTAAATTTAAATAAATTAAAGCCATATTTTAAATGTACATTTTTTTTAGCATAGTGGCTAAAGTCTGTTGGCTAGTAATATAATTTTTTTTTAAATGTCGAAGTTGATACATGCTATAAAGTATATTGACATGAAAAAGAAATCTTACAAGTTAAATATGGTTGCAAATTAATGTTATAGTATCCACTGAAATCTTTCTAAAGAGAATTAATATTTCATGTTTAAGAAAATATTCTTACAGTCCACTTGAAAAGAGAATTAGTGCACTAATGACAAACTTAGTTTAAATTCACCTATATCTTTATTTGATTACAAATTAATTTTTGAATCATCTTCAAGGAAAATAATAAAAAACTATGGAGAACAGTGATAATATTAATACAAAGATAGTCAATATCTATAAATAACAGTAAAATAGAGTAAAATGTTATCAATGTTTACTGCAAACAATTTGTTTTTATTTTCTAAAAGGTGCTCCTAATGCCAATTTGTTTAACTTATGTTACCCTAAAGTATATAATCAAGCAGGACTGGCTGATATAGGATACGAATATCCTCTACAGAACATGCCTTACCCTACAATACATGTTAAGTAAAATAAAAACTAATTACAGCAATGTGTTTTATTGGAAACCAGAAATAATTTAGAATGCTATGTTTTAAAAAGAAAAATTGTAAAGTTGGCAAACTTATAGGAGTCTAGGAATTTCAAATAATTACTTAAACTTATTTAAGTTTATGTGGAATAGAACACTAGGCTAAATCATGGTTTAAATTAGGATTTCTGCTCCAGTATCACCCAGGTAAGTGTGCTGGCTATCCCTCCTAAATTAAACTTATTTAAATAATTTGAATGGATTAGCATATTGATTTGGCTTCACTCTAGTATACAAGTAGTAAGTTAAGAAGGTTCCATCATGCTGTCCTCTACCAGACGTGTGACAAAGCTTTTACGTTAAACATATTTCTGTTAAACCTCAAGTTGGCCATTTGTGGATACAATTCAGGTTTTTCTTAAAGGTGTTTATTTCAAAACTTGTGAATGGATAACATTCAGAGTGGATACAATTCAGGTTTTTGAGAATATAGTTCAAGTGGATACCATTCATAGTGGACATAGTTCAGTCCCCTCGAATCAACAACACCCTGAAGGATTTCTTGTAAATTCTTTGGTGGCTCCATATAAACCTCTTCTAGGTATCTATTCAGGTATGCAGTTTCCACATCAAAATACTAAATCTTCATTCAGTTTTGGGCTGCAATGGATGCTATGAGACAAATGGAACCTATTTGAACCACTGGAGCGAATGTCTCTGTGTAATGAACTAAAACCTTGGGCAACCAAGAATACTTTTTTCTCTCAAGCCTTCCACTCGATAGGAACGTGTTCCTTAGAATAATTCGGCTGCCGACAGATTTGTGCGTAGTTGGCTAACACGCTTGTCATGTTGAGCTCGACTGCTGAGGACGGGGAGATCGAGGTTAGAATCTCAGTCGGGTGAACTGGGGGTGGTTTTCCCTAAATGGTTTTCCACTCTCCCTCCACGCAAATGCGGGTTCACTTCCTCTTATTCAACCTTCCCAATTCCTAATCCATTAGCGTAATTAGTACTTAAAGCATATAACCCGAACGGGTAGTAAGACGCGGTGCTAAATATTATTATTATTTAGGACGATCAATGATTATCCACAATGGATTTCAGGTGGCAGTGCATACACTTTGACGATATTGTCAAAGTTGAGGAATACCTTGTCTTCATTGTCCTCATAGTGTGCGATTGGATGATTGTCTTCAGTGCGGCATCTTGAAAGTAATTTAATTTCCACAAATCGTTGAGCTATCGAGTCTTCGCCCTTTGTGTCTCTTTCTCGGTTTGTTTTAGTGTCAAAAGTAAAACGAGGCTTGTTATCCTCCATGAATTTGACATTGCGACTTATCACCACCTGACGCTTCTTGGGTGACCACACGTGGTTGGACTCATCCAACGAGTGTATTGTGGGTGCTTTTCCTTTGGTTTGTCCAGGTAAAACACTCCACTTGCAAACACTCTGAAGGAAGAAATGTATGTTGTTGAAGTAAAAGAATGAAGACTTTTTTGCCCTAAAGAATTCTTTCAACACGCCATTATACATGTCTTGGTGATCATGAGTTTGTGTTTTATTTTAAGATGTTATGATCTCTTTAATTGGACGAGTTACTAAATTTAAACTTTCTTGACTAGAATAGGGAATTGACTTCCCCACTTTTTGAAAATTACACGCTAGCACACTACAATCTAAAAAGGGCTAGGCTTTACTCTTGATCTAATCATGCCTCGCCAGCCTTCTGGAAGTTTTGCTTAAGATTTCCAAGGAATGCGACCCATATTTTTATCGAGTTCGGGTTACAGGGAATGTGATTTATTTATGCTTCCTTGAATCTCTCTTAGAGTCCTTTAATGCAAGAATCTGAACATCCTTAAATTTTCATTTTGTCAGTTTTCAGCAGACTCTGATCCTTTTAACCTTACACAATGTGGACTATGATAATTATTTCCCTCCATTAGATATCTTTAGCGCATTATACCTTGGCCACTGCTCATTTTCCCCCTGTGCTATTTGCGCATAGTGAAACGGCCGTAGCAAACTAATATAGAGGCCATTTTATTATTTTTGGACTATGATCATTCTTTCCCTGGGTACTTCAAATGTTTATTAGCTCTATGACTCAAATTTAGCTAATAAAGTATCTAGCAAACAAAATTAATGTGTGTTATATATCAAGAGTCTTATTTTGTAAATTCTGTACCAGAGGGACTTGATACAACACAAAACTCATTTTGTCTGGGGTTTGGCCATATTTACCTCAAAAATTTGAAAAATAATCAAAAACTCTTAAGATGATTAAATTACTAATCAACTAAGTGGAAAAGCAAAACTTAAATTTCCTTGATTATTTTAACACAACTTGAACCAAATTTCTTCATTGTTATAAATTTTATTCAGTATTTTTGTAACGTTTATTGACATCAACGTTACAAGCGAAGAAGAGTAAATGGGCTAATAAACACTATTCCACAACACCAAAATGTAAACAAGGAATCTACTCACCAAAAGCCCCGTTCGCCATATAAGTGTCTCAAGTCACATCAATCGAACTTTCGTTTCCCCCACGAACACTACATCAACACCAAGTGTTATTGTTAAACTGAACGAAAAATTGGCGTGTCGGAATGGGCGTGGAGCCGCCCATTGAATCATGGGAAGTGAGTGACGCGCATGTGACCTCGTGTTGAACACGTGGTGTTCTAGTAAAATCTCAGATAACCGGGAATGTTCTTATGAATTACTATCCCTTCCCTCTACTCTGTGTATTTGTTTCTACTTTGTTCTAGGTTTCCCCTTTGTTCCCCCTCCTCTCAGAAAAATATCGTTTATATACTGTGGCCGTTTGCTTTGTAAAATCACTTCTTGATTCGACTGTGTCATACGACAATCACATTAGGACAGGATGATTCTAAGGTATAAATTCTATTTCGGCCTGTACACATCAAAATTATCTTTGGAACTTATATTATTCTTTTAAAAGAAATCTATGCTGGGTACAAATTCTATTTCGGCCGGTACATTCAAAATTAACTTTGGGACTAGTATTATTTATTTTTGGATCACCATTATATATTGTCTTTTGTAAATATGTTAGATCACGAGGAAAGGTATGCCCGGCATGGCATAAAATATTCTAAATATTTATGTGGGTAATTTTCAGAATCCCTTTTTTTGCCCTTCTGGCTCTGCAAATAATTGTCATTTATGGTGAACTTTAACTTTTGTAGGTCACCATAAATCTACGTAAGGCTTGTTGCCTACCTAATGTGGGAATTGTTATAGCCCGTACGGCTATGTAAATATTGATATTTATTGTATATTTATTTAATCATGGAGGATCTCCCTTTATATTGTGGTAAACTTAGATTGCCAATAATATTTTCAAGTTAGTTTTAATAGAACTTATTGTTATGTGGTTGGCCTGCGGTGGCTAGATATTGTATTCATTGTATTGAGGATTGACGCAGAGGCCCTAAGGGGCCATAGATTTAACTTAGGTTCAATAACACCTAAATATTATTACTATGTTGTTATGACAACTATATTATCATGAGCATAACCTATGTCGTTGTGACAACTGTATTATCATGGGCATAACCCAAACTTCTACAGATTTATATATAAATATATATCTATTCATTGTTGTTACTTACATTTGCATATTTTCTATTGTTATCTTTTCTAAATAAACATTCTTATAGTCATTTAAAACTTTGATTTACTAATTCTAGGTAAATGAGTTATATCTTTAAACATAAGATTCTCGACCTCCTCCTTTTAGCTCATAGTACCAACATGGCGGATGATAGTTAAGGAGAGTTCACGGAAGCACAATCGTTGTATAGGCCAGAGAGAAAGGCCTATTCACTTTTATGCAGTCCTGTCAGCTCCTCTGCAATTTATCGTTTGTTATTGTTTATATGTTTATTTTGCTTTTGTGTAATGTGCGCCTGCCCTTATCTATTAGAGGATAAGGAGGGCGGTACATTTTCTCTAACCTTTTTGTTTCTTGTCTAGATAAAAGACATGTGCTGTTGTCTACTGTAATAGTAAATAGTCCTCTTCCTGTGCCAGGTCCCATTAAATTGTCCTTGATATATTTCTTTGAACTAATATTTATCATGATATTTTCCTAACGTATAGCTTATTCATTAATTGGTCACCTTTATCTTTTATTTATACTTTATCATTGTTTCACCTTTAAGATCTTCTAAGTTGCTTTGATAATACTAATGTGCAATTTGTGCTAAAATTATGAGTTTTCTTGCATTCAGCATCACGTGTGGAGAAAGATGGGGACAGTTAATACCGTAATGATCTGAACATAAGCCTCACTTTTTCTCAAAAACACCCTTTATAAAACCCTAGTGTGGCCCACCCTAGAAAATATGCAGAAAATTGTGTAAAGTTGAGAACTACATGTAATTTAGTTATATCCATCTCCTCAAGAGAGTTTATTGTTTTGAAAATAAATGTTTTAATATATTAACAATAATATTAATAATAGAATTTTAACTTCAAGCCATAATGGCTGACAAAATGAAAAAGTCAAACCTTCTATAGCTACCACTACTACTTTTCACACATAGTGCAGTTGGTTGGTTACTTTAATAAATAAATACTTTTTTTTTTGCTATAAAATATTATAATTTAATTTCAACTTTATTTACATATTCTATAATATGAAAAAAAAGGACTCAATTGTTCTAGGGATTAAGAAAAGGCATAGCCTTTTAATAGTATACTTACAAACACATTGTAGCTCATGAATGTAAAATATCTCTCAGCAATGCTTGATAGTAAGTAACAATAAAAAATGTAAAATCTTGGTAATAATATGACATGTAAATGAACATTAGCTAAAGGATTATTTTTCAAACATGAATATTTTTTTTCCTTTCAATGTGATCGTAATTTTAGGGTGCGGCTTATTTTCGGACCAATACAGTATAATGTTATAATTAGGGGCGGATTTATAGGCACTAAAATTTTAAAAAAGGCAGGCAAATAGGTACTAAAAATCACAAAAATAGGAACGTAAATAGGTATTATAAAGTAAAAAAAGGCAATAAATAGGCACTAAAAAGAAAAAAAAATAGGCACATAAATAGGCATAGTAATGCAAAAAAAGACACCAAAACACTCAACATTTTTATTATTCACTCTTAAAATCCAGCATACACTTTCTATAAACACATATTAATTTCTATTAGAGTTAATTATCAAATAATTCTCAAGATTTTCAGATGTAAATTTTGTTCTGTTGTCTGACAAAATGTTTTTATACTGTGAGAAACTTCTCTTGACTTCACATGAAGTCATTGGTCAAAACTTCAGACAAGCTAGCTAAGCTGAACTAAGCTTGACTTCTGGGAGTGATGTGGTTTGTCCTTCTAAGATGTCCACAATACTTGCCATCACTTCCCACCCCATCACTTCCCACCCAGGGTTTTGCTGCAATACTCTGCTAAATTTGTCGACGATGGCTGTGCCAATTGAGCCAGAAGCCTGATTCAGGTTTTCTTCTATTCCCCGCATTATCTTAACAGCTTTCACAAGAGGCCAATCCCAAGCCTCTAAAGCTATGATTGCTCCAGGAAGATTTCCAAAATTGGTTTTTACGTATGCCAGATCCACACTGACACTTGAGCAAGAGATGGCAGCATTTGCTTCTGTAATGGCGATAGCTTGTTCCTCGTCAAATGTTTGGACTACCTACAAGCAAAACGGTTGGTATAGCAAAACTCACCATTCTTTCAATATATTGTGTTCTACAAGTATAACCATTAAATTATTATTTTTTTTCAATAAAGTGGATGGACAGGTGGAATCAATAAAACTAGTGGTAAACGCTCACTGCAATTTTAATTTGGAAACGCACCTAAAGATAGTGTATTGTATAATACCTTTTGAATGTCACCAAGGTAATCTGCATAGTACAACACAGCATGAAGCCATGTACCCCAACGCATTACCACTGGTTGTGGTGGCAAAGGTGTGTTGGGCAAGACGGCCTTAAATGATAAGATTTATGATGGAGCCTTCAAAAACACTTTCTTGACTGTGGAAATAATAGCGTTAACATTTGAAAAACGTGATCTAATAGCTTATGCAACCCTATGAACAACATGCACCAGACAAGTCAAGTGAATTAACTTGGTGTAGAATACTTTTAAGCTCGCAGCTGCTTTCAACATGTAAGCCGCACTGTCTGTCAGCAACAAAAAAAACCTTTCATCGTTGTTTTCTGATGGTCACAGGACACCTAATATAAACAAATTAACTTATTTATAATTATAATTTTTACAGGACTAACAGTGTGAATCATTAAATTAACACATATCTTGTGCAATTACATTATATACTTATGCAAAGCATAACGAACACAACTATGACCAATGTCAAGCTGTTGGTTGCCTGAAGCATCTTTGAAACACCCAAGTGAGGTTTCCCAGGACCCGGAGAGTCTAGTTTTCCAACCACAACATTTGCAAGATATCTGCCACAGCGGTCAGTGGTTTCATCAACAGTGGCCCAGAAGTATGATTCTCCAATATCTTCTCGGATTTTCTCAACTGTCTTAAACGAAATAAAATGAATGTTTACTGTAAATAGTTTAAATCAATACAATTCAGTTAATATTTTTTAATGTCAGAAAGAAAAAACTGCTATTGTAAAAACTTACGGATAAATAGGTTGAATGCAAGTAGTGTTTCCTCAGAGTTGATTTGTCCGGTATCTTCATGTTGGTATATTTGTTGAGAAAAGCATTGAAATCTGGGTTCTCCAGCTTCTTCCAAGGAATATTAGCAGCTACCATCGCAGAGCATAAGTCAGCAGAAAATTGCTCTTGGGTTTTATCGGTATCGTTAACTTTAGGAAAAAATGGTTGAGATCCTGTTTTCTTTCCGGAATTCTTCATATGTATTGCAGTATTTTTGTGTTGTTCTAGGTGAAACTTCTTCTCGCATTTTGCCTAAATATTAAAAAGGGAAATTTTCACCCAGTAATATATGTTGATTCTACAATTTAACAAAGCATCACCTAACAATAGAACTAAGATTGCTTTTTTTTTTCGAACGTAATGTTACCCTTTGGTAAATATTTCCACTTTGTCGTTGAAATCCTTCATTAGGAATTAAACCTATTTTGAACAACAGCAAATAATCGTGATTTACTTTTAAACAGTAGACAGTATATTTAATAAAAGCCTTGACTTTCAAAATTAAAAATTTCATTTCCCCTTTTGAAAAGATAAGTTACCTCCTTGGAATATGGCTGACAAAAAGTTATTTTGCCATCTGTTGTGAAATTCCTATCACCACCAATCCACTATTTGAATAATACACTTTTACACAATTTCTCTTTAGGCATTTTTACTAGTTCAATAATTTACACCGAGTCCAATACAAAGAAATATCAATGAACAGATATCCACATCTAACAACAGCATAATATACACAACCACTGAATGAACTGACACTGTTGTGCGCTAGAAGAAAATCTTTGTTGCCGGACTGACCAGTCTGAACCTATCAGACCACTGGACACATGGGCTTTTCCTACCTATCACGAGTATCCACTTGGAGTAACCTAAGGAGTTAAGGAGGACGGGGGGTCAGCCGCAAGTATTTAGACAGAAAAAAAGAGGGTGGGAGGTAGAGAGGGATAGAAAAAGGCACTTTAAGGCTCCCATTTGTAAAATAGGCACTAAACAGCGAAATAGGCATTTATAGGCACTTTAAAAGTTATCACATTATCTTCGCAATCATCGAAAATAAACTTATACCTCAAAAGCTTACGTTTCAAAGCATAGGAATAAATAAGGCATTTAAGGCAAAATCCGCCCCCTAGTTATAATAAATATATAGGTGTCATAATGGCATTCAGCGTCATCTAAGATAATACAGATGTATCTTCTGTCAAAGTCTATGATTGTTTGTTTATGTGTTTACATGAAGCAAGAGATGCTTTCACTGCTTTGAAAACCTTTATACATTATGATGAGAATTAAATTAAATTGAAGAAAAAATCAAGTAACCTTCAATGTATAAGCCTTGAATCGCAATATAATCTATATTTGAATTGAAGAAACTTTCATTTATCTCCTGTAAAATAAAATTATTATTACTATTATTATTATTATTATTAGCACCGCGTCTTACTACCCATTCGGGTTCTACGCACTTACGCTAATGTGTAATGGTAGGGTGATTGTGAGATGAAATTAAGGACCTACAGTTTAACGTGTATTCCAAACCACGGTGGAGGCCTGGCATTCCCCACATTCACAAGATGTGATTAATACACGTCTTGTCAGAGGTGAAGGAAGGGTTTGGTAATCAGATAAATCTTTGCCGGGACTAAGGGTTGAACCCTGGACCCCAGCATAGAAGTCAGACACCTTACACCTAGACCACCAGGTCACCCTGTAAAATAAAAGGAAGTTACCTTAAATGGTTATATTTTAACAGTTTCATCTCCTTTGTTCTAGGTCTAAGTTTCTGAGATCTTTTACTAAGCCTGGCGAGAACAGTATTCGAATTGGGTGTCTTAAATATTTCATGATTGGTTACTTTTATATGACCACCAATGGGCTACACTAGGTGGCTAAGTAAACACCACACATGAACCAAGACTACCATGCGATAGAACCATTTTATAAAAGAAACTAATTATTAAGATCTAAATTGATATTGGAGAAAACATGAGTTTCACAAAATGTATTGATGAGAGTAGTACTGTAAAACAAAATTTCCTTAGAATTCAATATACAAAGTTTATTGGTAGAAACCAAATATACTTTAATGATTTGTCAACAGATTTTTCAGTAGAGATTCAATGTAATTTGATTGCATATTGAAAATAATTGTTATTTGAAGTACTAAATATGAGCAAATTAAAAAAAATATTGTTCATGCATATTTTAAAGCTTCACTAAATTTAAAAGTGCAAAATGTTTAATTTTTATATGGTAATAAGGTTTAGTTACTACAAATTCAGTAAAATTTTGCTATAACAATAATATTGCAAACTGTACATGTTACTAGGGGTTTAGTCTGTTAATTCAATCATAACATTTGTGTTATAAAATATTCATAATTGCTTAAAATACTTACTGGTGTAGCATGGTAAAACTTGGCTATTTTCTTTTTGTGGTTGTGTGGCTGAAACAAAAATCACAGCAAAAATGTTAGTATTAAAAACATTTAAATAGATCTGTAATAAAAATAAAATTTAATTTGATTTATAAAATTGTAAAATGGGATTTTTTAATGAAGTTACATAATTAGAGTAATTTAAGATGACATTAAATGTGTTTTACTTATCATTAATGTATCAAACTAAGCCAATCACAAAAAGATAATGTAAGAGCAAAAAAAGATCCACATAATTAAGGGAAGAATGATAAAGATAGAAATGGAGATAGGAGGTACATATATAGAAAAATAAAGGAGTATGTATATAGATAAGTATAAATAAATGAGTTGAGAGAAACAGAGACATCATGGGTGCCCGCCCCCCTTTCCCTTGGAGTTAGGTTTTATATGACAAGACAACATTGTTATTATTATTATTATTATTAGCACCGCGTCTTACTACCCGTTCGGGTTATACGCACTTACGCTAATGTGTAATGGTAGGGTGATTGTGAGATGAAATGGAGGACCTACAGTTTAACGTGGAATCCGAACCACGGTGGAGGCCTGGCATTCCCCACATTCACAAGATGTCTTGTCAGAGGTGAAGGAAGGGTTTGGTAATCAGATAAATCTGTGCCGGGACCGAGGATTGAACCCCGGCCGCCAGCATAGAAGTCCGACACCTTACCCCTAGACCGCCAGGTCACCGACAACATTGTTAAAAAAAAAAAAAAATTAATTTTCTAGTAAATTTTTTCCCAACATTTAACAGACATAATATTTACAATCGTTGTATATGATCACCACATCCACTAGACGCATTTCCGAAGTAAACCTGTCACTATATTATAAAATATTGCGAACATTTAATCATTATCTTCTCGTCAGTTAACTGTGAACCCGAATGATATCGTGCGTGCGTGTGTGTGTGTGTGTGTGTGTGTGTGTGTGTGTGTGTGTGCAATCCCTTACAATTATAATAATTTTATAGGTGGCAGCAATAAGCCAACTACTGAGTCGAAGGTGGCTGCGTTATCTGATAGCTCGTGATCTTAATAAATCACACATTTGTAGCCGACGATTTCCGCACGTCCTTCATAGACTCTGCCTTAAAATATGAGGGAAGAATGACCCTGGGCAGGGGATGATTCCTGGATAGCTCAGTAATTAGAGCATTGGCGTACTAAGCCAAAGGTCCCGGGTTCGATTCCTGTGTCCAGGTGTCATTTTTCCATTTCCATAATATGATATCTAGATGCGAGTAAATCCTCACTAAAACAAATATAAAGATTTGGCTATTTGATTCTTTAATATAAATTAGGTGAAATATTTATTTTGATTTTAAATAAATAGTTTGTAGTGAATCAATATGACTTACTCTATGGCCTTAGTAACTCGAAAGTTCATTGCTGCACTTATAAAGGAATGTCACTTAACCCTATCTTGAGTTAGTAATGGAATCATTATTAAATAATTTAGTATGATTTGACTCATGACATACTTATTTTACATGCTAGGTGGAATTTAAACGTAGAATTATGTTGTTTGAGACAACTTTAAACATGTTGCGCATCCTAAATTATTATCCTAAATTATTAATTGAAATCTTTTTAATGTTCCTATGTCACTATCTACCAAAACATTTTGTTAATACCTTCCTTAATATCAATATATCAATATATATATGATTTATTAATTTAAGACATATGAGATCAGCAAACACCACACATGCATGTACCACTAATAAAGTATCCATATGAAATTTGCTCTAAAAAAATATACAAGCAAAAGTTTCAAAAATGGTAAACTATATGCATTTAAGTTACTCTCAACATGAATCACTTTAATTCCAAGAGAATGCAAATCAATATAAGGCTTTATTGGATTTAAGTTGCTGCAACATCTTATTATAAACCTTTTGTATCAAATATTGTTTCAGAAATCAGAAGTTCAACAATGAATGGTACCATAGAAGATGATGTTTCATAAGGTCTAGTTCAATACCTTTTTAAAATATTATAGATATAATTACTCTACCATCATTTTGTCTCAGAGCTAGATTGGTAATAAATGTAATGTGAATTGGCTAAATGCTGCCATAACATGTAATATAGCTAACACTGAAAAGGTACTTATGACACAAACTAGACTGCAGCACCAACATGGATAACAAAATGGGCTCTAGTAAATCAACTATATAATTGAATGACAAAGTTGGTTCCATTTATAGAGCGGGTATCACCCAAAATCAGTGCTCAACCTTAAAGGGTCTAACAATATCTACTGTATGTATGTACGAGACTTTAATAGTATGCCGATCATCACAGAAGAAAGGTTTAGGACTAGGAATAGTCACACACAAAGATAATAGTTAAGAGCCAAGTGACCAAAATAAAATAGTAAACAAAAAAACTAATTTCTAAGCAAAACTATTTTTATCATAAGAAATCCTTAACAAAGAAGGTGGAATGTGACAAACAAAACTAAAAATGTACCTATTAAAAAATAGAGATTTGCAATTTAGTTATCAGCACTCACATCCATTTAATGTAATTATTAAGAAAACAACATTTACAGTTTTTTAAAGCATGTATAGCCTAAGAGTACCATCATACAGTGAGGGGTGAAGCTTCAAAACTTTGACTTGGCTTTGAAACAAGTATCAGCTTCAACTTCGCTTCAAAAAAATTCTAGCTTCAACAATTATGGAGCTTTGCGAATAAAAATATTGAGAGCCAAAATACTCAATGTTCAATTATAGCCATTCTGAGCTCACACATACATAACAAATCAATATTCACATGGAAAAACATGAAAAAAATTTTTGTCCCACTACCCATTCGAGTTATACGCCCATGCACTAACTACGCTAATAGTTTTAGGGATTAGGTAGGTTATATTTAGAGGTAGCGCACTCAAATTTGCAGGTGAGGAGAGCAGAAAAATAATGGGGAAATACCTCAGTACACCTGACCAAGATTCTAACCTTGATATCCCCATCATCAGCAGTCTAGTCTTTATGAGAGTAGTGCCTTAAGCCATTTGGACACCAAAGCAGGTCTGAAGTAATTGAATTATGAGTTAAAATAATAGCTTTATTTATCAGAATAAGATGAAATATTAAAAAAATTACAATAACATATTTTTCAAGTAATATGAGTGCAAAAGTTATATAAAAAACTACAATATACTATTATTTTAAGCATCAAGAATATTTCATATATTCGATTTGAGTTCCATTCGAACTCAAAAAGTGGACTTTGCACACCCCTATCATATAGTATTAATATTAGTACAATACATTTCTTTTTGTAGCTTTATCAGTAACAAAAATCTGCCATAACATTAATTTTTTTCCCCCTCTTTCACCAAAACATACTACTCTTGAAGCAATTTATATGATATTTTTTCCATGTGAAGAAATTTTAAAATATAAATGAGCTAAAATTAAAGTTTCTCAAAACCTCTTTTTACATCAAATTTCACATGTGGGTGGATATTGAGCAACTAAATATTTAAATTATATGCTTAATATTATTAGAGTTCAAACTACGATGACCAGCAAGGAGTGATCACTTTATATGTCTTGGTATTTTCAAATATAAAGTATTTCTACTAACAACTCAGGCTATTACTAAGCCCATTCAAATCATAAATCCATCACATGTTATTAATATAGGCCCAAAGAGATATGCAACATTTTAAAAAGCATTTAAACAAATCGCATAAAGACACAATTAGATATAAAATTTATCATATCACTATTCATTGGGTCCACTCAATTATTTTTTATCAGTAGAGTGACTATCCATTTTTGTCTTGACTATATAAATTCATCACAAGCATTTTAAAATGGAGAGCTAAATCTGTAGCTTGTTATAATAAAATTTGTATATGGTTGCAATCAGACTCAAAAACATTTTTATGCCATAAAAAACCCCACTGGAGAGTATGTTAACACAGAAAACATTATGCTCTGAATTTAAGAAAGATAATGGCCTTTTTTTTGTCCAAGAAATTTCTGTTTTTTATCTATGCTCCACATTGAAATATGTTCAGAGTTCTTCAGTTCTGACAGATTTAACTACTCTTGTTTTTGTGTGTGTATCACATGTTAATACACATAGATGCTATCCACAAATTTAAACTAAGAGGTAGGGATAAAGAAGGTTAAATTTAGAATAAATATACCTGAATTTGTGTAGAGGGAGAATGTAACTATTCAGTAAAGATTGATCACCTTTAGTACTTGGTCAGAATTTAAATTCAGACCTACCTATCGCCAGAAATCCAATCTAGAGTGTGAGGCCATCAATGCGGCTCTAACCCTTTTTAGTTTAGCTTGTGCTTGCTGTACCTCTATGAACTTCTGCTCTTAAGAACCCTTTAAAACTTATGATTAGTTCTTACAAGGATGTTCTTAAAGACTTTCTCAATGCTGTTTATTTTTCTTTAAGACTTTTCAGATCTAAATCTATTTGATTAATAGATTTTCAGTTTCCATGTATTTAAAGTTTAATTCATTTTCTTGTATTCTTCCATTCTAATTTCCTTATCTTTATATTTTTGCTCATATTCTTCAACTCTTTTTTTATCTTCCAAATAAGACATGTGGTTATTTGCTGCACTTGTAAGCCAAGGAAAGCAATTATTTGATAATAGCCATCTAGATTTGACTTCTTTTTTAAAAAATATTTTGCTTCATAATTCTTAAGTGTAAGTAATCCTTAAGTGTACTATGGAGAGTTTATAATAGCAATGATGGTTGACCAAAGATATATTTTGATGTGTATTGATTTTGGAGTTTGTTTCCCTATTGAAACGTAATTGTGAATATTATGGACTATTTAAACAAAATACAAATTATTTTAATAGCCAAATATGTAGAGAATCCTAGATATTTTTAAATTGTGAAAAACACTATCATCAAGATAATTGCATTGATGAACAATAAAAACTATCAAAAGAAGATTATTAGAAGATGTGCTGTGTGTTTACCAGTTTGGGTGAAATCCGTTGAGGTAGATTGTGTGAAAATTTTGGAATTATAGTTTTCCCATTTGAGAAAGGCAAGGCAACATCTCTATAAGGATAGCTCAATGTTTTGTGTTAGTTTAGGACTGCCAAACATAATTGTAATTATCTATTTTGTTAAGTTTGGAGCCCCCTGGTGCTGGAATGGTGATCTGCAAAAGATCACAAATATAAAATGAAGATATTTAGGTGTGTTCTATGTGTGTACTAAGTTTAATAAAATAAATCTATTAGTTCGAAAGTCACATAGATAACACATGTAGGAAATCATGACAATATCTTAAATTTTTTTCCCTCACATTTTAAGTGAAAGCTACAAATAGTTAGTAGTAATAAAATTAAGTTTTCAGTGGTTAATATAACTTTGTATTTTAATCCAATAAAATTCAGTTTTACATAAAATTATTATCTTTTAAATTAATTATATTTAAGAAATTAAATGAGTAGTGCTCAATTTTAACAGACAGAGTACCTTGTTTAGTAAATAAAATCTCTCAAATTATATAACTTTCAAATTAAAACTCATTTCGGTAAGATAGCAAAATGAATCTACAGTCAAATGTTTTATCCATTGCTCACAACATTTAATTAAAATGAAAATTCCTTCAAAATCAAACTATGGTTCCTTTGTATAGTGTGTAGGGCGGTGTTGTGTATGTGTTTTGGGGGCCTGTGTTCTAGATACATGAGTCAACTAATGATTTAAATAATGTCTTTAATATAAATATATTATTACATATTTGAAAATTATTATTGATGATTATTTTTATGGTTGTTTAATTATTTTGTGTTTTTAACTATTCATTTGTTTATTGAATTTAGTCAATAATATTTTAAGTGTTTAGTTTACTTATGCATTTCTTCAGTTAACTAAAACTTTTCAACTAATTTAGTGTCTGTATAATTTAATATGTTTAGTAAGCAAAACTATGAATACTATGTGTTTTCGTTTGTGATGAACTAATAATGTGTCCTAATATTCTGAAAAACAACTCACAGTTGCAATGTATTTGTTGGTTTGTAAGAAAATGTTTAATACTCAAGAATTGCAAATGAACATTAAGTGCACCTTTAAAAGACCATTGAGATAATTCATGATTTAATTAAAACAAAGCATTAATTTACCAGAATATTCAAGTATTGGTTCTACTTATTTTATACTAAAGGGACACATTTAATTATTGGGCTACTATCTTCCTTCTCAGTCTCTTAAAAACTCACACCGTAAAAGCTGACTTGTAGGGCTTTGACATTTCTTGAATAAAAATCAAAGTGAGGTACAGTTATAGGATGTACACATGTAAGGAACCTTAGGGCTAACTTTATCAACATTTCTAAGCTCTAATGACAAATCTTATATACTAAAGGAAATATACACATGGGTACAGAATGAAATATATAACTACCTCCTATTTACAGTAGTTTGAAAGAAATGGACCCCTATATGTCAAAGGTAGTCAGAAGTTCATTAATTCAGTATTCCACCTAATCATTAATTTATTTATTTTTTATCCTTCCATGATGTCACTGGCACACACAAACCTTGTGATTGAATCCTGAGAACACTAAGATAGTTACCGGCATAGGAATCTCAAACCACATGGGTTTGCATCATTTTTCATGACTGGTATCTTTGATTGCAAGCCTGGCCACCATTCAGTTATATACAGGTGCCAATGTGAGCATGTTTGCTTAATGGCCATTAATTGGTCTATGGTTCTCAAGCAGAAATATGTAGCATGATCTTCTTAAGAGCTGTGCTGATAAAAAATTGATTCTCATCTGCACTATTTATCACATGACTTAAGGTCTTGGGCTTATCAGACTGGATTGCCAGTGACTGAGAGGTTGGAGTTTAAATCTTAAGCCATGTACTGGGTAGTTTTCTGTTCCTATTTTCATGCTAATGAAGGTACACTTCCTCAAAACAATACTAAGCCGTTAATGATAAGTGTTAAAAAATGTGATAGTGAAGAAATGTCTTGTACAACAAAATAAGAATACACTAATTTTATTTTTAGTACTTACTTTAGGGGATTTTGTGATAGTGAAGATTGTACACCAAAGTAAAATAAACACTAATTTTATTTTTAATACTTATTTTAGGGGATTTAAACGCTTTACATGTATGATATTTTAAAAACTTTTTGATTTTGTTTGGAGGAATTTGTAGCCATCAAAATGCAAGATCTAAAAAATTTGAAATAGTGTGTTTACATTCATCATAAGATAAAATAAATCTTTATTTAGGTTTTGGTTTATTTCTTAAGACTTGACTTTCATAAGATCACCTTCTATTAGCTTTTCCATGAACTAAATGAGTCATCTTTAAAAACTTATCTTAATGCTTTGAAGTACTTTAATGCACGGATGTTGTAAATTTTTATTTTAAAATTTTTGAAATACCTAACAAGAGTATTATGGATCATAATAGCAAGATAAGTGTAACAATTAAATTCTAAGGAAAAGATAGGCCCATGGCATGTGTGTACTAGGTTTATTAATATTTGTTGGGATTTATTTATTTTTGCCAATTCTGACTTATCTTGGAAACATTTTAACTAATTAAATTTATATTGATACTCAATTATGCTGTTTATAGTAGAAGATAGTCAATGTTGGATATCCAGCTCACAGGGTGGCTACAAGACTCTTAATACAAAATTCCCTGACTTTTCGAGACATTTAAACAAATTCCTCACTTAACCTTTTAACAGTTTTACTTAGTGAATGAAAATTTTTCTGTTTAGTACATTGATAACATATTTTTGAAAAAATATCCTAACAGCTGCTAAAGATCAACATTATTATAAGTTTTTTAATTCAGTATTTAATGTTTTAGGTACTATTTGCAGGGTAAATGGGTTATAAAACAAAACTTTTAGAATCATCTCATGTTAGCATCTTCTGATAGGTGCATATATCTATCAGACAAGGCCAGTTTGAGTTAGTTTCTGTTCCTGGAAAGACGGGGGGGGGGGGTATATTCCCACTCTTGGCTATTCTCTCACCTCCACCAGACCAGTCGAGTCTTCACCAGGCCTTTGTAGCATGGCCTTGGTTCAGATATAGCCTATACTATATATGACAGATACGCACAATCATTCTTGTTGTAAAGTTTACTACTTTATTCATTTGAATTTAAACATAACTTAGATTTTCTTGTAATAGCATCTCAAAAGTATCATTACAGGGTTGTTTTGTTTTTTTGCTTGTTTCATTGTGGCTTTGAAAGAGACATTGTATATACCAGATACGTGTGACTGTTCATGTGACTTATTTCTTTTTTAGGTCAAAATAAATTGTAAATACAAAAAATGCTACATTAATGATCCTGTGGATGTCAAAAGCATCATGACTACTGTTCTCAATGATGCCATTGATGATGATTGTTTGGATGAAAGTGATTATACAGATGAAGAGCATATCTCAGAAAAAGCAGGCAATTCGGAATTGGAACAAAGTGATGATTCTGGTGAAGAATGACAAAAAAAAAAGACTAATTGCTATACAGTAGAAAGATAATAAGCACATAAAGTTTTAGAAATGGAAAAAAATTACCGCTAATACATAGTAAGCGTGCAAAACATAAAATTTTGCTCCACCTCCTAGGTGTCATTGGTCCAGCCAAGAGTATCTCAGATATTCTTGGAATATAGAAATGCCTGTTCTATATTATCACGATGCAAAGCACCGTAGAGTGTAACAAACAAATATGTATTTTCTAAACAATAATTATTCTCTCCCAAAAGGCGCCAGAGAAACGAATGAAATTGAAATGAGAGCTCTATTTGAACTGCTCAATTAAGCTGGGATTTACCATTCCAATCATTTAAACCTTCTAGATCTATGGAAAAGGGACGATTTCAAACTACTCGCTCAGTGAAAACATTACCATTGGCACGAAAATAGAGGAATTTGAAGAAGGTGTCAATTTATTCACTACATCACCAAAAAATCAAGGATATATGGGATACAAATGTATGCTATGGTGGATGCCAGTGATTCTACAGGTATAATACAACCAGAAGACTTGTTTTTAGTCAGCAACAAACTGATAAATGTTGTGAAAAGATTGATGTCTCCTATCTTCAATACAAGTAGTAATGTAACAACCAATAATTGGTTTTCAGATTTCAAATTGCTCGGAGAATTAGCTGATAAAAAGCTTTCATTGATTTGTACCATAAAAAATATCAAATACCAACTTAGCTTAAAATGACAAAAAAAAGTTCACACCAAACTAGTTTGTTTGGTTTTATAAAAGAAGCAAAGCTTGTTTATTATGTCCCAAAACCTAATAGAAATGTAATAAATGATCTCCAGTCTCCATGATGATAATCAGAGCCCTGCTTTTATGGTGAATAAAAAAGCCCAATTTCGTTTTTAAGTTTCCCAAAAGCGGTGAATAAGCGGTGAATTACAAAAATCCTATTTTTGCGACGAAATTATCGAATTAAGACAAAAGCGTTGAAAAAAGTGGTTTTTTACCAAACTTTCGTGTTTAAGGTGACTTTGTTGGGTTAAAACTAGACTTCCAGGACAATGTTTGGAACAGGTAAACTAAACATATTGAAGTGAAAACCAAAAATTACATTTTGTTTGGACAAAACGGTAAAAAACACTATTCCGCAAAAAAATGTGCTGTCAACTTATTAAAAAAGTAATATTTAGCGGCAGCTGGTCCGGGAAAAGTATGTACAAGTCACAAAGACAAAATATTACACAAAAATCATCTTGTTACTTCACAAAAATTGTGACTATATTTTTAAATCTCAATTTAGGCTAGAAAAATACAAAATAACTACTCAACATAACCAAACTGCAACATGCAGCTGGTAACAATGTTATCCACTTTCATTGTGGTTCTGCGGTCTGTTACTACTAAACTATACCTATAAAAATATCGTTCTGAATCTGCATTTGAAATTGGCAGCCACAACGCTTGCAAACACTTTTTTGCGAAGTCACTGAACATACTGTCTGTCTTCAGCCCTAGCAGCACATTCTCGATTTTTAAACTTTCGATGCCATCACTCTCTTCCATCAAAACATTCAATTTTTTACACATTTCAATGTAGAAAAAAGACAAATCTCCATCGTAGTTGACAAGAAAGGGCAGTACTTTAAAATTAATCTTGACCTGCTCTATGTTAGGCGTACTCCTACTTAGAATATTGGCAAATTAAAAATGCAATTTTCAAACTTAGAATATTTATTTTTCAATATCCCAAAATATTAGCACGAATGCCGAAAATCGCAATTATCGCGGACATCGTTTAAAATCGCGAATATCGCGCTAAAACGCCGATTTCGCGAATTATCGCGACAATTCTGAGCATATATTTGCAATCAGGGTAACCTGAAATATGAACATCTGAAAGAAGAAATGCCATATCTAACATTCGCAAATTATCGCGATCTCCACAAACGCAGGGCTCTGATGATAATGATATTGATCCTGAAACCGAAGAAAAATAAATACCAGAAATAATAACATTTTACAACATAACAAAAAGATGAGTTGAAACAATCAACAAGCTTTGTGAATCTTACAGCGTTGCCACGGATACAAAACGGTAGCTTCTTGTGGTTTTTTCTTTTCTATGCTGAGTGTCATAGCTATCAGCACTTTCATAATTTTCATGGCAAATACTCAGCGGAAGCTAAATTCCTTCGAAGGCTCTCAGATAATCTTGTTGAGAATGTTCAGAGAAGGGCAACTGTAGTGTTTGGAGAGCTACAAGAGAAAATTTCAAAGAGAAAGCAAAATGCTACAGACAAAAAAGATGGACAACTTAAGATGTAGACCTTGCCCACAAGAGAAACATAGAAAGTAACCTGATACACTTGTGAGTTTTGCAGAAAATTCATGTTTTCTGCATTCCAAATACACTTGTACAGATTGCAATTCTTTATAGTCCCCAAATGTTGTCTTTTGTTATTATTTTTTCAAAACTAATGTATTGGCATTTTTATTTTCTAAGTCTAGGTATATTTTAACATTATTTCTAGCTTGAATTTGTTCAAAGTTCCTTATTTTACATAGTTTAGAAAATTAAATTATTAAACTTGTTACTTTCTTTTTTGTGTTACTTGTTCAGTGTTTTTAATGTCCTAATATTTTTTGTTCATTGTATAAAGTGAGACTGCAATGTTCATTGTATAAAGTTAGACTGCAATTTTAATTGTTCCCTAGAGTCTTGTAAATTTTGTTATTTTTATAAGAATTATTTTGATTTTCAGAAACTGGTAAGAAAAGCCAGACAATTGTAGGAAACACTAAACACTTGAATGCTATCTTATGGATCAAAAATATTTTTTTAACAAATTATACCCTTAAGATTGAGTTAAAACAAATGCTTCAATATATTCTTGTAGAGTTACTTTTAATTCTTATGTGTTTTCATGGCCTGCAGTGAGATTAATCTATACGCGTATCTGTAAGATACATGTAACCATCCACATACCTATTGGAAGGTTAATTTGCAAATTTTACAGGTGATATAAGATAATGGTTATATTTTAGTAGTTTAGTCAATCAAAGACTTTTATTTCAATTTGTCCTAGCCTGAAAAACAAATTTTTGTACACATATATTTCAGATTCAGCCTTTTGATTTTAAATAATATTGCACCTACATGATCATGACAAATATAATAAAATTAGTGCAGTGCTTAGTGCAACTTTGTGTGCATATACCATGGTAAATCTTTTTCCTAGTGTCTATTCTGGCACCAATAATAAAGGTTGTGGAAATTAAATAATTAATAACTTTGATGATTTATTTAGGATTTACAATGTGTGTATATAATTGGGATGAAAATTACTTATTTTAATGCAATACAAACTTTTGACATCCTTTGCTTATCGTTTGAAATATTTTAGTCCAATTGAAATTTTTTTTTTAATGAGTGGCAGTCTAATTGAAGACATGGAAGCTTAGAAAAGTAAAACTAAAAGCTTTGTGTTTCTTTTAAAGCCCCAAACAGTAATTATGTGGAGCTTTGGGCACCCTTGAAACTGAAATAGTATAGGAACATTAAAAAAATACACGCTGAAGGTCCTGAGATTGATGGTTAATAATTGTGTCTAAGTGTGAGCAAAACCTATTTATTAGTTGAAAGGTTATGAACCACACAGAGTGAACAGGCAAATGCATGATTTATTTTAATGATGGAAAATAGGTCAAAAAGAGTTTATGAAGACAAAGTTATTGACTCACCATAGTTTGGTAACGAATATTATTGGTTCGAAATTCCTTTCCGCCTATAATAATAGGAATATCTTCACACTTGTCCGCAGTTTCTCTAAGCGCAACTTTTAATTCTCTGCGTTCTTTGCTTTCTTTCAAATACTCTGAAACCCAACATACAAACAAACAAATAAAAGATGAATTAAAGTATAATATATAGCTGTCAATATTTGAAGGGGAAAATTGGTAAATATATATCTACAGCATTGCATCTTACTACATTCTATTTTTAGCACCGCATCTTACTATCCGTTTGGGTTATACTCTTGTGTACTAATTACACTAATTGTTTTTAAAGGTGAGGAAGGTTATATTTAAAGAAAGTGTACACAAATTTGAGTGGAGGGGGAGTGGAAAACCATTTTGTAAAAACCACCCTCAGTACACCTGATCGAGATTCGAACCTCGATCTCCCTATTATTGGTAGTGTAGTCTAGTCTAACACGAGTGTGACGTCTTAAACCAGACCATGCGGCCACCGAAGAAGGTGGTAGATATATTTTTAAATAACAGTAAAAATTTTAGGACCACCAGATTTACCCTAATTGTGACTTATTCCTGTTAACAATTACTAGACAAGGTAAAAAAAAATGACCATATGCTTACTATGTCCAACACAAGGGGCCTTAATTTTTAAAAAGCAGCGGAAGAAGGTCAGTAGACATCAAACTACGCTAGCCTCAGTGACCTCTTGTAAAGAGATTCGTAGTGCTGATTCCTGTGAATCTTATTGTTGCCAAAGTATGTTTTGTTTTGTGTTGGAGGTATCAGCAGGTTTTAAAGATTGGACATCATGGTATTGCTATATCTTACGATTATGTGGGTAGAAGCTGATAAACATTCTTAGCTCCAACCCTTGTCCCAGCTTTGCCGGCTTATGTTGAGCCTTTTTTATTTATTTATCTGCTTGTGAGAGTGATAACACAGTATATATTGTATAATTCTGGTAGGAAGAAACTTTTTAGAAAATATAAACATTTTATTTTTGTGGTTATTATTTAAAATATTTTACTATATTATCAGTAACATTTTATAGGTATTGATATTATCAGTAAGGGTCCAACAAACCAGTTTATTCATACTTAGTGAAGAAATTGTTTCTCGGAACACACAGTGATAAAAGTATAGATGTGTCTCAAGTAGAATTAAATATTCACGTACACACCACTAGCCATGAATAGGAGTAGTCTTACATTGACAGATTACACTATGGCCCTATCTTATAAAATGTTTATGATATTTTATAATGTGAACATCATTAAATATGAGGAAGATATTGTGAGCATACAATTTGACTGAATATTTATTGGGGGAACTTTCCCATAGTATTTAACATACTGCAATTAATTATATTGTTATAACCAACTCTCTCAAACCACAACTATTAACTAAATGAATAAGAGTGAGAGTCATGGCATGTAAGTCAGAACCTGTCGGATTCTTGACAGTGTATGAGAGCGACAACTTCCTTGAAATTACAAAAAGCTGATATAGGTTTTTGCATGTTTTGATGTCATTGTCTGTGAGGTCAGTAACTATCATTTTTATAAGTAATCCTTGGTTTTACATATATTTTATCCACTCCAAGCAGCGCATACTTCTCTCGATTTGTCAATATGTTGGTAACAAATATTAGGAAATTTTTGTTTTGAATGTTATCTATTGGATAAATCAGCCTTTTTTGTGACAAATGGGTACGCTTTGATAGTATTGACTATGTATTTCTTTTTTTGTTTTGTATTTAATTCAATCTGTTCAGTAAGAAAATACAAATGAGTGAAGTCCAGCGCTTGAACATTCTTGTAGGTGTTCCTTCAATACACACAGTTTTTATGGTGTTTTCAATAACAGCTCCAGAGTTTAATTCTTAGCAGCGCGTCTTACTACTCATTCAGGTTATACACTTAACTACTAATTATACTAATGGGATAGGAGTTGGGAAGGTTGAATATAGAGGAAGTGAACCCACATTTGTGTGGAGGTAGAGTGGAAAACCTTTTAGGATAACCCACCCCCAGTTCACCCAAGTGAGATTCAAACCTCGATCTCCACGTCCTCGGCAATCTAGCTCAACACAAGCAGTTCCTGTGGAAAGCACAAAAGAAAAGTATCTGTCAAGAATACTTTGAAGTTGCAACCAATTTTGGAAATTTAAATTATATTGCAAAAGCCATCTCTGGTCATTGGCTACAACATAAAAACCCCAAACATGAACATTTACTAACAAATGCTTATCGATTTTAGCATTAGCATACACTTGTGGATTTTTTTTATTTAACAATGTAAAAATAGTTTGCTTTGTTTTAAAACGTTTCCCGTCACATGGACCCTCTCCTCCGATATTTAGCCTGGCCCGCTAAATAAATGAGTTTTTTTTTATTGTGGAAGCATGCCCACAGTAGTCGGATACGTTCTGGGGTGCGTGGACGTTAACAGTGCCTACTTACGCCACGTGGCGCTACTGTACATCCTACAGCGCTATGAACTATCCGTGGCCTACGTGAGAACCTGATCGGTGAACTGTGGTTGAGTTTGATCATAAGAGTTTGAGTCAGTGTTCCGCGGTACAGACTCGTGAGTGTACGTGTGTTGGACTTGAACGCCTGGGTTGTGAAGACCCTCTGTCTTCGTGGGGAGGATTTGGTTCAAAGTTTTGTGGCAGGGGTTTTATTTTGGTAATGTTTATATAGTTGCACCCGTTCTAATGGGATATTAGTGAAATAATTGGCCGGTCGGGAAGGGGAAAACTGCTTGGCGTGAGACTGGGTAGTATTAAAACTCCCCTTCAGTGATTAAGTTAAGGGTTGATTATGATAATGACCTTCTTTCTAAACGGTAATATGTTACTAATTGGTGTCTGAAATGGACAGCTATGTGGTAATGTTTTGGGGATCAATTTATGTGATGTCAACTAGTTGGATTGATCACTTATAATTTTTTTTCTAATTACTATAGAATAGAATTAGATTTATCACTTATAAATAATTTTCTAATGGCACTACCGGTATGAAATACATAATGAGTCAGAACATTTTATGTACTTATGTACATGTTATTGTATGCAGTGAGGGGTTATAGTTATGTAAATAATATATTTATGATTAATACTTAAGCTTGTTATTAGTGTACTCATATTACCAGACAGACAGTTTTGGAGCAGTAAATTAGAATTTTTAGACCTATAATGTTGGGAGCTTGGAATGTTAGTGGTATTTATAACCTCTGAAGGTACAGTTAAGTTGTATTGAACTTTGTAAAGAGAGGTTATATTTTTGGTTGGATCCATCCATACTAAATATATATGGGGTTTGTAGGGTCTGGGTTCGGCATCTGGGGCCGGGAGTTTGGTTCCCGGACTGTGTACGGTACACCACTGACCACATCAGCGATACTCCTTTACTGGTTGCATACCCGGGGCTAGTGACCGGAGGCACTCATGAGTGGCCGACCAACTGGACACCCCTGAGGTTCCACGTGGAGTGTATGGTTACGCGCAGGACTCGCAGAGACCGCTAAGTGCTATATTTGTGTTCTTTATTTCCTCTCACAGAGACCCTAGTATTTGAAGATGGACTTTAGATGGAACTATTTTAGAAAGTGACTGTTGTGCCTATTGTAGAGTAGCATTAGGTTTAGTTGAGATGTGCACTTTAATTTTTTTGCAGTGGCCACTCGCAGCTCCCGATGTTTATATTTAAGACGTAGGCTTGACCAAACATTTAATTGGAAATGTTTTAACCAAAATAATGTGTGAATTTAAAATTGAGATAAGGAATAATTTTTTTATAGTCTGATTTTTTTGTGTAAGCCCTCCTTGGTTATTGAATTTTTTTTTTTTTGTTAACTATTACAGTGACCCTAGGGACCCATTTTCCAGGGTTGGGATAACCCTCATCTATATTAGGAATTATCAGATATGGCAGATGTGATCATGGTAAACCCATGAAGGCCTATGGGTTTAGTGGGGAGCCTTGTTGCCTTCCAAGCAGTTGATCCCTAACCGAGAGGTCTCTTTGTCCGGGTCTACCTTACTAAGGGGAGTGTTGAACTTCATATCTACATCTGGCGACTGAATGAATTCCTCTTTAATGTTTAGGCTCCCTATCGCCTACGAAGTGGCGCCCAACAATCAAAACTATCTGGGCCAACCGTGAATTTAGGGGACCATTGCCAATAAAGAGTTCCTACAGTATTTGTAAAAAAATTATCCGTGACTTTCCTTGACTATTTTCCTAAGTTCCCTGACCAATTTCTCATAAAATTTCTACTATAACTTTAAAATACTATACATGTGAAAATATTAATCTAAATACATTTCGGTCTCCTCCTCCCCTACAGCCGACCTTGACTCATCTCTCATAGAAAAAGAAGAAAGCAGACGTCTTGCCAATCAGTTCAGGGAAAATGATGGAAAAATAATTAAATATGTCTAACCCTATCAAAAAGTTGTAACAAACTTGATTCACTTTGGTATCATGTGCAGAAATATGTACTAAATAACAGGCCACTAAGAACATACTAAAAAGTTTGGTATCATTACAGTCTTATTTTACCTTAACTGTACATATCCTGAACTGAATAGCTCACAACAGGAGGAACTGTGTCTGCTTTCATATTATTCATGTCTCAAGTCAATTTTCTTTTTATTAAAATTATCAAAAGTCATGCAATAAGATACTATGCTATATTTAATAAAGTGAAGCTTGTTTCATCTTCAGTTCTTGCAACTCCACTTCTATTACTTCTCGTTTCTCTTCAGTTGCCAACATTAATTTTTTTCTTTTTCCTTCTAAATCTTTAACTTGTATATCTAATTTCATCTTTTTTGCATTCTTCTTGTCTTCTTCACTTCTTTCCTGCTTCTTCATCTCCAAATATTCATGATAGCGTTTCCGAGCACCTCTCACGTAATCCAACATCTTTTTGCTAATGTGTATGTTTTTAATCCCTCCTGCTTCTTGTATCCCATCATGAATGTGACGCTGTGCAGTGACTGTTTTTACATGTATATTTTCAACCAGTAAAGATTTATATACTGAAAAACCCCCTTCAACAGTTGCATTCCCATGCGACAAGACAAGGCAAATCTTTATTACTTCCCAAAGATGTTTGTAGTTTGCATCTCCTATTAGAAAGCTACCATAAATAGTGTCCTGAGATTTTTTGAGGTTTCAAAAATGCAAGTATTCTTTCTTGGCATTTTCAGCCAGATCATCATTTATGATGTTGGCATGGTTGAGTTCCTCCAAAAGAAAAAAAAATCTCTTCTGGCCCAGTTGAGGTGAACGTTGAATAACACAAGGATCCAATGAAGACAAACCTC
Organism: Timema cristinae; assembly: GCA_039000515.1. Taxonomy (NCBI): domain Eukaryota; kingdom Metazoa; phylum Arthropoda; class Insecta; order Phasmatodea; family Timematidae; genus Timema; species Timema cristinae. The sequence continues at coordinate 19,206,078 of JBCFYV010009882.1, forward strand.
TCACTGCTTTCTGTTTTAAGGGACTTCTTTTTTGTAGTTTTGAAATCATGGTGGTTAACATACTGCGGCACTCGTGTATAAATTCTAGTTTTTGTCTTTCTGTTACTGTGATTGCAGTTTCTCCTAACAAACGTTTTGTTGCAAATCCTACGTCAATATTTTTGCTAAGAATCAAATTTCCTGATCTTTTGGTGTCGATAGACAGTAACTTTGGACCCGTGTACTTCATCAGATCAGGTTTTACGCAACGATTCATAAGGTATCTTAGAAGTTTCTCTACAGCTTCAAAAAGATAAGAAGTCATTGGTTTTGATGTCTGGAACCGTTGCAGGAAAGGCTGACATTCATCTGCAATTGTCTTGCAGAAAGCTTAGTTTACACTTTAGGAATGGATCACAGGCTGCTCTTTTCAGTGTCTCTACAGGTTTTGTTTTAGGAAGTTTTGCTTCTTTGAGAAACTTAACAACATGGTCCCAAATTTGTAATGCCCTTTGAAAGCACTTTGCATTCTCTAACCATCGCACACCACAGAACTTCAATGGAAAAGATGCACATCCTGTCAACTGGGTAAACAATGCTCGACGAGCTGGAGAGTCAGTGAACAGGTAGTACATGTGACACAATAAGCTAATTATATCCCAATAAACAGACTCCACTCCTGTTCTCAAGGAATCATGAACAATATGAAGCCCACATGTTCCCAGATTTAGCAAACTACATACTTCATTGTCTGTGACAGATTTGATGTGTTCCTGAAGAAGTGTTATCAACTTTAAATTGACATTTGGGCCATCCATTGACACTTGTATCAACTTAGAGAGTGGAAGAGGAGAAATACCATCCAGGAAATGATTCAGTAATTCTTCAGCAGTGCTCCTATCGAAAAACATACCGTTTAAGTAACGACTGATGACTTTATGATTTCCTTTGTCCCAGAATCTTATTACAATGTCCATTTGCCCTCTTTGAATAACTTTATTCAACGCTTCATCAAAACAAATTACAAAGTTTTTACATGATTTTAGGCGGTCCAGTAAATTGTTATGAAAGAATGGAGCCAAGCCATGCACAATTAGTATGCAGCCTTGTCTCCACCAAGGGTAAAGGCATTGGCAATGGAACACTCGGGAAACATCAACTGAAAAATTGTACTTAAATTATTGCACGAATTGAAAGACTTTTTTTGTAAACAACTTGCATAGCCCAAATTACTTCCGCCTTATTTTTATATCATCTTTTATAACAAAAGTGTTATGGTTTCTTCAAGGCACTACACTAATTTCACTTTTGGCAACTGATTCCTTCTGCGGCTTTATGATTTCCGATGAAACAGAAAAATTCTTCGAGTAAACGGCCGTATCAACACTAGGTTGAATGTCTTTGTGTGCCAGAGATTCTGTTGAAATAGGGGAGCTCGATGAACCTGAATAACTTAACTTTTTTTGAGAAAAAAGTCAACAGAGAGCGTTGATTTGTCAAAGTTTTAAGAGTTTTGATATGAGTTGGTTCTTTTGCATGGGAAGCTAATGTTCCCTTATTACTTAGGTTTATAATTTTTAATATCTAATGGATGCTGCAGTGAATAAGGATAATTACTAGATAGTTTGTAAAATTCAAATATAAACATACTTTTAATCATACAATTAATTACTTAGGCCTACCTTATACAAAATATATCTGTCTCCAATAAATGGTAGACTTGCCATTTCCTTGTGAAGTTTGTCTATGACCTTTGACGTCTTGTACACCTTCAAGCGAGAATTAGAAGACAACTTACTAAAGTGGTACTTTACTTAATTGAAATGGCTGTCTAAGTATTCCTTTGGAAGACATGAAGCTTGTGGGCTATTCCAAGAGATGACAACTTCAAGAA
>JBCFYV010009882.1:19208050-19224574 GCA_039000515.1 Timema cristinae
TAAAAATTAATTAAAGAATCGGTCAAAAATCTGAGAGAAAAAATATATATATGAAATAATAAGTCAAATAATTTATGTATTCATTTTATACTTTTCCAACCTAGCTTAACCAAACCTTCAACTTTCATGAATTGAAATATTAAAATTTTAATTATTATTGATTAAAAGCTTTTAATGTCTTTTTAAATAATTGATCAAAAGGAATGGATGACATAATAGCCATTTTAGCGCACAAGATCACAGAATGAATAATGGGTAAGTTGCATGTGATCATCAATATTTACATTCCTAAGTGATTTTGGTGATGATTTGGTGGGGGTCATTGTGAAATCTACAACTCCCCCCCCCCAGCCTTATATTTTTTTATATTCATTTTAAACTTGGCATAGTTATTGATCATTATGATTTATGGACATCTGACAGATCAAAGCTTTCTAGGTCTCTGCATTCAAGAAATATAGAAGATGTAAAAATAAATTTAAGGCTCTTGGCTTAGGCTTTAAATAAAAAGAATTATAAAAACTTTTTATCACAATTAAGGATTATAACAAAACAGTCAGTTTAAAACTTCACATTCCTTATGTCCCTAAGCTTGAACATACCAAATTGTGAGTCATAGGATCTCAAGTTATTATTATAGATCAATGAATCAAGCAATGCAGACAGGACCTTTCTCGCCATAGGAATGTATAGTAATTACTATCTTAACATTTCGATACTCTAAGGTTTATTATAAAATACAATTATTAAAACATATTTTTGTAATCCACATTTTATGTAACCACTATATAGCAAATGTTTCAAGTGTCATAAATGAAGTGTTTAAAATTACCATAGTTAGGCTGATTAAAAATGTTTGAAAATATTCTATAATAAAGTATAAAATGTAATCATTAAAGTTACTGGTAACATTTGGCCTTTTTTAGAGTCGAAATTTTGTTTTTATTTGTTACAAACACAACTCTTACAAATGAATAACTAATGTCTTATTGTCTTGTTTAAAAATGTTGACCATCTTCTAATGAAATTAAAAGAAGTAACCTATCACAGTTGGAAGCCTCACAAACAGGTCTGTAGAGACGAAGTTGTGGCTAATCGGAAGTAATTTTGGGTAGGTTGGTAAAAATGTACTGACTCAGGCTCAAGCTTCGAAATAAAAACTTATAATATTATAACAATATATGCAGGCTCGAGTTTAAGAGGTGATGAGCTACTCCCCACTACTGCCCCAAGGCCTCCACAAATCAGAGGCTCCTAAAAACTGTTGAAATTTTAATTTAAAAAAATTTACCCGCTTTGTTGGCCGCATGGTCTAATGCACTACTCTCATGTTGGACTAGATTGCTGAAGACGGGGAGATTGAGTTCGATCCCGGTCAAGTGCGCTTAGGGTGATTTTTCCTAAATGGTTTACCACTATCTCTCCATGCAAATGGGAGTGCACTTCCTCTAAATTAAACCTTTCTAATTTATAACACATTAGTGTAATTAGTACACAGGTGTACAACTCGTATAGGTATTAAAATGTGGTGCTAAAAACAAAAAAACAATATATATATAGGCCTATACACACAATGTTCTATGAAGCCAAGTCGCCTGATGATTCAAGTGGACGATTCTTGTGCTACCATTTACTGCAGGATATTTTTATTACAATTTAATATACATTTGCACTCTTTATTAAGGTGTTTTGAGACAAAGGCTTGGAGTACAAACTCTACAGCCCTGCTCACAAAGTATTAAATTTCAATTGAGTCATAAATATTTTAAGGCACAGTGATACTTTAATGCACAATAACACAGATTTTAACACACAATAACAAAGATTTGAACACACAATAATTAATGTTTTCACACACAATAACAAAGATTTGAACACACAATAATTAATGTTTTTCACACACAATAACACAGATTTGAACACACAATAATGAATATGTTTGTGGAGAAAACTATCCAAAACTAACTTAGGCCCTTCTGTAACCTAACCATCCAAGGATCAATAAATAAATATTTTGGTCAAGCTGTAATAGGTAATATTGTTCAATTAAACTACTGGGGATTGTAACCATCATCTTAAATTAACTAAACATTTTTTGAAGTTATACTTCTTTAGGCGCGTTATGAAAAAATGATGAGTGAAATTTTAAGATGCGCGCGCATCACTGTAACACAAAATTAACAGGTTGAAGCTAAACCGCTCATTAAGTCTGGGGGAAAAAAAAAGCTACCAACAAAATAGAAATAGAACCTCTGTTAGTCGCGCATGTTGGTACGCTCATCGCCTCTGATCACTGTTTTCATATATATAATATATATCCACATGTTTCTAGTTTCTATATTCACAACACCTGTTTTAGTTTCATACAAGTGCGAATTATATATGTGCTAATAAATTATATTCAATAGTGATTTAAATTGAATATTTTGATTAATATTATTTACTATTCGTAAATATTAGTGAAAAAAATTGTGCTTATAGACTTTTTCAAGTGCTCCAATATAATTGAGGTTAACTATCAGTATGTATTATTTATTGATATAAATTTAAATATTATTATTTAACATAATTAATACTAAATATTATTGTTAAATATTTATTATTGGTTATTTAATATTTACAAAATAAAGAAATATATTTAAAATTAAGAATCTTATAATATTTAGTACAAATTATGTCATATATATTTATTATTTTCTAAATTTTATTTAAAATAATTATATATATATAACTTATATTATTAAATTTTTAATGATGCCAAAGAAGTATAACTTCTCACGCGCGTACATAAGTACACACACCCATTTTTTAAATTTATATTTTCCAACATCTTGTGACTAAACTTACTTTAACATATTGATAGAGCAAATCAATATAAGCATAAATTTAAAAAAATTGCCATTTCCTAACTTTTGCAAATGAGAAACAATAATAATAATAATTTTATGCTATGTCACATCCAGCGAGGGTTACACCTCTCTATCTCCATGTTCCTTTATAGATCAAGTGTTTTATGAAGGTTACAGGATTTAATAACATCACTTACATGATAGTGTTTATTTATTAAGTGATCTGAGTGGTCCTAAAGTTGAAGTGTGTTTTATTAATTTTATTATGTCTCAATGATCAAAATAGATTATGTATTTAATTCTCCAGTCAGTTAATAAGGATTAAAATGCACAAAGTGTGGGTGACTGTAAGTAGTAAGTAATTGTTTAGTGCAAAGTTTTCACTGCATTGGACCATTAAACAGTAAATGTGGCTATTTTTCAAACACAAAGCATTCAGTTTGTAGATAGGAAAATGGATCGGATTGATTCATACCTAAATAATATAATTGTTGATGAAAACTGAACTGAAGACGATGTTGGGATTAGTGATACTTTGGGTTTAAATGAACATAGTCCACTAAACTCTCAAACACAAGAACTCTAATTTCACCAATAAAGACGTTTATGCAAATGATGAGAGTGAAAATGTCCTGCAATACTGAAAATAAATCAGACATTATTGTTGAAAATGGTACCAGATCTAATGAAGACAGCATAAAAACTATCAGTTATCGGTGAAAATGAAACAGAAGTTGATATTGTTGGTGAAAAAGGTAAACAGAAAAAAAAAATTGTCTAAAGCTGGTTTTCAAAAGAAAATAAAGCAAATAGGGGAGACTTATGTAAGTAAAACTAATAAAGTCATGCCATCTAAAAATGCACAACCAAACCCACGTGCCCAGGGGAAGTGTCAGGACAACCAGGGGTGCCCATCCTCCCCCCACACAAATTTTCTCTACCCCCTCCCCCAAAATTCAATTAACCATATAACCATATATATATATATATTGTTGGAATCTCAAATTTATGACTGAATTCACATTAAGGCCTAAATTACATATTTTGTAAATCCAGTTAGAGAGTTTTTTTGGATGAGATAAATAAAATTAGAACAGCTAGGAAAATGAACAATTTATATTAACAAGAGCAATTTCATGTATAAAAATGATATTACTTACACTTTGCAAATGAAAATAGCTATAATATTGTAAAAATAGCTGTTTTAAAAACTCAATGTCATATAAATAAAATATTTCATCTTAACCTGTTGTATAAAAATAGTTTTTTAGATTTATAAAAAAACTCAAAAAATTCAGAGTAAATTAAAGAATTGAATAAATCGATAATCAGATATTGAAAAAACAAACTAAATGTGTAAAAACTAATATGATATGAGTATATTATTGTAATATTTATGTTATGTAAGTAGTCATAAAATCTTACAAACTAAATTGTTTTAGAGTAGTGACAGAAAAATAGCTATCTTATGCAGAGGGAAGAGAAAACATTTGAACAAATTATATTTTGAAGGTAAAAAGAGTTGTTTACTATCTTGTGTGGAAGAAAATGAAAAGAAAAGAACAGATTGATCATTTGGTTGTTATTATCTAAAGGGGACAACAAATTTAAAGTGTGACAACAATTTTTAATAAAGTCACCACTCATATAATCTAGGTGTGTTTATTTCTGTTTTGTTGTCAAATTAATACTACAGAATTCTTTGACTAATAAAGACAAGACAGCATCTGCCCTTGCTGACCATCAAGTATAACATGTTATTTTAATATGCTTTGAATTATCTGGTAGGCTATTAAGATGAAGATTCCATCGCCAAGGGGATGAAAAGAAGCAAACACACAAATTTTGAATGAAAAAAATAATTAATTAATTAATACTCCTTGACACAATTATGCTGCACAGTTTCTAATTAAATTTAAAGTGTGAGAGGCACACGGTACAAATGTAGCTAAGTTGCTATGATCTTTTATTCTTGCTTGTAATCCTCGATATTTGCATGACATATTTGCAGTATTATCATAAGTTTGGCCTATACATTTTTCTATATCGATTGATAACTCTTTTAATGAATTCAATATTCTGCATCAACACATATAATAACAGATAAGCAATGTTTAAAAGTAGCCATCGATTTGAAATTATATCAAGACGATTCTTGTCAGCATTCGGAGCATGCCCGAACCATTTCGAATCCACCCAACAATTAATTATCAAAAGATTCTTTGATAGTATTTTAGGGATTAAAAGCATAGAAAATATAGCGAAATTAAGTAATAAATCATGCGGTGGGCCCTAGGCACATGCCTGCTGTGCCTAGTGGGTAATCAGTCACTGTTTCTGACCCTGGTCATGGAAATCATTTAGTTGAAAGAGTTTTGTCTTAAAAAAAACTTTTGAGAAAGACCAAACATGCTAACAGTGATTAAACTTCTTTGTGTATATTCTTTGATCTTCAGAAGGTACTAAATATTCCTTTAGACAGAAAAATATGCTTTTGTAGTATAATCGTGAATATTCTCTAAATTTACTCTCTATGAGAGTGGAACTAAAGATGGATTTTGCTACCTATAGGGAGAGATTGATAAAAAAAAAGGGGGGGGGGGGGTCAAATGAAGTTTGTAGTATTGTTTACAAGCACTTGATCATAGCTGATCGTAGAGACAAAAGTGAAGAATGCTGCTTTATATTGTGATAGCTGTCTGAAACAAAATAAGAACTGGCAGCTTTGGGCTATCTGGTATTATTTTCCAAAGCATTCAGAAAGCATAGAGCAAATTACAATGAAGTACCTCATTCCCGGAAAGAAATGCCTGTGGATTCAACGCATCCGTGTATTGAATCAAGTTAAACAAACAAAATTATTTGGACTCCATCAAATTGGGCAACAATAATTACCAACAGTAGAATATCACCAAAGCCTTACAATATGTATGTCCTTTCTTACAGTTCATTTTGTAACTGGAAAGAATACCAAGAATCAGTTTTACCTAGTTCAAAAACCAAAAGTGAAGAAAGCGCAAAAATCAAAATACATGAAATTTATAAACTAACCATAAATTATATGGACATTGATGTGGTAGAGATTTATGAGTTTTGATGAATCAAAAATGCTAATTCATTTATAGTTTTGAAAACAACAGTCGGGTGAAGAATTTAGACCTACAGTTTTATATTCAAACCATCATCCTATTTCAGTAGCAAAGTACAAATATTAGAATAATTTGTGTTTGTGATCCCAAATCACTACCATCATTAATACATGACTCTTCTAGAAAAATAAAACATTTAAGATTGTGTGAATGAAACAAATGAAGACAATTAAATGGGTTAAATTTAATCTTTTGTTTCTGTGCATTTAAATTCTTTAGCAATTTTAATTTTTTCATCATTTAAGTTATTTTTTCTATTTTATAGGATACAGTTAATTAACGGCCTATGCATGTCTATGTTACTTAGGGGTTTTTTTCCCTTCTTTTTTAACTCTATTACCCGCCTTGGTGGTGTAGTTGGCTAACGAGCTTGTCGTGTTGAGCTCGACTGCTGAGGACGGGAAGATTGAGGTTTGAATCTTGGTCGGGTGAACTGGGGGTGGTTTTTCCTAAATGGTTTTCCACTCTCCCTCCACGCAAATGCGGGTTCACTTCCTCATATTCAACCTTCCCAATTCCTAATCCATTAGCGTAATTAGTACTTAAAGCGTATAACCCGAAAGGGTAGTAAGACGCGGGGCTAAATAATAATAATAATTTTAACTGTATTCTATATATTAACCTTTTTATAAGTTTTCTTACTAATTATAAGATTTGTAGAGTTTCAAATAAAATGTGTGTCGTACTGTAGACGTATCAAAATAAATAAAAGATGATAATTTAGTAATACACAAAAAAAAGATAATGAGGCTTACAATTTCATTTTGCTTACAGAGTTCTCGGAGTAAAATGCAACAATCCTCAAATTAAGAGTTTTTTTTATATTTAATAGTAATATTAATCCTATGTTAATTATTTTAAAGATGGGGATATCAGGGTTCAATCCTGCTCGGGTGCAATAAGGGTGGTATTTATGTATATTTCAGCCACATATATATATATATATTATATATATATAAATATTTTTAGCAAAAAAAAAATATATATATAATATATTTTAGCAAAAAAAATATATATATAATATATTTTAGCAAAAAAAATATATATATAATATATTTTAGCAAAAAAAATTATATATGTATTTAAGCCAAAAATATTTTTTTTAACTGTAAAAATAACATAAAACGCAACCTTTCATATAGCTTAACATAGCTAGTTAGATGGAAACATTATTCTTTTTGCATGAATTTGGTCTATTATTCAAAGTTTAATGAAGCAAATGACAATGAAAAGTGAATTTCTCCTCTACATCCTAATTGAACAAGCAAAATATTATTAAATAGCTTATAAACTAAAGTAATAAAAAAGAAAAACAAAAAAAATTGGTAAATAACAACCCGGGCCAAGTGCAGCCAGTGTGGCTACAATAGCCCTGGGCTGCACTTGGCCCACGTGCAAAATCGCTGGGGCAAATGCAGCCACGAATAATTTTTTTACAGAAACATGCTAAAGCAAAATAAGGCACATGACATAAATCTACGCATCAAAATAGTCTAGAAACATAAAAATCAATAGCCTATGTGTTAAGGTTCAAGAATAAGGAGACTGCAAACTTTAGGTCTGGCACTCTTACTCAGCGGTGAAATGTAAGGATGTTTCAAATTTTTTTGCTCTCCTTTAAAATTTAAAAAACAAAGGTTATATAACCTTTTACCTCAGAACCGTCAATATAAAGTTTTATGATTTAAAAAGGAAGTAACTGGGGTGTGGATAACAAAACAACACAAAAAGTTATTATGAACATATGTCCTATGTTCGATTGTTCCCAAGTTACTGGCCTATGTGTACAGAATGCGCTAGATATGAACATGGAATGTGTATTGCTAGGCCATTTCAATGTTGTATCCCAATGCACGTTAGATGCTAAGCACTACGAGTGCTACTAACTGAAGCTAGTCCAGTGTCTCTTTTAAAAGGGCAATATAGGAACATTTCGAGCCCCTCTTGTAGGTGATGTAGGCTACTACACAGGCAGGTCTGAAGCAACACAAACAGGGGTGAATCAAGTAGCGCTATTAACGAGTCCAACAGAAACTTGGAAAGCCTTATCTCGATAACCGTCAAACATGGGACTTTTTGTGTTGTTTTGAGATCTACTATAGGCCTACACAACCCCAGTTACTTATTACATAAATCGAAACACCTTGTAGGCCTATATAACTGCCCCACCAGTTTTTGAGCCATCAAAACTATAAAAGCCCTGATCAATGCTTGAAATATTTACTTTAACAAAAAAATAACTTCAAAACCTTCCAAAATTGATCAACACAGTTTTTACCTAGCCTTTCATGCATTTATAATCTAAAATTTAAAAGTTTTGTTCAATTTTCCATTGTCCAGTGTGTGTAGTAATAACAATAACATGAAAAAATTATTAGGTTGAGTTTCTGTCTGTAAGCCTCTCACCATTATTTTTAATATATAGTATAAGGCGTGCCACATGTATGCAAAATGAGACACTTTTCCAGCCACGCAACACAATATGGCTGACAGGTATCCCATGCCAAGTTTTCACACAGATGTCTGTCTACATAAACCTGTAGCTGTAGTGGTGATATATTAATACAGTAACCCCATGGCTTCTTTGGTGCTGACTGACAGTCAACATTTAGGTATAATATCTAAATTTTGACCGACAAAAGTGACAGCTGCTACACACATGTTTTTGCAGATCTTATGGTTCGGCGTAGGGATACATAATTTAGTCTGGTAACTTTTCAAAGCTCTTAGCTGTCAGCTGTGAGCTGTCAGTCAGCACCAAAGAAGCCGTTGGGCTACTGTATGCATTATTAACTGTTTACAAGTAGGGTCTAATTCATTTTTTTTAAATAACAAACCTAATTCTTGTAAACGAGTAATTGTCTTGATTAATAAACCTTTGGTGCATCTTCTAACGACCAAATGAAAAGTAAATCACACATCTAAAATGTGCATGAGTATATGGTCAAAAATCTAAACAGCCTAGGAAATACTTGAGCATTTGTAAACAATTTTTTGGTTCACAATATATGTGGTTTTAAAAAAAACACCAAGCTTAACCTCTAAACTTTCATGTATGAATAAAAAAACATTTTGAAGAGTTAACTATTGTTTTTAGAATACTTTTATTAAAATAAAATATTAGCACAGCCTAATAAAATAGGACTCTACAGGACTGTGCTTCAAAATAGCAAAAAGGTGAGTCTTCTAGGAATTTTTTAACAATTTAAAATGTTTTTACACATTTAGAATTGTTCTTCAAGAGTCTTCTAAGATTTTTTTAACATTTAAGAATTGTCTTCAAATTTTGTTATAACTTTCTTGGAAATTTGCTTATGTTGTTTTGTGTATAGGTGCTAGAAAAAATTACATTTTTTATAATTTTACTAAGGGAAAAAAAATTCAGCCCTCGGCATACAATGTAACCAAAACTGCCTTATATGCGTGATGATGTGTCTAATGTCTCAATTTATTTGAAATTACACAGAAAAAGTGTCAATAGCATGATGAAGATTTCGCTGTTCCCATCACAGATACAATTCGCTTTCATGTGTCTTTAGTCAAACTACTAAGACACAACCAATGAGTTAATAAAAAGATATATATGAATTCAAGCAACTAGGTTTATTTTCATGGCAACTTTTTAAGTTTATAAACATAATATATAATGTTTATGTTCCAAGTGCATTAATTTTGTTTATGAAATTAACATATCTACTTGGAACCGTTTAGTAAACGGATAAAAATAAATGCATAAGTATGTAAAATTTTGTAACTACTGTACTATGCTGAACAAAATGTTAGTGGTCACTTGAATGTTAGATATACCAATACAAACAATTTAAATCGTTGTGTAAATATTACCTTTGGACATGGCCTAACAACAACGCTCCACTTAAGTTTAGCATAGTTATAAAAATATTTATTTATAATGTTGAAGAGAATTAAATAAAAACATACAAACAACGAGAGTGAAAAATACCACGCATTGGTTCAGTACTTTTAATCCTAAAGTACCAACATGACAATAAATAAAATAAGATATGAAATAGGTAGAGTGATAAGTGATGTCGCTTGGCTTGTATTTTGTTTTACTATGTGAAAGAGCAGATTTTATGGTTAACTAACCTTGCTAAAGAGCATGCCACTCTTAAATTGCAATGACGAAGCTTACGGACGACCCAATTATTTACTAGTTGTTGATATCTGTTTTATGTCCGGTGTAATTGCTATTTTATACCTTTTTTTCTTCTTCTTTAAAATAAGCATTACATTTTATATGGCATTCACTTATGTATCAAGTCAAAGCAGAAGCTACTAAAATTTCTTATTTCAAATTTCAGAAATATTTCTTATGTCCTAGTTCAACGAGGTTTAAAATAATAGTATGAATCTAGTATAGTTCCTTGTTGTACAAGAAAACCAATAATTTTATAATGGCGCTATAATGGTCGTTAACAGGGAATGCAAAGTTAGAAATAGATATATTCTACACGAGGCTAGAAAAATTTGAAAATATTTATACCTCCTAAAATATTTTAAGTATAACATAAAACATTTGAATTGTTAGAAGCATTTTTTTATTTTGAATTTATATTAGTACCTATATCATATTAAAGAAATACCGCAGTAAAATACAGGTAGTTCAAATTAAATTAGGAAAAATTAAGCCCTGTACCTCCCTCATTAATGTAAAGGGGTTAAAGGTCATAGAGCCTGATATGTTCTTGACAATAACTCCAATTACATTATACAAGAGTCAAGAACTATATTATTTAAATGGTTATATATTATTTGCCACTGTATAAACAAATACTGTTCAACTTAAGAGTAAGACGCGGTGCTAATAATAATAATAATAATAATAATAGCTTAAGAGTGTTCAAGTGTTGGAAATTTTTGGATAAATCTTCTTTTTGGGTTCAGATAACAAATTCTGATGATGTTCTAGTTTCAAAAGGTTTTTTTTATTCTTATTTATTTTAATTTGCTTTAATAGACTTTTGACTAAAGGAATATGAATCAAAGAAATCTCCAAAACTATTAATTGTAAATAGCTATTTTTTGTATTTGATATAGTGACTTGCTATAGATGATCATGAAAAAAATACATTATGATAGCCTTTATATATTATTAAATATTAAATATTTATTATTACATTTAAAAAAACATTTTTATATAGACATTTGTAATTATTTATTTGCTATTAGTTATCTTACTGTTTAAAGAATTTATATGTATTTTTAAAGTATGGTGTATTAGTTTTGTACTTTTGAAGTTAAATTTAGGCCTTTATGAGTTCAGGTTTTTAAATATCTCAGAATCCACCTCATGGTGTTCACAGCTTTGGTACATTTCCTCGCTTAAGCCACTATTGCATGTAACACCTTGTCCAGGAACTTGCATACTCTGGCGTCAATTGAGGAAGTTTTTGTGCATTAACTGAGTCTTTCTAGTTTCCTTTTAAACACCCAATCAACATCCCCTCCAAAGCACTAAAATCTCTTTTTTTCAAAGTTTGGAAATTTTGAGTGAAGGCATGTTATTAGCAGATTGTTAAAGCCTAAATAGAAGGATAAGGATTAGTTACCTCCTTATTGCTCGTTTTGGAAAGAAGGGCTCACGTGGCGATTTTTATAAAGTGTACCGGTCAACTTGTTTAACACGGTTTTTGAAAACTTTTGTGTTACTGTGTTGCTCATTGTGAATAGTGTTCGATTTTCCTTTTTAGTGTTAAAAATGTAAGGTGCTTGTTACGATTTATTATGGGTGTTGTGTAATGTGTGTCTTTGCATTTGCTATGCACATTTTGTTTTACTGTTGTCACTTTCTGTTGCCATGGATATGTAGACTTTTGTTTTTGTTTATCTAAAATGAAGCGACCGAACGGAGTCCCCTTTTGTGCGCGTGATAGAATAAAATAATAATTAGGTCTGAGTTGTATAATTCTGTGGTCCTCCCGGTTGTTATAAATAGGGATTCCTCAGCCGTCAATCCCGAACATTGGTCCACGCAAGCCGGGTTGTTAAGAAAACGAGTGACTATGTTACAGTGGCGTTAGTGATTTGTGAGAAAACCACATAAATATCATTATCAGTGCAATATTCTCAAGAGTATAACAATAAGCTGTGCATCTCAAACGTTCATTTTAGTATTATTCTGTATTTTACATATATTCACTGGATTTAATAATAAGTATTGATCTCTATGAACAGTTTCAACTTCGCTGAATATAAACGTTACAATCAACCATCCTAGCTTGTAGACTGCGAGAGTGCACGTACAGTACATAAACCAAGTAGAAAGATTATTTAAAGGAGAAAAAATTAATGAAAAGGTTAAAATAGAGATATTTTTATCAGGTCTGGAAAATAAGGCAAAATCTTTGGTAGATAGTATAGAGAGTGAATGGGAGACATACAAACAGGCAAGGGAAATATTTTTGGAAAAATATTGGTCTCAAAACATGCAGGATGATATTCTACAATTAATTTTCATTGGAAAATATAACGACAAGGATGGTACTATGAGTGAATATTTCAATAAATTTGTGACACAGGCGAAATATTTACGATACCCAGTAGTAGAAGATAGATTGATAGGTCTTCTAATGAATCATTTTCCAATTGCAGTACAAGACGTTCTAATTAGCATAAATAAACATAACATCAAAGAATTATAAAGAGTATTAATGGCATTTGACGATAGATATCAAAGAAACAAAGAAGTCAATGATCAATCAAACATATATAATATTAATAGGCATAGGTTATCATCAAACCCTCAAATCAGAGATATTATTAATAGACAAGATAAGCAAAATAGAAGATATCCTAATCCGAATATAGAGTATCAACAGGATAGGAACCAACGACCTTCGTGGCAAGTAAATTCAAGTGATAGACAAATTAATATCAATAATAATGCAGGTTACCCCAGATTAACAACCAATCAAATATATCAACCTCAATATTTTAATTTTGTACCACCATTTTCAGGGACATCAAATTTAAATGGGTATTTTTCACAAAAAATATTCGATCCAGGAGACAGTCAAAGAAGCATTTAAATTTCGGATCATTTAAATGTAAAAATCAGAAATTTAACTAAAGATTTAAATTTTAAATAAGTAAAATAAGGGTAACTATAATTATTTAGACGTAGTAAAAAATGTTAAAAGTATAAATTCTAAGTAAACATTCAACACACAAATTCAGCGAAGTATAAGTAATAATTTTTTTTAAAGATAGGCAAGGTGCGCATTTGTTAAAATAGAAATTGTAAAGAACCATTAACGACCACAACTACGGAGAAGTAACACTAATCTTTTTTTTTTAAGGTAAAGGGGTTCTATTGTTAACCTGTACACTATATACTATATGAGCCTAAAACAAATTGTCAAAATCATTGGACAATAAGTTTTTTGTTTGAAATTTCTAAGTTGATTTTTTCCTTAGAAATTACAAAACATTACAAAGAAATCCTAAAAAAAAAAAATTTGAAATCATTTTAGAAAAAACTCCTGTTAAAATAATAATAAAGTACCAAGTAACCACACACAAAAATTTCAGCCAGAAATCTCCAGTGGTATCAGAGAAAACGAGTCTCAAATATGATAAACTTAACATGGGGAAGATACAACCTACCAAACCTTGTCTTGTTTTGTATAGTGTTTAAACCTTCCTTTGCATTTATTATTTTAATAATGTAGGTCTATTTATCATAATAGTAAAATCACGAAACAAATACTGTTAAAGAAGCTTAGGGCCTATTAAACAAATGACAAACATTACTACTCTGATGATTACTGTTTATTATTATTACTATCATAATTTAGTTTTTTAACTCTTTGTTTGATTGAGTAATTTTTTAATCTTAAAATCGAACATTACCGAAGTCGGAGTTAAATAAGCAATATTTCTGGAATGAGTTCTAAATCCATTATTTTCTTGATTTAGATTTCACAGTGTTAATTTTGCAGATTAGGCCCCCTAAAATAATAATTGTCAGTTAAGATACTTTGTCGAGCCATAAATATCTTGATAAGCATAAGGCCTAGTAGGAAGCTGAAATTTGGTAGGCAATTAGTACTGTTGATCTTCCTTCGGGGGAGGAGGAGATGAACGGTCTAGGCCCAGGTCGCGGAGTCGTTGCTGTAATTTTTTATTTCGGAGACATTTAATATGTTTCCGCCGTAGGTCCTTGAGGGTCAGGGATTTGTATTCAGAAAGGTTGGTACGGGGGAAGGGGAGGAGAGAGGGGTCGTAGCTGATAGGCAGGTTGTGAGGGAACGGGGGTGGATGGTGCAAATGGATAGAGGAAGGGGGCAGGAGTGAGAAGGGCTTTGAAAAAGCTGTAATTTTCCGCTCGGGCTTTACGGCGTAGTTCTCCTTTGCTGAGGCGATACGGTGGAGGAGGGGTCATGAAGAGGGAAATGGCGAGGATGGGAAGTCTAGATTGGGGAAGGAATTGGCAGCCCGGATGGATCTGACCGCTGGATTGGGAGAGTGGCAGCCCGAATTGTTCTGAGCGCTAACGGCGGTAAGTAGGAAGGCTAGGAAGGAGGTTTGCAAAAAAATTAAACTGACACATGGGTTTATACAGTGTTCCGAACTAATCTTTACTGGGTTCCAGTTTTCCTTATCCCCATACATCAACCATTTTTATCAGTTTGGAGGAGGTTGGGCACAACCCTCCCCCTAAGTCTTACTTTCTAAACTTATAATAAATATATATATTTTACCTCTTATAATTATTCTTACTAATACTATATACATCGTTTTTACATATTATACAGTTGGAGTGTGGTTTGGTCCTTTTTTTTAAGAAAGTTTTGGGCTTAATAGTTCCCCTTGGTTTGGCGCTATCTCTTGCGAACCTTTGACACTATCGGCGGGCGCACTGGGGTTTCTCGGTGGTTCACTCGGTTTCGGAACGGTCACTAGATTGCCGCACAACAATTCCCCCGTGTAAAGTTGACCCGTTCTGAAAAGTATGTTCACTCGCGACCACTTTGAACACTTTTTCTTATCTCGGCACTTCCCGAGATCACTTTGTTTCGCTCTGAGCTTTTTCTTTTTCGTTCTTCGGTTTGTGCGAACGCCTCAGCTGAAGCTGGTCTCGGTGTGCCTTGATCCCGTCTGCCTGCGGATTAGAGTCTAGTAGGAGCTGGTACATGTGTTGTCCACACTGCCTCTGCACAGTGTATGGCCCTGTACATTTGGGGCAGAATCCGGCGTAGACTCCTTCGACCACGTTGGACAGTGGGTGGTTCTTCATAAGGACGCTGGCTCCTATGGGCAGGGGATCTTTTTCAGCTGCTGCGCTTCTCCCTAAGTACTGTTTTTGATACTTCTCTTGATGTAGTCTCGCTTCCATGTGTTGGGACAGTAGTCTTTGTACTCGTTGTTGTCGTAGCTCGGCATCTTCTGAGGTAGGTGCATTCTTAAGTTCTTCTGAAGCCCAGTCTTCAGGCCGTCTGAGCAGTTGCCCGTAGAGAAGTTCGCTGGAGGCGAACCCGGTGGCCTCGTTTCTTCTGTTTCGGAGATAGAAGAGGATTTGGGGAAGGGCCTTGCCCCATTTGCGATGATCTTTTCCTTGGAGACTCGTGCGAATTCCCACTTTTAGCTCTTGATTTCTCCGCTCTACTGGATTCTCCCTTGGGTGGTACGCTGCGGTTGTCCACCTTTTGGTTTTCCAGGCTTGGCAGATATTCCTGCATGCGGACGAGCGAAACTGCGGGCCGTTGTCTGTAAGAATTGCTGCGGGGTATCCCCATCTGAGGACGATTTCTTGTTCCAAGATTCGTTGTATTTGGGGAACGTTGGCTTTCGAGAGGGGAAAGGCTTCCGTCCACCGAGAGAAAAGGTCAGTAATGACTAAGAGAAATCGCTTCCCTTTGGTTGATCTGGGGTATGGATCCATGAGGTCCAGTGCGAACTCTTTCCATGGTGAAGTAGGCTTTATGGCCTTCCATGCTGTCTTCGTTGTTCTCCCGAAGTCTTCATCGTGGCACATGTATGGCAAGCTTGGACGTGCTTTCGTACGTCTCTGGTTACTCCCTTCCAGGAGTATTGTTTTCTGAGATTCTGTAGAATATTCTTTTCTCCTGGGTGGCCCGCCTCTGTGTGGTCGTGGAAGTATGTCAGAATCTCTTCTCTCATTGCGGGAGAGGCTACAATAATATGACGAAATATATCCCTTTGAAAGTTTAAGCCCACATTTTGTATACCTCAATGCACTCAACATTTGCGAGAGTGAGAAAAAATGTACCTTCAGATGCACTGAGGGATGGTAGGTTTGAGCGACGCCCGTTTGCACCACCGTGCTTGTTCGTTCTGTGCGTGACCACTTGTGCAATATCATTTGCAGTTGTCTGAACGGAGCGCTGAGAGACGCGTCTAACAACGTCGCTAGGTAGGAGCAGTCTAACGAGTTAACGGGATTTACAGCTGGTCTTATGGACAGATTTTTATAGCGCTTATGCAGAGACACATTACAGTATTTAGGTCATTACAGGCGGCCGACTCTTTGAAGAGGGTATAAA
>JBCFYV010009882.1:19224674-19774660 GCA_039000515.1 Timema cristinae
TTTAAGAAAGTTTTGGGCTTAATAGTTCCCCTTGGTTTGGCGCTATCTCTTGCGAACCTTTGACACTATCGGCGGGCGCACTGGGGTTTCTCGGTGGTTCACTCGGTTTCGGAACGGTCACTAGATTGCCGCACAACAATTCCCCCGTGTAAAGTTGACCCGTTCTGAAAAGTATGTTCACTCGCGACCACTTTGAACACTTTTTCTTATCTCGGCACTTCCCGAGATCACTTTGTTTCGCTCTGAGCTTTTTCTTTTTCGTTCTTCGGTTTGTGCGAACGCCTCAGCTGAAGCTGGTCTCGGTGTGCCTTGATCCCGTCTGCCTGCGGATTAGAGTCTAGTAGGAGCTGGTACATGTGTTGTCCACACTGCCTCTGCACAGTGTATGGCCCTGTACATTTGGGGCAGAATCCGGCGTAGACTCCTTCGACCACGTTGGACAGTGGGTGGTTCTTCATAAGGACGCTGGCTCCTATGGGCAGGGGATCTTTTTCAGCTGCTGCGCTTCTCCCTAAGTACTGTTTTTGATACTTCTCTTGATGTAGTCTCGCTTCCATGTGTTGGGACAGTAGTCTTTGTACTCGTTGTTGTCGTAGCTCGGCATCTTCTGAGGTAGGTGCATTCTTAAGTTCTTCTGAAGCCCAGTCTTCAGGCCGTCTGAGCAGTTGCCCGTAGAGAAGTTCGCTGGAGGCGAACCCGGTGGCCTCGTTTCTTCTGTTTCGGAGATAGAAGAGGATTTGGGGAAGGGCCTTGCCCCATTTGCGATGATCTTTTCCTTGGAGACTCGTGCGAATTCCCACTTTTAGCTCTTGATTTCTCCGCTCTACTGGATTCTCCCTTGGGTGGTACGCTGCGGTTGTCCACCTTTTGGTTTTCCAGGCTTGGCAGATATTCCTGCATGCGGACGAGCGAAACTGCGGGCCGTTGTCTGTAAGAATTGCTGCGGGGTATCCCCATCTGAGGACGATTTCTTGTTCCAAGATTCGTTGTATTTGGGGAACGTTGGCTTTCGAGAGGGGAAAGGCTTCCGTCCACCGAGAGAAAAGGTCAGTAATGACTAAGAGAAATCGCTTCCCTTTGGTTGATCTGGGGTATGGATCCATGAGGTCCAGTGCGAACTCTTTCCATGGTGAAGTAGGCTTTATGGCCTTCCATGCTGTCTTCGTTGTTCTCCCCGAAGTCTTCATCGTGGCACATGTATGGCAAGCTTGGACGTGCTTTCGTACGTCTCTGGTTACTCCCTTCCAGGAGTATTGTTTTCTGAGATTCTGTAGAATATTCTTTTCTCCTGGGTGGCCCGCCTCTGTGTGGTCGTGGAAGTATGTCAGAATCTCTTCTCTCATTGCGGGAGAGGCTACAATAATATGACGAAATATATCCCTTTGAAAGTTTAAGCCCACATTTTGTATACCTCAATGCACTCAACATTTGCGAGAGTGAGAAAAAATGTACCTTCAGATGCACTGAGGGATGGTAGGTTTGAGCGACGCCCGTTTGCACCACCGTGCTTGTTCGTTCTGTGCGTGACCACTTGTGCAATATCATTTGCAGTTGTCTGAACGGAGCGCTGAGAGACGCGTCTAACAACGTCGCTAGGTAGGAGCAGTCTAACGAGTTAACGGGATTTACAGCTGGTCTTATGGACAGATTTTTATAGCGCTTATGCAGAGACACATTACAGTATTTAGGTCATTACAGGCGGCCGACTCTTTGAAGAGGGTATAAATAGCCCAGAATTCTTTAAAATCGTTCATTTCAATTTGCATCAACCACAGATTAGCATCGATCATGATGAGTTTCAACGAGCTGGAAAATTTGTTAAATTCAGGATAAATTTTTAAAAATTCTGGTACATTTTATTGGGTGACTTGTCTTTGGGGGGTACAGCGGGATTTTTTTCTTGATTTATAGACTTTGGTGTACAGATGGATTTTCTTGTTTTTTATAGACTATCAATTAGACGACCCTGAAGCGTTTGTGGCCCTGGTCCCGCCTTCACCACCCCACAGCCCCGATCCTTTGAGCTATTTCACGGAGGACGGGGTCTGCATTGTAGGGAATGATTGGACGCTAGGTAAATTAGAGAAATAGAAACTTGACATTTTTTTCCCCGTGATAGTAAATAATATGTATTTATTTAATTTAAGATTTTTGGGACGAGCAGTTGCCCTTGGGGATGTGCCGCAGCCCCCGGAGAATACGGCTTCATTGGCAGGTGTGAGCACGCCATCCCCCGCCTTTGGGGCTGCCACCACATCCGTCACCCGTCCAACAAAAAGCGGGATCCCAGATGCTTACAGGGATCTAGAGGAAATTGACCGGCTGATATGTGAGTACCATCTACACATTGTCACTAGTTTGAAAGTAGCCTGTGTGTGTAAGCTCTCTCTCTCTCTCTCTCTCGCACAAACACCGTTATATTGTCACTAGCTCGAACCCTTTTGTCACCTCTACGATTTATACACTTAAAAACGCTGCTGAGCCATTGGGGGAGTTCCTGGTTCAATTCCAGGGCATAAGCGAAAATACTGGTTTAATTTTTAGAATAACTGCCCCCGACTGGTATTTTGTACAGGGTTCAGGGTTCAAGACAGAAAATTATAATTGCCAATATTCAAACAGCACTTTAGTGTCTGGACAAGGGTTCATTTCCTGTACAAAGGCAGAAAATTATAATCGCTACTTTAAATTCACGTTTCACCAAAAGTCTGTACACTTTCAGGGGGCTGTAAACAAATCCGCTGGAGTATTACCCAATTTAAAGAGACAAAGGGACACTGGTTCGAATCCAAACAGGGGCTGAAAATGTGAGTTTATCCTTTATTGGACCCGACATACACTCACAAACTTTTCTAACGAAGATAGCGCGTACTGTTTTAAATTCAGACATGTGGCCCAATCTTTAAGTTATACACATAAAATCTAACCGAGCTTTGGAAAAAAGTAACGGCTCTAAAATATAATATTCAAGGAGAAAAAAAATGCTTTACCGACGTGTGTTGAGACATGTTTTCCGACAATTTTACAGGAGTGCTGCATGTAACTTGTAGAAATTATAACAGATAGCGCTTGCATACAGTTTATATCTGATGACAGCCGGGTTTCTTAATGGTTGCTACAACCTGGGAGTGTATGTGAACATAGTTTGTGTTAATTAGGGCGGGTTGACTATCCCTTCATTATGCAGGCTTCGGAAAAAAAAGGCTCAGTATTCTTGCTATCAATTCATTACGAGAAGATAATACCCTAAACTGATCAAATATATATTTTCCCAGGTCTAAAATAAAATCTGAGGCTCTTTGTTCAATAAATCGTCAAATTAATTACTGATGTACGTAGATGAACAAATTCAGCCGTAAAGTATCTTAAGACGTAAGCGCTGTTGATAAAATGACTTGTTTTAATTACAGAAATAAATTTAACTTAGGGCTACCTATATCACAATGGCACGATGATTTTTTTTATGGTGAACACACTTTGTGATAGCCGGTTTCAGCTAAAGCAATTATGTTTAGGGAAAAATTTAACTTATTATATTAATAATAAAAGTATTAAAGAGATAAATTTTAGGTTCAAATCTTACCAGGGTAAAATAGGCGTGTTTTTTTCACTCTCCCTCCACTCAAATGCTAACTCTGGGGATTTCAGCTAGAGCAATTATGTTTAGGTAAAAATTAAAAATATTATATTAATAATAAAAGTATTAAAGAGACAAGTTTGAGGTTCAAATATTACCAGGGTGTGTTTTTTTCACTCTCCCTCCATACAAATGCTGACTCTGTGAGTTTCAGCTAAAGCAATTATGTTTGGGGAAAAATTTAACATATTATATTAATAACAAGAGTATTAAAGAGATAAGTTTGAGTTTCAAATCTTACCAGGGTGTGTTTTTTCACTCTCCCTCCACACAAATGCTGACTCAGTGGGTTTCAGCTAAAGCAATTATGTTTAGGGAAAAATTTAACATATTATATTAATAATAAAATTATTAAAGAGATAAGTTTGAGGTTCAAATCTTACCAGGGTAAAATAAGTATGTTTTTTTCACTCTCCCTCCACACAAATGCTGACTCTGCGGGTTTCAGCTAAAGCAATTATGTTTAGGGAAAAATACGCGCATGTTTGTGACAATTCTTACTTTGACATGTATTATAGTTGAAATGGAGGCCGGAAATGGAGGGACTACCACAACAACAACACCACCACCACCAGCTATTGGACCCCTCCAACCTGGCGTAGCCGCATCGCACCAGCCCCAGGGAGACGGGGTTCAAGCCCCGGTGCCCCCACCTGTCGTAACATCTTCACCCCTGCCTCTACGCCAGGGAGACGGGGTTCGAGCCCCAGCGACGGCGAGGGTGATGGGGCCCATGGAGCTGGCGATAGCAGGACCCTCTACAGCCCCGCAACCGGGAATTAGTGGCCCAATAAATCAGGTAGGCGGAACCCTGTTAAATGGTATCCCTCTCCGTACCGTAGAAGAGAGGATTAAACAATTGAGGCGTTTCTTTTATACTGGTAGGGAAATTTCCGTACATCTTGGTGGACCAGCAAGCGATCGTGATGCAATAAGCTGGCTTGAAGAACAAATTACTAATTTGCTCCATCGGTTGCAGGACCATGACGTTAGTGCCGATGATCACGTACTTTTGACTAGCACTTACTAAACGTTAAGCCCTGTGTATGTTTCATTTAGGCGAGCAAACCAGCTAGACGCTAGAGCGGTGCTTGATAACGTAAGTCGCGTGTTGAAGAGTAATAGTTTGTTTTTGATTACAGCACCACTGTACGTCAAACTCTGCCACTTTAAGGAGCCTCCCGGATTGGACGATATTGTGATAAACTCGCTCCCTATAGCACATAGAGCCATAATAACAAAGTAATCATTACGATTCAAAATGGCGACAGTCTTTGCCTTGCCCGTGCATTGGTTGTCGCCAAAGCTATATATGACAATTAAAAAGAACCAGAATGTATGGAAATGAACACCTTTAGACAAATCAAATGGGGTCGTAATATTCAAAAACTCAAAGCAGAAGATTTATGCCGTGATGCCCGTGTGAATCTTTTGAAGGGTGGTGGAATAACCGAGCTGAAACAATTTCAAGCATACCTCTCCGAATACAAAATCACGGTGTTTAGGGAACGTAGAGGGAGACAGGTCCGTTATGAAGGGCCTATTCCCTCCGAAAATTCCTTTAAAGACTACATGGATTTGTATTTTCACGACGACAAGCAATACCATTTTGACGTCATAACATCCTTGACAGCCGCATTTAAGTGCTTTTACTTTTGCCGCGAATGCCGTGCGCCATTTGATCATAAGAATGCGTACAATTGCGAATCCGCGTGAAAAAAGTTCTGAGCTAAAACTGTTTGTAGCGGAGGCCGATCTGTGGTTTGTAAAGACTGTGGGCGTTGGTTCACAAACCAGACGTGCTTTGATAACCATAAACGTCCCGGTTTTTTGCAGAGATCACAGGTCGGTCTGTGATGTCAAAAAGGTTTGCGAGGTTTGCGGGCAATTTTTCAGTTTGGAAATATCAAATTATTCACATAGGTGTTATCAGACTTTTTGTAGAGTATGCGATTCATATTGTCCTTTTGATCATTTCTGTTATATGAAGCAGGCCCCGTCAAAGCCGTCACTGGAAAATGGTAATTTCTTGTTTGTATTCTACGATTTTGAACGCAGGCAAGAAACGCTTCTTCAAGGTGCGGCAGGCACGTACTTGCACGAGCATAACCTCTGTGTCGTGCAAACGTGTTGTAAGGCTTGTGTTCATATAGTTGCAAATGACTATCATTGCACCGAATGTGGGGGCGATAAGACTCGCATATTCAAGGGTGATACCACAATAGCCCAATTTTTAAAATTTATAGAACAAATTAAAGCTTCCAAATTTAAGGATATCACCCTCCACGGCCTTAATGCTAAATCTTATGATGGTAATTTTATTTTAAGATACATGATGGAGGTTAAAAAATGGACTCCAGAACATATAATGAACGGTGGGAAAATCATGTCCATGCGTTACGTTCCGCTCCACTTTATTGACTCACTGAACTTTCTCCCGATGTCGTTGTCCAAATTGCCCAAAATTTTGGCTTGGACAAGCCTTTGGCCAAGGGACATTTCCTCCATTTTTCAACAAAAAAGAAAACGCGGGGTATAGGGGTCCTTGCCGCCAAAGGAGGACTACGGCATCGGCGAGATGTCAGTTGCGGGAAACAAGCAATTTGAGAAGTGGTATGACGCGTTGGTCAAAGAAAATTATGTCTTTGATTTTAAACACGAGTTGGAACTGTATTGTGTGAAAGATGTAGAGATCCTACGGAAGGCCTGCCTGAAGTTTAGAGAGATGCTCATGGAGAAAGCAAAGGTGGATCCTTTCAGAGAGGCGTGTGCGATAGCAGTAGCGGCCATATTGGTTTACCGCCGAAGTCATCTTAAGGACAATACTATCGGTATTATCCCTAACGGTGGCTATCGGTGCGCAGACCAACAGTCGCACATCGCTTTTCAATGGCTCTGCTGGGAGGCCCATCAACGCGGTGTCTCTATTCTTCACGCGGGTAACGGCCACGAGGAATATGTGTTAGGGCGACGTGTAGACGGTGTTGTTAAAGCTGGAGATGCCACCACCGTCTTCCAGTTTTGGGGCTGTTGTTGGCACGGGTGCCCTCTCTGTTACCCTGACAGGACCAACCCTATCAAAAATAGTCCCCACGAGACCATGGAGACGCGTTATGAAGCGGCCATGGCTTGTGTTGAAAAGTTTAAGAATGCCGGCTACACGGTCGTAGAGATGCGGGAGTGTGTGTTTAATGCGATTAAACGCACAGACAAGGACTTGCAGCAATTTATACTCCAGCACGAGGTGTATACCAAGGAACCTCTCAGACCCAGGGATGCATTCCTTGGCAGGCGTACAAATTGTATCAAGCTCTTCAACGAAGCAGGCCTTTCTTGTGGGGAGAAGATCAAGTACTTGGATGTGTGTTCGTTGTATCCATACGTTTGCAAGTACAAAAAATACACCGTCGGCCACCTCAAAATTCACTTGGAACCAAATTGTCCGTCTATAGATCAAGTAGAAGGCATAGCCAAAATTACAGTGACACCTCCGCGAGATTTATTCCTGCCCGTATTGCCTACACGGATGCACGACAAATTAATGTTCATCTTGTGCAGGAAATGCGGGGAGGAGAAAAACCAAGGCGCGCGTCAGCACAAGACAAAAAAGCTCGCTGGTTGAGATGCGTCTGGGTGATTGACGAGATCCGAAAAGCCTTTGAGAAAGGCTACACCGTTGAAACAGTGCACGAAGTGTGGGAGTACAATGTATCTGTTTACGACCGTCAGACACGTTCTGGCGGACTGTTTCACGGGTACATTGATACTTTTTTGAAAATTAAACAAGAAGCCAGCGGATGGCCAGAGTGGTGTACCTCACATGAGGAAAAGTTAGCTTATATTCAAAATTATGAGGAAAGGGAAGGGGTAAAACTCGATTTCGGCTCTATTTGTAAAAACCCTGGTCTCCGCACTCTGGCTAAACTTTTTTTAAATTCACTATGGGGAAAGTTTGGGCAAAAACCCGATTTACCACACGTAGCCGTTGTCATCGACTTTCAGGGCGTCCACAAGTACCAGACGGATCCGTACATCACCGTGGACAGCGTCATTGATGTAAATGATGAGGTTATGTTCTTCAATTACAAGGATGCTAGTGACGCGTTGCGCCCTAACCCTAACACGAGTGAGGCGGTGGCGTGCTACACGACTGCTATGGCTAGGTTGCATTTATACAGCATCCTTTAACACTTGGGGGACCGCGTTTTGTATCATGATACAGATAGCGTTCTTTTCACTGAACGCCCCGGCGATTGGATTCCGCCGACCGGAGACTTTTTAGGTTACCTCACTGATGAACTCCAGGATTACGGTCCGAGAAGCTACATCAGCGCCTTTGTATCTGGCGGTCCCAAAAATTACGCGTACCGAGTTTGTGTTGGCGGCGATCCTGCCAAAACAAAAACGGTGTGCAAAGTTCGCGGGATCACCATAAACTATGGCAACCGGAACGATGTTAATTTTGAAGTTTTGAAAGCGATGGTCACAGAACAGGCTGCGGAAAGATACATACAGATACCGCACAAAATTGTAAGAAATGTTCTTGCGACTGTATGTACCGTTTCACAGACTAAAGTCTACCGGCTCGTGTACACCAAACGCCGGATAACCGATGATTTTAATACGTTGCCGTTTGGGTATCAGAGTCATTGTAAACGCACTTGCCACGACTAAAAGGTGCTTATTTAGACGGGCTGAAGAACCATCTTTTTTTCTTTCACTGTAGACAGTTCCACTGACATACCATTTTTCAAAGATTTGAGATTTTTAAAAAAAAAATTTTCTGCATGAAAACAAGCATATTTTTTATATTTTTTAATGCACCCGGGTTACTTTTGTATATTTTTTATTTGCCAGTACAGTCCACCGCCTACCTGATTTTTTCTAGTCAATTAGTTGTTTGTATATATATTTTAACTATAATAAGTTTATTTATATATTTTTATTTTAGATCTAATAAATTGTTTGTATATATATATATATATATATATATATATATATATATATATATATATATATATATTTGTTTATTTTCTTTCTAGTCAAGTATAATAAACTGATTGTATAAATTTTTATTTTAAATATATTCAAAGATATATAATAAACTGTATATATAATTATTTTATTTTAAATTGAAACCATCTTTATTTAGTACCGAGGCCACTATTCCCCCTATATTGTAAATATTCACAGTATACTTTTAACTGTGTGTAAATAAATATTGTAAACAAAACAAATTATGTTTATACTAATAATTATTTATTGTAAATATTCACCGTATACTTTACACTGTGTATATACTTTTTCATGACCAAATAAATATTGTAAAAATTGTTATTTTTGTGTTTTACCGTCTACACCTCCCTCTTATCCTATAAATACAAGCTCATATAGCTTATAAGCTCAGTCTCAAACATTATGGACGAGTTGAAACATCCATTTTCGGCAATCATAAGCATCCCTTCCGGCTGTGGAAAGTCACATTTTGTAGCAGACTTTATCCGTCACTTGGACACAATGTGTGACGTTAAAATTGATAAAATCACATGGTATTATGCTTTATGGCAACCGGGATTTGAACAAGACGGGACAAGTCCCCACGTCATATTCAGTAAGGGTTTGACGGAAATGGATGACGTCTGTAATAACTCTCCACAGCTGATTATCCTTGACGACCTGATGCGTGAAGCCAACGAAGTGGTCGTCGATTTTTCACCAAAGGATGCCACCATCAAAATATTAGCGTCATGTACCGTACACAAAATATATTCCATCAGGGCAAGGACCAAAGAGAATTTCCTTAAACGCACATTATATCATGCTTTTTAAAAATCCCAGGGATGAAGCTCAGATTCAACACTTTGCACGACAAGTCTGTCCTGAAAATCCCCGTGTTTTACAAGAGGCTTACACCGATGCTACAAGTACGCCTCACGGCTATATATTTCTAGATTTCAAACAAAGTACATCAGAATGGTTCACAAATAGAACCCGCACAAATGTCGGCTGTTGCGTGTATCTACCGCGCAAAAGCTATAAAAACACCGACACTTCCCGCTTACAGATCATTTCATAACCATGAGTCCCAAAGTGCTGAAGCAGGCCCCTCTGCTACGTGCGATGTATCGCATGAACCCGCAACAACGAGTCGCCTTGATGAAAACGGCCGACAAGAAACTGGTTGACTCTGTTTGCGAGTGTGCCTACAACAATTTAAAAGGGTGGGTACCGCTGAAAAATGCGCAGAAGACAAAGTTACGTGATCACAAGCAGGTGTTGCTTTAGCTGGTCAAACGAGGAGAGTGCTGGAAGAAGAAGAGACGACTACTCGTTCAGAAAGGAGGAGCGTTCTTGCCCTTACTTTTAGCCCCTCTAATCAGCGGGGTCCTCGGTTCCTTATTCAACAAGTAAATAATGGAACACACGAAAAAGATGATATTGGTGTCCCGTGAAACATTACACCGTTACGAGCAACACCACCAACAAACGGCTTCGGCAACAAAGCTAGTGGTCTCCAAGTTGGACAAGGAAATGGAAAAAATCCTCGCTTCAAAACTTGACGAAAAGTCTAAATGGATTTTATACCAACAAGTGCTGCAGCGCTATCTACACTTTAGTCAACACCCTCCGCCATCTGAAACCACCACCACCCCTGAAGTGTCTGTACTTCCCATCCCAACTGTACTTAATACTGTATCAGCACAGGCACGTAAAAAAGCTGAACTTTTACTAGAACATATTAAGTCCCAAGGCGGCATCTCTTGGGACTCAAATGGCGAAGTGAGTATTCAAGATACGCCTCTTCGTGGATCCAATATTGTGGATTTAATCAACGATCTGGTCAGAGCAAGAAGACACAGCGAACCATCAGGTTGGCGAGAGTTTCTCACGGCGCTGTAAAATATAAACGTTCCGAAAGAATTTATTGTAAACCCGAAACGTTTGGCACCCATTAGAGATCCGACGCCCGTACCACAACCACTTACACCATCGCAACGCTCAAAGAAGAAGAAATTGAAGAGGGTGGATGAAAACAAGTGGCTGCCGTTCAGAGCTTAATGGAACGTCTAGCCGACATCTACTACAAACCTTCTCATCCTGCAGAGTTTGCAGGGGCGGCGTCGCTCATAAAGGCGTCCAAAAAAGATCTCGAAAAAGTACGAGAATGGTTTCGTGCGCAGGATGCTTATACCCTACACAAACCTGTGGTAAAAAAGTTTCCACGCAACAAGTACGTAGTGTCAAACATTAACGATCTCTGGCAAGCCGATCTCAACGATATGAGAAGTCTCAGAAAATACAAAGACGGTGCAGTGTACTTGCTCACCATCATCGACGTGTTTAGTAAGATGGCCTGGGCGAGGACGCTTCCAGCCAAGACGGGGAGCGTAGTGAGAGACGCCTTTCGGGACATTTTCAAGCAAAGCGGCCATAAACCTATAAGTATACAGACGGACAAGGGGACAGAGTTCACGGCACGTCTAGTCCGGAAATTTCTCAAGCAGGAAGGCGTGCATTACTACACCACTCATAATCCAGACGTGAAGGCAAGCAACGTGGAACGGTTCAATAGAACTCTGAAAGGACGCATGTGGCGCTACTTTACCAAAAATAACACGTATCGGTATGTGGACGTCCTCCAAGCTCTAGTCAACGCGTACAACGGCTCCAAGCATTCCAATATCAAGATGGCGCCCGCCGTCATTTCAGAAACTAATATGCTTCAAGTCAGAGATAATCTGTAAGGCAAAAGGCGTCCAAACTCTAAGCCTAAAATAAAAGTCAGTGACACGGTGCGTATTAGCAAATCCAAAATGCTGTTTGAAAAGGGCTACGAAAGCAATTAGATAGAAGAGATTTTCAAAGTCAGCATTGTCGTGTTGCGACAACCTGTCATCTACAGACTCACCGATCTTAACGGTGAAGAATAGAGGGGACTTTTTACGAACCTGAATTGCAGCGCGTACGTTTCCCTGACACTTTTAAAGTTGATAAAATACTACGTGTCAAGGGTAAAGGTGCCAGAAAGAAAGTGTACGTGCAGTGGAAAGGTTATCCAACCAAGTTTAATTCCTGGATTCCCGCCAGTTACGTCAGCGCACTACCATGAAGGACCAATTTTACATCATTTTGCCGAGCGACAGCTTTATGGGATATTTCCCCAAAAATACCATCACGAATTTCACCACGCAACTTCCTTACCGTCTTACACTCGAGGCAGGTGGGAAGTCGCTCTTGCTGAATTTCAATATCCCTGTTCTTTCACCACCGTACCTGAGGGTCAAAATATTGTATGGTACAACTGGGTGGACGTTAACGGTGTGGAACAAATATTCAAGGATCATATCCCTGCTGGAAACTACAGCACTATCGATGAATTGATCAAAGCTCTAAACGAAGTAGAGGCTTTTAAACGGGATTCCGGAGTTGTATTCAAGTACACAAACACCAACAAAAAAGTTGAAGTTATCTCTTCTTCACCAAATATACAGCTGTTGACTCTATCAAGCCAACTAAGTCTACAGCTCGGTTTCGATCCTCAGACTAATCTGATAAAAGTACCAAAGTCTCCGTACGCCACCAACATTCTACTAGGCCTGCTCTCGCAAATGTACATCTACACGGATATCTTCGAACCTCAGCCCGTGGGTGACATTGTGGCACCGCTGTTACGTATCGTTGGTATCAACAACGTAAACTATCTCTACGGCATACATAAGACAGTTAGCTACGACCCGTTGCACTACATGCCAGTGCTTAGAAGGGAAATTGAAAGCTTGGAAATCAATATAAGAACAGACACGGGTGAACCTGTACCATTCGAGTTTGGAAAGGTGTGCGTGAAACTTCATTTTCGACGCTGCTCTACATGAACTGTCCCTACCAAAGATGCTACATCAACCAGCATGGAACAGGTATATCTTCGATCTACCACGGTGTTCCCTATCAAAGAGGGCATGGGATAGGAAGTTTTTTCAGTGGTCTTTTCAAAAGCGTCGTACCGTTGCTGAGAAGCGGCGCTAAAGCCATCGGAAAACAGGCGCTTCATACGGGTATCGACGTGCTCTCCGACGTTGCCAATCAAGGGCGTCCTTTTAAAGAGGCCATACGGCAACGTATCGGTGAGGCTGGAACAAACCTGAAACGAAAGGATGAACAGAAGATCAACACGCTGATGACCGGCTCAGGCTATAAAGGGCGTCGTAAGAAGCAACGACGTCATTCTAAGGTCGTCACCTGACGTAAAAAGTCATGAAAGAAGCTAAAGTTATTTTCAGTTAAAATGTCGTTTCTACACCCCCAGTCCTGCAAGTGTGCCAGCAGTAAACTCGATCTCTTTTCCATGCCACCCGCTCAAACCAGTCTTGAAAGCGGGCAATGGCTCCAGCACAAACCTGTCTCTTCCCTCACCGATGATTCACCCATCGAATTTACCTTTACCGGACAAGGCGAGTTCTATATCGATCTTTCCCAGACTATGCTCTATCTCAGGATGGCCATCATGAAACCCGATTGTGGCGCTTTCACAGAGGTGGATCAGATCGCTCCCGTCAACAACTGGCTGCATTCGCTATTCACACAGGTGGATGTGTTTTTAAACCAAAAACTAGTATCACCGCCCAGCAACACGTATGCCTATAGAGCGTATATTGAGACGCTGCTCAATTACAACAGCGAAGCCAAAATAACGCATTTGACTTGCGGTCTGTGGTTTTACAGACACCCCCGGAACCTTTGAGGAGGCTAACGCTGGCAACAAGGATTTGAGGCCCGTCGCAGTCTCACCACTAAAAGTAAGACGGTGGATCTTTTGGGGTATCTACACGGGGACGTGTTTAACCAAGAGAAATACCTTTTTAACGGCGCCGAACTCAGAGTCAGGTTGTCCGTTCCAGAGACGGGTTTAGTCTTATGGCGGTCCCTGAACTCCCTCACCTTAAGGTTCACATCGTTGAAGCCGGCCTTCTAGTGAAGCGTGTCAAAGTAGCACCTTCTATTCTGTTGGCACACGCCAAAGCATTAAACGTCATCCCTGCAAATTATCCCATCACCCGGGTGGAAGTAAAAACACTCACTATTCCTACGGGCGTGCAAGGGAAATCGCTGGACAACGTATTCACCGGCCAGTTACCCAAACGGTGTATCGTGGGATTTATGTCAAACGCAGCGTTCAACGGAGACGCCACCAAGAACCCGTTCAACTTTCAAACCTACGGCATGAACCATTTCTCGCTGTACGTGGACGGTGAACAAGTACCGTCGATACCGTTACAGTCCGATTTTTCAAACGGACACTATGTCATGTCCTACCACACGCTGTTTTCTGGAACGGGTATCCATTTCATGAACGAGGGTAGTGACATCACACGAGAAGCCACCCCAAGGGATATCATCTCAGGGCTTTCGATCTCACGCCTAATCTGTCGGCCCACATGACATCTCATTGGAATTTGATAAGACACGGTTCTCTGAGCATCGAAGTGAGCTTCACCCGAGCTCTCACCGAAACCGTCAACTGTATTGTGTACGGGGAGTTTGCCAACATCATCACCATTGACAAGGACAGAAACGTCGTGACCGATTATGGAAGTTAATATAAACGGCTTCCCGCCCCTTACCCCTTCATTTAAGCTATTGATGTATTTGCGGATTCCCAGAGCTTCATCGACGACAACAAAGAGTTTATCGTCAAGGAACTGAGTGTTTTATCTGTATGTGGCACATTACTTCAACATTGGGTGTTAAAACCTCCATACGCTATCGAAGAACTTTCCACCGATGCCAGAAAGAAAGCCGACTATATAGTCAACAATCTTCATGGTATCACCTGGGATTACGGTGATGTGGATTCCAGCCTGCTCGAATCTCTCATCTCCCGTGCCACAGCGCGTGCAGAAACTGTCTACGTCAAGGGGTGGAAAAGAAAAAGTTTCTAGTCAAATACAC
This sequence comes from Timema cristinae, assembly GCA_039000515.1. Taxonomy (NCBI): domain Eukaryota; kingdom Metazoa; phylum Arthropoda; class Insecta; order Phasmatodea; family Timematidae; genus Timema; species Timema cristinae. The sequence goes on from JBCFYV010009882.1 coordinate 19,239,259, forward strand.
GTCTACACCATCGTAGATCTGTACGAAAGAGGTTGTTCGTCACTGAAAACACTTAAATTGGGCCGCACCATGCGCATTGCACATAGTTATGTATGGAATTTCTGCTCTGCCTCTATCGTCTGGGGACTTCGAGACTGGATGATTGAAGATGGAAACGCACACCATAAGACGTGCGCTGAAAACAAGTCCGTGGTTCCGTTCTCTACGGTAGGGTGTTTTCCCTGCTGATCAACTACCCGCAAGAATAGCTCGACCTGCCGCTCTAGACATCAACACCGATCCACACACCAAACCTGGGACGCATTGGGTCGCCATCTTTATCGACAAGAACGGCGTGGGGGAATACTTTGACAGTTATGGTTTTCCACCGCGTATAAAGTCACATCTGGCATTTATACGCAAAAACACTTTTCGCACGTCCCATAGAACGCTACAACTTCAAAGCATCGCCTCAGACGTTTGCAGCCATTACTGTCTCATGTACCTTCTCTATCGCGCCCAGAACATTCCGCTGAAAACTTTCCAAAACCTATTCTCATCCACCAATTATACAGCCAACGACGCTAAGGTGGTGAGATATTACAATAGATTTTTCAAGACTGTAGGGGCATGTCACCCTTCAAGAGGCCGTGTCCAGGCGGTGTGCCGGCCATAACCACCGAACATCATGGAAGGTCAAGACGTTTGCGGTAGCAAAGCAAAGCCTGCGAAACCACTCGCCGTTACCAGTATTTTCAACACATTGTTCCCGATGGATGGAGTCGACGCCAAGCGAGTCATCGTCGGCATGAGTGTCAAGAACATCTTTACGCCCTATGTCCTGCTAGAAAAATGTGGAGGGAACTGCGCCGTGTTTAACCGTACAGAATGGCAAGAACTGGGCACCTACAAGTCGGTCATATCAAAGTTTTTCACCAACACGCAACCTCCTCAGAAGATTAGTCTGACTAATCACGAAATCTCTCTGAGACGCATGTGCGGTGACCGTATGGTCGTCATCAACGAGAAACAAGACGCTAGAATCAAACGGGTCGCCCATCTAGCACCTAGCTGGGCGCGTCTTTGTGAGGTGTGGGACCTCATCGACGTCGCCGTCGACCAACGTGACATGTGGTCGACACCCGTCGCACACTATTGCAAAAATTTGATCGACACACTCGTCGTGGTTGTATGCGACATGCTAACAGAATCTGCGGATGTCATTGACCTAGAACAACCTACGTTGGAAACGCACATCAAAAACCTGGATCTTATCAGGGCTACCTACTAAACACGTCAAGTCATCGGTTTGGACTATTACATGTTGGATTGTGAACTAAAAACAATTTTACTAACGCATCTAAGAGACACTGTAGAAAAACTTATGAACGGATATATGCGTCATTCCTGTAAAAATGTATGATTGTGATGTTTATTAAATAAATATATATTTGTAATATCTGTGTTTTATTTACGAATCCCAACTTTTCTTGTCTGCCCGACAACATGGCGCCAGGGAAAACCTGATGCCCAGGGTCAATATCTATTCTTGTCTCAACTTGTCTTGTCTGCCCGCCAACCTGGCACCAGGGTTGCGACATTACACGCAATGATTACGTCATTGGGCAAACCCAAGGTTGTTGAGGTTACTTGTCGACCCCGCAGACTGGCGCCAGGTTTGCGAAGTAGGAGGAGGGAGTCTCGGGAATCAATTACCACACTATTCCACCGACCGCCATAGCGCAATGTTCACGCTGCTTGTTCCGGGACAGTCCATTGTGGAGGAAGAACCAATGTTCATTCTAGGCCTGGCAGCCGTAGCGCAAGCTTCGCGCCGAGCCCTCCTTTCGCAACGTCAAGGACTGTATGCCCATAAATAAACTACAACGTCCTAAAACTCCGACACCTCTATCCTACCAATTAATTAATTAACAACCAACATGTCCGGCGTATGCCAGCAATAAATAAAAAAACTACAACACCTCTATCCTACCAAGTAATTAACAATAATTAATAATTAATCAGCAAGAACCAACATGTCCGGGGTTTGCCGGCTGTAGAGGATAGGGAAAACCAACAGACAATCAGAGGAAAGTTGGTCAGGGGAAGGAGGGGCTCAGCCAATCAGAGAGTGAGGAGGCGTGGTCACGTGACCAAATTCGGTCTATCACAGAGTGATTTATCCGACCGTACTAGCTACTGATCAGGCTAAAATATACTGATCGTTGATAAAAAAAATTAGTTTATAAGTTTTAACACAAGGTGTATTTAACAATTTAATCTAGAATCAGCCCCCTCTGCCCCTCTCCCCCCAATGATTCTAAACAAGGTTTGAATATCAACGTCACTGTCACCGAAAAATGTCATATCTGCCTATATTTTAGTTTTCTATGATATTATATCCAGATAATAAAATAGGTTTAGCCCATATTAAAAATATATTTACTAGAGTAACTTCCTAGAGATAATTTGATACTCATTTATAACGACGATAATAAACCCTTGCTTTGAAATAAAAAATCAGAATGCCAGCAATGTTACCTTCCAACCGGGTCATTCGGTCTCGGAGAAAGTGAAAGGGTGTTATTTTACACCAATCTATTATTCATAATTGATCACTTGTAATGATTTTTAAGAAGTCAATTTTTTTTAACCTCTTCAACACCCTTAAAGATCCCGCAACTTATAAGAACAAAGATTGAAACTTACTGTGTACTTACAATGAGAGAAAACAAAAGAACACTAAATATTGTTTTTATGTATTCTAAAATTTTAATCATGTGGTTACTTTATTTTGTTTTATCAACTAGTTCTTTTATAACTTCAATTACCCACCTCTAAATACCTAATTTAACCATTTTAAAATTTTGCAGTCCATACAAAAATGTTTCACAAGCACATGCTCTAAAAAAAGGGGGGTGCCTTAAAAAAGTGAAGGTCCATGACATATAAATTTTTACATTTGGCCCTTAGGGGAATCAACACAAAATTAACCATGGGAATACACACAAATTTTTGTTGATAGCTTTTATTTGATCATAATTTAAAACAAGGGCTTTTTAACGATTTAATCTATAGGTAGGATTAAAACCTCTCTCAATCAATTCGAATGAGATTTGGAATTCGACCTCACTGTTAGTGAAAAGAGTAGAATGTATTTTAGTTTTCTGTCTTCATTAAACAAAATATTATGTGTACTAAAGTAGATAACTTACTATAAATAATTTGATAATAATTGTCTTATTTGGTCTTATTCTGAACCAAGAGTATTTGGTTCGATTCCCTGCACGTTTGATAAAATCATCATTAATAAAATTAGGATTTTCCTCTCGCAGGGACGATTTGACAGCTGGAGGTCTCGTTGTGACTATAATGGAGTAAGGTAGTTTGCAATTCATGCGCTGATATAATACAACTGCCACTTATTCCAGATTAGTCAGAAACAAGGACCTAAGTACACATTTCTTAATATGCGATAAACGGCGGAGAGAATACAAGGTGCATAAACTTGGCCCCACTCATGAAAGCACTAACAACCGGACCTAGTGCAATCGCTAGTGCTATGCTAGTGCTAGTGCTCAATAAACACAAACATTTTGTTAGTGCTACATTTTTGTGGAAGTTATATGAGAAAATCATTGGGTGAGGCCGAGGTGACTTCATCCTGGACCTACGCACCATTTTACAGTGCAGCACTAATGACAAAACCTGATGCTATCGTTAGTACTACGTTAGTGATACTCATTAAACACACATTTCTGGTTAGTGCAATCATTAGTGCTACATTAACATAACAAATTTCATCTGTGCTCCAATTTATTTGGGAGTTACATCACATATTAAATTGACTTAAATGTGTTAATAGTTTTCTTAAAGGATTAACAAGAATTGCCATCCGTGGGCTCGTGAATTAAAATGTCTGTTTAACCTCTATAAGGTGGCTGATGAATTTGAGTTAAGCCTTAGATCTCGGTCCATTTTTCTATTTTTACTAAATGATTTCCCATTCTCCTCTCACTAATATGTGGTTACACTTACTTTTATACCATCCGAAGAATTACTATCCTATTCACATAACTAAAGTGCAAGTATCGCAAAATGGTTTCAAACGGTTAGCGATGGTTAAAATGCTACAATGATTATAGAACGCTTGATCTTTCGGCTGTTGCTCTACTTGATAGAAGTGTCAAAGTCAGCATAATAATATTATAATAACAATAATTTAAATAAACAGGAATAAGGAGGAGCATTCAAAGGACATACTTCTGTATCTTCGTGGTGTAGGGATGAAAGAAACAAAGCGATAACCTTATGTTGAAAAATAATTTCAACTCCTCCGTTACTGCAACCAAGTGAAGAATGGGTTTAGCAACTTAGACGACGTACCCACTAGTATGAGCTCCACTAAATTTCAAATGGTGTGTTACTACATATTAAGTGTAACAACTTACATTGTAACAACACTCACCAACTCGGACAGACAACTGGGACAGCGATGTAACGACTTACATGGTAACAACACTCGCCAACTGGGACAGCCAACTGAGTCAGCACGCGGCACTAGCTTGACCGGCGACCTACGCTCTCGCCAAATACATCGGACTGACTGAAGGCGTGTCCGCGCCTGCCGGCAACGAGGCTCGACCACGTGTTCGGCCAGCAGAGAAGATGGATAGAAGAGTTCCGTTTCCGCCTTCGCCGAGCTTCGAGAAGGTGCTAGGTGTTCGATATGAGTCTCGAACCTCTCTCCCCCCCTTGTTTGTAATGTTCTCCAACCTTCCTTTCCTTCGATCCGCCCCCCTTCTCTGGAAAATTATATTTCGTATAAATACTAGCGGTACCGGGATCTCAGGTCACTTACTACCCCACCGGCTCGAGGATAAGAGGTGAGGGCAGCGACTGGGTTTCGGGGGATATTACCTTCCTACCAAAATTACTATTTCGGCGTCATGGGGGGGAACTCTTTCTAAATTACTATTTGGACTTTGTTATTAACTTATGTTTATTTGAATATTGACTATGCTACGCGCTTATCGCTGCTGGGAGTTAGACCGTCGCTTTCGCCACCACTTATATCCAGGGTCTGGGCCCTATTCAAATGTATTTCATACATTTGCCAATATTAGCTTTTAACCTGAGATTGTCAGGTCCTGGGTTCGAAACCCGGCTTATGTTATTTTCGAGTATAGCTGTTTCTGGACTCATCTTTGTTCGCCAAGTTAAACGCCTAGGGTTGTTAAGTTATTATTACCTTGTGGCCTTGTTTGATTGCTATGACGTCACGTTTGCTACGGGCGTCTGTAAGAAAGATATATATTTATACTAGGGTGGATAACTTAAACGCTAGAGTAACCAGTTTAGGAACTAATCAATTTAACGAAGTAACCAAAGACCATGTCACTGAGATCCCGGACCGTTACCTTTGATGGATTTAATGTAACGTGATTTGTTTTGAGGAGGTAACGTTTATGTTTACCTTTGATGTAATTGATTTCCGCGGTGGACGGAAAGGCGCGCTTCACGCGGTGTTGATTGTTTGCTCAGCTTGTTATTGTTCTTTTTTGACTAAATAAAATTGTTATGTTCATTCAGGTAACTCTTTACCTAATTTACTGCCTCTCTCACCTTATAGATATTAAGGGGGGGGTTGCAAAATGGTAGCAGAGCGTGGTTTACATGGTTTACATGGTTTACATGGTTTACATGGTTTACGTGGTTAACGTGGTTACATGGTTACGTGGTTACATGGTTACATGGTTACGTGGTTACATGGTTACATGGTTACATGGTTGACATGGTTAACATGGTTAACAGTGGTTACATGATTGATGGTTACTGGTTAGTAATTATTGGCTTTATAATTTCGACGTTTATGTCTATATTGTGCTCTTGGTCCTTAGTTCATGCCTCGAACGACTATGGCTCTATAAGGTATGGGCTTGGAAAGATGCCGAGAAATTAAACAAAAAAGGGAAATATGCCAGAGGGTTATATTTTATGTAATACATTGTACTAATACCTATTTGTATCTTTTTTCATACTGTCATTGGCCATGGCTCCTCCGCTGAAACCAGGCGACAAGCCATCAACCAAACTGACGAGATCTGATGTCTACAGACTGAACCGTGAACAACTCATCGCCGAGCTCCAAAATTGGTCCACCCCTACTCCACCCAACGCAACGGTGGGTGAGTTAAGGTCTATTTTATGCGAACTAGTGAGTGAGATTGGGGAATCTCCGGCAGATTTTGGCATGGACACAGTTGCGAGTGGTGAACAACCGATGATGCCCTCCCCTCCCCCCGTCCTCCAAACGCCAGCGGTATCTGTTAAATGTCACAGTAAGGTACTATTGGAAATATTAGGTCGCATTCCTGTGTGTAGTGGTCAGAACTACACGGAGTTATTTAACTTCTTGGTTGAAATTAGCCGGGCATCCCGCCTTAAACTCGTTAGTGAGCCCGAGTTTTTGACATTGTGTTTGTCCAAGACGTCGGGATTCTTAACCGAATTATTTTCCGGGGGTATTCAGGCAGGTTTATCAGTTAAGGCTGTAACTGACCAGATTCTTAATACGTTGTTACCTAGTAGAGTTAGACAGAAGTTATGCAGGGAGGTTGTGCATAGATTTCAGTTTCCTTGTGAAACTTTTAGGAACTTTGTTCTATCTATCACGGAGGCAGCTCGCGTACTCAATGCCGATCTTAAGGAGCCTGAACTTGTAAATATTATTTTGGAGAATGTGTCGCCGCTTACCAGGCGCCATTTTGTGTTCTCAAGTAAACCAACTTGTATACTTGATCTCTATGCCTTGGCTTCGCACGTTGAAGAGACTCTTCTCTCAGAAGAGGAATATCTCAATGCGCATGCGCCTGAGGTTGTAAGCCGCGCGCTGTCGGGTTCAAATCCCGGAGCTAGTTCTCCTGTGCCGCTTATCGGCGCTCGTCCGCTCGGGAACCGTTCTAGGTACTTGGGGGGTAGTAACCCTGTGGGTGCTAACCAAGGGGGCCGCGGGCCTCGTGACATTTCTAGAGTTAGATGTTTCCGCTGCAATAGATTGGGGCACGTTCAGAGGGAGTGCAGGCAGGTAAACTAATAAGGCGCGTTCGCGACCGTGGTACGGCCGCGTCTGTAAGTTTTATGCCGCGGATTTTGAATCCCATGGTTAATGTTTGTATTGGTCCTGTGGGATGTTTAGGGTTATTTGATACTGGGGCGAGCAACTCCTTCATTAGTGAGAAACTTCTTGGTATTATTGGGGACAACGTTAATATTATGTGTGAAGATATTGGCCCGAAATCGTACACTGTTGCGAATGGGCAATGTTTAATGGTAGACCATAAGGTACGTCTCTCCATTAAAATTGACAGGTTTTCTTGGAAACGTTCCTTTTACGTAGTGCCGACCCTCCCGTTTGACATGATTTTGGGGAACGATTTTTTGTTTGAGACCAACACTAGGTTGGATATGGGAAAACGTATAGTCTCCTTTAGTTTTGCGCCAGGGGAATTTGTCTCGTTTGCGACCGAGAAAACGCCGCCATGCTTGTTTCCTTTGGATAGGGATAAAGAGGCCATTCAAAGGGTAGTTAACCGGTTTTCTGATGTAATCACAGATAGGTGGGGGAAATGCGACATTCTCCCTTACGACATTGTTGCTCTTGACAACATCCCCGTACGGTCAGGGCCATACTCATGCGCTCCTCCCAAAATGGAGATTTTTAGAGATCTGATTTTCGACTTAGAAAAAAAAGGAGTCATTCGCCCGTCTAAATCACCTTATGCCAGCCCCGCTTTCATTATTCCCCGCAAGGGCAAGGGGCATCGCCTCATTGTTGACTACAGGAAACTTAATAAGAAACTTGTTTTCGATCCTTATCCGATGCCTAGCCTAGAGTCGGCATTCCAACACCTTGGTAAAGCCAGGTATTACAGTCTCATTGATCTTAACGCTAGCTTCCTCCAATGCGCGCTCTCAGAGCCATCCAAGAAATTTACCGCCTTTGTAACTCCGTGGCAGGTTTATGAATTTAACCGCGTCCCGTTAGGCATTAGTTGCGGGGGACAAGCGCTTAGTAGAGTGTTAGATCATATTCTTGCCGACTTAAAATTTAAATTTGTTTTCAATTATCTCGATGATATTTGCATTTATAGTAATTCACTTCAGGACCATGTGCGTCACGTAGAAACTGTGTTAGAACGTCTGCGCTCTGCTGGACTCACTGTTAATCCTGAAAAGGTTACATGGGCTAAGGAGTCTGTCCCGTATCTGGGATATGTTATTTCCCGGGGAAATTTGCTCGTTGACCCTGAGCGAGTCAAGCCTATTCTTGACTTCCCTACCCCGAAGAATTTAAAGGGAACTTCTAGGTTTTTGGGGATGTGCGCTTATTACGCCAGGTTTATCCCTCTTTCTCTGAGTTAGCTTACTCGCTAAACAGCCTTAAGAAAAAGGGAGCTGTATTTGCGTGGGGTCGGGAACAAAATGATGCCTTTCTCGCCCTCAAACGGCACCTTGTCTCTCCGGCGGTATTGTGCATGCCCGACTTCTCCCTCCCTTTTATTTTACATGTTGATGCGTCGTCAATTGCCCTCGGCGCGGTGCTTTCGCAGCGAACCCCTGATGGATGTAGGCCGGTAGCGTTCGCCAGCAAGACCTTAAATGCTGCTGAGAAAAAGTACAGTACGTACGAAAAGGAATGCTTAGGTTGTGTTTTCGCAGTAGAAAAGTTCTCAGACTACCTAGAGCTTAGAAAGTTTGACCTGTATACAGACAACATGGCGCTGACCTGGCTATGGAACCACCCCAAACAGTTGGGTAAAATAGGCCGCTGGATCTGGAGGCTTTCTAGGTTTGACTTCACTACCCATCATGTCGCGGGTAAAGAGAATGTTGTAGCTGATGCGTTGTCGCGGATGGCAGAGGATCTGGACCCTGTAGGAGATGAAGCGGAGGCGGGAACGCTAGGCGTGATTCACACCATCCCAGAATCTTTTATTTCAATTGGTGCTCATCAGGCCGAGGATGAATTTTGTAAACAGCTCGTAGATAGGATTAGAACTGGGGAAGTAGTTGGGAACTATCGCCTGCGCAAGGGTCTCTTAGTGACTAATATTAGGGGGAGACCCAAATACTATATTCCCGAGAAGCTCAGGCCTATGCTACTTAAGTACTTCCACGATTCTGTTTTGGGTGGGCATTGTGGGGTGCTCAAAACTGAGAAGAAAGTTTCCAAGGAGTTTTATTGGCCCAACTTGCCCAAGGACGTGAGGGAGTGGGTGCGCAAGTGTGAGGCCTGCCAAAGGGCCAAACCCTCACAAAACTCGAAATTTGGTTTTCATTCTGCTGACGTTGCCACACGCCCCTGGGAGAAAGTTTTTGTTGACTATGTTGGGCCCCTTACGCGTTCCTCCCAGGGCAACACGTCTATTTTGGTAGTGCTGGATGCATTTTCTAAATTTGTGGTGTTAATTCCCCTTAGGAACATGAAGGCATCTACGACTGTGAATGCCTTATCTAGGCGGGTGTGGGGCGTTCTTGGAACCCCTAAGGTTGTGGTTAGTGACAATGGCCCCTGTTTCCGTTCCAAGGCTTTCAAAGACATGTGCTTCTCTTGGGGGGTCAAACACGTGACCACCAGCCCATACTACCCCTCCCCCAACCACGTTGAGCGTTTTAATAGGAATTTAAATGTGGCGCTAACTATTTTCCACCACCAGGACCACTCTCATTGGGACAAGGACCTCGACTTTCTGAACGTCGCGTTCAACTCTGCGTACCACGAGTCAGTCGGAGCCACTCCTGCCTCGGTCTTCTTGAATAGGGATTTAAACCACCCCCTCTTAACTACGTGGGATGTTGACCCGCTCTTATCTGACGCCCATGACCGCCCCTTTGAAGAGAAGTGTGAACTCGCCTATAAAAATTTGTTAAAGTCTAGAAGGAAAGTAGCTGCTACTTACAATCGGGGACGTGTCCCCGTCCCGTTTAATGTGGGTGACAAAGTAGTTTGTAAATGCTTCCCCTTGAGCTCGGCGATGGACAAGACGTCGGCTAAGCTGGCATTCAAATGGAGTGGGCCATGGCACATCGACAAGTTCCTAACGCCCGTCTCAGTCCTACTAGTGGACATTGTGGACCCTTCTGTAACCCGCCGCGCCCACGTTAGCCACCTCAAGGCGGTGACGTAGTGAGTCCACGTCCTGTGCAAGAAGGCAGGACGTGTTATTGGTTAAGAATTATTTATGTGTATATGGAGTAAAATTTAGGAATTATCATAGGTTATTTAGGTATATAGTGTAAAGTTTAGGATTTATCGTAGGTTATGCTTATTTGTTATATTGGACATTGATTCAAATCTTAGGGGTAGGCCTACCCGAACTTCTATATATATCTAATGGTTAGTGACTTATGTTTGAGTGTCGCTCTGGGAACTTGGAAGAATCCATACGCGTGTGTGCGCGCGTACTATATGAAAAAGGAAGATGATGCAGTGCTTGCCCTTGTAGAACACTCTTGTTCCTGTTGTGTCTACTTGGAGGCATAGCCTCATGTGGATGCGCACTAAGTGCCGTGATGAACTGGATTAGATGGACTGCGCCTGCCGGCAGCCGTGTCAGAGCATTGTAGACTGTACACTTATATTATTTTTGTAACTGTAGTTTATTTGTTCTCAGAGAGGTCTTCACCCTTCCCTCCCCTTCCCTTTTGGTTCGGGGCGAGATATCGAACGCGTCTGCTACAGAAGACGGAGGCTGGCTGGGCCGACTGATATGTGGGACGAGTCTCAGCTTCAATGGGTCGTCAGAAAGAAGGAGAGCGAGAGCGTCAGTGCCGTGCGTGTAGTACTCCGGCGTGAGCTACTCCAGGATCTGTCAGAGCGCCACTACCGGGTGGGCTTACTACTTGACCATGAGGCCGGCTATCCAAGGACTGTCATGAGGGTTCGTGTGGATCATCTCCCCATTGTCTGCCACTAACGGCAGGGAAGGTACCGCCCTGCCGTTACGCCTACTGCTGAGGACTCCTTCTGACATCCCGTCAGGGGGGGAGGATGTAACAACTTACATTGTAACAACACTCACCAACTCGGACAGACAACTGGGACAGCGATGTAACGACTTACATGGTAACAACACTCGCCAACTGGGACAGCCAACTGAGTCAGCACGCGGCACTAGCTTGACCGGCGACCTACGCTCTCGCCAAATACATCGGACTGACTGAAGGCGTGTCCGCGCCTGCCGGCAACGAGGCTCGACCACGTGTTCGGCCAGCAGAGAAGATGGATAGAAGAGTTCCGTTTCCGCCTTCGCCGAGCTTCGAGAAGGTGCTAGGTGTTCGATATGAGTCTCGAACCTCTCCTCCCCCCTTGTTTGTAATGTTCTCCAACCTTCCTTTCCTTCGATCCGCCCCCCTTCTCTGAGAATTATATTTCGTATAAATACTAGCGGTACCGGGATCTCAGGTCACTTACTACCCCACCGGCTCGAGGATAAGAGGTGAGGGCAGCGACTGGGTTTCGGGGGATATTACCTTCCTACCAAAATTACTATTTCGGCGTCATGGGGGGGAACTCTTTCTAAATTACTATTTGGACTTTGTTATTAACTTATGTTTATTTGAATATTGACTATGCTACGCGCTTATCGCTGCTGGGAGTTAGACCGTCGCTTTCGCCACCACTTATATCCAGGGTCTGGGCCCTATTCAAATGTATTTCATACATTTGCCAATATTAGCTTTTAACCTGAGATTGTCAGGTCCTGGGTTCGAAACCCGGCTTATGTTATTTTCGAGTATAGCTGTTTCTGGACTCATCTTTGTTCGCCAAGTTAAACGCCTAGGGTTGTTAAGTTATTATTACCTTGTGGCCTTGTTTGATTGCTATGACGTCACGTTTGCTACGGGCGTCTGTAAGAAAGATATATATTTATACTAGGGTGGATAACTTAAACGCTAGAGTAACCAGTTTAGGAACTAATCAATTTAACGAAGTAACCAAAGACCATGTCACTGAGATCCCGGACCGTTACCTTTGATGGATTTAATGTAACGTGATTTGTTTTGAGGAGGTAACGTTTATGTTTACCTTTGATGTAATTGATTTCCGCGGTGGACGGAAAGGCGCGCTTCACGCGGTGTTGATTGTTTGCTCAGCTTGTTATTGTTCTTTTTTGACTAAATAAAATTGTTATGTTCATTCAGGTAACTCTTTACCTAATTTACTGCCTCTCTCACCTTATAGATATTAAGGGGGGGGTTGCATAAGTAGTGTGTATTTAGTGTGTGAATCATGCAAATATTTCCATTTATAGTTCAAATTAATGATTATTTGTGGTTGTATTTTTGTTTATGGTGAAGCTTATTTGACTAAAACTCCTCTCTAATGAGGAGCACAAAAGGGACACTAGTTTAAATAGTTTGTTATACTACTAAATGCTAAAGGCTTTGTCAACTTGATATAAATTTGGCTTCACTCCAAACTATGCGCTTTATGATTAGATGGCAACAATAACTTAGAAATAAAAGTTCTATTTTGTTTTGTTATCACTTGACTATTAGATTATAGTGGCCAGAGCTAAGTTTATGGCAACTAATTACTTGATGTAGCTAATAAAAATCAACTAAATGTTTAGTGACAGTGATCAACTGATGTTCCACCCACTTCTGTGGCTGCATGGACTAAGGCGTCACACTCACAATAGACTGGCTGCCGATGACAGTCAGATAGGGGTTCGAGCTTGGTAGGTTGCATTGAGGGTTGTTTTTTCTAAATGGGTTTCCAATCTCACTCCACGAAAATGCAAGTGTACTTTCTCGAAACTCAACATTCTTCACCCCTAACACATTAGCATAATTATTACATAGGCGTACAACCTGAACAGGTATTAAAATTCAGCATCCCTATCATGTGAACTTTGAAATGCTACCTGCAAGCGAAAACTAAACACAAATGGTGGTTAGGTCTTATTTAGCCTTTGAGCCCTTGGGATTGAGGGACAGCTAGTTTGGTTTGAAGGTGGTAAAGTGGTGGGAGGGAATAAAGAACTGTGTTATATAAGTATGGTAGTCCGTTTCTAGAGAAAGAGCTGCAATTATTTTTAATGTAGGCCTATTGAATTTTTTTTTCACAATCTAGCCTTTCAAAAAAGTGTAAAGGTTATTAATTATTTTGTTTATTTAAATATATACATTTTAATTAATTATAATATAAAATAAAAACAGTTTAGATTCTAATACATGACATGTTTACTGTTATTTCTTGTTAGTGAGCAAGTTCACCCCTCAACACCTAGAACACCTGATACAGCTGATGCATTAACTTTCATTCTTAATTGGTTAAGAGAATCTTCTTGTTATGTAGTCAGCCAGAAGGCTGTGAGTTTTGTTAGTCTTTGCTCTCTCTTTTATTATTTCCGTTTCCGGTACGGTCTATCATGTGATGGCGGCGCTAGGCTAAGTGATTATTCTAATGACCAATTAAATCTATTAACATCATGTCTAATCTTCTAATTGTTAATAACCTTCTCAGTACAAACTAAAGTTAAGTTACAACAACTGGCGACGAGTGATAATTTTTTATTTTCAAGAACCCTTAGTTTATTTTGTGTCTTAATATCGTGTGTGCAAATTTTCGTACGCCAACAGTCTCGACATGCCTAAGTTTTCCATTTTTGACTCTTGTCTCGAGGACATCAAGTCATATTTTGCCAGATTTGAACATTTCTGCACCACTGAAACAATTGCAGCGGACTTAAGAGTGGCTTGGCTCCTAAGATGCATTGGCCCAGTCACTTAACAGATCTCTGCTAGCCAGTCGCGCTGGGAACAAAGACTTTCGCCCAACTAAAGACTCTTCTCGAAACTCACTACGCTCCCACAAGATTTGTGTACGAAGAGCGTTCTACCTTTAGTTGTCGCAAACAGCGTGCGTGGGAGACCTAGGCGCTCTTCAGCCTATCTTTACGTCATCTTGCCGCCACTTGTAGCTTTGGAACATTCCTGGATGACGCCCTAAAGTCGCAATTTTATCACAACATCTCGTCGGACATGGTTCGCGACAAGATCAGGAATGAAGAGGGTAATTTCAGCGCGATGGTTGTTCTTGCCACCCACTACGAGATCCCTGGACCAGCCACTGCACCAGCAAATGTCAGTGACAACCCTAATCACATCAACGCAGTTCGCCCATATCAGCAGAAGAACAAGAAATTAAAGAAAGAGTTCCAATCCAGTCAAGGACCAAAACCTCAGCTCTGGTCAGGACCTAATCAGCCATCTCAAAGCGCGTTATGTGCAGGTTGTGGTGGGCCTCATGCTAGGTCTAATTCTCCTTTCAAAGATGCGCAATGTCATAACTGTCATTTTAGAGGACATATTGCTAAGGTTTGTCGCGGGGTCAAAAATTCCTCTCAGCATCAAGGAGGTGTCCGTAAAATTCAGGAGGACATACCTTCAGTGTCTGTCCAAGCTACTACAGCTTGTGACTTGTACGTGGTCAACAGTAGTCAGGCACCAGCTCGCAGCAGTGTTCAGTTGGAAGTCAATGGTGTACCTCTCACCATGGAAGTTGATACAGTTGCCAGCGCTAGTCTTATTGGTAAGCCAGTGTACCTTGCACATTTCAAACACCTTCCTCTGGTGAGTACCACTTCACTTCGTGGTTGCACTGGGCACGAACTAAATCTGTTGGGGGAATCCCCTGTTAAAGTCTCGTATCAGGGTCAGTCTGCTACGTTACCCTAGTAGTGGTTCGGGGCTCCTGCCCCTCACTATTGGGCATATCTTGGATCAGCCATATTCAGCTGAATTGGAACGCTATCTTTCTCATCAATTATGTTCGGCAGGTACATGGTGATGTGGTGGGCCTGCTCAGGAATAAATATCACTCAGTCTTAAAATAGGTACCAGGTGATATTAAGGGTGTGGAAGTTAATGTAGTTCTAAAAGAGGGGGCCATTCCAGTATTCTATGGCCCTCGAGTCATTCCTATTCCTTTGAGGAATGCTGCTAAGAAGGCCCTTGAGGAAATGGAATCAAATGGTTTTATTCAGAAAACCAATAGTCACACCTGGGGAACACCTCTGGTAATTGTTCCCCGGGCCAACAAATCTGCACGGGTGTGTGGAGATTTCAGCGTGACAGTAAGCCCTCAGTTAAATCTTGAGCACTATCCTTTACCAGTTATCGATGACTTGTCTACTATTCAAGGTTCTGTTTTCAGTGTACTCGAGCTTGCCCAGGCTTACCAACAGCTAAAGTTGGGACCATCTTCTCAGGAGATTTTGACCTTGAGCACTCCGTATGGCTTTGCCTTTGCCTTTGCCTTTGCCTTCCATATGGTTTGTCTTCGCCTCCAACCATCTTTTAAAGCGTAATTAATCAGGTATTGGCCGGTATTGATTGTTTTATTTATTTAGATGACATATTAGTGTCAGGTAACACAGTTGAGGAGTGCCTAAGTAAAGTGTAAGTTATTCTACAAAGGTTTGTAGAATATAATGTCACTGTCAAACTGGAAAAGTGTCATTTCCTAAAGCCAAGGGTTAGATTTTTGGTTCACATTTTGGATGCCCAAGGGCTGCATCCAGATCAGGACCGCATCCAGGCTCTCCTTCAAGCTAAAGAACCTTCATCAAAATCTGAACTTCACTCGTTCATTGGGTTTGTAACCTTTTACGCAAAGTTCATTCCCAACATGTCCACTTTGCTTCGTCCGTTGTATGCCTTGCTAAAGCAGGATGCCAATTGGAGGTGGGGATCTGAGCAACAAAAGGCTTATCATCAGTGTCTTCAGGAATTGAGTGGCATTCAGGTGCTCATTCCTTACTCTACTGGCTTGCCACTTAGGATGACAAGTGATGCCTCTCAGTATGGTGCGGGTGCTGTCATCTCCCACATCTTCCCCGATGGGGAGGAACGCCCTATCGCTTTCGCATCTAAGACCTTCTCCAATGCTGAGAAAAACTACCCCCAGCACGAGCGTGAGGCTGCAGCTATTATTTTTGGGCTTAAGATATTTAGTAAATACCTGTTTGGTAGACCTTTTGAGCTATGCACTGACAATGCAGCATTGGTGTCTATTTTTGGGTCTAAAGCTAAATTGCGACCTCTCACTGCTCTTCGCCTACAACGTTGGGCCATCCTGTTGTTAGCCTTACAGTATAAGATCACATTTCGAAAATCTGAGCTGATTCCTTATGCTGATTTCCTTAGCCGAAACCCTCTCCCCGATCAGACGGAGGTGGAGTCTGACATCTACAAGATCTCCTTGGTGTCCCTGGGACCTCTCACTGCGGTCCAGGTGGCCACTGAGATCAGGAAGGATCCCATATTGAGTCGAGTGCTCACATATGTCCTCAATGGTTGGCCTGATGTGGTGCCCAATGAAGGTCTTCACCCTTTTCATCGGTGAGCCATGGAATTATCGGCCGAATCTGATTGTTTATTGTGGTTGTCTAGGGTAATCGTCCTGTCAGCGCTTCGTCCCGAAGCTTCATCCTGGCTCTAGTCACATGAAGATCCTGGCACGTGGTTTTGTGTGGTGGCCATGTCTTGATGACGAATTGGAAGCTAGGTTAAACAGGTGTGGTGTTTGCCAATCACTCCAGTTAACGGCACCTCACGAGCCTCTGATTCCTTGGTCCTGGCCTACTAGAAAGTGGCAAAGAATTTATATTGATTAAATCTATTAACATCATGTACTAATCTTCTAATTATTAATAACCTTCTCAGTACAAACTAAAGTTAAGTTACAACACTTCTGTGTAGATTTCTTTATTTATGCTACCCGCCTCGGTGGCATAGTTGGCTAACGCGCTTGTCGTGTTGAGCTCGACTGCTGAGGACGGGGAGATCGAGGTTCGAATCTCGGTCCGGTGAACTGGGGGTGGTTTTTCCTAAATAGTTTTCCACTCTCCCTCCACGCAAATGCGGGTTCACTTCCTCTAACTCAACCTTCCCAATTCCTAATCCAATAGCGTAATTAGTATTTAAAGCGTATAACCCGAACGGGTAGTAAGACGTGGTGCTAAATATTATTATTATTATTTATCTATGCTACAAACGTTACACTTGAAATAAAGAAAGCTTCGCAGTCCTTACCTTATTTCTTTTTTTAGTTTCATATTTTCCCATTTGCAGCCAAGTGGCCCATGCTGTGTCAATAAACTGGGTGCTTTCAAAAAGTACCAAATCTCAACAATCCTTTTACCAAGTTTTCATTATTGCAATTTTCATGTGTCGATGTAATATTTTAGACTATCAATTCTTAATCATCAAGATTTCATTCATTGTTGTCATTCCGGCTGTAAACACAAACTATTTTCTTCAGCAACATATCCTTTTATTTGAGATTCTCGCCATTTTTTAAGACCAAAGCTCTTCCTTTTTTATTGTGTCTAGAAGGATGTTTTATTCGATACATTTTCTAAGAAAAATAGCGTACACAACATTGACAAAATGATAAAAACTTATAAATGAGAGCTTTAAATGTATTAAATAAAAATGCATAGCTATTAAAAAATGCTAAGTGTGGAACACAACACCGACAAATAGGCTACACAATGACTTATAAATAGGTGTTTGAACGCATAGACTATGTTGAGAATATTTAAAAAGGTGCTAAGAGTGAAAGACATCAACATATTATTATGTAGCAACTATGTATTTCATATACTTAAAAAGGTTTGTGAAGCATTAAATATACCGAAAACACAAGAAATTATAGCTGAGTATATTAATGTATGAATTATGAATCGGCTAGTATGACGCGGTGCTATTAAAAAAAACTATGATTTGCGAATACGTAAATATGTTTGTTCATCTGCCATCTCTCAGAGAAAATCTTGAATTGTCATTGAGAGACGTCATTGTGGATTTCCAGAGCTTCATCGACGACAACAAAGAGTTAATCGTCAAGGAACTGAGTGTTTTATCTGTATGTGGCACATTACTCCAACATTGGGTGTTAAAACCTCCATACGCTATCGAAGAACTTTCCACCGATGCCAGAAAGAAAGCCGACTATATAGTCAACAATCTGCACGGTATCACCTGGGATTACGGTGATGTGGATTACAGTCTGCTCGAATCTCTCATCTCCCGTGCCACAACGCGTGCAGAAACCGTCTACGTCAAGGGGGTGGAAAAGAAAAAGTTTCTAGTCAAATACACGTCTACACCCATCATAGATCTGTACGACAGAGGTTGTTCATCACTGAAAACACTTAAATTGGGCCGCACCATGTGCATGGCACAGAGTTCTGTATGGAATTTCTGTTCTGCCTCTATCGTCTAGGGACTTCGAGACTGGATGATTGAAGATGGACACGCACACCATAAGACGTGCGCTGAAAACAAGTCCGTGGTTCCGTTCTCTACGGTAGGGTGTTTTCCCTGCTGATCAACTACCCGCAAGAATAGCTCGACCTGCCGCTCTAGTCATCAACACCGATCCACACACCAAACCTGGGACGCATTGGGTCGCCATCTTTATCGACAAGAACGGCGTGGGAGAATATTTAGACAGTTATGGTTTTCCACCGCGTATAAAGTCACATCTGAAATTTATACGCAAAAACACTTTTCGCACATCCCATAGAACGCTACAACTTCAAAGCATCGCCTCAGACGTTTGCGGCCATTACTGTCTCATGTACCTTCTCTATCGCGCCCAGAACATTCCACTGAAAACTTTCCAAAACCTATTCTCACCCACCAATCATACAGCCAACGACGCTAAGGTGGTGAGATATTACAATAGATTTTTCAAGACTGTAAGGGCATGTCGCCCTTCAAGAGGCCGTGTCCAGGTTGCGTGCGCCTATAAAAGGGGCGTCCCGGCGGTGTGCCGGCCATAACCACCGAACATCATGGAAGGTCAAGACGTTTGCGGTAGCAAAGCAAAGCCTGCGAAACCACTCGCCGTTACCAGTATTTTCAACACATTGTTCCCGATGGATGGAGTCGACGCCAAGCGAGTCATCGTCGGCATGAGTGTCAAGAACATCTTTACGCCCTATGTCCAGCTAGAAAAATGTGGAGTGAACTGCGCCGTGTTTAACCGTACAGAATGGCAAGAACTGGGCACCTACAAGTCGGTCATATCAAAGTTTTTCACCAACACGCAACCTCCTCAGAAGATTAGTCTGACTAATCACGAAATCTCTCTGAGATTCATGTGCGGTGACCGTATGGTCGTCATCAACGAGAAACAAGACGCTGGAATCAAACGGGTCGCCTATCTAGCACCTAGCTGGGCGCGTCTTTGTGAGGTGTGGGACCTCATCGACGTCGCCGTCGACCGACGTGACATGTGGTCGACACCCATCGCACGCTATTGCAACAATTTGATCGACACACTCGTCGTGGATGTATGCGACACGCTAACAGAATCGGCGGATGTCATCGACCTAGAACAACCTACGGTGGAAACGCACATCAAAAACCTCAACGTACATTCAACATCAGAATACTTATGTCTAATAATGTTATCATTTGAGTAAGGAGGGAGTTCTACCACACCGGACATGTACTCCGTATCACACATGTCTTCTCTGTAATAGAAAAAATATTAAGGCCTAAATTATAATTTCAAAATGTATATTATTTATTCTAATAAAAAACAGGCAACTAATGATTTTTCAATAGAGATAAAGCGTATTATAAAGATAAATATGTTTTATACACCTATAAAACATGTAATTATATATCTATATATATGAGAGAGAGAGAGAGAGAAAAAAAAAATTGAACAAAACTGATTTCAAAGTGAGCATATTTTATATAAATCTAAACTTCGATAAGGATTGAATCGGTTGGTGAATCATGCCAAAAATATGTATTCAAAAAATTACTAGGAACTTGCAACAATAAACTCGAGTTTACAAAAAAAAAAAAGAGGAAGGTTTATTAATAATTTACCTAGACAAATAAAAAATATATATAATTTATACATATTTTTGGTGGCTTTCCACATGTGTTCTCTTTCTATACCATAGTTTTCCAACCTTCTCTCCAAGTTGTAAAGTGGGCAGGTTTTAGGCCCTTAGTTCTCAACCATTTCATTTATAAAATTATATTAGTTTGCCATTGTTTACATATTAATACACTCTAGATATTGAGAATACTAAACTGATAAATACATTGTTCATTTCCCATTCGTCTAGGCCTAATTTAATTCTTCTCTTTATTACTATCAAATGGTTAATTATAAGAAAGTGTGGGGTTTTATGGTAATTATAATTCATGTAAATCATAACCAAAGTTGTAAGCAATGCATGTTTTAAATTTCAATTCTTTAACTTCATCTTCAGGCCTTTAAACTTTTAATCTTATAGTTTTTCATTATTTAAAGTCATTGTTGGAATATTAGAGTCATCCAAATTTATTACATTTACTTTTCATTTTAAGCATCGTGCAACGTATTAATTGCTGAACCCGGAAGCTGGGAGATGCACCTGTGGCTTGCACGTGTGGTCTTTCAGGGGAGGGGGAGGTTTTGGCGCGGACTCCTGGCCAATCAGCACAGTCGGTTGAGCGTCTCTTTTTGACCCTATATGGAGGGAAGCGTCAGAGACGCGACACTGGCCGGTTAGCACGCAAAGAGTAAAGACCTGTACTCACTCTTAACTTATCATAGCGGGTAGGGATCGTTTCGGGATGGGGGAAAGTAGAGGTAGCCCAGGTGGCTAACTAATTATCATTAGCAATGTCACAACTAATTCGTGTTTCAAAATTGTAAATAAACGTGACAATAAAATGTAAATTTATTGATTAAAATAAAACTTCCAATGCTACACTACATAATAATTCTTTAATCGGCTGAGTACCTCTACCCCCACCATTACATATATAAGTAACCCCGAGATGCTCTACCCAAACAACTGACTGCCATGGACAACTTTTTATGAAGATCAGCTGTTGACAGCCGTTCAAGACAAACTGTCTGAAGCGACTAATTACAAAGTAAATAGGGTGCATTTACTATAAAATTTGTTTTCTTCTTCTTGCACCCTAGAATAACTCAAACATCAAAACCTAATCACTAAATAATTCAAAGTGTCTAAAAACATTGGAGAGCGATTATATATAAGTTACATCTTATTTGGATAAGAATGCTTCAGTTATTTTGATTAAATTAATTCAAATAAAAATTGTTCTCTCTCTCACAAACACACATGATATTTTTTATGAGTCATATGTAATAAAACACATTCCTTTGTGAATGAAATAATTATTTTATTACATTATTTATTTGCAAAAAAGCAATAAAAAAATTGGTAGATAGATTGTCGTTACAATAGTTAATAGCGTTTTTTCATTTGAAGTAAATTCAAAGTGCTCACACACTTGTAAATGCAAACATCAATTGCTATTATAATATCATACTTGGGCCTAAAATTATTCTCTAAGTGAGTTAAAAATGCATAAATAATTAACACTATACCTTCCTATATTGTTTAGGTCCCCAACAGGATATCTCACTAATTGGCACATCATCATTATAGACTACTTATATAGGAACTACAACGTTTAACTTGACCTAATTATACCCTTATAGGTGGAATTAACAGAGAAATTCTAAATAGTTTTCAAAATTTAAGCCATATAAAATGCAAGCTTAAACGTAGATTCTTGCATTCACACCATTTTAAGGTGATAAAAAATATATTTCTTATCAAGCATATTTTCAAGAGGCCACTCAATGAACAGTTTGACAGCTGTGGGAGAGAACGTAAGAAAATACAGGCTATAAATGTGATATAATTATAGTATCATAGCCCAACACGTTAGCTCAGTCGCTAGCGGGATGATCTACAGTGCAAAGGGTTTCGGGTTTGATTTCTGATAGGGGCGTAGTATTTATTATTTGATCAATTCTCGGCCTTCTTCTGGATGTTGTATATGTCTTGGAATACAATAATTCTATTTAACTGTGGAAATTTGCTGTATTCCTAAAATTATCAAATATTTGAACAATATAATCAATTTAATTGTAACCACTTGACTTCTTGGGTTTGCTACTTAAGGTAAAGTGCATATATATTAATGCTTTGATAATCACGATCCATGCACACATTATATTTACCTATAATCTAGGCCTAACTAATTTGAGGAAAACCATCCAGATGATTTAAAATGTATATAATCACAAAATTTTAATGTTAATTAAAATGTTATTAATAAATAAAATTTATCATGCAAGTAATCCCATATGAACCAAAATCTAAAAGCTGTTCACGGTAGGAATTGACTTCTGAAAGGCCTTTTTCCCTACCATAAATCTATTATATAGTAGGATATTGGTAGGAAAAAAGACCTTTCAGAGAGTAATTCCTACCGTGAATGGAATATAAGTCAGATTGACAGTATAAATATTCTACCTCTAATAAAAATATAAATACATATAAAACATAGATAATTTAATTGAAGGTAATAATGGCAATTTTCACTAAATTGAAGATCGTGAAACTATTTTTTCCATATGCATATTAATGTATTCAGAGTAATAAGTTTTGCCAATTTAAGTTTTATAAAATAATGCCTTTTTCTGCATTAATAATGATAAACTAGTTCAAATAACTAAGAAATTTAAACACTATAAACTGCCTAAATTACTATTTTTTTTCATGAAAAATATTCTTTATGCAATGGCTGTAAAAAGTGTTTTTAAATGTAAGTATTTATTTCATAATTCTTGATATGCAATGGGTCGAAACCTTGGGCCATCACCTACAGCCATTTATTGTTTACTAGATCGTATATTCTGTGTTACTGATTCTGGAAAGCCCCTAACATATAAAATAAACATAAAGCCTATCTGCCTATATAATACATTATGCCCATTATCGGTTTCAAAGCTTGACGTTTTCCAGATTGTGGTGGAAGGAACCATCGTTTAGTATTTTAATAATTATATATATATATATATATATATATATATATATATATATATATATATATATATATATATATATATATATATATATATATTGTTTCTATACAATTCACACAGATCAGAAATAAAACACAAATCTAAAAATGACTAAAACATGTTTCAATAATGAAATAACCCCGGCAGTGATATAAAGATCAATATCACTAAAATATGAGGCTAATTATTTCAAGAGACAACTTGTGAATGATCGTTCAAACAGAAATCTTGCAAGGACTGCAGATTACTTGGGTTTCTGTGATAATACAGCTGGAGTAACCGCTGTGTGTTGCGCGAACTGTGGAGGCGGGCTATCACCCGTTATTTTTATTGTCAACTGAGCTACACTTCCTTACAAAGTTTTGATCTCATGAACCAACTTGGAATTTCAGTGCATATTTTTATGGCATACGTAAATCAAGTTATTCAGTAAAACGTTGCTATTTAAATCTGAATATTTTTTTAATCTTAAGTATACACATCTATACATCGCATGAATACTAATATTTAATATTTATAGATGAATTAGAATTAATAAAAAATTGTTGAATTGTGTTGATTTTAAGAGAACTTTAAGTATATTTATATAGAGTATGCATATACCTACGCTAAAATCACACCTTTATCAAATAGGTATAGTATTAAAGATACTAAATTTAAATTTTCAAAATTTTATTCCAAAAAGTGTGGCCTAGAACTAGATTCGGAAAACGTAAAAATTGACGTTTCTTACTCTCATAGCTCTTGAATAAAAATAGATAAAAATACACTTATGATGTTTAACATTTCATAGAAGAAAACTCTTTTGAATGGCGAAAAAAATATTCCTGTATATATGGCCTTAAAGACAAGACCTCCAGCAACAGGAAGGGTGTATTTAAAGACAAGACCTCCAGCAGCAGGAAGGGTGTATTTAAAGACAAGGCTGCCAGCAGCAGGAAGGGTGTATTTAAAGAAAAGACTGCCAGCAGCAGGAAGGGTGAATTTAAAGACAAGACCTCCAGCAACATGAAGGGTGTATTTAAAGACAAGGCTGCCAGCAGCAGGAAGGGTGTATTTAAAGAAAAGACTGCCAGCAGCAGGAAGGGTGAATTTAAAGACAAGACCTCCAGCAACATGAAGGGTGTATTTAAAGACAAGGCTGCCAGCAGCAGGAAGGGTGTATTTAAAGAAAAGACTGCCAGCAGCAGGAAGGGTGTATTGAGAGACAAGACTGCCAGCAGCAGGAAGGGTGTATTGAGAGACAAGATTGTCAGCAGCAGGATGGGTGTATTGAGAGAGAAGATTGTCAGCAGCAGGATGGGTGTATTGAGAGACAAGATTGTCAGCAGCAGGATGGGTGTATTGAGAGAGAAGACCACCAAGCCTCAGTCAGCAATTTTCACCTCTCGGCTTTTCTTCTAGACCAGCTGACTTGCTGTTTACACACACAATGACATTGCTTCTGAATATCTAGGGCAATGTGGCTTATAGATTGACTCAGTCATTTAGTAAAGTAGTCAGTAGATAACGTAATATCAGTGCGGGAGTGTCTGTACCAGTTTGAAAATCTAGCTATATTACAAATAATTTGTACTGTTTTAATTATATATGTGATTAAATACTTAATTTTCTTGAGATATTAAAGTTTCACTGTGATTAGTATTAAAGCTATTTAATAATTAATCAAACTTTCAATTTTCTTCTTTAGTAAATATAATTTAATACCTAATGATATTATTAATGCTACTGTTGGTGCTGAAAATATAGAAGAGAATCACAGTGAAGAAATACACACTTATATAGAAGCTAACAAATCTAATAATGAAGCAAAGGCACAAACTACCGAATTTGAAGTAGCCTACCTTTGGATTCGTCGCTTCCCTCCAACGATCAAATTCTAATAATAGAAAAAAATACCAGTCTCTGAGGAACCAAATAATAATATTTCCAATGATCCGGGTCATTGGGGACCAATATATGATCAGGATCGAGAATATTGGGTGCTTAAAGGTCCCTTAGCTTGTTAAAACATGGATTTAAACTTTAGAAACTTCACACATTCCTTCACATAGGAAAAAAAAAACAAAAAAAAAAACGAATATTGAGGCAAGTGCAGTGGACATATCCTAATTTAGAAATATGTTTCCATACCTATATTTTTATCAATGAATTACGAACCACGATGCTTCAGATGAATTTGAATTGTTTATCTTTAATGAATATGGAATTTCAATTTTTGAACCAAATTGATTTCTCTGAATTAATAAAAAATTTCACTTCTATGAAGACAAGGAAAAAAAGGCTTTAATGGGTTGACACACTCCAATAAGTTCATGAGTGGGCCTAAACTTGATAATTTTCTTTACACAGAATTTTAATGTTTCGGGGACGGGCGCATTTTACTGAGAAAGTATTTTATGTCTTTATTGCATTAAACAGCATTTTATTATTTGTAATACACACAACAACAAACAAGAATTCTGTTAAATGAATAAAAACAATATTAACATTGTTTCTAATTTTTATAGCATAAAAAATTAAAAATATATTCACCTAAATCACAGAAGAACGTAGATATTTACGGGAATGAAAATGTCCTAACATGACACAAAAAATATTTTAGTATTCAAAATATTCCAACCTAAAAAAACCTAACCTTCTATGTGACAACAAAATGTTCTTCCTAAAATATGTTTTTCTGACCGAGCTATATCCCGAGATATAGATAAGCACATTATTAATTTTATATACTATATAGGCCCCCTAATCTAGAAACAATGTAAAAATTACCTTTTTTTTTTGCACCGCATTTTACTACCTGTTCAGGATATATGCCTTTAAATAATAATTACGCGCTAATCTTAAATCTAGGACAGGCACAACATCCAGTTCCTGGCCATTAATTCAGCACTGTGAAATGGTAGACCCACATTTCACCATGGATACATTTTTCAGCCATGCCAGAAATGGAAACCAGGACCCTTAATCAATTCACTCCATGGTTGTTGTGTGTATTAAAAATTAGAATTTTTTTTTTGTATTATTTGACTAAGAGTATTATAGTTTTCACAGTAATAAGATGCACACCATCCCCAAGTACTTATTTATAGCCTCCACACTCTAAATAGCTATTGTATCAATATACTTTATTGCAAATCGAAGTTACCTGATCTGTCCAATTAAGATTATCATCAATAATCACACCAAGGTTTTTAGTAATTGTTGTCAGTTGTACTGTGGCTACTCCTAATCGTATGTCAGTCAGTAGGGAATGGTCCACATTCAGTAGTAGTCTACTTGTTCTTATAAGAATGGCTTGAGTTTTATCAGGGTCCTTTTTTTTTCAGACCAAGCATTTATTGCAGCTAGGTCAATATTTATTCGTTGTATGGCTGTATTTATTGAAGAACGGTTGGTGGAAATATATATTTGAAGGTCGTCTGCATACATGTGATATTTACAGTATGATATTGAAGAAATGATATCGTTCACATATAGAGAAAAAAGCAATGGCCCTAAAACTGAGCCCTGTGAAACACCAGCCTCAACTGAGTGCCATGTTGAGAACATGTTGCCTATCATAACACTTTGCTGGCGACCATGCAAATGTGATATCATCCACTGTATACTGCCTGGAGAGAAATTAAATAACACATGCAATTTTGTTAATATTAAAATCCATAGTATTAGAAGCTTTTGAAAAATCTAATAATATAAGAAGTGTTAGCTCGCTCTTATCCATGGCTAGTCTAATATCGTCTGTGACATTTATCAACGCGATACATGTACTATGTTGTGATCTGAATCCTGATTGATAGGCAGTTAAATTGTGTTTGTTAATGTGTCGGTAAATTTGTTGATGCACTAGGAATTCTAGTGCCTTAGAAAGAGACGGAAGTATACTTATATGTCTAAAGTCATGTAACTCTTTTGTTAGTTCTTTTTTAGGTACTGGCGTATTAAGTGCTAGTTTCCACAGTGAGGGATACTCTCCGGTCATGAGTGAGAAGTTGAATAAGTCGGTCATTGTTGATATAACATTTCCCTTTCTTTCACTAGCAATTGTCACTAAGTATATTGGCAGCATCATTTATGCTTCTCTTAACTCATAGCATTTCACAACTTCTGAGGGGTTCTTCTCGTCCCTTTTTTCTTTCTTTTTCTCTCTCTCTTTTTATAGATAAAATACTTTTTATTTTCAAATACATCAGATGTTGTTGATACCGCTACCTGAAAAACTGAAGAAACAGAAGATCTTATTTAGCTTTATAAGTGTCCTTATCTTCAAACTTTTGTGTGGCTGTGAAGTTCTTGTAGCATTTTTATTATACCATAGTTACTCTTCAGGCAAGTTTTGACATGTTTCAGAATACTTTGTTTATTTTAAGATCTCCAATATAGTATATGTTGCTTCTTGTATGTGTTCTCATGTGATACCATTAAAAAAAAAAATTTGAAGTTTTTAACATGCACTTTCTGACCAAACTGTTTATATCAGCACATGACTTATAAACAAACTTAAATCTAGAATAAACACAATATCCAGCCCCTGTCCATTAATTCATCACTGTGAAAAAGTAAACCTAAATTTCACTAACGATAAATTTTTTGGCCACGCCAGGAATTGAACCCGAGCCCCTTAGCTCAATAGACAGACATGCTATCGACTGAGCTAAGGTATTAGCATGTGTTGTCCTTAAGATTTATTCCCACAGTGTGAAACTTCCATTTTCAATATCTGTATTTATGCCTGAAAAACCAAAAGAAAACCAAAAGGACTCAATATTTAGTCAATTATAAAGAAAAACGTAAGCGTGAATCTCAAAGAATTGAAAATTGGTTTAATGATTTGTCAATACCATAATGACCAGCACTAGTGGGAAAGTCCTTTATGGTCAGGTCTGCCGACAACGAGGAGGTTGTGGTTTCGAATCCCGGTAGAGTGTACTGATGGTTCCTTTAAACAGTTTCTCACTCTTCTTCCATGCAAATGCAGGTACATTTCCTTGAATATATAACTTGTTCATCCCTACTTCACTAATGTAAATATCTGAATAGTCTGTATGGGTAGTAAGACATGGTCATGTAAAAAAGTATCACAGTTAAACATGTTTAAAAGGTTCTTTACAACAAAACCATATCACATTTGTTTATTTCCATCCAGTGAAACATTAAATTAGTGTATCTTATACTATATTTAAAGCTTGCTTTATT
Organism: Timema cristinae; assembly: GCA_039000515.1. NCBI lineage: Eukaryota > Metazoa > Arthropoda > Insecta > Phasmatodea > Timematidae > Timema > Timema cristinae. The sequence goes on from JBCFYV010009882.1 coordinate 19,267,373, forward strand.
CATAAATTTATTGCACTGATATATAACAATTTTTTTTACCCATAATATAATTGATTTGCATAAACCTTGTACCATGTCCTGGGAAAAAAGTGGGTTTGACATAAAATAAAATACAAATAGGTTTGAAATACTATTTTTAAAATAAGTTATTTAAACAAACTTTTATTAACACATTTAAATCTTGTTTCTAAATATAACTTTGAAAATATGTTTAATTTAAGATGTCAAATAAGGTTTTAGCTTTAACATATATATAAAAAACTATATATAAAAAATTAAAAAGTCAGTAGTAGATTTTACTAAATACATTGTTTTTTAGCATTGTTAAGAAAAAAAAATATTTTGAGATAGGTTTATTATGGTTCTTCTCATGACATGTATTGTACATTCTTATACAAGCAATATTTTTGAAATAAATGGCATACATTTATTATAAATAAATTAGAGTAATGTATAGTGTATCACCAAAATAACTACATACAAATCAATAGATACTATTGGAAATTTGACTCAGAATTCTAAATATATTTTCAATTATAATTTCTCGTGTTTACAAAAATAAAAATTAACATAGGCTCACTATAAAAAATAGTTGGGATTATTTTACAGGGAAATTTGATCTATCTTACTGAAAATGATAAAAAGAAAGGTTCAATCAAACTTACTAAAATCCAAAACAGATTAAACATTATTAGATTAATTTAAGAGTTAATTAAAAGCATCACTAACACTTGTGTATTTACTATAATGAATGGACTCTAGCAAAGAGGCGAGCTTAGGGGAAAAATATAGTACTACTCAAACTTTCTCATAGACTTCAATAGATTATTTGTACATTTTTCATTATGTTTAAATTATTGCAATAAATTTAATTGTTTCACATTTTGAATTTTGTTTGGTTGAAAGAGTTATTATATGTTTTTATTTATGATTCTTCAACAATGTCATTTTCCACTCTGCTATTCCTTACTCCAGTTTTTCCAGTCCATGGGTAGATATCGGGACAAGGCTGACACGTCCTCATGTATCTCACTCCAGACTTGTGCCAAAGATTGCATACCTTAGGGTTGTTACATCTTTTGGGTCGCCCCTTAAACACAATTTAAAAATAATCACTTATTACTGTATTATATAATATATGTGTCAAGACTGATATTAAAATAATTTTATTGTCAATGAATAGTAGTAAATTTCATTAACATATACATTTTATGCTAATATTCTACCTATTTTATGTGAAATAGTATTCATGTTACACATTAAAATAACTTAACACCCATTTTATTTATAAAAATATGTTAAACATGTACCATTAATTCTAAAGTTATTGCAAACAGTTAACAAATCATGATTCACATATAATTAGAGTAGTAATTATATGATAATTAAATGAACTTATATTATATTTAGAGTTAACTAAGTTGCAACAAAATTGGGTATTTAAGGAATTATGAGGTTGAAATGAAATTGAATATTTTCAGTATTAAACTGATTTATAAAATTTCTTTTTCCATAACTTTATTAAGATTGAACCTTCATCCATAGGAACGCTTACATATACATTGTTCTTGTATCTTGTATCTGGTTTGTAAGTGATAGGAGGTTGGTGTTCGAATCCTGGACAGGTGTATAAAGCTGTTTTTTTTTCATTAATAATTTCTTAATTTCTTCCACATAAATGTGATTGCATTTTGTTTAACTTATATTTTCTTCATCTATATCCTACTAATGTAAATATGAAAATAGATAGCCCGGATGTATACTAGTATACTAAGACGTGTTGTATCTAATAGAATAATTGACTAAGCTAGGTAAAAGGTCTACACTGATAAAGTAAAATGAAATTTGGTTTCCTATATTTTTATTATTATTAATAGTGTTTAGAAATACATCTATACAATTAGGTCACTAAAGGCTTTTAAAATAAATGGTATGTCGTACTGTACAGACTCTTGTCTCGCTTTTATCTTAAAATAAACATTTGCTAAAAATTCATAAGATTTGTGAAATGAAATAATAGGTATACACATTATTGTAGAAACATTACACCAAATATCATAAATGATATAATATGCACTGTTACATAGTTACTGTACTCCCTTACTCTATGGCATTAGGAACCAGGAACACTTTTAGAGAAAAATTGAGAAAAGAAAAACATCTTTATCCACCAAAGAGCATAAAAATCAAATTCATTTTCAAAGACCTGAATTAAAATGTATATATATTTGCTTATAGCTAAGAAATTATTAGTTTTATAAAAATATATTTCAAATATAAAATTTGTATCTTTAATATTACTACAACTTTACAAGGATAACATGTTTCTTATCTTAAACAGTTGCGGAGAAATGATGAAAATAGGAAAATTTCCCATATGTAAAGTACCCTCAAAGTCATTTTCATAAGAAAATGAGCATTGCCATCTTGTTTATAGTGATAAACAGTGTCAAGATATAAAATTTAATCAAAATTGCTAAAGCAGATTTTAAGTAAATCGATTTTTTCGCATTTTGACCTTCAATAAACGACCCTTAATTTTATGGTTAGACATCTAATTCCAAAAACTCCTTGGTGGATCTTATGAAAGCCCCAGATACCAAGTATGATCCCAATCGGTAAAATAGTTTTGACTCTAGCTTGAGGTACTGACAGACAGCATCATGAATAGGAACAAAATTAAATTCCCACAGGAATATGCCTTCTAAAAAATCAAATGAATACATAAAATGTAAAGTACAAAGATTAAAAAGTAATAAAAATGTTAAGAATAACTCTCAACATGAGGCAATTATTACCAATTGAATCACTCAATAAAAGTGAGACTCAAATGGAATGTGAAATATTGGCTTGGCATATAAAACAAACTAAACAAATAACTCCATCAGCACTGTATCACAACAAATAATTAAGGTCACCATTAAAATAAATAGCCAGATGTGTAGGTGTATACTTATGACAGTCCACCAAAATGTGATGCACACTAAGGGGGGCATTACAAAGCTAACACTAATGTGGTGGATCCTCTCTTAGTTAAAAAAAACAAAATCTATGGGTCATAAAAATCTTAGACAGAGCCTTGTAAGGACAACTTTCTTTCTTCTAGATGTATGTATGTAACAGGGTCTTTGCAACACACCGTCACTAATGGAGCACACTTTTTATTATGCATAAACTACTTTTATTGTGGTACTAATATCATTTATAATAGCAACTAGGTACTGTTGATTAAAGTGTCATTAGTTTATTCTGGCAAAGAATTTAAAGTAAAATAATATTCTTTCATTATTATGATGTTGCTACTAGAAGAATATAGAACAATTGATAAGCATATTTTAATGCTAACTGTAGAGTAGGGTGTATCGAAAAAAAGCATTTTTGAAATTCAAAATTTTAAGTTGACAAAATTTGTGGTTAAGGCCACATAAGAATCAGAAAAAATTTCAGCATTATAAATTTATATTTAGGTCTCCCGTATTAAGCCTAAAATTTAACTTTTTTTATAAGAAATTAGTGATTTTAGTAATATCTTTACAAATTAATGTTATTGCCAACATTTCTTTCCAAGCTGAAAAAATGTATACTACTGCTCATAAATTGAAGTTGGAAAAAAAAATCAGAGCCCAACTTTAATATTTAAGTTTCCTGCAAATAAGGCTATTCTGTAAACTTTTACACAAAAAATGACTATTGCAGATTATTATAGTTTTTCTGCCAAGTCTCGTAATGAGATATTTTTATTAATGTGTTTAGTTTGATAAAAAAAAACCAAGCAAAAGTTTTGTATTTTCATTATCTGAGAGTCTTGCTTAAACTGCTTTATGGAATGGAGAACAGTACACACTGAAAAACAAAGGATGCCGCTCTAACGTTGCCGCTAGTTAAGTGAGTCATCTATTCATGCTAACCTCACAAATCACATTCCACACACTTTTTCAGTCAGCTCTCGGTAGGTGTAGTGTGTGTGTCACCGTTTACTGGTACGTTCTTATACTTAAAGGTAAATTTAGTGTGATTTTTACTTGCTCTTAAACATGAGTAAAAATGCTTATTTAACAAGAAAAAACACTGAAGTGTCGTTAATAAAACAATAGTTAAATATAAGTGCATTTAGTGTTTTGCCGACTAAATTGGATGTGATGCAGTATTTATAATGGGTACGGAACAATCTAAAATCAGCTGGATGATACCAACCAGAAAAAAGGTGATTGCTGTGAGAGAAGAAGAAGGATGGAAGAAGGATTCAATTCTGGTTTCCAGCACAGATAACATCCTTTTCATGATTTTAAAATTGCATGAGAAATGTGAAAAAATCAAAAAATCATCAGGACATAGCAAGAAAGATTCAAATACTAGCTAAAAGGCGTCTGTAGACAAATTTAAGTCAACTATTTAAATAAGCATTTTGACATATGTTCCTGTAAATGTGATTCAAATAACTGCCTCTGCTCATCTGAAAGAACAGTTTCACCAAAAGAGCGTGGTTTTCTTAATGATCAACAGAATGTGTGGCTAACAATTATTGGGAGTGACGACATAATAGAGACTAGCATACTTAAAAAATGAAGTGAAAGGAAATTTCATTATTTAAAAGGAGCGCTGAGGTGCATCATATAACCAACGGAAAACCTCAACCTTGAAAAAAGAAAATGAATCACAAACAGAAAATGACAATTTATCAGAAACGTGAAGTGGCGAATGTGAAATTGAGAAAACCTCTCCTATTACAGTACAAACAAAAGTTGTTGTTATGGTTTAGGTAAAACAAGAGCTATCACGAAAACTATCTCATTTTCCCAGGGCATGTGACCATAGGGGACTTCTAGCGGAGCAGGAACAGAAATGGCCAGTGTGCTCTTACAAGATATTAATATGATAACTACTGAAGACCAGTAGGAGGTTATCGATAAATCAAAGGTTCACTGTGAAAGGATAAAATCTCGCCAATTCATAACCTCAACCCGTACCTCCAAACTCATAGGACTCTACTTCACTGGTCGAAGGGATCAAACATTATTTTACAAAAAAGATTGTAAGTTGTAAATGAGTCCATGAAATGGTGCAAGAAGAATATATATCAATGGTTGAGGAACTAGGCTCAAAATATTTCAGTCATGTATCTCCTGGAAAAACTCTAGGAAAAACATTGTGAAATCAATGATAGAATTTATTAAAGAAAATTACATTGATGTAACTATTAAAGCCATAGGTTGCGATGGAACAGCAACTAATAGTGGACGCTCAAATGGAGTGATTTTCTTGATTGGAAAGACTTTTAAACCACCAGTACAAGCTGTAATTTGTCTTCTTCCCCTAAACAAATTTCCTCTCCGAAAAGTCATGGTTTCACATGATGTTCTGACAACAGGTCTAAGTGGTTTTAGTGGTCCAATTGGGAAGATTTTGATGAACTGCCAAGATTACCAACCGTTAAGCTTGAAAAATTTGACAGCATTTTACCGGACTTTGACATAAAAGACCTGAGCACCGATCAGAAATAATTGTGGGATATTTGTCAAGCAGTGATATCTGTGTCTTGCCCTCAGAATTTGGCTTTTAGAAATCCAGGAAATATCTCCCATTTGAGATGACTGACGTTAGCAAACAGAGTTTTGTGCCCATACGTTGCATCAAAGGATCCGAGTTCACAGCTAATCAAGTTAGCTGAGTTTGTAGTAAAGGTGTACTCTTGGTTTACTATAAAACGTTACACACCAATCATACATGCATCTACATAATTTTTCAAGATAGTACAATGCAGCCAGTACTTTGAAGTTGAACTGAAGACTATTGTCCATTCAACAATGGTTCACCCAGATCACATTCTTTTGTGAATGCTGTTTGACCAGTGGAAACCTATTAGATTTCTTGCTTTCAAGAGGATACAGAAAGCTCGGCAAACTACAAACAAAGAAATGAGGAGCTTCAAACAACCGAATGTTAACTATGATGCAGAAGATCATATTGATCTTATTGACTGGCAGTCTACCACTGTTACAGCCCCTTGTAGCCAACTTAAGCATTGAATAACTTGAGGTGATTGCCGAAACTGCCATTAATGACAGGAAAGAGTTCGAAATTCATTTGCACACTCAAGCGGCAGAAAGAAATGTCAAGGTTACTGAAGCTTCAAGGCATGTATGTGGCCAAAAGGAGCGGGATGGATTCAACAGGGCAAGACTAATTGACTGGAAAATTCTACCCTAATTTGAGACGAAAAGCCACTTCATGCCTCATACTACTACAACTACTTTGGAGTAAATCACAAGTAAGTCTGAAAGACAAATTTTTAACTTCTCAAATAATCAGTTTTATTTTTAAACAAAGTCATTTAATTAATATTATTCAAATATTAAGGACTTTCCCTTAAATAATTATTGATCAAAACCCTACCTAATGTTAATTCTTCTTGTTACTGGTTAAGGAATGCAGAACATAGCTATTACGCCACACCAGTAAACAAAGGTTTTAAAACGAGGTTCTAATGGTTTTTTATATGTCTACTTATGGCCAACAGCATCAATTGTTTGACTTGAAAGAATATTTTTAAACAAGAATATTTTGAAAAGAATTCAAAAAAGGCCTGATTTTGCTTTAAAAAAAAAGTAGAACTTTAGGCCTCATGCAGGAAACCTAATTGTTAAATAAAGTAAGCTCTGATTTATTTTTCCAACTTCAATTTATGGGCATTAGCATACATTTTTCTGCTTGGAAAGAAATTTTAGCAATAACAGTAGTTTTTAAAAATACTATTAAAATCACTAATTTCTTATAAAAAAAGTAAAACTTTAGGCCTAATGAGGGAGTCCTAAAGATAAATTTACGAGGCTGAAATTTTTTCTGGTTCTTATGTAGCCCAAACCACAACTTTTTATCAACTTGAAATTTTGCATTCCAAAAAACGTGTTTTTTCAATACACCCTACTGTAGAGAATAAGTGATATTATTATCTTAAGAAACTACAGCATTAAACCTTCTAAGTAAACTATACAATAAAATGTGTGAAAACAGCTGAAGATGATATTTAAAGTGTCAACAAAATCTCAATGAACTATGTTTGGAACAAGAAGGCAAAGTGTACAACAAAAGCGACATAAAAAATCCTGACAACACACAAGTTTTAAATGATTATTAGTTCAAGAATTGATTGAATCAATCATTTATATTATCTGTTGTATATTATAAAATGTTATATAACTAGAGTAGTTGAGTCACATGACTAGCTCAGCAGTTCTGAAATATTATGCCCCATATATAAATGAGTAGTGATGGGCACAATCGAGTAATTACTCGATTCTCTTTAAAAAGAATCGCGTAATTGAATAAAACTACTCGAGTAACTTTTAGCAAATCCTCTATTCGAATCGTCCCGTGGCAATATGATGGACAACATTACTAGAAAGCCTTGCAATGGAATACGATACTAATAACATGTCAATAATCTCTTCCTGTAGATGGCAGTAGACACTGCCAGTGACCCCCCCCACCCCTTATTTTCAGGTTTCACGTTGCATGTACAGTCAATATTAAAGTATGCGTTTTAAGAAGTATCTCACAACAAAAAGTTTGTGCTCTTTTTAATAAAATAAACTTTTATTTATACATTCATGTAAAATAAATTGATAATAGTTGTACGTTTTTAAAAGTGAAAACCGTTTTTATTTTTTTCTATTTTGTAACTTACTCTAATTAGTTTCAATTTATATATAATCATATTTTACTAAGGAGAAATTATAATGAAAATAATTAAGAACTACAATAATTAGTTTCGTTATATGCGATTGTGGAAATAAGACTGCCGAGGTGCTGAGTAAAAAGAAATGAGTAACTTTCATGGAGTATTTTTAAAAAGAATCGGAAATGTCATACGCTTAGTTAGCATGCTTTTCGATTGTGTACCTTACATCTGCAAGTAATTTGTATTTAGAATGCATGTGCAACATTTAAACCATAAAGGGTCAATTTTGCGTAGCAGAAGAAAGTGTTGATGAAAAATGAGCTCTAAGGTAATATGCCTTTTAAATGGAAATAGCATAGTAAAAAATCCAGCCAATAAGGTCGATTCTCACTTATCTGGTAAGAAAAGAGAAAATAAAAGAATAACAAGGTTCTAGTAAAGTTACTCGAGTAATCCCGGAAGAATCGAGTACTCCCGATTACACAACACAATCGAGTTACTCGATTATTTTTACTTGATTGTGCCCATCACTATAAATGAGTGCAGAGAAGGAGAAGAGGCTTTTTGTTTATATTCAATTATGTCTTGTATATTTTATAGCCAAATAAAGAAATAACTAAATACAAACATAACATGGTGCCAGAAGTGAACGGCGTGTTTGTTAAATTAGTTTTCTAATGGAGAGCTGGACATGAATATACGGTCAAGTGCATAGCCTTAAAAACTGTGTTAGTAGTAAAACGGAGTTTTTGATGTTGCGTCATTGAAGTTTGCATAAAAAATAAGACTTAGGTCTTGAAGAATAAGATAATCATAATTAACACCGTTTTTCGCCCACCACAACCATTAGAACTAACCGGTAATGTATCAAAAAACTGGCGTAAGTTCAAACAAAGATACACACTGTTTATGAAAACAGTAGGAAAAACGAAAGCCGAAGAAACTACTAAAATAGCCATTCTACTGAATTTGATTGGTGAAGATGGACTTGAAGTCTACAACACATTTAAGTATGCAACAGAAGATGAGGATAAACTTGAAACTATCCTAAAAAATTTTGAAGCATACTGTCAACCACTAAAAATGTAATTTTTGAAATATATAAATTCTTCATTGTCTACTAGAAAGAAGGATAAACGTTTGACAGCTTCCTAACGGAATTACAAACCTCTGCATTTACATGCAAATTCAAATAAGAGGATTCTCTCATAAGGGACAGAATCGTCTTGGGAATCCAAGATAATAATCTTCAAGAATGCATGCTTCGAGAGCCGAACCTAACCCTAAAGAAGACTACAGAGTTCTGTAGAGCCACTGAAGTCAGCAGACTATGGGTGAAAGCCCTTCAAGAAAAAAGTGTAGAATCAGAAGGTGCATAATAAAAGTGTCAAAGCTGTAAAAAGGCCCTGTGATAATAATAGGCCTAGTGGAAGTGAAAGTGTTCAAAGTTATGAATGTAAAAAATGTGGTTACACACACAAAGCTAGAGGTTGTCCAGGATTTAGGCAGGTATGTTCTAAATGTGAGCAATTGAATTATTTTGCTAAGCTATGCAATTTTAAACCTAGAAATAGGTATGTACATGAAGTGCTAGAAGTTGACCCAAATAATGTAATAGAAAAGGACCAAATATCTAATGGAGACTGGAAAAGTGAAGCAGGACCTAGGCTAGAAAGTGAATTTTATAATCATTTGTTTATTGATAAAAATCAAACAGGCCTAACTAATATTGATTTCTTAGAACTAAATTCTGAGGTTAAAATTGACAGCGTAGGAAACACTGTTTCTTGGTTTGAAACTATTTTGTTGGATGAACAAAAAGTTAAATTTAAATTGGAGAGAGGAGCATAAACTAGCATACTTCCCTTAAGTGTGTACAATAAACTAGAGAACAAAAACAAGTTAACTAAAACTAATGCTATAATGGTAGATTTTGGGGACAAAAATAAAATTAAGCCTGAGGGAATAGTAATAATAAATTGCTCTTCTTGTAATGAACCAAATCAGCAGATTAAATTTGTGGTAGCAAATGTAAATTCAGTACTATTGCTAGGCTTAAGAGATTGTATTAAACTTATCTTGTTAGCAAAAATAGGAATAAGTGATATTACAGAGCATATATATAAGCAAAGCAGATGTTATCGCTAAGCATACTGAAGTTTTTAATGAACTCAGGAAGTTTCCTGGCAAACTTGACATGGCATTAAAAGATGATGTCATTCCAAAAATACAACCTCCTAGGCATGTGCCTCTAAGCTTGCACACTAAACTCAAAAATACTCTAGATGATCTAAAAGAAATATATATTGTTACAGATGTTACTAAACCTACTGAGTGGGTCAATAGTTTAGTTATAGTGGAGAAACCTAACCACACATTAAGACTATGTTTAGACCCTAAATATCGTAATAATGTGATAAAGAAGGAACAGTTTTTGATTCCAAAAGCAGAAGAAATAATGTCAAGGTTAATTGGGAAAACAGTGTTTTCAGTGTTAGATATGACAGAAGGCTTTTGGCACATAGAGTTAAATGAGCCTAGCTCATATTTGTTTACCTTTATTACACCATTTGGAAGGTATAGGTTTAAAAGATTACCCAATGGGCTATGTTCAGCCCCTGAAATTTTTCAAAAAGAAACTTTGATAATTTTGGTGAAATTGAAGGATGTGAAATCTATTTTGATGATCTAATTATTGGAGGGTCTAGTGAAAAAGAGCATGATCAGATTTTAAATAAAGTCTTACAAAAGGCTAAAGCAAACAATGTGAAGTTTAATAAAAACAAGTTTTAGTTTAGAGTAAAATCAGTAAACTTTATAGGACAAATTGTTTCTAGTGAGGGAATTATACCTGATCCTGATCATGTCAAAGCCATTATATAGATGGAAAGACCTAAAAGTATAAAAGAGTTAATGAGGTTACTGGGGATGCCAAAATACTTATCACAATACATACCTAATCTATTTAAGATAACTGCGCCTTTGTGTTATCTTATTACTGAACATGAACAAGCACTTAATCTTTTAAAAATTGAGTTAACCAAAGCACCGGTATTAGCTATATTTGATAGTTCCAAACCGTTAACGTTACAATGCGACTCCTCTAAGGATGGCCTTGGAGTTTGTATTTTACAAAATGGACACCTTGTCTTGTATGGATCGAGAAGTCTTACAGAAACTGAACAAAGATATGCTCAGATAGAAGAAGAACTTTTAGCCATAACCTATGGCCTTGAAAAGTTTCACCAGCTAACCTATGGCAGACTTGTACATGTTCAAACCGACCACAAACCTTTAGTAACCATTTTAAATAAAGACATTTCTAAAGTTTTTTCTAGGTTGCAAAGATTATTGCTTGAATTAATTAAGTATCAAATCAAAATTGCTTATGTAATGGGTAAACAAATGTTTATGGCAGATACCTTATCTAGAGCTTACTTAAAAGACCCAGTTAAAGATGATCCACAATTAACATATGTAGTTCACTCACTAAGTAACTACTACCAATGGCTGTGGGAATAAAAACTAAGTTCAAAATAGAAACAGAAAAAGACCCGAATTTAAGTTTGCTCAAATATTTTTTTGTAAATGGCTGGCCAAACCCAAAATCCAAATGCCCTAATATTGTTAAATTTTACTTTAATTTACAGGACAAAATTACCGTAGAAGATGATTTGTTATTTTTAGATGATAAGCTAATTGTACCAATTTCATTAAGAAAGGCCATGAAAGTCATTTAGGGATTGAAAAATGTAAATCAAGAGCACGACAAGTGCTATTTTGGCCGGTGTATGTGCAAATAAATCCAAGAAATTGTACTTAAGGGTAAACTATGTGAAAAATTTTGCAAAACTAATGTCAAACAACCGATAACTCACCATCCACCACCTGACAGGCCCTGGCAAAAATTAGCCACAGATCTATTATAATTTGGGTCCGATGAGTATTTGGTTGTAACTCATTATTTTACTAATTGGATATAAAAATAAACTTTAAAAAGTAAAACAGCTAATCATGTAATTCGAAAACTCACATATATATTTTCTAGATTTGGAATACCAGACATTTTGATCTCAGATAACATACCTTGCAACAGTTTAGAATTTAGAAATTTTGCCATAGATTTTGATTTCTTACCTGTAACCTCAAGTCCACTTTACTCTCAGTCTAATGGACTTGCGGAAAAGTCAGTTTCAATAGCTAAAAATATTCTTCGAAAAAGCTTACGAAGGAGGTCAAAATATTTTTATACCATTCATGGAATACAGAAAGACTCCAATTAAAGATAAAACTTATCTCCAGCACAACTTATGTTAAACAGAAGGATTAAAAAGTAAAATACCCACCTCATCTAACCTACTTAAACAAAATAATTATGATATAAATATCAAAGCTAAACTCATAGCAAAAAACAATAAGACAAAGATGTGGTATGATAGGGGTGCTAAAGATTTACCTGATTTACAACCTAAAGAATCACTTTTGATACAAAAAGACAAATTTTGGGAACCAGGTCAAATAGTAAACAAACACTTCATGCCCAGATCTTTTATTGTAAAACAAAGTGATGGCAGGGAAATTAGAAGGAATAGGAAAGGATTAAGGAAGTCATTCAATCTACTTCCTTCCTTTCATAATCCAGAGCCCAGCATAAATGAGCCAATCCCTCAACCTCCAATATGTAGTCCTAGACCCATCCAACCTGCGACTATTCCTACAATACAGCAAACCAGTCCTCAACCAAAGTCACCTCCATCACTAACTATGCCTGAACTTGCATCTCCTAAAATAACTTCCAGAGCTGGTAGGATAATAAGAAAACCTATGAGACTAGATTTATAAAAATAAGAAAAGTGTTTTTTTTATATACCAGTGTAATGTTTGAATTAACTTTGTTGGAGGGGAGATGTAGTATATTATAAAATGTAATTTGACTAGAGTAGTTGAGTCACACGACTAGCTCAGCAGTTGTGAAATATTGTGACCCATATATAAATGAGTGCAGAGAAGGAGAAGAGGTTTTTTGTTTATATTCAATTATGTCTTGTATACCTCATAGTCAAATAAATAAATAACTAAATACAAACATAACATTATCCCTTTTAGTTTTTTATTCCTATATCACTATGGCAATAAACAGTCATGTTTTGATTAGTAGTTATTCTAGTGTAGTATCCATGCTCTAATAATTTTATATTTTCAATTTTAATCCACTTTAGTTTGATTTCATGACTGCATTTAATTACTAGAATTATAGATTGTCCAAATTTAATTACAGAAAGGGGTGAATTATTTTAAATTATTGTGTTTCACAAATATTATGTGGCCTATTTTATAGTTGTATCTCATATGGTTTAAGTTAAACTAAAATATTTTCCCCACTTATCCCCTTCCCTTTCTAGGTGCATCACTTAATGCTTCTTAGATGACATGAAAATCACATGTTGATTTGAAAATTGATATTAATATACCTAATTAAGTTAAAATAGATTCATGGTATGTATTAACTGGAAGAAAAATGTTATTTTGGCTATTGTAAATGGAATTTGCTTAAATGTTTGTTGAATATGTCAAAATTCCAGAAAATTAATAAAATACCTTGACTTTCCCCAAGCAAATTTCCTGTTATTTCACTGTTTTCCAGGTCGTTGGATATTTCTTTGACTCTTTGAGTATATGTTTTTCAGAAATATATAATAATAATAATAATAATAATAATAATATGTGTGTAAATGTAATATACTATATATTAAGTCATTTTGAATTAGCCTAAAAAATTGTGCTAATCCAGGTTAATTTATGATCAAATTATGACCATCAGATTTTTATAAAAATAAGTTATATTGTGAACCAATTTATACACCAGCCAGTATTACTGTGGATTTTATATGACTTAATGAAATACTATATTTAGACATATATGGCACATTTCACTCACTTGATAGTCACATTGGAAAGGTGGAAAGTTGTTTATTCTAGACAGAGGAGTGGGGTCTCTAACCCACTGTATAGCTTGCCAGTTCGACACCAACCAGACATCTTTCATTGCGACTAAGGTATCAAGGAAAGCAATGAAACCTTCCTTGTGATGTATCTGTGTGAACCACGCAGCATGGTAGAACAGACCAAAAGGTGCTCTGCAAATATATAAAGAAAATCAAATAAATATCAAACATTTGCATATATATTACATAACTTCGGTTGGGGTATTCTATTTCTCAACATAAAGTACCGGTACCCTTGTATTTAAAAATAATGTTATGTCTAGATCACCACCACAATAAATATATTTATGTAGTCTTTCTATCAATCCTTGTTATACATTTGAGAAAGTGGGGAAACTAAAATAATATCAAACGGAAAGCCATGGCTTACTTTATGGTGTGATTATCTCTCTAATTAGGGGATTACAAGAAAATGTTCAATACTTTCAACTATGATTTTGATATAGAAAACACTTTTTTATATTACTATGCAATTAATTAAGAAAACTTAATAGTGTTTATATGAATTAAAGATAGTTATGAATGGGGTGTATTAAAACACATAAAGAGATATGACTAGAGTCCGATTTCTAAAGATTATGAATGTAAGAAGTTAATAAATACTATATTTGCACATTTTTCTGAGATTTAATAGTTTAATTTATACCCTGAAAGGTATCAAAAGAAACTAGTTTTATTACACTATGGTGTATCTTGCACGATCAGGTCAATTAGTGTCACCAGTCAAGTTAAGATTGCTACTCCTGAGGGTAAACAGGTAGATGGAACTTTTGGTATGCCTACATTTCTCTTCTAAACATTATTGTAAGATAATTGTTATGTGACAGTTGGTAACATTGAACCTACATTAGTGTTGTTTTGTATTTATTTAATAACCCATATAACAATTATAATTAGTTCTAGTTTTGATTTTGAAGAAATTGTTTTGTGCAATATGCACTTTCATTAAAGTATTTTATAGTTATTTAGTCTCAAGCTAGTTTTAAAATTGACTGAGAATCAACTGAAAGCTAGCTACTCCAATGGAAGGAATGTGACAAAGTTTATTATGTTAGTCTTGTGCTTATCAACAGCCAATTGGTTGTCGACAGACCAAGGGCTAATAAGAAATGTAATAACAAGAAATCTTGAAAAGTGATGGTTATAAAGTACTGAGAACTGGCTGTGAACCACCAGCAGGAGAGCATTGTGTTCGGGCTCTAAGAGTTTTAAACAAACTCAAGGATATAGTGTGTTCATATTGTTTACTGGTTTAATAATATGAATAGTATTCTACGGTAAACAACATATGTGGAATAGTTTAAAATTAAAAACCCTCTAAGCTGAGCTCAGTCTGTGTTTAATATATTTATTATGTATTGTATAGGCCTAAATAGCTAAGTGTAATATTTAAAAAATATGTTTGATATAGTTAATTCTTATGATACCCAAGTATGGTAAGTTAGTTATATTAATACTTTTACTTTACTCTTTCATTTGGTTAAAAACTATTAGTAAGAATTTTTTTTTTTTCAGTGGCGCATCCAGGAGTTTACTTAGGGGAGGGTGGGCATGTGTGTCATAGCTATTATATCAATCCCCTGAAAATATTAATCAACATATTTTAGTTTAAGATATATTTTTTTAGAGAAATTACACACACACACACACATGTATATACAGGTTGTTAAAAAGGGGGTTCAGAAATTATAGATCTTGTTGTACACATTAACATGAGTAGAATGATTTTAATGATGTTACATGACCTTTAGTTGGGTCAATACGTCGGTAAACTACAACAACAACAACAACAACAACAACAACAATAATAATAATAATAATTAAAGCGTCTTAGAAATTATAGGCCCACAAACCTACTCACATAGAAGTAAAGGCAATTTTGTATTTTAGTAATAAAAATAAATGGTACGGTGAACCATTCAGACTTTCTCTCAATTTTATCTTGAAATGGACATTTACTAAAAACTCGTTATTATTTGTGAAATAAAATAATATACACTGTTACTTACTCTATGCAAGGGTGGCTTAAGGGCCGTGCGAACCGGGGTGCCAAACAGAGCTAGACATGACATAACGTTGCCTGGGCGTGATATGAAAATAACCCCCAAACATATAACTTCAAATCTAACGTAGCTTGGGTGGGATATGAACATAGTCCCCAAACCTCCAAACCTAACATAACCTGGGCATGGTATGAAAATAGTCCCCAAATATAACGTAGACAGGGTGTGATAGTGGAGTTGCTAAGCATAACGATTGTTCAATTTTTGATACTAATATGAAATTTTAAACATTAGTATAATTTTGTGGTGAGTAAAATATAATCTAGTGCCTCTTAAAAAGTTATTTTACATTTGCCAGCTTGAAATAATGGCGCCCTAAAACTATTTTTTTGCAATAATAACATAAACCATCCATAATGTCAAAGTGTTTGTTAAACTTATAATGAAAAATAGAGGATGACATTGTCTCCAAAACCGGTTCTTATAGTTTTATTTGATATCTTAACAGTTTTTGTACATCTTGAAGTGAAACGTTAAGCGTATAGTTAACATTTGTGGAGTTTCCCCTTCAATTATTTTCCTAACACACCCAGGCTAGTTCACAAATAAAACACAAAAATAAAAATTACTACAACATGTTTCAATAATGAGATAATCCCGGCAGTAATATAAAGATCAATATTACTACAATATGAGGCTAACTATTTCAAGAAACAACTTGTGAATGATCTTTTAAACAGAAATATCTCATGGACTGCAGACTACTTGGGTTTCTGTGATAACACAGCTGGAGTAACCGCTGTGTGTTGCGCGAACTGTGGAGGCGGGCTATCACCCGTTATTGTCAACTAAGCTACACTTCCATACAAAGTTTTGATCCCGTGAGCCAACTTGGAATTTCAGTGCATATTTTTATGTCATAGGGTTATTCAATTAAACATTGCATTTTTAAGTCTGAATATGTTTTGTAGTCTTAAATATACACATCTATAAATCGTATGAATACTAATATTTAATACTTATAGATGAATTAATATCAATAAACAATTGTTGAATTGTGTTGATTTTAAGGGAACTTTAAGTATATATATAGAATATGCTTCTAGATATGGTAAAATCCAGATTTATCAAATAGGTATAGTATTAAAGATAGTAAATTTCAATTTTCAAATTTTTATTTTAAAAAGTGTGGCATTAATGTAGTTTCGGAAAACGTAAAAATTGAAGTTTCTTACCCTCATAGCTCGTTAATAAATATACATAAAAATAAATTTATGGTGTATAACATTTCATAGGAGAAAAGTCATTTGAATGACGAAAAAAATAATTCTGTACTGATGACCTTAACTTGTTGTTTAGCCTCTTTGTTGACTTTTTTCCATTTTTTCTTTCTTCTATTTTCAGTTGCATTTATGTTGCTAACGAGTATTTTCTTGCAGTCCTCTTCACTTTTCTAACATTGCCATATAGCACTTTCAAAAATATATTCTTAACATTATTCCAATTTCCCTCGACACTTATACTCGCTTCTGTCATCTCACTTAACTTTGGTGCTGTTGAATTTATCACAGTGTCACTCTTGTTTCTTAATTTTTTAAATCCCACCTTGGTTTTCTCTTACTCATCTTCCTGATCCTCTTCAGTCTTGTTTCAATGTACACCACCAGCAGGTTGGGGTTCGAATCGATGTTGACACCTGGCAATGTCTTCACATCCTTTACTCCATTCCTGAATCGCTGTTTAGCAAGGATGTAGTCTAGTTGGTACCTGATGATGTGTCCTGAGATCTTCCGTGTGTATAATTTTGTATTCTGTTTTTTGAAACAGGTATTTGTCACCATCAGGTTATTTGACTGGCAGAATTCGATAATCATCTGACCTTAGTTGTTTTTATTCCCCAGTTCTTGTGGCCCTATGATCTTCCCGTCCTTCTCCGAACACAGTGTTCCAATCACCCATGATGATGATGACTTTCCATCTTCCTTCATGTTGAAGGATTACTTCACTTTCATCAAATATTTCTCCTACCTTGACATCCTCATGGTCAGTTGTTGGCATGTACACTTGTGCAATCTGATTATCACTGGCTCAGCAATTAATTCACAAATATTTATCTAACAATAGATTACACAACTTTAGTAACTTTTTTCACCACTTCATTTTTCATCACTATTAGATTCAAATAGTGTTTTTTTTTAATATTTCTAATTGAAAATTGTTTTAGAGCTATTACACTGCTTATAGGTGGTTCACCCCCAATTTAATCATAAGACGAATTATCAACCAAACCTCAGACCATTAATTTAACACTTAACTGAATGCATAAAAAATATAATAAACATATTTTAATAAAACATGACAGATTTCGGTGGTCACAATAGACTTAACTTTTGATGATGAGGAGATCGGGGTTAAAATTCCATTAGGTTAGGGTTTCCCTTAAATGGTTTTCCACTAACCCTCAAATAAATGGGGATACACTTAATCTAAATTCATTCTTACTTAATGTGTTATAATATAGTACACACTCGCATAATTAATTCATTCGTATAATCCCAACAGGTAGACACTGTGCAAAAAATATGTTAACAAACATATAATTTATAATAATTCTATTTTATATTCATTTTTACTTTCTCGCTATCTTACAGCTAGAGAAAGTATTGTGATTATCAAAAAAATCGAACTCGAGATTTTGATTAATTTCAACATTTCATAACACCCCGAATCCGAAAAAGTTGTTTATGAATTTCCATCTTTTTGTCTGTCTGTTTGTACCTCGAACTAAAGCCTAAACTATTTTACCGATCGGGCTTAAACTTGGTATCTAGGGTTTTTATAGGGTTGCCCCGAGGGCTTTTTGGAATTGGCTAGCTAACCCTAAAATTAAGGGTAATTTACCGAAGAGCAAAAAGAGTAAAAATTGATTTTCTCAAAATTGGTTCTAACGATTTTGATTAAATTTCATTTCTAAGCATTGATCAATAATATAAACCAAATTGCTACTCTTATTGTTTGTTGTTGGCAAAATGACTTTAAGGGTTCCGGTCTGATGCATAAATTCTAATTTTTTATTACTTCTCTTAAACCATTTAAGAAATGAAATTATTTATTATTGCTAATATGTAGGTCTATTTATAACACAAAAGTTTTATATGAAACATATTTTTATAAAACGAATATATTCAAGCTAAACGCAAATATATATATATTTTTTAACTTTTAAAACACTAAAGGTCAAGTATTGCGACCGTAAAAATAATCTAACCCGATATGTTGATGGTTGTTGACATTTCATGACCCCCTGAGCCCAAAAAAGTGGTTTTTGCAATGCTGTCTGTCTGTTTAACCTTAAAATAAAGAGTAGTTTAATAAAGGGCGAAAAGAGAAAAATCCTATTTCTCAAAATCGGCTATAGCAATTTTGATTAAAATTCGTATCTAGGCATTGCTTAAGATTATAAACATAATTAATATTTTCATTTTCCTATGAGAATGACTTTTAGGGTACTTTACAGAAGTGGAAATTTCCTTATCTATACATCATTGCAAAATTGTAGTACTTTTAAAAATAAAAAACTTATATTTGAAACATTATTATACTACTATAAAACCACATGGCTGACTCACTCACTGACATTGATGTTTATCCACTTATAAGATGAGCTAGAAAATTGAACTGACTGAATTGTAACTGACGGAAAAAAAATAAAATAAAATAAATTAACCCCTGAAAAAAAAGGCAAAGTGGCAGAGCAACTTTAAAGTGAGTGTGGCCCTTTCTTTGGAGTTTCTTGTGGCTAAACGGTAAGACCTATCAAAAAACAGCTCTGGAATTACATTAGTTTACATCAACTTGGAAAGAAAACGCAACAAGCAAAGTGATTATCTTCAGAAAACCAACAGTGTCGGAGATATTGGCAAATATATTAATACTATGCTGTGAGCTTTAGTTGTACAGAGATACTACTTAAGTTTTAACATAATAATTCTCTAATTCCATAGAGTAAGTCGATAAGTAAGTCTCTCAAAGTGTTTGTGTTTTGGGTAAATATCTCTATTTTTAAACAATGGAGTGAGAAAGTCCGTGTGGAGTTCCTTACCATTTATTCATCCTATGTTAATCATATTCGAATTTGAGATTTGGGATATGTAGGCAGAGTGAAGATTCAGATTAAAAATTATGATTCGTAAAATACTAAATTTGATCTAACTCTAAAAAATATAATTGCAATTTCAAAAAGAACATTTTTTATCTATGCCAATTTTTACTAAAATAGATGTTGTAATAATAATAATAATAATAATAATAATAATAATAATAATAATAATAATAATATTAGCACCGCGTCTTACTACCCGTTCGGGTTGTACGCCTTAAGTACTAATTACGCTAATGGATTAGGAATTGTAAAGGTTGAATTAGAGGAAGTTAACCCACATTTGCGTGGAGGGAGAGTGGAAAACCATTTAGGAAAAACCACCCCCAGTTCACCCGACCGAGATTCGAACCTCGATCTCCCCGTCCTCAGCAGTCGAGCTCAACATGACTAGCGTGTTAGCCAACTACGCCACCGAGGCGGGTAATAGATGTTGTAGATATCCAATATAAAAAGAATGAAACAAGAAATAAACATACAACTATTCACGTCAACACCAAAGATCAACATGTTTTATTTTTATTTATTTTACTTAAATAAATGTGTTCACCCAGGCTTTTTTTAATACGCTGTTTTAATACAACTTTAAACTCAACCACATTGAGAGATGAATGATTTATGCGCACAACATTCACATGAACAAAATTTCTCTTTTAACATTGCTCTAGCCCAGTTACCTTTAAACAGGGTTAAATTTAGCTAACAAATCTGCTTGATTGAATGAATATGTTTTGAGAAATATTTTTGTGGACACAATCGCCAAGCTAAAGGTAAAACATGATTTTTATATATTAAGAAAAACAAGTCCTTAGATATTGAATAAAACTAATATAAAAAAAATACTCATGCAAAACATACTAAAAATATATGTGGAGTCAAATACCTATTTGTTGTGTAGTGGCGCTCAAAATTTTTTATCAGCATTTTATATACTCCATCAGCAGTTGGTGGATTGCTACAAGCATCACCCATGGAACAACGACCCCCATTCAAATCTTGCCACATTACCATAGGTACTTCCCACACTCCTGTAAAAGTAATAAATAGAAGGGATGATGAAATTATACATGTAACATTGGTGTTGATATGATATATACACTTGAAGAGTAGATTACACTTTAGTCACTGCTTGCTGATTTTATTTCTAATTCCTACAAAGTCAGTGGTGTATTAATTTGAAGCTTAAATAGACCTGGGCCTAGAGCTGCAAATTTTGAAAGTCAGCAAAATTTCTTATTATAGAGAAGGAGACAAAATAGAACTATTTTTTTTATCAATAGTGATCACATAAATATGAAAGACATAGCACAAGATTGTCAAACACAAAAGATTATGGTCTGTCGAATAGAGGTCCGCATACCCTTTGTCCCCTCACAATCTATATCCACTTTGTATTTATTAATAAAACTAATAACAGCAATTAAAAAATAATTTTAAATGATCAATGTAAGTTTTTATTAGACAAATTCTCAATAGCTATCTTTGTTTCATTAAATATTATATTTTTAGATGATCATATAAGTAAAGTGCATTTAAGCACATCTTTGCTGAATAATGTTTGGACATATGAATGTAAATGGCTACAATGAATGCATTACACAATTATGTCTTAAATATATTTACAGTGCTCACCTTATCAAACATTTAATAGGTTGTAATATAGCAATAATACTCGATAAAAGCAAATTCAAATAACAAATCAAGTTTAAACAATATACAATATTTTTTATAAAGCTAAAATCGTATTGTTGGCTGTTAGCTCAAAAGGCACGAAGGCATAAGCCCTCGCATGAAACAAAAAAATAAATAAAAAAAATCTTTACAAAGATTTGATTCCTAGATTATTATGTAACACCTTAGAGTTGCAAACAGTCAGCTTTCTTGTCACAGTTTTGACATGCCAAAAATAAATATACATAAACCTCCTGTTTCTTCAATAGGTCTGAACTACTCTTTCAATCTTCTTAATGGCATAGGCTTCAAATGAGTGAAAGAGGAAACTCCATCAGTGTCAAATAATTTTTCTCTTATTTCTTGATTTTTTAATTTATTTTATCTTAATCTTTGAAAATATTTAAAGACATTATTTTTGCCCATTGTTTTGTCGCAGTCAATCATTAATAAACAATTTTTTTACAGCATTTAATATTATAGTCATATACATTAACTTTAAGGCATTCTAGTTTTACATTCTAATATTTTAATACTCCTTAATTTTTTAAATCACAATCTAACTATAATGACAAGTAAAAATAAAAATGTGATGGCTACCTAACTGTGGTGCTAGTGCAACTAACGATACCATAGTATTTAGTCAAACTTCTCTGTCTACAATGTTGCCATCTATTTGTTCTCAAATATAGCGTGAAATTAACAATTTTAGATAATATTTTTTAGCACCACGTCATACCACCCATTTAGGTTATACACTTATGTATTAATTACAATAATGGTTTTAGAGATGAGGTAGGAAGTGTACCCGCATTTATGCGAAGAGAGAGAGAGAGGAAAACCAGTTTGGGAAAATCACCCTCAGTACACCTGACTGAGATTCAAACCTCAATCTATCAGTGATCAGCATTCTAGTCAACTGCAAGAGTAGCACGTTAGACTCTGAGGCCACCGAAGCGTGTTTTTTTTAAAATAATTGAGCTAAAAGTGAGGTAAAAATAAATGTTATTCTTTGCTCTATACACCCCATAATTCTGATAGAGTAATGGGGAACTGGTTCAATCTTAAGTGGTAGAAAGAATTTTGTTATTAATAATTATTAATATACTTGGCGCCAGGTATACTGTATGTGTATTGAACTGAGCATATTTAATAGTCTATGTTGAGGTTATTTTCACTTAGTATGTTTAACTCATAAGTTATTAATGTTTTCATCTAAGGGGAATAAATTAAGAGTGTAGTTTAGAGGATATCTAAGCTAATTAGTTTAATTAAAGGGTTAGGAAACAAAAGTGATAAATCCCATATAAGTAAAACCAGACCTCGTTCACCTAACAGGAATTCAAACCCCGATATCCCCTTTACTGGCACAATATTTAATGTGGTCCCAATGTCATTAACCACATCATAGCTCCTGATATCTAGGTTCATTTATTTTAGGTACGTTATAATTTTTAATTGCATACACATACCATTTTTTCTTTAATATAACTTAACCCCAACCTTTCACCAAATCATTAGTTCCCTCCATCTCACAAAGCCACAAGCATAAAAACGACATAGCAAACAAAATATTATTTTTAGAAAATTTAATGATAGTAATTTTAAACACGTCAACCTGTACCTTTTAAATATTGATATTAATGTAACAACTTAGTATTACAATGTTTAAAAAAATCCTTTGTTTAGTTATGTGCTATAAATAGTTATTGTAAAAGAACAATTTTTTAAAAAATATTCTACCTGGATATGATCGTGTTGGGCATGGGGGAATCATGCAATCGTGGAATAACTTGTAGTCCAGTGTATAAGGAAAACTAGGAGGTCGATTTTCATATACAGGCATGGACGAGTCGTATGTAAAGTTGGAGTCATACAACATCTTAAACATTTTGTTTCCACCAACCTGTACAATGGATACGAAAAAATATAATATAAATTACTTTTATTTAAACAAGGTTATATATAGTAAAATTAATAATTTGGTAGACTGATGGTAAGATATTCCTTTAATATGTTCCTATCTAAGTGTCATATCATTCTTTACAATTTTCCTTTTCTCCCTTTTGTTTTTTTGTTTCCTCTTTTAGAAAGTTATGTTGGGCGTTTCATTCTCCATCCTGATTGAATGTAGCCTATGTCAGGGAATTGGGCGATAATGATTAATTTTCTTCAAAAGGCAGCCACTACCCCATGGTTCAATGGCAGCAGTGTAAATTGTGAACCGAGTTACTCTTTTAATTATAAAAGCCATATTTTGTTCGTTCCTTTTATATGTTTCTAAACACCTTTCCGGTACCTTCTTCAAAATATAATACTGATATTTTGGGATATTTGGACAAAATGGATAATATTTAATTGCAGAAAAAACATGTAGATATTAAAATAAATAATACAAAAATATGTATTTACTATGTTTATAGTTGTTTTAAATGATTTAAGGTTTATCACACTGAGACACTGGTGTGTTACACTTCATTGTCAATTAATTGGGTATAATTTTTTTTATTATTTAAAATTGACTCTAGGGATGAGGAACTATTGTTTGTGACAATGGGTACAAAGTATGCCCTATACAGCATTTCCTTACACTTCAAGGGCACTTCTCTTCTCCATATCAGGTCTCTTACATGCCTAAAGAACAACTCTCCCTCCACTGTCCTCTTTTTATTAGTTCCTCTCTACTTCCACTTTTTGCCTCAATCATGCTTCCAAGATATTTTACGTTCTGTATTTTTCTCATCTTTACGCCTCCAAATTTATAGTTTTAATAGGCCTTATCCTCTTCCTTGTCATTACCATCACTTCACACTTTGCCATACTAGATTGCATTCCACTCTTTCACTTCCTCATTCCATTCTTGAAGATGTTCCTGTACTTCCTCTTTCTTCTCCCCCCATAACCATCAAATCATAAGCAAATAGCAAATATCATGGCTTTAATTCTTTCTTTCGCGATTTTCTTTGCCACTTTAATTATGTGCCCTTCAATTACCATTACAAATAGTAGTGATGAGAGAGCACTCCTTGTTTCACTCTGTTATTTATTTGGAACCATTCCGTCCTCCCATTCTCTGACTTAATACAACTCATGTTATCCTCATACCGGCTTTTCACTATCATTACAATTCCATTTTTCACTTTAGCCTCATCCATAGCTTTTCAAACTTTATTCCTATTCACATTATAATATGCCTTCTCCACATCCATAAATACCATTAGTATTGTTACTAGTGCTTCTAAACAGAAACAGGAGAACCAAACATTTAAACATACATCCTCTGTTATGTGAACGGCTGGAAAAAGATTTGTTTGACACAGTATTTAACGATCTGAGGCATTCCAAATGGCAGGATGATTTTCTGCATCATGAATAAAATATTCGATTCTAAGCAAATTTAAACTCATGGCTGTAACAAGAAAAAAAAAAAAAAAAAAAACAGCAGTTTTCTTGATGTCGAATCAACAACTGAGTCTCAGTGTGCGGATGCTCTGATTGAAACTGATGTATCTCAAGCATTGACTCGCCTGGACAGAGTGACCTTGTCCATCACATGTGACCAAGCTCAAACATTTCAATGTCACTGTGACTGGGCCAAACACTGCAGTGTACCAGAGTTAAAAGCTGCAATTCAAACTGATGTATTATGAGACCAGTCATTTGTGATAGTCACTGGTATTCCAGTGTGAAGAGGCCCTAAGGTAAGCAAAACAATAGGCACTATTTAGCATCCTATTTGATCCAAGAGAGATTGCAAAGGTAACAGTTCAACGGGACAGTATAATTAATGCCAAAAAAAGTTGAAACAGTATAATTAATACAAAAAGTGACTAATTTAAGAAGAAAAAGGAAGATTTAACGAGAACTTATATGACATCAAGTGTAATTGAGAAATTTAGGTTCATCTTCTACTAAAGAGCATCAATTAAGTTTGGTTTTAGTGCCCAAATTGGCACTTTTCAATAATTTAAATATTTGTTTCACATAAATGGGCTACACCTCATGCTTAGTAACCAGTTTATGGTTTACAGTATTGAATTAAACCAAATTTCATTTGCTTACAGCTAAAAATGGAGCTCTCATGCCTCTAACATCTTCTAATTTGACACCACCATAGGCTGCCAAAATTTCTCGTTGGCCTGAAATTTCTTTGGTCCATTTCTTTTGTGAGAACTGCTCTCCAAAGCTATGGCTAAATAAAACATAAAATAAAAAATAAGATACATGATGTTTTGCTTCTCCAGTGCTTGGCCTCTAGAAATTTATTTTAGATTTTTCTTACAGTTTTATTATTAAGAGTGATTTTCATCTGGCTACTTTGGACATTTTTTACTAATATGGTTATAAAATAATGCTTTATTATTAGCTACAAATTAAAAATTAAAAAGATGATTAGTATTTATCAGAATAGTTCCCCCAAAGGCAGATAAAGGTACTGTATCATTAATTAAACTAGGTTGAAGAAAATTTGTAGAAATGCTAAACTTATTCTAAAAAATATAGAATTAAAATGTATCACAAGCTAAGCGTTATTGAAAAGAAAATTCACTCTGCAATTTATATTAAAAGATAATTGGATTAACCGATGAATTATTTCATTCTTGTTTCGTCATGATTTTTAAAGGGAATTATAAAGATTTCTTGTTACTAATAAACCAAAATCAAAATTGTATTTCCTTAAATACAATGCTCTTGATCTGTCACCAGGGTTAGCTTCACTAAACAAGACGATACCAGTTAATTGCTACCCTACACTGCCATTTAGTATCAAACTTGCATTTTAAAGAACATTAATTTGTGTATAGCCTGGACAGTTAATAAGATGTGAAGTGGAAAAAAATAGCCAGTGCGCACAAATTAGCTCACTGCATTATTGTGTGGTTGGTTGGTCAAATGGATACTAAGCTGGAGGGGACAGTTTACCAATAGAATCCTGTCCAGTTAAGTTGAGATAGCCCTGGCAACAGCCCACAATCTACCACTGAGATATATCTAAGGACATTTTCTACTAATCTGATTCACTGAAATTAATTTATCTCATTTTAATCTTTTACATGTTAAGGAAGTTAATGAAATGTGTTAGTTCAATTCTTCTTAAGAAATAATACTCAATGAATTTCAAGCTAGATATTGATTTCGATGATAGAATGTTAAAAATATATTTTGTTTTTTAGCTACTCTGAAAGACATAGGTTTCACTATAAATGAATATAGTCTATTTTAACAAGTATTAGGCTTCTAATTAAAATTATTACTTTAGAGATTATGAACAATTGAGGCTTTCTATATTTGTATTTTTATATCCTTGGTTAGTAAAAAGTTGTAACATTTTCTTCAAACTCAGTAAATTGAATGAATTGTTATTTGATGCACTGAAGAAGTCCACATCCCATAAGAAAACATAGAAAAACATGCTTTCATTTAAACACACACTTTTGTGTTTATAAGACAAAATCAGTTATTTATTTATTCAAATTAAATTATGTTTTATAGATATTAACATCTAATGCAGTTTTTTCCATTACGAATAGCATATTTTTTCACGCAAACTTTAGAGAAAGTTTTATTACAATAACTTGAGACTGCACTTGGAGGAACATACAAACTATCCCGCTTAAGCTATCCTGCTTTTGAAGCATGCGGAAACTTCACTTCAAACAAGATTCAAACCAAAGTCCCCAAAATGTATTTAGTAAGAGCCTGAAATCTAATGGCTCAACACTCCATTGGAATTATTATTGAGTGATTTATGAATTTATGCAAGTAGCTATTAGTCCAATGATTATAGAAAACAGGAGGCTAGGTTGAGCAGATATTTTCTATTTGTTCTCTTATGAATTTCTGTATCAAACCTGAAAACCTGACCTATTACACCATTTTTAAATTAAACAAAACTTAGTAATGCAAGCTCTATTAATAGCTTTTCATTATACTGTCTTACTTTGGCATAGTCCGTGTAAGAAATAATTTACATTTGTTTAGCAAAAATTTTAGGTTAATTATGTTGCCAACACTTAAATTAGTATATCTTGGTTAGAGGGTGGGTACAAATAAGAGTGTAAAGAAGTTTAAAAAATGAAGAAAACCCCGTTATTTTAATAGAAGCTCTGCTTAGAATTACTGCTAAAATTCCTAATAAGTCGATACTGTTAAATACTGCTAGACAACAATAAGATTCAAGAGGATTCCTTTAATTGTATTTGTAACATTAACAGAGAGTATCAAACATAAAACAATAGGAATTTCTTGCAGTAACCAGCATTGGGTTGGCCCATTTTACTGTAAATCTAACAAGCAGTAATTTTTAATGAATAATAATTTATGGGAGTGGACAATATTAAACAGTAAATAGCTAAAACTTTAGAAAAAATCTAGAAGTAATGGGAACAAGCAATAATGAGGAGTGATTAAATATTACCAACAAGCATGAGTAGGAAATATCAGTGAAGTAGGTAGTACCAGATCAGAGAACAAGGAGGATTAAACAACCAATTTAAAAATATTTCCCAGGAAAGTGTAGAAATGAACAGTAAATTTAATATCAGCTAACTGAGACAAACAGTATTGGATAGTAAATTCAATTGTAAATGGCAGGAACAAGTTGTAAATTATTAATAGAAACCAACAGGAATATAAATTAACAGTATTTGACAGGAATGAGCAATATATTTAATAATTATTTTAACAGAAACAAGGGGGAATTAACAATAAATATTATAGTATTTGAAAGGAACAAGAAGTGCTTAACAAGAATTATAGTAGTATCTTACAAGGAAAATATGAAATGGAAAATAGGGATCGTAAAAGTTTAATGTGTAATATTCAAGTATTCATGTACTGCATATTATATACCGTAACCTAATTGATTTACGAAAATCAAAACTTTAATGGCAAATACAGGAAAAACACAAAAGATTATAACACAAAAACACTCTGCTTACCATAAAAAGTAAAACACTCTTGCCTTGACTGATTAGAGCATATATCTTATACACTGCACCATAGTGGAAGCAAGGGAGTTAAGCTTGGTATCTTTTAGCGTAGATAAAATAATTAAATTAGTGGAAACAAGAGAGGTAAGCTTGGTATAATTCAGTGTAGATAAATAATTTAATGAAAATAAAGGAAGATCATTTTTGGCAAACATAGGCCTATATGGGAAAATGTTGTTTTCCCTAAAAATATCAATTTTCATAAGAAAATGAACACACACAAACATTAGTGCACCATATCTATTTTGTCTCAACTGACAACATCTTGGGAGGAAAAAGACCTCGTCACGCTGCAGACACTCACCATGGTCATCCTATCGCTACTGGAGGGTATAAACTAGCCGTATCTAATCTGGCGGTTGGGATGATCAGGGCAGTTATAGTTCCTGATGCCCTGGATGATCACGTTGGATGTTATAAGTGCTTGTGAAAATATCTTCACCACCCAGCAATGGACACACACACACACACACACACACGAGGGGAAACCTGATATGACCATAAGTTCACAAGTAGGTAGAGGGAGAGTAATATAAAAAGTCAAATGAAGGTACAAGATAATTGGAATAGTGGTGGGAAAACCTATACCGAGGCAAGTAAGATCAGGCTTGGGAAGCATGGAGGAATAGGGATTAGACACTAGTTTAAAAAAGCATAACCTTATGGATGTGTGAATACAGTTCTCAAATGCAGCTTCCAGTTACATATTGGAGTCAACGACATTACCAGTTATTCGATTAAGGGTAGCTACTGGACGGCATTATTGAAAAATTTGCCAAGCTTTTTGGTGACCTGGTATTCTCTGGTTAAAATGATAAGTACTGGGACAAAAAATATACAATTCAGAGATTGACCCAAGATAATGTTATCATTGGTGATTGAAACCAATAAGTACTATGCAAGATGGGCCTATCTCATATTAACAAAATAATAGGATAGGAGAAAAGAAGTAGCCTAGGGCAACCAGGAGAATATGGAATTTGGAGAATAAATAGTAAAAGCAAACACGAAAAGAATGACTAAGAAGATAGGAGCGAAGATGATGAATGAAAGAGAGGGCAACCTGACTCGTTAAAGACCTGTGAGACGTGCCTTATGTTTAAAACCATAAAATTTACCCTGGATATTCAATACAAAAAAGTCGTTGTGAGCTTAAAGGTTTAACCCATTGGTTGCCAGATTCACCCTCCAAGCAATACCAAACAAGGTCAGAATCAAAGCTGATGACATGGTAATATTGAGAGGCTTCGAAGGAGATGTGCA
The DNA here is from genome assembly GCA_039000515.1 of Timema cristinae. Lineage (NCBI taxonomy): Eukaryota > Metazoa > Arthropoda > Insecta > Phasmatodea > Timematidae > Timema > Timema cristinae. The sequence continues at coordinate 19,297,144 of JBCFYV010009882.1, forward strand.
TAAGCTTTTATGTAACATTTCTGATGCAGGAAAGAAGAAAAAAAGGACAGCAAGAAACTTGACTTAGATTTGCTGAGATTATGAATAAGGACCACTAAAGATTTCTCTCAAAATGTTGTAAAATAAATAAGAAGGAGCATGGTATCAAATTGTCATTACTGCACAAAACATATAGTGAATAGCAAATATAGGTATATTTGACAGGGACAAAGCTTAAAAATGAACTGTAAATTGGTTTTGATGAGTTTTAGTAATCTTAAAATTCATTATTTATAGTTATTTGTACCTGCCAAATATAATTAGATACATAATTGTAATTTATTAATCATTACTCCTAGCTATGATTATACTTAGTAATAATTAATAATTTTTCCTATCAAAAAGCGACACGTATTGATTGTTTAATACTGCTCTTTGCTACTATCTACCTAAATTATTAATCAGTCCTACTCATTCCAGTTAAATACTATTAGATTTACTTTCAATTTCTACTCATTAGTTATATTTACTATTACATTTACTATTCATTATGCTAGCTAGAGTAAAAATTTAAATTCGTTGTTAGCTTGGCATTAGGAACTCGAAAGTTCATTGCCACATTTACAAAAGTATGCCATCTATTCCTATCTTGAGCTAGCTCTATCCAGTCCACCTCACTACACACTATCTTTTTCAGGTCCGTTATAATTTTATCCTCCCATCTTTGTCTAGGTCTTCCTAATGGCTTCGTCCCATTTGATTTGCCAGTCAATACTCTGAACATGGTTCTAGATTCTCCCATTCATGCTGCTTCTCCTACCCACCATAATCTACACGATTTTATTATCCTAACAATGTCCTTTGATGAGTACAAAGTATGTAAATCATTATTATATAACCTCCTCCACTCCCCCTTAGCTTCATCTCCTTGTGGACCAAATATCTTCTTAGGCACTTAGTTTTTGAACACCATAAATTGTTTTTCGTCGTGTAAAGTATGAGACCACGTTTCGCACCCTTAGAGTAAAATTATTGGTTTATATATTCTAAGTTTTACATTGCTTGACAGCAAGTGAAATGTTAACAACTTACTGACTGAGTAATATAATTCATTTCCCGAATTTTTTTTCCCCCCTAATTTCCAATCTAATATCGTTATTGCTAGAAAAAATTGTTCCTAAATATTTAAACTCATTAACCCTGTCAAATGATATGTTACTCGAAGTAATCTCTAGATTATCAGCCCCGATCTGTGTTCTCTGATTAATCATATGCTTAGTCTTTTCAGCATTCACTTCATAACCTATTTCTTTATTATCCTCGAATAGTATTTCCGCATTCTTGCAACAGCTTACTTATTACTTCCCAACAAAGCTAAACATCTGTTTATCTTAAAAACTGCATTTTACCGATTAGGTAGTGTCAACCTTTCCTTATTCTCTTGCATTAAATAGCCCAATAGCCTACTCTAAGGCTAGATTAAAACGTCATGAGGAGAGTGCATCTCCTTGTTTCAACCCATTATGAATTTCAAAAGTGCCTGATAAGTGACATCCAACCCATACCCTGCCATTAGTAGGTATCAGTCAAACACACCTAAATTAGCTTGACAGTTTTTTGGGTAACCCAGACATAACTAAAGATTTCTATTTACTTTAAATTCATTCCTAGTTGCTACTAATTTTTTTTCTTTTTTTTTACTCATTTATGCTAAATTCCATTAGGTTTACTGTTCATTCCTGTTCAATACTGACATTTACTTTTATATTTAATGGTAGTTCCAGTCAAATAATAATGGATTTTCTATTGATTTATACTTTGGGCTGTATTAGTGGGTTAGGATGTTTGATACCTTTCTCCTAACATCGCATAAATACATTAATGCTTTTATGGTTCTAAACACAAGATATGGGATATTAACACCTGAGATAACACTTGAAAGACAATTCAGAATCCCTCATATCACACTCGATTTCGTAAAGCTAGGGAGTTAGAGGGCTATACCCCCTAAACTCCTCTTATATATGGTCCTAGCCACAACCTCATTTCTGCTCATTACTTCTAATCACTATAATATTCCTATTCAATCTTGTTAAATACCTTTATATTTACTGTCCAATTGTAAGCAACACTATTAGTTAACATTTTATTATGTGTTATTCCATACTTCATTAATACTAATTACTAATAAAATTAATGTTAATTTCTACCAAATACAGCAAATTTATGTTAAAATTACTATCCATTCCTACTAGCTCCTACTAAATATAATTAGATTTACTGTTCATTCCTACTAGTTCCTGTTAAATACTCATTAGAAATATAATTATTTCTTGCTATATCCAGATTATTACAATTCATACCATCAATATAATGTGGGTTGCATTAACAAAGTTTTATAGATTAACATAGCACTAAAGGTGGTCACTAAGTGTATTTTTTAACTTTAGTGTTAAGAGTATATCCTATTGGGACGCGATGCTAAAAAAATGGAAAAGTAGTCTTAAAACAAAATAAACGAATAAATGTAGTTTCACACCAATATTTAACCATTGTAGCCCTGTTAGTTCGGCTGGCCCTTTTAAGACAACAATAACACTTTTTATTTTAATTATTAAAACATTAAATACATCATGTTTTTCTCAAGTTTTAAGTGTCTGTGTTTTTACTGTGCACCTATTGCTTTATTTCTTTTTCATTAAGTTAGCTTCACAGCACTATGGCACCATGGTACCGGGCCCAGAACTTTTAGAGGTCCATGATCAAGATCTAGAGTCACAAGTTTAAAATAAAATGTAGAAGATGAAAAAAATACTAAATAAAATATAAATTAAAAGAAATAAATTGCCAATTCATACTACACCATGCTAACCAGATGGTATTACCTACAGAGGAGCTTACTGGCATTTGTCACTATTATATCATTGGTTTGATCTAGTCTTGTCCTTCGTTTCGAAGTGCCCGGAAATTTCACGGAGTCTATTATTTTTGTAATGAAACTAAATTTGGCACACAAAGACAGTCGGGTAGTAAATAAAGTGCAATTGAAATACTTCATAATGTGTGTAGCTTTTTAGTGTTGAGTTAAAATACATATTAATTTTGTATATTGTTTTTATTTTGTAAAAGTGACAACTATGTTTTTAAGAAAATGTACTAACCAAAGTCAGGGATTGGTGTAGAAACATATAGGGGGAAGGAGCGGAGGGGTTCCTACTCTAGAAAGAACTTGTCTCCCATTGACTAGAAAAAACTCCTCCCTCCCCTGGAATAAAATTTCCGCCCTTTAGATTTATATCACTAACCTCTGATAGTTTCAAGTGAAATAATTTATTTCACTTTTGTGATTTTCATTATACTTTTTCAATGGTTTTGCTGAGAACATGTAAACACAAAATAAAGATTCTAAGTATATTGTTCAGACACATTTTAAAATAATGTAATATATTATTTTGTACTATATTATTGATAATGTTCATCTATTCTCATGATTAGTAAGTGTGCTATTTTATTGGTCAGACACACCCCACCACTCCTGTTAAATTACTCTATATCCACTTCTCAATCAATCTCATTTATTTAAAATTGAGTTTGGATATCATTTATATAATCGCATTTTTCCAGTGACATATATATTAATCAAGCTCTTGGTGTTCACAATTTTGAAAATGATTCAATAATTGATAAGTGACACTCAGAGTGAATCTAAAACTTCTAAATAAAATGATAAAAACTGTAATATTTATTAGACACACAACACTACACAAAGTAAAGTTTGAAATTGAATTTAAATTATTAAAAGTTTATTCAAATGTAAACAATATTTTTCTAGATTAAACCAATTTTCACCAAATTGAACATAAACAAAATTCTTTAAGGTATAACTATGGCAAGTGAAACCTGGTCCACAGCCCCAATTAAAGAGGGAAAATGTAATCAGAAACTGAATCCCAATGAAAATTTATAAACAATAAGACACAAAGAAAGATATTATTTTTTAAGTTACGCGGTAGACCAAGCTTCAACAGAACTGAGCAAGCATAAATATTTTGTCTCAAGGGATCATTCAAGGAGGATGTGAATATGAGCATTAATCTTCAACTTTTTGCTGCATTCATGCATACTACTAGGTCACAGTAGGCAGGGTGGATTGATATATAAGGCAGATGCCAAGCAGAGCTATAAATAGTGAGTCAGCAAATTTATCTGCCTACTGCTGACCTTGCATGTAGACAGATTAACACAGCCATACTAGAACAATGGTCTAAAGCTGACAATTTAGCAAATTAAGTGTCATTGTGATACTACCTTTACTGGACATCAAAATTAAATATACTGTGAATGTTTTGTTTGTTGCCTTTTGTGTTATTGGATATGTGATTTTATAGCAACTCTATTTAGAAATTGTGCTTATGGTCAAAGTTAATAGCACTTTTTTGATTTTATTTCATACATAAAATTTAATAATGAAGCGTAATTTTAAAAATAGTGCAAGTTAAATAAAAATGATCAAAGTTTCAGAAATTAACTGCAGTAATACCGGTAACAAATTATTTTGCGAAACAGCCTCTTGCATGGGAAAATGTTAATAACATTAATGTTGATTTTGGGGCTAAAAATATATAGAAGAAAATCATAGAAAGTAAATAATAAATAATAAAAACACTAAAACCATGTAACTAGGAAAACATTATATCCAGGCAAGGCATTTAAACTGAAACAGCTGAATTTGAAATTCCTTTGGGTTCACCACTTTCCTCCAATGATCAAAATTTCACAGAAGAAAAAAAGATTCTGAGTTAACAATCTTTGAGGAGTCAACTTAACATCAAACCAAGCTATCAGTGGACCAAACCAGCCAGGATTAAATGATGGATGCTTAAAGATTTCTCAACTTGTCATAAAAAAGATCCAGACTTCCATAGCTCCATGTGTACTTACATGGAGTAAACAAATGAATATAAAAATTATTAAGATTTTTATGGATCTACACACTTCTATTGAATTGCGAATTGATGGATATTTTATTTATTTATTTAGTCTTTTAAATTTTCCAATATTTATTTACACCCTCAACACTCTAAATGCCAGTATTCAAGGGATCCATTTTAACATTTTACAATTCGTGCAGATTGGTTTAAATATATATCTCTACAAAAATGATACTTTAAGAAAGTTCTGCCTTTAGCAGATCATTATAATAACTGCATATTAGGACATTGTTCCTTGTGGGTCATTTTAAACAGACCACAAGTCTACACATTCTGAAAAATAAAGTTTGAGTAGTAACGTCTGACTTGGCTTGTATAAATAATTGAAAATTCTTGAAATTATCATAAAGATGGGATTTTACAAAAAAATTAATGTGGACAATATTAGAATCTAATTTTGCAAAGGTTGGTTCAAAGTTAGGAAAAACCTTTAAAATTATATCATTCTAACAAATTTCAGCCAAATTAATAAACAAGATAATTTTAATCAAATAAATTGCTATAATTTATGTATATTTTTAGTTATGTGATATGAATACAATTATTGTACCAATTTTTTTCTTCATAAATTTGTTTTATGGGTCAAGATGAACTATCACCAATTTATTTATGAAAAAATTGATTATAAGCTGCACACTACACTTACCCTAAAAGTTCGCAGGCTTAACTTTACTGATTACACTATGACCAAACATAATAGACCAAGCAATGTTGGGTTGCTACCTTCCAAGATGAAATTTAAAAGGATAAATGATATATAAATTGCAATTATCAATACTATTTGTTCATACAAGAAAGTTTAATTTGTATTTTATATGCTGTATCCATGGTTACACAGTCTTAAACATCAAGCTCGCATTAATTTATATTGCCAGTGATGAGGTCAAGGCTCAAATTTCATCTGGGTGCGCTGCACTGTGTGTGGTTTTCCATAAGTGAATATATCAGGTATATTTCCTTCAAACCACGGTCCTCATCCCTCCCTTCTCCTTAAAGTGAGCTATTAATAACCATGTTGTTAAATGTCATCATGATGAATGTATTATGTGATTTAGTGAACATGTTAGTTAATTTAAGTAATGAACTGTGTACCCTCATTTTACTCTGAAAGATCGAAATTTTACCTGGTTTGGTCCTCCTATGGTGTTGCTTATGAGATAAAGTCAAAGTGTAATCAATCAAGGTAGGATTGCTACCTTTCCGGGTAGACGAGCATACATATATAAAAATAAATTGTTTTCATGCAATTTTGAATAAATGTAATACATTAAAAATATCAAAATATTTTAAAAATATCTACAAACTTACGATATAGAATGTGATGCTATTTCATGCCCAGAGGCATAAAGGTTCTGAACATGGCTATAATCAGTCCATTCGTGGGAAACATAGAATGTCGCAGCAATGGGACAGCCATTTGGGTTAGTTCGCCCTTTCTCAAAAGATCACTGTACAATCCTTTATTTAAATCATTGGCAGAGTCGTCGAATGTGAGCAGAACAATCTGCGGGATCTCTTCGGTAGTGTAGTCGCCTGTTTAATTTTAAGGTCAGGGATGTTTCGGATGTATCGACAGAGAAGGAAGTTGTTGGAAAATTTGTGAAGTGGACCCAATTAAGTTTAGTTACAATGATTTATAATTCCATCATTTTAAAAATTATTTGGACAATAGGATTAGGAAATATTTTGTATGATAAAATACACGTATATTTTTGTTGTATTTTAACAAATATATTTTATAAACCATTATTTATTAATTTTAATGCAGTGTATATAAATCAAGCAAGAAGTAATAACATTAATTAATAAAATATGTTTTAAACAAATAGATATTATTTGAATTCGAAAAAAATAAAAACAATACAAGTAAATTGAAAATTTGGATAGAAGAAACCATTATAAAAAATAGTGAGAGAAGTTGTGTTAGGGTGAGAAGAATGTTTATTAAATTAATATTTTTAAATGTATCATGTTGAATGTATATAATAAATATATATATGTAATAAAACATAAAATATAGAGTTTTAACATAGGTTTATACATATATATGTATATATATAGATACAAATTTAAGAAGAGGGTGGTAAATAATTTTAATGAAATGGTTAGAGAAGATGGAATTGTATAAAGGAAAAGGAATGAGAAAAGAGACAAAAAGACAAGAATTATGTTAGTATAGCATATATTATGTCAAATAAAGTTAAAAGGAAGAAAGATGTTTAAATGCAGCGAGATATTGAAGCAACAGCATAGTCCCCAGCAGCAATACTGCAACACCTGTTATGATTATTCTAGAATTTTAGCTATTTTCCTACCTCTTGAATCTATAAAGTAAGTTAATCAACCATCAGTGTGTATGACAAACAGAAATATGTTTTATTTAAACCAAGAATCATTTAAATATTAGATAAAATAATTAATAATGAAAACAAATCTCAGGAGAAGTATACACCAAATTTGATAAAAATATTTAACAAAATTTTAATTTATCATCTATTTTGTATCATTTTGCAGAATTTGTTAACATATTAACTTCAAGAGGAATAAAATACAAACTAAAATTTCAGAATGGAAGAATACAACATATGTATGTTATATGTTCCTTCATGAGGTTTATTAAAACAGTATGGAAATAAAAAAAAGTCAGCATCATGTCTTACTATTTGTTTGAGTTGTACGCATTTGTACTAATTATGCTAATATGTTTGGTATGAGGAAGTTTGAATCATGAAGAATTGAGCCCACATTTGCATGGATGGAAATTGGAAAACCATTTAAGAAAAACCACCTCCCATTGACCCTACAGGGATTCAAACCTCAATCTCCCCTACATCGGCAGTCTAGTCTAATGTGAAAGTGATGCCTTAGAACATGTGACCACAGAAGAAGGTTAAAAATTAGTTAATTGCAAATAAAGTTTAAGTGAAAAAATATTTTTTTTAAAATATATAATACAAAGCATATCCCTATACCTGTCCATTCTTGGAAACTCACAATTTGTTCAAAAGCAATCCAAAACACAAGATGATTATGGTGTAATTGCAAGAAAGTCATTAGCATTTGCAAAAAGAGAAAATGGTAAAACGCTATTTAATGAAAAAGCCACCTCTAGTTAACTCATTTAAGATTAAGCCATGGCCTTCAGGATCTGATTAAAATATGGAAGGAGACACACCAACCTTGTTGGTTTATTACAAATACATTTCTAAGGGAGAACATCAGTAACAATATATTTTGTTATAATACTTTAGCGAGATTGATTGGTGCTACTTTATGAAAATTCTTTGCAATTATTGTTTGTTACAGTTTTTTTAAGCCCTCTACTTTTAATGTCATCACATTCGATAATAGGTGCGCTTGTGTCTTTATAAAATAATAAGATAATATGGTGTGTGTGTGTGTGTGTGTATAGTATTACTGTGGATAAATGTCATATCATAACCTCATAAAAACTCAGATATATTTAATTGATTATTATCTAGAAATAAAGATTAGATTTAAGTATCTTTAAGGTTTAAGCTTTAAAATTTAAATTAGTTTCTGTGTTATAAACCACATGAAGGACCATACACAAGTAACCCAGGAACATAAAGCATAACCTGACATATAACAAGGCTAACTAGGACTTACGAAACAGAGTGAGAAGCCATTTCATGACCATCTGCATACAAGTTTTGGACTTGACTATAGTCTGTCCACTCATGAGATACGTAGTATGTAGCACTTATGGGGCACCCGTTTGGGTTTTTCCGGCTCTTTTCAAAAAGATCACTGTACAAAACTTTGTTGAGATCATTTACTGCATCATCAAATGTCAACAAAACAAGCTGAGGTATTTCTTCGGCAGCCAGACCACCTATATATCAAATGTTAAAAAACATAATTCACATTGTTATCTTATGGCATAGCTTAAATAATAATTATGCTTTATTTATAGTATACATAGATGATAAGTTGGTTTTCTAGTTTAAAATAATAGTAGTTTTAAGATAATGGATATACAATACTATATATTATTTTGGATAATCTTATGTGGCATTTGTAAGTCGTGCAAGTTGGATAAAAAAAATTATCTATAAAAAAATTGAGGAAAACCATCAAAAATGTAATCACTTAGGGTAGGATAAGTAGAGGGATATGATCATTAAATATTTAAAATCTTAATAGTTTTACCAAAAATATCTGTATTTAATCTTAAATTAATAAAATGTAACTTATGGAATGTATTAACATTTTGTTTAATACAAATAAATATTGGTAATAAATGTTAGAATCTTATGTGATGTAATGATTGAATTTAGCAATGAAAACATATTTGTTACTATTTATATAGCTTTTTAGCTTACAAGAATACATAATCCCATACACATAATTCACTAATTTATATAATCACCCTAAGCATAGATCAAGGGCACATTTCAAACATGTGTTGATAATGTTTAGTTTGATTGCATTAGCTCAAAATACAATATATGTAATGAATAGTGTATTATCAATATGTAATACAATAGCTAGAAAGTGTAAATATTACAATGTACCAAGCATTTATCAAAAATTGTTATTTTTCTTAACAAGACAGTTTTATAATAATTAATGAATAAGCTATCATCTTTTCTTGGGATGCACAATATCAAGCATGTCTATCCTGTTGTTCATTTTTAACTAATGTTGTATCTAATAATTTTTTGTGTAGCAATTGTAACTAAGTGATTTAGAAATCTTAAATTTACAGGATGAACTGATGCGTGAATCAAATACAATTTGAAATTAGTAAAAAAGTACACTTTAATTTTTTAAATGAAATATATATTATTCTATACAATTAAATTTCAATCCTAATTAATGTAATTAAAAAATGACAATCTTTAGCTTCGGGTGCCAACTCACCACTACCACCATCATCATCATCACCATCAGCTTAAGATGCAAACTAATCATCATATTCCTTCTCCATCGTCATTAAATGCCCATACCATCTCAATCTTGATTTATCTACTATCTCATGTACTCGCCTTACACCCACTCTTTACCAGATAACTTAATTCCTTATCCTGTATCTTCTCATGACAGCTAACATGCTCCTCACAAACTTAATTCCAAAAACCTTTCAATTTCCTAGTCGTTTTTAAATTCACTGTGCATGTGTCTGACAAAGCTGTGACAATGAGTACAAAGTACGCCCTGTACAACACTTTCTTACACTTCAAAGGTACCGCTCTTCTTCATAGCAGGTATCTTAAACACCTATAGAACAACTCTCCCTGTTGTCCTTTGCTCATTAGATCCTCTCTACTTCCACTTTATGTCTCAATCACGCTTCCAAGATATTTTACATTATGTAAATTTCTCAGCTCTACTCTATCCAACTTTATAGCTTTACTCGGCCTTATCCTCTTCCTTGTCGTTACGTTAACATTCACACTTTGCTATGATAAATTTCATTCCACACTCTTTCACTTCCTCAATCCATTCCTTTTGCTGCTCCTGTACTAACTTCTTCTTACTCCCCCCATACCATCAAGTCATCAGCAAACCACATGGTTTTCATTCTTTACTCAGTAGATTTTCCTGAAAATTTATTCATGACCATTTCCATTACTATTACCCAAATACTAGTGGTGATAGGTCACTAACACCCTTCACTACATTTCAATTTGGAACCACTCTGTTCTCCAACTATCCATATTAACACAACTCATGTTTTCCTCATATATGCTTTTTCTCTCTAATGAGCTCTTTCCACTTGGGCCTCCTCCATCACTTTCCAAACTTTATTTTAATCCACACTATTATATGCCTTATCAACATCCATAAATGCCATTACCAATTTTTTCCCAAATCTATACCTTCTTTCCATCATCTGTCATATGGCAAAGATCAAATCTATTGTAGAACTCTGTTTCCTAAATCCATGCTGTTTCTCTCTACACATTCCTTTAATTTTATTTATTATTCTCTTTTCCAAAATCTTATCATAGATTTTATAGGGTGGCACATCAGCGTTATAATTCTTTAATTTCTACACCTCTTCCTGTCTCCTTTCTTAATTACAACTCCCTTTTCTAGTCTTCCGGTACCTTGTTCTACTTCCAAATCACTCCTATTAACCTGCATAACCATAGTTTACTTGTTTCTCCTGCAGCACTTATTATTTCCACAGTAAGTTCGTCTACACCTGGTGCTTTTCCTTGTTTCATCCTCTTTAATGCTCCCTCCATCTCTTTCCATGAGGGACCCATTTCCTCCTCTTCTACTATTTCTTCCTGCTTCTCTGTTCCACTCTCATCCCTTTCCTTTACTGGCTTTAAAATTTTCTCAAAATATCTCATCCATAGTTCCTTTTATTCCTCTCTTGTCTTCAACGTTCTTCCGTCTTCATCCATCACTCTAACTTCTTGTCTTTTCTCTCTTCACCTATTTCTTACTCGGCTGTATAACACCTTCTTACTTCCTTCTACGTACCGTTCTAGCAATGCTATCCATTTTTGCATTCAAGCTTTCCTGGCCTCCTGTACCACGCCTTCTCCCTATGTTCTTCTTCTGTTTCCACATTCCTATACTTAAAACTCTTTATGAATGCTTTTATTTGTCTCTTCCACTGCTTCCTTCACCCTGTCGTTTCACCAGGATGTCTCCTTACAATTCCTCTTATCACTTGTCCTCCCACATACCTCCTCTGCAGCTCCCGCCAAACTTTTCTTCAACCTTTCCCATTCCCCGTCTACACTTTGCATTTTAACCTTGGGCAGTTATCTTTTTGCTTTTCTTATGTACTGCTCTGTTTCCTCTTCATTTTTCAGCCTCCACACCCTTATTCTTCATTCTTGTCTTATTACCTCTTTCGTACATCTCTATCCCTTTAACTCTGCCACCAACATCTTGTGGTCACTAAGGACACACTTGGTATTACCTTGAGGTTTATGGTCTGCCTTTTCCTTTCTTCATCCATGAGAAAGTACCCCATCATCGACCTTTGCTCCCCATCCCAGCTATATCTGGTGATCTTATGGCTTTCTCTTTCCTTCTTATACAAGCTGTTTGCTGCTTTAATTTTATTTATTGCGTGTAACTCCAAAAGCCTTCTACCCTAATCATTTCTCTCTCCCCCTCCTCCTTTCACTAACACCTCCTCAAATCTTCCTCTCTATTTTCCTACTTTTGCTTTAAGATTCCTCATTACTAACTGCCACTTGTTTCCCAGATGCCTTTATAGATCTTCCTCAAACTTGTCCTTTTTCTACTGGGTACCCTAATTATGGGGCATTCTCTTGTATCACCTCCACCTTTTCCCCTCTATCCGTTAATGCTATCTTTATTATCCTGTCATTGTCTCGACCACCTCCGCCTGCAGACCTTCTCTCACTACAAAGACTACTCTGTTTCTCCTCCCTTCATATAAACCAAACTAAATTTAGTTTTTGTTTCTAGAATCAGGGTGAAACCAAGTAAAACATTTAAACATCAACTAGCTAAATAATTGAAAACATTAGGGCTGGGTAGATCCAATTACCAATCCGATCATCGATAAAGCCACGATGGGCATTTTGAACCAATTATTTATGCCAATATTTTGGAGCTGTGTAGGCTAGAAGTCAAGTAGTGATGATTTATCAGTTTTAAGCTGAGTAACATACAACAAGGTCTTTGTACTACCGTATTGCTTGGTGACAGGGAAATGGAGTCGGTTGAAGAGGAGAATGGGGGCTGGGAGTTTAAAAGGGCCATCTTAGGTGACTTATACTTGGCAGATTGAGCGAGAGAGAGATTTTGCTAGAGGATAAATTTCAAGGTCATCACTTTGTGAAAAACAAACAAGAGAGAGAGAGAGAAAGTAGGAATGAATGATAGGGTAAATTTAAGGGGTGACGGTATTAAATAAAATTCAACACTGATTCATGACTACTGGACCATTCAGATAATGTTTCACCTTTATTACTTATTTTATACATTTTATAAAATATCAAATGATTAGTATATTTAATTATTTTAAAAAGTTTATTTTGTCATTATCACTATTGTTTAGTATGTTATTAAAAAAAATAATTAGCATATTAGCTACTATTCAAAAATGAGTGTTTGTTGTTTTCTGAACTACCTTTGTAATATTGTAAATAAAATGAAGTAAATAATTGGCATCTGCCTAACCAGAAAAAGTACTGATCAGCCCAGCCTTAGAAAACATATTTCACCTATATCGGTGGTCACATGATCTAAGGAAACAGTTTCACATAAAATTGTAATGTCTGAGATGGGAAGGAAAAAGCTCTAATCTCATCCAGGTGCAATATTGTTGGTTTTCCCCATTGCCTTTCAGAAAAAATGTCTGTGCACTTTTTATAAACTATCTTTCCCATCCCCACTACTTGAATTAGGCATTTAGTTACCATTGTGTTAAACATAATAATTAAAAGAAGCCTAATAAATCATAAAACTATGTTTCAAGGGCAAATTGATGACTTCCTATATTTAGTCTTCATTTACACTGATAGATAATAAGCTCACCTGTACAACCTGAACAAGTGGTAGGACTTGGCGATAAAAAAAAAAGCTTACTTTGCTTGGTCGCAATATGGTGTGGCTTAAAAGATAGGGCCATAGTATAATCAAACACAGTAAACTGATTTTATTCATATACACAGAGATATTAAAATTATTTTAACATTATTAAATCATAAAATATATTATTTATTTTCAAAAATACAAATTTTTGAGATATGCTAAATAATAAAATATATTTTACTTTTAAAATGTTATTAAAAATATGTTCCCAAAACAATACAACCTTTTGGAGACAAAACTAGGTTTTTTGCTTTAATATATATGAGAATTAGATTTAATAACAGGCTACTTTTAGATATATTTATATTCTTAAGGAGGGATGACCAAATAGTTAGACTTAAAGAGAAAGAAAATCCTGAATTGAATACAAAATTGCAAGATATTGAATTAGCCGTACTATAGGTTTGTCTACTACTTCACCAAGCAAAATAAAAAGGCAAAAGACATTGTTAAAAACAAAGCAACTGTAGAGAAATCTACTCTTTTTTAATTTGAGTAAAAACTAATCTGCAAATCAATGACATAAAATGATCTCGTCAGAAAAAAATTGGCACTAGTATAAATTACAAAATCTTGCCAATGGTCTCAACTTTCTAGAGCACATTAAATAATATTAACTTTTTTCTAAAATCATCTAAGTTTTCCCCACAATTGTTGGGGGAATATATTTTTAAAATTGATAGTGTAGCCTTAGTTTATACCATGACCTTGCAAGTAGTAAACCAGTTAGTTTGGAAAGTGGATTTCTAAGCAACTTAACACATAGTATTACAAAGAAGATTGCATAGTTCTAAGGAAGGCCTCAGAATGGCCTAATTCCATAAACTATTTCTTGATTGTGGGAATAAAAGCATGTATCACCAGTGGTTTTGCTATCATGGGGGAGAAGATTGAGTGTTGAGGAATGAGGGGGATTATGTCAATAGTTTAAATACATTTTGCCTTGACAATTTGGTTTGGATTACTATATTTATGTGGCATTTTTGTTCTGATGTCTGAGAAAATAAAATATTTGCAAACCTACTGTATTTAATTATGTGTACACTCAATACCACTTCAGTGGCCAAATGATCTAAGGCATAGCTCACGTGTTAAGACTGGCCTACTGAAAACCAGGAGATCGGGGTTTAACTCCCAGTCGGGTAAACTGAGGGTGTTTTTTCCTCAATGATTTTCCACTCTCCCTCCAAACAAATGGAGATAGATTACCTCTAAAATGCTTCTATCCTCATACCTAACCAATTAGAGTGATATAACCTTAACATAAGCTGTCAATTTCTCTAGTTCCATGTCATTAGTTATCTTTGGGAGTGAGACTCACATGATTTGGCTTTAATTAGTAGCCCAATGCATATATCCCCATTTTATAAAATATCTCCTATCAATGTCATTGTGTGTATCTAGTTATGAATTTATACTTTCATTATTATATTCCAAACATCTTACTCCAATAACAATTAGAACTATACTGTTGATGACATGTAGATCAACATTTGAATCCTGGTCAAGTGTACAAAGGGTGATTCATCCTAAATCTTTTTTCACTCTCACTACATACAAATGTGGGTACACTTCCTTTAAATTCAATCTTACACATTCCTAGCTCACTAGCGTAGCTAGGACTAGTCTCAGATCCAATTAATAGTTGAGTCAATGAAGCTATTAGGAAGTTAAAGAACCATATATCTCCAGATTTAGATTCAATTCCAGCAGAGTTGATAAAGGGAGGTGTTGAAATGTTGGTAAGAGAAATTTATTAACTGCTATGGTCCACATGGAATCATGAGGTATTACTACAAGAACGCAAGGAAGGTATTATAATACCCATTTTCAATAGGGGAGATAAAACAGAGTGTAATGATTAGAGAGGTATCTCAATATTACCAACATACTATAACATTTATCTAACATAATTTTAATGGGATTTACACCATATGCAGAGGAAATATTTGGGGAACATCATAGTGGATTTTGACAAATAGATCAACAACAGATAAGATTTTTACTCTTCGGCAAATATTAGAAAAAAGTGAGAATAGGCTACCACACAATGGTTAATCAATTATGCATAGCTTTTAAAAGGCCTAAGATTCAGTTAAAAGAAATAGATTATATGAAATTTGAGTTAAATTTGGGGTAGGCCTACCCCTAAAACATATTAAGGTAAATGAGATATGTTTGACTGATAGACGTGGCAGGGTACAGGTTGAACGTCACTTATCAGCTTTTTCAAAAAACATAATGGAATAAAACAAGGAGATGCACTTTCCCCGTTACTTTTTAATCTACCCTTTGAGTATGCTATTAGGGTAGTGCTAGAGAGTAGGGAAGGGGTGACAATAAACGGTGCATTGCAGCTGTTAGGATATGCAGAGGATTTAGTTTGTTGGGCAATAGTAAGAAAGTTGTTGCAAGAAATGCAGAAATTTTATTAGATGCTCGAAAGAAAAAAGATTTAGAAATGAACGCTGAAAAGCCTAAGCATACGACCACACAAAGGACACAAATTGGGGATGATAATTTAGAGATTACTGTGAACTACATATCATTTGATATGGTTAATGAGTTTAAATATTTATGAACAATTTTAATTAGCAATTATGATATTAAATTGGAAATTAGGAAAAAGATATAGTTGCGAAATGCATTATATTTCTAGGTCAGTTAATTGCTGTCATCTCGCCTGCTTTCAAGGAATGTAAAACTCACAATATACAAAACAATAATTTCACCAGTAGTTCTCTATGGATGTGAAACATAGTCTCATACGTTACACGACAAAAACAAATTTAGGCTGTTCAAAAACCAGGTGCCTAAGAAGATATTTGGTCCAAAAAGAAATGAATTTATGGTGGAGTGTAGGAGATTACATAATGATGAGTTACATACTCTGTATTAATCACAAGACATAGTTAGGATAATTGAGTCTCTTAGACTACGGTGGGCAGGACATGCAGCATGAATGAAAGACTATAGAATCTTGTTCAGGATATTGACTGGCAAAACAAATGGGAAGAGACCATTGGGAATACCTAGATGCAGATGGGAAGATAACATTATAATAGACCTGAAAGAGATATGGTGTATTGGGGTGGATTAGATAGAACTAGCTCAAGATACTTTTGTAAGTGTGGCAATGAACATTCTAGTTCCTAATGCCATATATTAAGAACCAGTACATATACATATTTTCTGAACATGTAGTAAGACACGGTGCTAAAAGAAATTACTAAAACTATGAAAGAGGTTCCACTTATTTATGGGAAGTTGAATTACATTTTTGTTCTAGACTGGTCAAACAATACAATATTTATGTTAAGGGTTTGAGCTAAAATCTTACATTATTTCTAGAATTTACGATTAATTTACAAAATATCAGACGTATTCTATAGGAACCATTTCAGTTTTAAATTTTGTTCTCATATGATTTATCAAAGTATATAACTGTATAGTATTTTATTGCATCATATTTTAACTATCGGCTCTATTTTATTCCACAATAGTGACAAAACTAGAGTACTTATTGAGGACAAAGTTTTGATGTTTATTTTTAATAAAAAACTGGTAATTTATTCAATACCTTTAATGATTCATTATAAGTTTATATTAAATTAATTGTATGCCGGTTGTGTGACTTGTGTTTTTCTATTAATTACTATACTTAACAATATCAATAATTCTAGAACCACCAACATAAAATTAGTCATGTAATAAGGAAATTGAAGTGTATATATATTAAGAGTGAGGAGGACTAAATATCTTGAAGGCATGTGAACATATCTTATTTAATTTACAAGCGTAACACAAATACTTTAACTTAATACACTAATTTTTTAAGGTGTTCACTGAAAATATATTATAATTTAAAACTATCAGCTTCAAGCATATTTGATCTTTGAAAAAACACACCAATGTGTAGTAAATATTTTAATACTTTAGCCTTCAATTATTCTCGTGGCTTTTAAGTCAGTCAATTTTGAGCAACAGTGAATATCATCCATTTAGTTATTTAGTTTTAAGATTATTCTCTTTGTGTTTATAGTACTTTTTTTTATGTTTATACAGATACCCCAATTTTCTTTTGAATATATAAATCTGAAAGCTAGCAAAAGTTACTAGAACTACTTTCACATTTTCACACGTTAAGTTATGTGTTCAGCACATCACTATTTCGATTTGATCAATATCTATTACCCTACATTAATAATATATTAAAAATGTTTTAAATAATGATTTGCTAGTATTTTTTTTATAAAAGATCCTTCAAATTTTAATTTGTAAGGAAAAAAAAGAATATATATATATTGGAAGTTACAAAAGATGATATTGAAATAAAATAAAAATAATAATGTAAAAAACAAATTGTATCCAGAGCAATGTAGGCCATCTTTAGTAAATTTACTTCCCATGCACTCACAAAGGGATAATAATACAGCACTGAAAAATATAATTGAATATTTTTATAGCATATATAATTATTTAACCATGTCTTAGTACCCGTCTGAGTAACACTCATTTTAATCATGTTAGTTGGATGATAGGAAGAGGGTATATTAAATGAGAGAGGATGTAGATATTTTCTCATAATATAGTTATTAAAAAGGGTCTAATGACATATTTCATGTGGCCTTTGATAATGGTTCAAAGAAGTCACCATTTTTAAAACAAATAAATGTGTATTTTAGTTCTAATCAATATTGTAATATACACTGACTTTTCTTGAGAAATATTTTGAAAGTAATGAGTTATTTAAATGATACTTTTTTATCTGCTGCCTCCCGAGAATGTCAAATGGTTTTCATCATACACCTAACCCCTGTTACATCATATTTTAATACTCTTAAGGGCGAGAAGTTAACAAGGGGTGAGAGTGCTATCACTCTTTCCTTCCATTTGATTTCTAAAGGAGACAGATTTGTCCCACTCTGGTTAAATTATATCAAGGAGGAGGAATTTTACCTGTAATTTGCCAGTTCCACGACCATTGATGTGGCTGATGTTTGCCAATGTTCAAAATGGACTGTATAAAAATCTACACAGATAATCAAGATATAAAGGGAATTAATTATTTATGAAAGATTTTGTTTGGTTATTAGTGAATAAAAACGTTTTATGGAGATTTGTATCACATTTATAAATTATATTTTTATTCATATTTCAAACCCTAAAAACTAGAGATACGAGTGATTGATTAAGATCTTAACCGAAATATAATATTTATACTTGTTTTTCTGATATTTAAACTTCCTCAATTTTAATATACACTTCAATTTACTCATAACATGACCAATTTAATGTTAGAAATTCCATAGCTGGCTACTACTACTTCCTGAAGAAGATGCTATAATAGCATTGAAATATTGATGTGTGTGTAAATATGTGTTAGTGTTTTTACTTTTATTTGTGCTCTACCATTTTCCTAGTATTCTATCATTTTATTTATTACCAAGAGCTGGCATTGGAAAATAAGTGTTAAAAAAGCCTCAAAACATTTTACATTATACAATTAATTTGGAAGAAATTTAAAGTAAATCACCATAATTAATAGACAAAAGACAATTCTTTCAATAAACATATATATTATAAACTTGTTATTAATAAGTAAAGTTTGGCCACTAACTTTGAATAAAATAGTGCATGTAATTGTTCCATGGTACCATAAAATTATGAACAATTATTTATTATAAAAACACATACAAAATAATTATAAAACAAAATTAGCCATTAAATAAATTATTAATATAGTATATTTTAATAGGTAATTCGCAAAGAAAAAAAATTGTAAAAATTTAATTCAGAGCCTTACATAAGTATTTTATGGTTATATCAATATTGTTAAATTTTTTATTTTTTTATTTTGGCTTTCCATAATAGGTTGACAATCTTTTATAGTTTAACTGTTATTAGTATAATATATATAATAGAATATAAATATGGATGAAATTATTAATTCATAAATAGTGATAGGCCCTATATAATGACATGGGGAATATAAGTTAGTACCTATGGAAAGAGGGCTTTATGCCAATAAGTAAAACCAATCAGTTTGAGTCACAATGCCAAAAAGAATGTGTGACGTGATGCTAGAGAAATGAGCATTTCATGAGGTATTTAAGTTAAACATGATAAATTATCGTAGATACAAAGATTTTCTATTCTCTCAGGTGATATATAAAAATGTAAGATAAATACAATAAACCAAACAAAACTGGCATGGCAAAACAGATTCGCAACCAAATACCATAGCATAGACAACATTATTGCAATACCATTGGCACCACATGCTTTCATTCTCACAGTAAATATGTTATTATGTCGTTATCAAAATCAGGACTTGCTCGGAGATATGTAATCTTCTTTTCAATACTGTTGGATAAGTTGCTTGGAAATAAATATTCTGGTGGCGACTAAATTACTATTGACAAGTATCCATACATGAAAAGTTGTAGTCTTATCTTGATTGATTACACAATAGTCATATCCTATAAGCTACACTATAATGGAACCAAGCAAGGTAAACTCTCTAATTTTCAGAGTAAATGAAAGGAAACCTTTCATTTTAACAAGTGATGCACTAACAAGCACAATTAGGCACTAAAAACTCAATGTACCTCATGTTTAAAAGTAACGTGAATTACATCTTATTGTAACAGAATCTATTTAATGGTTTTAGTGAATATACTTTAATTAAAAGTGCTATTACAATTAATTAATTATATTTTCTTTACAGATTTCCCCTAAATTTATGAGTCTATTGTATAATTCTGGGTATAGGACAAAACTCGATAGCTCAGTAAGCGAAACTTAGCACATTAAGCCAAAGGTTCTGAATTTAATCCTCATGCCCAGATGTAGTTTTTTAACATATATTTAGATTCCATTTAGAGTTGGACTAGTTTTAATTTCAAATTCCAGCCAAAAAAATTTAATTTTGTGTCTTTTATAATGAATATATATTTTTAGTAAGCATCATATTCTAGCAAGTAGTAATAGTACTAACTACTCTCGGTGCTAAAATAAAAAAAAACTGTGGGGTTTATATAGTTTAAATACATGTTCCAAGAAAATTGATTGCAATATTATGTTATACGCAAGGTTTACCTACTTTATATGTATTTTAATTGTTGAAAATATATATTCTACTTTCAAGTAGCCAATTGATGTTTTAAGCATATGTATTATATATTCTACTTGAACACAATAATTTATAAAATAATTTTAGTCATAGTGATATTACCAGTATAGTTAATTTTTAAACATTTTATCTATATCGTAGCTTTTGTGACAACTCCCTTTTCTACCCCCTATATATATTCATCAAGATGTCTGGAAAGAGAAGTATTAAGAGTGGCCTTCATGAGTATTAGTCTATTGATTACAGGAAGGAATGGATTATTGTTGTAAATTCTGTCTGAGTGTCAGTGTTTGAGCGATGAGTCACAACAATTTTCTCCATGTTAACTAACCTAGGTCACAGAAACTACTTTTATTTATAGGTTAACAGTCTCGCTCAAAGAAGCAGCCACTTGTACTAGTCCCACACCATCTTGAGATTTACATAGCCTTCCAGTAGATCAACCAACAACAACAACAACAACAACAACAACAACAAGGGTCATGTGGTACACAACAAGAGGGGTTATAACTACAATACAGCAGTTTTCACAGCCAAAGTATGATTTTCATAGGAAGCCTGATATATGAAAACTGGAAGTTCATGTGCCCACAATGGCAGAAATAAAAATATTATAATTATTTTATTTGCAGTCTTAGTCCATTTAATGAGTGATTCAAATATATATTACACACTAATGCATGAGAAAGTATTAATGGAAGCATTTGATAACAATTAGATAAAATTTATAATCAATAAATCAAATAAGACATATTTCTAGAATTTCAAATTATAGTGAATTTCAATCAAGGTTGTCAGTTGAAAGTGGGCTTCCCATAAAAATTCAAGATTTAGGTTGCCTTGCTCAGCCTTAAGAAGCTTCTACAACCTATGTGAATCTGTGACTATTCTGTCGCTAAATGTTCAGATTACAGTCACATAATACCTCTCTCAAACCTCGAGTTTACAATGACCCCAACAAATTGATACAACTCATGTTGATAAAATAAACACTAGGTAAATTGAGAATGTTACACTATAGGTACAAGTTTTGACATGATATTTACTATTTATTATAAAAAAATTTGTTCAACATGCAAACATTACCTGGAATTTCTTTTCCACCACAGTAACAGTCAGGTAGAAGACAAACATCTTTGCGGCACTTAGCAGCAGTTTTATCAACCTGAGGAGTTGGATAGACTGGATCGGGCCTGTTAAATTAAAAGGGGATTTATAATTTAGACATTTCAGTTTTAAGTGTATAGTATAGATTCATGTTTCTTTTATTGACTGCCTTTGGTATTCATTCATTTTAAAGTAGCTTTTCTGGAACAATTTAATTCTATAGTAAAAGGAATGAATGAGGAACCACTTTTTGTTTTAATAGGATGTAAACTAAATTTATTATTGCTTTTATGTTTGTTTTATCTGTTTTGAAATATTTGTTTTAAAAGTTTTCAAACAAGAATGCTTGCATTGATGAAGATGTTAGTTATTTTTTCACTAAAATTTTCACTTTAATTGATATCACATATTTTTCTGAAATATATTACGTGTATCTAGCTGGTTCAACGTTTTTCATCCCAAGGGCCAAACTCGATTATCAATTCACATCGTGGGCACAAAATTTAATATATATAGAATAACTTGTAAAAATGTGACATTTAATTTAACTTTCACTGTTTAACTGATCAACCAAGTGGGGTATATTGGTTTTTCCTGCGGGAAAATTCGAAAATTTAATTACTGCAGAATGCAAATGCGTCAAAAGAAATACTCTAATATTCAAACTAATTTAAAATCTATAAAAATGGTCACAATTCTCTAATTATTATGACTATTAAGTTTTTATGAACAAATTTTTATTTATGCATACTGCTAGAATATATAAACATGCAAGTTTCGATAAATTGTGTTTTGAAAATTTGATTTATAGAATTATTTTATGAGCTAGAATCTGAAAACTCAAATAACCAACTTGCACTAACTCATAACTCACAAAATCACTTTTGTAATTATTCAATTTAGTCTTATGTTGATTTTGCTTGGCTTCATAGAAAGTTCATTGAGAACTTCGTCCTCCCCATGTGGAAAAATTATATTTGGCCAGAATTGGTCAATATCTGGGTCAGATATACCCAGATCTGGGCCATATCTAGCATTCCCAGATCTGGCCAATTCCACTTCTGGGCCAGATCTGGCATTTTTCCACATGGGTCCGTAACTGACACCTCTGGATGTATGTACATGAAGCCCATTAAGTATGTCTTCATTTGTAGAGTTCCTCAGGTATGATTTCAACAGCTTTAGGGACAAGATAGAAGTAGGTTGGTAGGAAAGTATGGGGGAGGGGGGTTCAACCCTGAAACCCCCCTCCCCTTGGCTGCGCCAATAACAGGGTTATATAATTAGCCTAGAATGAAATGTTTTTGAATTATTTTAGTGTTTGCCTATGATTAATTTCTTTAACTGTTATCTGCAAAAACATATATTTAAATATTAATGGAGCTTGCTATTGTTTATAAGGGCTATACATTTTTACACAACAAATTAAAATATAAAGTTTGATTTTATAATGGAAATTGATAAAAATAAAGAAAAAGGAAAAATAAACTAATAAGTGTAAATTTAATGAAGAAAGCCCACTCACCAATGGAGTTTATTCAATGGAAGCAAGGGAATAAAGATAATAAGAGGAAAAAAAAGCTTAAACAAATTATTATAATTTGAAACCTCTCCAACAAGTATACTGAGTTGAAGTGAGAGTTCTTCTTTCTTTGTGCAAGCAGTTCTTTCTCAGACTGACCGGCCAGCCAGCTAGTCTCACTCGCTCTTTATTCCTTAAATCGTTTGTTTCCGGGTCTGTCCGGCCCTCATCAGGGAAAGGGAAGCAGCGTTTCCCTAGGTGAGTATTGGCTCAGTTTACTTTCATGATGGTGACCTGGTGGTCTAGTGTTAAGGTGTCAGACTTCTGTGCTGGGGATCCAGGGTTCAATCCTCGGTTCCAACACAGATTTATCTGATTGCCAAACCCTTCCTTCACCTCTGACAAGACAAGTATTTATCACAACTTGTAAATGTGTAGAATTCCAGGCCTCCCCCATGGTTCGGATCCCACGTTAAATTGTAGGTCCTCCATTTCATCTCACAATCAGCCTACCATTACACATTAGCGTAAGTGCGTATAACCCGAATGGGTAGTAAGATGCGGTGCTAGTGGTGATGATGATGATGATGATGATGATGATGATGATGATGATGATAATAATAATACGTTCATGATTGATGTATGTGTGTATATATGTGTGTGTGTGTTTTGTATTATGTCTCACTGTTTATTACATTGTAACACCATTTATTATTATATTTAATTTTATTTAATATCTAGAACATATCTAGAACATATCTGGTACACACAGTCACTACATGCTATAAAGAACATTACAAAAACCAAAGATATCTTACCAGGATCTGCAACCTATGTTAAGATACAATGACATGAGCGCTAGTCATGTCACAGATCATATCACATCTTCCCCTTACGAAATAAACAAATAAGATCATATATAGTAATATGTACTAAGTGGTCTAATTCATGTCATAATCTTGATATTGTACTGGAAGACGTGCAACACTCTTGCTCCTTTGGATTATCTTAGGATGTTTATCAATTTTAGTCAGCTCTGAATTTTCCAGTGAACATGATGTTTCTGTTGTTAATACACTTGACTTCATATCAGGTCCATCTGAATGATGCATATGGAAACTGTTTTGCCTTACTTTATTTCCATTTTCTTTCTCTACAATGTATGAACTAGGTTCAGTTAAATTTTTTGAAACTCTTGCCGGCTCCCAGATCTTAACTTCCCTAATGACAATGCTGTAACCTTTTTCAAAATCATCTTGTCCTTTTGTATATCTGTTATAGTAATGTTCATATAACTTCCTTTTATTTTCTGCTTTTTCTTTTTCTCTAGAATAGACCATTTTTTTCAGGCTGTACGAAATTTTTCCTGAATAATATCTTTGACCGAAGTCTTCTATTGCTAAGCAACTGCGATGGTGTTTTGTCAGATTCTGTTATGGGCGTGTTTCTGTATTCCAATAAGGCCATTTGTAGATAATCAATTTTTTTAGTATGTTTTTAGCTATATGCACAGCATGCTCCGCCATACCATTTGACATTGGATAGTAGGAGCTGGAATTCACAAACTTAAAATTCCACTCTTCTGCAAATTTATTACACTCCATTGAGTTAAATGGCATGTTATTACAAATTACCTCTATAGGAATGCCATGAGTCGAAAAGACTTTTGAAGGCACTACTAAATGTCTTCGATTCCAACAGAATGACCTCCAACCATTTTGAAAATCAACCAATGACAACAAGAAAATCTTGCTCGGCAAACTCTAAAATGTCACTTGCAACTTTTTGAAATGGGACATCAGGAAAATCTTTCAAAACCATAGGTTATTTGATATTACCTCAACAATATCTTTTACACCTTACACAACTTTTGACCAAATGTTCTATGTCCTCATTGATTTGCGGCCAGTACAATATTTGTTTTGCCCTTTATTGTGTTTTAGTTATTCCCAGAATACTTTCATGCAGTTGATTTAGCATCTTTTGTCAAAGGGTTTTGGGCACAGTTACTCGGTCCTTGAGAAATACTAGATCAGTGACTATCCATATAATTCCTGTTTTTAAAACATGTTTTAACCACATCTGTGACTTTAGTCATATCCTTTGGCCAACTTATTTAGTCTCAACAACTCTTGATCTTTCTCACTTTCCACTCTTAATTCAGCTTGTCTTGTTTCTGTCATATTAATGGTATGCACAAATTCAGTGAAAACCTTTTCATCATTCGAAACTTGTTTTACAAAATTTCTTGAGAGTAAATCAGCAATCAACATTTCCTTACCAGACTTGTTACACACATTTAGATCATACTTAAGTAACTTCACTTTAATTCTTTGCAAGCGTGGAGACTGCACTTTAGCCATGCCCTTCTTCATTATTGACTCAATATGTTTTGATAAGAATGAACTGTAACCTATTTGCAACCTATGTTAAGATACAATGACATGAGCGCTAGTCATGTCACAGATCATATCACTATATATATCAAGGCCTTAGCGAGCCAATAATTTCAAGGACGGTTTGGCAGGCACATCCCTGATTGCCGGAGGCTAGAAACAATTCTAAATGATTAACACCTCTAGAATCTCTCCAAAGTGTTTTTATGGCAACATAGCCCCCTAAATGCCAAAGGCTAGGAAAAATTATATATATTAAACAGCTCTAGAAGCTCTCTGAAGTGGTTTTTATGGTAACACAGCCCCCTAATTAGTACTTGTACCTATATTTTGATATTGTTTGAACCATAAATAAAGCCAGATATATTTCGTTATTAAATTTTGGGGGTGCGGGGTTTGAACCCCTAAAACCCTCCTAACTACAGCCTTGATATATATATACACATATATACATATACACACAAAAGACTTTGCTGTTTCAATAATCAATTTTATTAAAGTGTTTAGTAATCAGGGTATTGGACTAGTGGGAAATTATAAACCTATAGTTGACCTTAGTATTTACTAACGATAATGGCGTGTAGAATAAATCTGTATTCAGTGATATTAATAATATATGCAAAGCTATTAAAAGGCATGCCAAAGCTCAAACTCATTTGCAGGCCACAGCCCAAGAGAAAGTTTCGACAATTGTAAATTGACTATTGTTGTTGTTATTGTTGTTTTTATCATTATTAATATTATTTAAATATGTATATAGTTTAATGATTGAGTAATATTTCTAAGATCACCAATTATTTTGTTTTATTCCATGGATATTTTGTGTCACCCTCCTTTCATTTCATTTCTTCCCCACAATACTATAACATTTACAAAAAAACAAAAACAAGGAAGGACCACCATGAGCTTCCTATTAAACTAGCGCCCATTAGACCCCCTTTATTGTAGCCTCATTGCTTCCCTTTGTTCAGAATTGACCACACGCCACAATCCAATGCCACCCACCTAAGGCAAGAGGAAAAATGTGGCAAGAATCCAATGTCTTCTATAGTAGAAGTAGTCAAAGAAGAAAGGAAGAAGATGTCACCTTTGTGCATTGGATTCATACAACATTTTTTCCCCTTTCCTTAAGTGGGTTTTCATAATTAAATTTATTTTTCCTTTTTCTCTATTTTTATCAATTTCCATTATTATAAAATTAATTTAAATGATAGAATGGTAGGAAAATATTAGAGCACATAGCATTGAAATATTGAAGTGTGTGTAAATATGTGTTAGTGTTTTTACTTTTATTTGTGCTCGATTATTTTCCCACTATTCTATCATTTATTTATTACAAATTGTTTTTGCTCAGTGCACTTAATTTCATACTATTATTTAGCTATTGGGCCACCACATTTTTAACCAATATCGAGTTTGGGAAATAATAGAATTATGCAGAAATAAAAGTATCCAAGGCATTAAATATTAGCTAAATAAAAGCTCTATTTTTACCTCCTAGGTGGATATTTGTAGACATCAACAAATTCTGCTGCTTTGGAAACAATAGCAGTGGATGGTTTAAGGGTTGGACGAGACCTGGGAACACATAAAAATTAAGTTTAAAGTAAAATTATAATATTTTGGACATGTGAGTAAGTGATTAGAAATCTTTGCAGCTTTGTTAGTTGGAGGAAAAAATACAATGTAGTCACAACTCACAGCTTAAAAGTGTTAACTATTCACATTTTTCTTTGAAAATCTTTATACAACATAGTATTAATAAAGTGATTATGATGCACATTTGCCTTGTAATAATTTACTAGAAAAACATTAAAACTAGACAACAGTATGAATATAAATATGAATATAATTGTACTAATTCATGAATGGGAAACTATCAGCCTTTTGAAGTGATCGGTGCAGCCTTTTCATATATTTATCTTCAGTGTTTATAAATTATACAATATCAAACTTTGTGTATTTTATTTAACTAAAATATACAATCGTTATTTTTAAATCATAATGTTAAAAAATTAATCACTTTTATTGAGCTATCTATGATTGGCAAACTATCATATTTTGGCAAAATTTACTGTACATGAAGTGTGCGGCCCTATGAGGAATTCATAAAGAAACATCCTTCCAATGCTGATATGTTCCCCATACCTGCTGGACTAGACTGACATAAATAATATTCTTTATTATGTGAAACGCAAACCAAAGATCAAGAGCATTTCTGTCTTTCACAATATTCTTGCATTCATTAAAACACATCCTTTTTCCATAAATGTTTAATATTCCATCTTGCATTAGTTTTTCATTAGCACTAACATAAATACTTTAATATGAATTAATCAACCTATCTTTCATATGGCGAGTTTCACAATATGATGTCATTCAGCCAGTTCTGTAGTCAACTTGTCGCAAACAAATCTCCAATTGCCAAGTATTATAATTCTACTGTATTTGCTACTAGTTTAATTTTATTAAATTCCCTTCTTGATACTTGTTATGATTTCATACATTTAGTTTACTGATATAAGCACTGTAACTTGGAGGGGCATTGGTAAATATCCCTCTGTTATCTTGTAAAGTAAGGCAAAGTGGGGAGGGGGTGGGTTGGAGGAACGGGGGGAGGGGGAAGTTTAGGAAAAATTGTTCAACAATTTCTTGACACTTTTGCTTGTGTGAGTAGTGATATTAGCCTTATGGCAAGTCTACTTAAGAGTTCAACTTTCAAAAGGAATTACATGTGTTTTGGAATAAAACTAAGCCAAATGAGTTTTACTTTCTTACTACCTTCAAGGTAAAGAAAGTAATGTTATCGTAAAAAAAAATTGAACATGAGATTTTGATGAATGTCAACATTTCATGATCCCCCCAATCCGAAAAAGTTGTTTTTGCAATGCTGGATGTCTGTCTGTACCTCGGAGTAGAGCCTAAGCTATTTTACTGATTGGGTTAAAACTTGGTATTTAGGGTTTTCATAGGGTTGCCCCGAGGTGTTTTTGGAATTGAATATCTAACCCTAAAATTAAGGGTAGTTTCCTTGAGGGTAAAAAGATAAAAAATGAATCTTAAAAAAATCGGCTCTAACGATTTTGATTAAATTTCATTTCTAAGCTTTGATCTATATTGTAAACAAAATTGCTACTCTCAATTTTTCAGCAGAATGACTTTAAGGGTTCTGTACTGATGTGTAAATTCAAATTTTTAATTATATCTCTGAAAGTCTTTGAGATATGAAATTATGCATCTTTGCTAATATGTAGGTCTATTATAAAAAAAATCTTTTATTTGAAATATTTTTTATAAAATTAATAGTTTTCAAACTATACACAGATAAATATATTTTTTAACTTTTCAAACACTCAAGGTAAAGTATTGCGACTGTCAAAAAAAATCTAACCCGAGCTGTAGATGTATGTTGACGTTTCACAACCCCCGGAACCCTAAAATGTGATTTTTGCAATGCCATCTGTCTGTATTTCTGCCTATAAATCTAAAATTATGAGTAGTTTATTAAAGAGAAAAACAAGAAAACTTCATTTTCTCAAAATGGGCTCTAGCGATTTTAATTAATATTCGTATCTAGGTGTTGATTAAGATTATAAACAAAATGGATCTTTTCATTTCCTCATGCTGGGCAAAACCAACAACTGGTAGATCAGTGCCGATCAGAACAATGAACACATTTTGTTACAATATTCTGTTCGGAAAACCTTCCACACTTGTCGTGAACATGTTCGTGTTCGTTGTTCTATTCTAGTCTGGATGGGGCTTTAGGGAAAATGTTTGTACAGCAATTATCTATTTCTGTCATTTTAAACTCAATTGGCATCCCCTAATAACATGTTGAAAATTTTAACCGGAAGTCAACATTTTAAGACAAAGTGTTGACCCAATAGCGACCTTTTTTATTGGTCAAAATATACAAACGAGGACTTATCTCCTTTAGAATGAAATTATACATTCTAAAACCGGGAGTCAAAAAATGTTTTACATAAGTAGGACGAGCTTTGAGTAAATATTTCAATTTTTAAATAAGGAGCGATAAAGTCAGTGTGGAGTTCTGTACCATTTATTTTAGTTATTGAATAATTGATTTTAATTTTCCGCCAATATCAGGGCCTCTTCTTGGTCCAAAGATAAAGGATTCCATCACCTTTTTGTGTTACGCAAGTAGAAGAGACCAAAATAGGTTTAGTCAATTCAAGTTGTTCTTCAATGGGTTGAGTTCAGTTACTTTAGTTTTTTAGTTGGGTCAATTATTATTCAATCTCACAACAACCTAAAAGTTTTCCTGTGAGCTTACATCAGTTTAAAGTTTAGTTATCAGACTATAATTAAATAATTAATTATTGTTATGGAATAAATACTATTTGATTAAGTTTCTAGTAATTTAGTAGCGAATGCAAATAAACTTAACTGTTATTTGAATTTAAAAAAAGCAAACAACCCATCATTTATAAATATTTCTTTTTTATTATTATTGTAAATAGTGTAGTACATTAGATATATAATAACATATAATTTAAATATGTAATATTGAAGATAGAACCATAATAGATTTGGTCAACAAAATAAATATAAATTAATGTGTAATGACAACAAGGCTGTAGCTGGGGATGAGGGTTGGAGGAGGTCAACCACTCTCCCCCTCTCCGAGATGACTCAAACAATGGATATAGCCTTTTTTACAGTTTAAATGAAACCAAGAAAATATGTGTATTTTTAAGTTTGTTGCCATTAATGTAATGTAATATTTTTATAAATAGTTTGTGATTGTGTTCATTAGTTAGGGATCAAAGCTGTATAGATTAAGACAACAAAATTGGTGAAGGCAATATAAAGTGTGTGGGAAGAACTTTGGAAACGGGCAACATAGAAATACATATTTTACCAAACCTTCAACGTTTATTTATAAATAAAAAAGCCTTTACTATTTCATATTGTCTACTATAAATTTTATTTTACCATATTATTTTTCATTTTAAAGTATAAACATCAAATTTAATAAGCATTATAAATTGAATTGAAATAAATTCCATAATAAGATTATTTTCTAGTTAGAGCCCATATAAGGTTCATGCAAAAATGCACATAGAGAAATGGAATTGGAACAGATGAAGTGATCATGCACAATTATCACATTGACTTATAAACGAAATATGAAGCGATCAAATTTCTGATTGTGATTCTTAATTTTTCTTATAGGGTGGTTAAAGCTACAAATATTAGCTCATTAAAACATAAATTTTATAAACTTTTTATTTAATCGTGAGTGTAATTGTAAATGTCTTTAAAAGCATGAGTGTTGAAGCCATTTTGATTATTTTTTATATTATAATTTAAACTTTTTTTCCCTCCCAAAAATATTTATTTGCCATTCTTGTTTTAAGAATATATCTTGTTTTAATATATTTTTAAAATCTCACATTTAAAAAATATGGTATTTGCATTTTATGTTCATTTTGACTGGTGACATTTTTAATATACCATTTTACATTTAAAATAAATAAATATACCGTTTAACATTTTAAAATTTATTAAATTATGAATATACTCAAACTCGGAAGATTTTTGAAATACAGACTCAAATGGAAAAAACAAAAAAAAAAAAAAAAAAACAAGCTCGCAGACCCCTAGTATTTATCACTTTGGTAATACAAATATCTAGGTTTCAGTTTAAAATGCATCTATTTGTAAATTGACTGCTAAGAATTTGTCTTAATAAAGTTTTAAAAGTGAAATTTCTCTATAGATTTTGGAAAACTTAAGTAAGAAATATTTAAAAACTTAAGAAAAATAGTAAATATTTCATCAATGGTGGAGTCATTAGTGATTTAATACAGACCTTGATGCTTAAAATGACGTTGAGAATAATCTTTAGGACTAATTTTTAAATTTAAAATATATCTATTTGGTTAAAATTTCCATATCCAGGGATTTCATCAAACACTGTAAGGACACATTTAAAATGATTACAAATTAATTTCTAACTAGAGTACTAAGAAAATGTTACCGGACAGAAGCTGGGGTACCACGGTTCACCAGTTCTCCTCCCCCGACACCTGTTGCTGTGTAAGAGGCAGTACCACGATTTCTGGTTGGTGTGCTTACTCTAAAAGCCAAAATAAAATCAAAGAAACATAACATTAGATTCTTATACATAAAAATTAACTATTAATTGATTTACCAGCCCAGGTTTCAGAGGGAAAGAATTGTTTAAATGTGTAAGAAAATTAAAATATCATTTTGTGATACTTTAACAGTAAGAATACATAGAGTATTACGGTCAAGTGAACCGAATAAACAATCAGCACAGTAAAATTACAAGTGACGAAGTCACGAATGTGCATCTTATACTTATAACGGGCATGTCAACTGTCTATTGTCTGGTAAAGATATGTGCTGCGCATGCGCACACTTAAAGATGGCTACACTAAACAAATGCAACTCATCATAAAAGAATACCAACATTCCAACAATTACTAGTCCTGTTGATACTTATATGTGGTATATATAGTACAGTATAATTTCGTTTATACATAGTACATAATGTATATATGCACTAAAAACCAGTAAGCTTGTATTTAATTACAAAACAAAATTTTACATGACTTTAGTCAACCTAAAAATATCATGATGTTATTAATTTGTTGTTAATTTTGTTTAGCAACTAATAGTAAAATTAATAATATTGTTCATTGAATACTAATTGTGTTAAAGTTAACAATACAAATTGACTAGCTTTTAAGTATGATGACAAAACAAATTATGACTAATTAGGACTAAATATTAAGTAGTTTTGGTAAATAGGATTTCATAAATTACATCCAATATAATTTACTCACACCATTTAATTATTTTTTTTTTGCACCGTGTCTTACTAACCGTTCAGGCTTATATACTATAAGGCTAATGATTTTAGGGATTAGGGAGGATATATTAGTAGGAAGTTTACCCACACTTGTGTGAATGGAGAGTGGAAAACTATTTAGTAAAAACTACTCAACCAGGATTCAAACCCTGGATGGATTTAGAAATAGACTCTCCATTATGAAGACCTTCCAAACCTGTCTAAATGGATGTTACTCTTAAGTAACACACGTGTATTTTTAATCAAATAAACTATAGCTGTTGTGTTAAAATTGAATACTAGACAAGTTAAATTTTAAGTTTCCAGTTGTTTATATCGTGAAGTATGCAAGAAAAATATTTTTAAACAAAATGTTTGAGGTTTCAGGGGGGAAAGAGGATAGCAATATTTATTTTTGATTTGATGGATATTTTCAGGGTTATTTCAAGGTACATTTTGTTTTTTAAATATAAACCTTTATTGTTTTTAGCAGCATCTTATTTTACATAAAAAAACAACAACTTTTATGTAAAACATATTTTTATTTGAAGTCTATTTTCAAAGATATTTCAAGGTATTAAGAAATTATTACCATGCAATAAAACAGTCTACCTACAAATGCACGTCTGACATTTTGAAAAACAACACTAGGAATATTTCTGATAGCTGTGGTAATCCATAGGTGGAGTTCTTTGATCGTGCTAGGTTTTGCTTTATAATCAGTGGACTTTATGTAGCCCCGTAGAAAAAAAAGGGGGGGCTTGGATCTGGGGATCTTACGGGCCATTAATTAGGCCCTCTTTTGTCAATCCAATGATTCAGAAAATTACTATCGAGCCATCTTTGAACACTGATTGTGTAGTGAGGTGGTGCTCCACCTTTTTGGAAGCAAAAAAATCTTCATCTAAAGCAATCACACCATTCTCATTTATATGGTTTTATATTTCTTGTGTAGTAAGCGTATTTGTTGTGTCCTTACACATACACATATTTAGTCTTGTACACAAACCACATAACTCGTGCACGTGTTAACACCAAAAGCTCAAAGATAAAGTCTTAGAACGGAACATGTTGTCCATCACTTCAGGTTATGACTACTCTAGTAAGTTCAGTCCAGATTGACCAACTTACCCTATACACATCCCTGCTACAGAGTATATTACATTCCTCCCCTCCTAGATATCTACACATAATCTCTCAAGTACACAGGAGTACGCAACTGTCTCCGTGGCCTCAAGAGAGGCCATGATTCTGGTGTTGCTGGTTGTTGATCTGTGTTGTCCATCAGTGCTATTGGTTGCTGTTCCTGTGGTTGAGGGTTTTCTACTGGTTGATGCTCGTGGTCTCCTCTTGCCAGAGGTGGTAGTGATTGTTGCAGTGGTCTTGCTCTCTGATGTGTCACAAGGTCTTTAACTGGGTATCTTGCCGGTTTAACTTGTGAAGATGGTCTCTCCGAGGCATCCTCTGGTTGAGGTGTTCTTTCATAGCGTTTTCGAAGTTGGTCCATATGTCTTGTTTGTCCAAGTCCTTCCTTAAAACTGACACTGTACATATTACTCTCTAACACGTCAGTGACCATTGCTGGTATCCATTTAGGCCTCTTTACCCCATACTGCCTTGCCCAGACTGCTGCTCCTTCTGTGAATACTCACATATTCTCCGTATCTTGAGGGAGGGCCGCAAAGCCTGTTGTTTGTCTATCTGGATGTAACACATCCAAGCGTGTTCGGAGTTGGTAATGCATCAGAAGCTGGGCTGGACTTTGACCTGTAGTTCCATTGGGGGTTGTCCGAAGCATGAGGAGGATTCTTGCGAGCCTAGTATGTCAATCGCCTGTCATTCTTCCCAACTGTTTCTTAACTGTTTGAACCATACGTTTTGCTTGCCCATTGCTTGCAGGGCGATATGGTGCTGTTGTTAAATGCTTAATTCCATTGAGCCTAAGAAACTGTTCAAGCTCCTCAGACACAAAATTACGACCATTGTCACTTACTAGGACTGTTGGAAGCCCATGTATAGCAAAAATGTCTCTTAGTTCCATTATTATGCACGTTGAGGTTGTAGACTTCATCTGTATGAGTTCAGGCCATTTAGAATGCGCATCCACAAGTATTAAAATTTTTTGTCCTTGTATCGGCTCTGTCATGTCAATGTGTAGACGAATCCACGGGCTTTTTGGTGCTATTCATGACTCTACTGGGGCCTATGGTGGATTGTTCCGGCTTTCTTGACAGGCTTGGCAAGTTCCCACTACTTCCTCTATGGTTTCGTCAATCTTAGGCCACCATGTATAAGTGCGAGCTACTGCTTTTGATTACACCACACCTTGATATGAAGCATGAAGCATGAGGAGAAACCTTTTATGGAGTTTATTTGGTAATATCACTCTACTACCCCAGAGTAAGCAATCTTGTGATAAAGATATATCCGAGCGTCGTGCGCTGTAGGGCTTGAAATCCTCCCCCCCGTCTTCTTCGGGCCAACCCTGTAAAACCCACTCTTTAACCTTAAACAGCACAGGATCCTTATTGTTTCCTTGGCAATTTCAATCACTGAGATAAGTGGGTCTTCCATGTCTAGCATAAAAATTCCCCTGGGTTCTATATTCACAGTTTATGAAGTGTTCAATGGAAGTCTGCTATGCCCATCTGCATTTCCATGGTGTTTCACTGGTCTATAAATAATGTTATATAATGTTATAAGTATAACCTCCTAACATTAAGCTCCAACGTAACATCTGAGGTGTCATAACACTTGGCGTCTGGCGCGTAGGATGAAATAATCCTAGAAGTGGCTTGTGATCTGTGGCTATTGTGAAAGATCGGCCCAAGAGAAACTGCTGGAACTTGTTGACACCAAATATAACCGCCAAAGCTTCTTTATCAATTTGAGCATAGTTACGCTCAGCTCGTGACAGTTTTCTTGATCCAAACGCTACCAGAGTTTCCATTCCATTGTTCATAATATGGGAGAGGACTGCTCCAACCCCGTAAGGAGATGAATCACAAGATAGTATCAAAGATCTACTTCTATCATAATGCGTCAGAACTAATTCTGATGTTAAAATGGCTTTTGCCATATTGAATGCACTCTCATGGTTTTGAGTCCACTGCCATGGTGCTTCTTTATCTAGAAGACTGTGTAGGGGTTCCAAAACGGTAGCTTTGTCCATCAGGAATCTCTCATAAAAATTGAGAAGTCCTAAGAAAGCCTGAAGTTCTGTTTTATTTTTAGGTGTTGGAGCTTTGTGTATGGCTTCAACCTTGTCTTGTAGGGGATGAATACCTTGGCATCTACCTGAAAACTTAAACATGACATTGCTGGGACTCCAAACCTGAACTTGTCCTTCCTTAATCGCAACCCTGCATCACTCAATCTTTGTAATACTTCCTGTACTCTGGAATTATGTTGTTCTATATCGTTGCCCGATATAATTATGTCATCCAGGAGTACCGCTGTATCTGGTATACCTGCTAATATACCTTCAATCAGCCTCTGAAATATCCCCGGTGCGGCACTAATTCCAAAAGGCATTCTTGTCACCTGCATCAAGCCTTTTGGCATATTAACCGTCAATATTTTAGAAGATTCTTCATCCACTTTAACTTGGGCATAAGCATGTGCAAGGTCAAGCTTAGAAAATATGGTTCTACCTGTTAGGCATGCAAAAGCTTCAGTTGCAGTTAGTAAAGGGTATTTTTCAGGATATAGAACTTTATTAACTGTGTTCCGGTAGTCCCCGCACAACCGCAGGGATCCATCCATCTCACTTTGGCACAATCACTAAGGCTGTAGCCCACTTTGAAAATGATACTGGTTTGTATATCCCTTCCTCAACTAGCCTTGTAATCTCTCGATTGACATCGTCTGCCAGTGCCAGTGGTATTGGACGGCTCCGTAGATACTGAGGTTTCACTGAGGGGTCCATTTTTAATGAAACTGGTTGTCCAACATATTCTCCTAGTTTGTGATCTTCAAAAGCTGAGAATTTCTGTACTGTCTCCATGAACTTACTATCTGTGATATGGTGAATTCCTTTAACTTTAATTCCCAACTCGTTGAACCAATTTCTTCCAAGGAGGCTTGGCCCATTTCCTTCCACTACTGTTATGGGCAGAGTAGCAGACCGACCATTGTATGTGGCCTCCACATTTCACCTACCCAGGATACAAAGAGGCTGTTTTGGTCACCAGGTGCAAAGCTGAATATCGGAACTCATAAGTTTTAGTTTAGAAGCCCATATTTTTTCATAGGTTACTGAGCTGATAACTGTCAGGGCTGCTCCTGAATCGATCTCCATGTGATGTTTAGTTCCATTTAATATCACATTTATGTGGAAGGGTGGGTTGTCTCTAGTTCCAGATTCCATAGAAAACAGCTGATATGCCATATCTAATTGCAGGTTCCATGGGTGCTAAATGGTTTGTTTGTGGGTGTTGCACTCTTCATTAGACATAATTTTGTCTCTTCGACCTACATGCCCTTTCTATGTGACCCAACTTCTTACAAAAACGACATATCGCATTTGCCCATGGACATTCAGAGGTTAGATGCTCTTTGTCACAACGATAACACCGTTGATCCTTTTGTCGACTTGGAGAAAATCTCTGTTGATTATTGGCACCTCTTTGTTGAGAATGGTGTTTTCTAGATAGTCTGTGTACTTCCATTGGGCCTGCTTCTTGGTCTTGGTACCCAACCGATGTTGGGGAAGTTGGCCGCATCACACGTTGATGTTGTGCTGCTGCTTTGCTACTTACTGCCATGGAAATTGCCTCATCTAACTTCATTTCATTTTTAGAAAGAATTTCGCGCTGCACTGTCTCATCTGCGATCCCCTGCACTAAACGATCCCGCAGCATCCGATTTGTAAATGTTCCAAAGTTACAACGGTTGGCCATCTCTCTCAAAATGGCAACATATTCCACAATGGACTCGTCGGGTAGCTAATCCCTTTTGCTGAAATTGAAAGTTTGTACAATTTCATTGTGTTTTGGCGCAAAATGGCCGTTTAAAACACTAACTAAATCACCAAATGATTTAGAATCTGAATTCTCTGGCCCAACTAACGCAGTTAAGCAATCAAATGTTTTATACCTAATCACACAAAACAATATAGACGGTTTCTTATTTTTGTCGATTATATCATTAGCAATGAAAAAGTGTTCCAACCTTTTTGCGTAGTTCGTCCACGTGTGTGGTCGGGTAGTATCGAATTCCGCAAAACTTGATCAAAACGCTGCTATTATGAGCACTTCGGTGGCTTAATCTATATCATGGGTTATGTATCAATCACCTCATCGCCAAACTGTTGTGTCCTTACACATACACATATTTAGTCTTATACACGAACCACATAACTCGAGCATGTGTTAACACCAAAAGTACAAAGATAAAGTCTTAGAACGTAAAATGTTGTCCATCACTTCCTGCTATGAATACTCTAGTCAGTTCAATCCAGATTGACCAACTTAACCTATACACATCCCTGCTATAGAGTATAATACAGTATTAATAACATCTTTCAACATTTCTAAGTACAACTCACTACTAAGATTTCGCTAACAAAATAATGGTCCTACGATTGTATATCCCAAAGTACCCACCCACCTTTGAACATAACGCTTGAATAAAAAAAAGTTCAGAAAGTTAGTTTTTTTGTGTTTATAAGATACCGCTGAAAATAATACAGGTTTCTAGTAAAAAAACAAAGTTTACCTTGAAATAACATTGAAATCGTCCATCCAATTATAAGTTTAATAATGCTGTTCTTTTTCCCCTCAAAACTTCACAACTTTTATGCTTTTCGAGATAAACAAATGTAAGCTTTAAAAAAAAAACGCTATATAATAAATTATCTGTAACAGGTTGTAAAAATGTGATCTTATTCTTAAATTTAGCATGAATATAAAATAATTACAGCCTATTTCCCAAAAATACTTGCATGGCAGTAAAAAAAAAGAGTTTAATTAATCACACATTATTTTTATAGCCTTATTTCACTTTTAAATGAAAAAATACCCAAAACTTGATCAAGTATATATATGTAGAAAAATTAGTAAAAAACTATAGGATTAAATACATGTAAATAACAAGCTAAGATAGAGTAAATAAAATTAAGACTTTAATATAAACCCAGTTTGATTTCCAATGTTGAATACATTCATAGAAATACATTATTCTTACCTCATTGGAACCGGTGTTGTTTGGGGCTCAGGAATTGCTGTCGTTGGCCTTACTCTGTTGAGCAATACAAAAAAGATTAAAATTACAAGGGTATGACCATATAAAATTACAATTTTAAAGTTACAATAATTTCCATAGCTATTAAATCATATAATCTTACATAGTACAAAAAGAGATTAACAATAGCAACCCATGGTAAATTTCCACACCAATTTAATTTGGTAATAAACAGGCATATAACGCTAAACATAATAGTTGATCCTAAGTAAATTTTTCCAGGACTGAAGATTGACTCCTGACCTTAGGTTTTTAAAAATAAAAGAGTGGCCACAACATTTGTTTGTGCTGTTATGTTCACAAACAAAATATGACTTGCAGATTCAAGAGATACATGGAGTTCACACTGTATACAACTATCTCTGCTGTTTCTGTCTGTTTCCTATAGGAAATGATTCACTAATAACCCATTCCTTTACCTAGATTACGTTCTATTAGAGCACTTCAAGATAAAAATCAAGCCTAGGTTAAAAGCTAGGACATAAATGGATAATTTGATTTAAGGGTCAGCCATGGGGAAAAGTTCTGGATTCGGTCATATCTGAGATTTTTCAGATTTGGGCAAGATTTGTGACAGATTTGTGAAACGATCTAATAAACTCTTTTCCCAGTATCAAACATGTAAAGTATTAACTGGGTTTATTTCTCTACAGGGAAAATCATATTTTATTTGAACTAATATTTGTTCTAGTCTCTCTTAACTATATACTATTTTACTATCCACAGCAATACGCCAAAAATTAAGTAAAACAATATTTAAACTTTTGAACATTTGATAAATCAAAACTAAACAAATCTGAATTTGTATCACATAGATAAGATTAAAAATTACCTTCCTTAAAATACAGTAAATGTTGATACAAAAAAAAAAATCAAATTAAATTACATAAAAAAGTTTTGAAAAATATTTAATATCTTTTATTTAATATCTTTTTGTGAACTTTAAAATACAGGCCTTTTTTTTTCTACACAGTCTATACTTTTCCACTGATTTAAATATATGTATTAGGAAAAAAAATGTAAACAAATTTTCATGATTTCTAATTATTTTATTACTTAAGATAACATTTTATTGAGATACTGCTTTATACTATTGACACAACGAAAGGACTCCTTAGGAATTAGAAGTATTAAAATCACCAATAAAGACTAATAATGTGTGCAAATTAACATCATTTGTGACAGTAATGGGTATTATAAAGCAGTTAACAAGCAGTATTACCTATGGTTCATTTTAGATGTAATTTGTAGTAAACAGGAATGAATAATATTAAACCGTATATAGAAGGAATGTACAATAATGAGCAGTAATATAAATATTATATAACATGAATAACCAGGAATAAGTAGTTATAGCAAGTATGAGCAGTATACATAAGACCAGTATACATAGAATGAATAAGGAATTATGGCCTGGTTCAGTAATAATCAGCAACCAAAATAGTGTAAAGCAGAAAAATGCAGAAATGTTCAGTAAAAATATTGACATAAGTAGGAACAAATAGTAAACAAAATTTTATGAAGCAAGAAAATGCAAGAATGACCAGTAAATGAAATAGCATTAAGAAGGACAAGAAAGAATAAGCAGTAAACCAAATAGTTTGAAACGGTGACAAGCAGGAATGAAGAGTAATTTTAAAAGTTTGAAGCACAAACTGGTAGGATTGAACAGTAATTTTATCAGTATGAAACAAGAGCAAGCAAAAATGCACAGTAATTTTAAAGTATGAAGCAGGATCAAGCAGGAATGAACAATATTTTTAGCAGTATGAAGCAGTGACAAGAAATAAATACTAATCATTTTGGTTCATGGTCATAAAACGTATGTTTAAAATTGAAATATTAACATTTGGTATAATAATTGAATAATATGTTATATAAAAATAGGTTTAAGTCATTTTTTACATTCATTACTGTTTCCAGCTTGTGGCCTGGGTCAGTTTTTTATTCAAGCCCTATATTTTCCATTACTAGCTTGCTAGGCCTGTTGTAGCTTCATATGCCCTATTATCTATCTTAAGACTAGTACAGGTACATCATCCAGTCCCCAGCTATTCATAATTCATCACTGTGAATGAGTAAACACATATATACCTATGATAAATTTTTTGGCCCTGCCAGAAATCGAACCCGGGACTTTAAGCTCAGTAGAGAGACAGCTACTGACTGGGCTAAGGTGTCAGATAGGTTTTATTCTCTTGTAAGTTAAATGAGTGGGGGAATGTGTATTTGAAAACAATTTGTCAGCTGTCAGTTAATATTTGAATATCTATCATGCTAAATACCCCAATAACTAAATAATTTTAAGATAAATTATTTTTAAAGCTTCATTTAAGAGTAATATGTTATAATAATTCAGTTAAATGAACCTTATAGGTTCAAAATAACATAGTTTTGTTAGTCATTTAATTGTTTGTTTTGATATTTAGTGATATCTTGTGGGAAAAACATGAACTAGCCCCTGATTCACAAATTTCAGTACCGGTAGTTTACTTGTTTATATATAATAGTAAGTAATGCCTAGCTATGTTAATTGGAATAAAAAGTACATTAAAATTAAATTCTTTACACATTGGTTGTAGGTAGATTTAATTTTAATTAATTTTCAAATTTCATTAGGCCTACATTTTAATACTTATGAGAAAAAATAAAATCTAATCAACTAATTTAAAATTATTATTTGGGCCTATGTTTACTAACAAATGGAAATGTGGCCTTGACATTCCACTGAAAAAATTTATTAATATCACACCTTATTGATTCCATTTAATAAAGTTCAAATTGATTAAAAATGTATATATGAGACAGAATGAATAAAATTAATTATAAATTCATCCTCTTGATTTCTAGTAGTTTTTAAAATTACTATTCCTACCTATTTGGGTTTTCTAAATACAATTACAGTAGGACAGTGTTAATTCAAAAAATTGGATAATTTGAACCCACTATGATTTTCTGGTAAATTACTGTTTAAATCAATAGACATTTAATTAGAATTTTAAAAGGAAATTTTTGGATTATTTGAAGCTTATACATTGTGAAGTTTTTAGATATTATATTCAATTGACACCTAGCTTGACGATATTTATTAAATCACCACATATGGAATGAATGTCAACTAAAGTTAGAGTTAATGACGCATAGTAAAAGATAAAACGGGGAATTCTGCACTGGCGGCGAACGAGTTTCTTAGAACAGGGGATGCCCAGCATGAACCTGAGAAGATTCACTGAATTACAACCAAACATAAAATACAACATTTTTAATGCAATCAGTTACGTTGAAGAATTTGTTTATTGCGTTAAGATAAGTAAACTGCATCAAAACAAGATCAATAAATTTTTCCCAACGGAATGTAATTTGAGTGCAATAAACTGATTCAATTCTGTAATTTTTATATGGTAATTTAAGTTTCAATATTTTGTGTTTGTATTTTTCTTATTTATTCATGTATTCATATATTGTTTATTTGCGTGTGTTTGTATGTAGAATATTTTGAAGTTGTTTATTTATT
This sequence comes from Timema cristinae, assembly GCA_039000515.1. Taxonomy (NCBI): domain Eukaryota; kingdom Metazoa; phylum Arthropoda; class Insecta; order Phasmatodea; family Timematidae; genus Timema; species Timema cristinae. Next base: position 19,339,434 of record JBCFYV010009882.1, read on the forward strand.
GTGTACCAGCTGCATAGATGCTAATAAAAATGGTTAGTTTGAATTCAGGATATTACCATTTTTTTTAAGTACCAGTACCCCATATACCCCAATTTAGAAATGTTCTACTTTTGCTTAATTGTTTGTCTCTACTAATTACTCCTGGCTACAACTATAATTTATATTAATTTCTAATCACCCAAATTGGTGAGCAAACAGACCAAGTCGTCAATTTAAGACTGGTCTGTTTTTTTATGATGGGAAGGTAAGGATTTTAATAATTCCATCTCTTTGTATCAATAATTTTTTCCAAAATTATTTTACAATCTCCCTCCATTAAAACGCGAATAAATTCCCAATAGATTCTACATTTCTGTTTATTCATGTCATTCACCACAAACATTACTCTTAATTCTTACTTGATCCTGCTTCATACTATTAAAATTAATTCTCATTCCTACTTGTTTGTGCTCCATACTTTTAAAATTACAGATCATTACTGGTTTATTTTAGTACAAACACTACTCATTCCTTTTTATTCCTGTTTTATAATATTGAATCTTTTTCCTTGTAAATGTACCTAGGATAATTATGTATGGTTGTGTTGGTAATATGTCATTATGTGACCATGGTGGTCATATGGCACATCATATGCTCAGCAGCATGTGTATTAATGGATAATCTTCAATAAAATTGTAAGGTTCCTCAAGCCATCAATATAATTGTTCTAATGTTAAAACCTAACAGTAATTGTGTGTTCATTACTGTTATTTTCACTCATAAATTTACTGGTTAATAATGTTTGAATGTTTGTTACAGTTTCATATATTTTGTTTACTGCCTGTTATTACTAATGTATTAATTTCTTGTATAATACATTGTTTGTTCCTGCTAGGTCCAGAGCAGAACAAGCAGTGATTTTAAGTATGGAAATTCATTCACATTAAAATATAAACAAACAGCTTCTATAATTGCCTACTGGTAGTATAAATGAGAAAGGCCTACTTACTTGCTGTAATTAATGGTAAAAAAAAAAAAATTCATATAGAAAATCAGTATGTCAATACTACTTAGAATGATGGTAAATTCATGTCACATTTGAGGAATATGTATGAAAAAACTCTAAAAGTGTATTTTCAAATATGTGACAGTAAATAACCAGGAAAATGAAAAATATTCAAATGTAACTCTTTTTCACTTATTGAAGCTATCAATAGGCCTACTCACTAATTAACTAAGCTTGACAAGTAAAATAATTTACTGAGCAGTGTACAATTTGTTGGGGTAAATAGTAAATCAAAATTTATCTTAAATTATTTTAGTCGAAAGGCCTGTTGATCTATTAATGTTTTTAAACTATATTATTGTTTTAATTTAGATTAAAATAAAATGAATTAAAATAAGGGGAGATGTAGCATATATGTGCTTTATTCAATTTTCTCTATAATAATGTAAGTTGTTCCAAGACATATTTGATGGTAGGCTATGCAACATATTTCTTTTTATAGGCCTAGGCTTTGGTACTTGAGCTTAACCATGTTAAATACACATATTTTATATCTCAACACTATATTAACTATTTTATTTTGAACAATAGTAACATACTTTAACCCACCCATTCATTCTAAATAATACTTTACACTAATACACATGTAAATATTAAAAATACTTGAATATGTGAAATATTTATAATATGAATAAAAATTGTAATAATATATATTAGAAAAAGTTGATATTTGAATAGTATAAGGTTGAAAGGCACATTATTTTAAAACTAATATATATTTTTACATCTAGCATTAAACTTAATTTTTATTTATGCATTTGATAAGATATTAGAAATATTTTATCCAAATTTTACTCTTACATCTTACATTAAGACACATTGCTTAACAATGGGGAGGCCCAATGCCTAAATGGTTTTATAATAATGAATATTAATAAAAATAAATAAAAAATAAATTAATAAATCCAAATTTAACTAAGAAAGTCCACCTAGGGAAAGAGGAAAAATGTGGGAAGAATCCAATGCACAAAGGTGTCATCTTCTGCCTTTCTTGTGTCTTCTATAGTAGAAGTAGTAACACATACATCTATTAAACATTTAACCCACTTCGGTGGCTGCTTGATCTAAAGTGTTACACTAGCAATAGACTAAGACTGCAGATGACAAAGAGACTGGGGTTTCAATCTCAGTCAAGTGTACAGAGGGTGCTTTTTCCAAAATGGTTTTACATTCTCCTTCCACACAAATGAGGGTACACTTCCTAGAAAATCAACCTTACTCAACATTAGCCCATTAGCATCATTAGTACATAGGCGTACAACCTGAATGAGTAATAAGATGCTAAAAAAATAAATACATTTAAAAACAGAGTAATATTTCGGCATTCGTGCCTTTATCAAACAAGAAAGAGGGAAGAGGTTAAACACGTGATATACATGTTTATAAAAATTTCATTAGCACTATACATCAAATAGGTATTATGAGTTTTGAAAATCACATCTTTTTTTGTTTGATAAAGGCAACAATTCTGAAATATTACTATATTTGTGTTTAAATGTGTGTGTGACCACATTTACTATGGAAGACAGAAGAAAGGAAGAAGATGTCACCTTTGTACATTGGATTCTTCTCACATTACTCCCCTTTCTATAGATGGGCTTTCTTCATCAAATTTGCATTTATTAGTTTGTCTTTCTTTTTTCTTTAATATTTCTCCATTTCCATTTTTATAAAATCACCTAGCTATTAGGCCTCTTCATTGTTAAACAAAACAGGTATTGTGATTTTTGAAAATCCAACATTCAAATTCAACCTGTGTGAAAACAAGTATATAAAACAGTTGTGGTTGGTGGCCTTGGGAGCTGGCCATGCAGCTTTGAATGATGGGTTGGGGGTAAAATGTTCCAAGCCTTGTTTTTATCTTTGGCTTGAATTGTTTTATTTAAATAATTTTAGTGGTGTAAAATGTATTTAATTATCATGTTTAATATATAGAATTATGCTTAGTTAAAATTAATATGACACAGAGAATACAATTTTTAAACAAATACTTAAATTATCTGAATCAAGACCCATTAGAGCAGTCCTGGACACACAACTGATGTAAAATTTACACTGTGAATGTGCCAATATTGACCAAGAGCACCGGGCCAATCTCTTACTATTCTATCCTTTCATTGGCTGAAATACTTCGTGACAGCAAGAGGAAGTTCAAATTTGCTTATCTTTTTGTCTAAGTACAGGCTTACCCCTTACCCTCTTTTTTTCCCTTTCAACCCTCATACCATTTGAATGATTTAGAAGTAATTTTAAGTTGGCTTTTAGTAGGTCCTCAGGCCGAGGACAGATACACAGTCATGCGTGACAAATACAAAGCTCAAACAAATATGTTGCCAAAATTATAGAATATATTGGATTTGCAATTTAAAATACATTTGTAAAAATAAACAAACTACCCCAGCAGTACTCTCAATACTTACAGAAACGCACATGATTAAAAAGGAAGGTGTGGAGTGATATATGTGTGTGTTAACATTTTTGGGATTGAAAGTGAAATTTACTGACCTAACAAACTGTTTAAGGATGGTAATCTTCAATTATGTATGAAAGAATTTAGTTTTACCTTGACTGATTACATTATGGCTCTATCTTATACAGTCTTTCATAGTGAAACCAAGAAAGTTAAGCTTTGTAACATTTTCAGTGAATGGAGTCGATACTCCATACATGGTCAAAGCTTACAATCTTACCTTGACAAACTCTACTATGGCCTTCATATAAGTTTCATCAGAGTGGAAAAAAGGAAAGTAAACCTCCTATCTTTCAGGGCAGGTAAGCAAAGTGTACATGCCACACCTTAAAAATCATTATAATGTTTTACTTGTAATTTAAAATCTAGATTGATTTTAGTTTTCGCGTGTAGCAATCTAGGTATTTACACTTCTAGATTTGTTAGACAACACTATGGCATATCTGTTTGGTGGACAAACAAATGATTTTTATTGTCTTACCTTGCTGGAGACTTGACAGGTTGCCTGGGTGAAATTTGTTGCTGGTATTGGTCATCTGTTTGCTGAAAAAGATGTAAAATGAAATGTAAAACGTTTGTCGTTAGCATTTGTATGACATGACTTTAATTGCCAGTAGAAGAATGATATTTGAATACTATTCGATCTCGAATTATTAAATATGTAATTTATTATTCATTTGGTAACATTTATTTATGATTTAATAATGTTGAATTAAAATATTGCTGATAAGTGTAAAGTGTTCCTACATAAGATTCATTGATTTTTTCTTTCTAATATCAACACAAGATAGATTTTTTGTGTTTGAAAACAAAGTGCTTAGTAATATATTTGGGCCAAATAGGAATGAAGATATTGGGGAGTGGAGAAGTTACATTCCATGTACTCATCACAAGATATTGTGGGCAGGTCATCCAGCATAAATGGAAGAATCTAGAACCGTGTTTAGTGTATTGACTGGTAAACCCAATGAGAAGAGACCATTGGGAAGAACTAGACACAGATGGGAAGATGGACCTGAAAGATATATAGTGTAATGGGGTGGACTGGATAGAACTAGCTTTTATTTTTCATTTATTTTATTTATTTTAATTATTTAATGTGCACTTTCTGAACCTAATGAATGTATCAGCACCCGAGCACTTCTATAATTGAAAGCGAAAGGGCCTATCAATTTTGCCTGGAAAGGTATTTTCACATACCTTCTAGGATTATTTTACTGCCACAATCAACATGGAACTGACGGCTTTACTCTCCCTCTGAAGGGAGTTGTGCTATAGAATTTTATCGCTCAAGGAAAATTCCATCAAACCTGGCTGGGTTTGAATCCATGAACACAAAGTCCTGAGGTGAGCACTTTACCCCTAGGTCACCAAGGTCGACTAGAACTAGTGCAAGATAGGGATATGTGGCGTACTTTAGTAAGTATGGCAATGAACTTTTGAGTTCCTAATGCCATAGAGTAAGTAGGTAAGTTGAGTAATATTAAAACAAGAAAAAAAGTAGGCCTAAATGGTCAAAAATGAGATTAATTACCAAGGGTTCTAATATAATTTTGCAGAAAACACTTACATATTAAATAAATGTTTAAATGTTAATATCTATTTATTAGTTTGAATAGCAATGAGAATAGTATGCTGATTGAATTTTTGCAACAATTAACAATTAAGATGTCATTATGTACAGATCTAAGGGTAAAGTGCTAGTGAATTGATCCTTGCTCTTGAGAGCCATTAGAACAACCACACACAAAATAATGTCCCATGATTAATGAATGTGCAAAGATTCCAAAAGGATGGAAAGATGTGGGTCACAAAATAATAATCGAATGTATTGATGTTAAAGGATCAATTTGATACTGTATGCGAGGAACCAATTTACTGGTAGTCTGCCAAGTCTTGCCTTGGCAACAACTCATTAGCTGCCACTGCAAACTACAATAAATAAAGATTACTATGTTTACATGTAGTAAAATTGTTAGGAGGAAATGAGCAATTTGTCTAGAACAGTGGTTTCCAGCTTTTTTCAGCTGACACCCCCTCTAGGTAGATAATTAATTAACCCCATCCCATATATTTTGGGATAGTTATAAAAATATCTTAAAAAAGTTTTATTCTCTAGTCACTTTTAGTCACTTCTTTATTTTACCAAAAAAACAATGTATCACTGGCAGCATAATGGTACCCAAAAAATATGACTGAAAATTACTAGTAACTGTTGAAAATATACATGTGTATGTGCAGGAGCCTCTTACTTTTGGATGGTCAGCTAATATATAAATTACAATGGGTAGGCAGTATTTACAATACAGCAAGAAAGAAATGATCTTGCATACTTTTGAAAATGTGATTGAAATAAAAAGGTCTTCAATTGTTTGCTGATTTTTAATATTATTTCTAAGGCCTTTGGAGTATTCAGATTTTGAGCTTTGAGCTGAGCTTTATATAGATACTCAACCCTGGGCTCAAAATATTTATGGGCTTGCAATTTCAAGTTTCATGAAAATGGTTATATCTTTGCCTGGCATTTTGTGTGTGTGTGTGTGTGTGTGTGTGTGTGTCTGGTGATGAATGACTAATTGTTTACTCTCATCTCTATTTGTGAGGATGTGTTTTGTGCCAACAGTTTGGGGGTTTGGGGGATGTATATTTACTCAACACAAGCTCGACTTTGCTTAATACTCAGGAGTTTCATGAGAAGTTTGCTTGAGATCAGCCCAAATAAAATATTTGAGCACGCAGACCTCTAGTTATTTTCTAATTGTTTAACACAACCCCGAGTTTGGGAACCACTGGTCTAGAAGATGCATTTGCAACAGTGTTTGTTTTAAATATTTTATATTTATAGCCTAGCTCTATAATAAAGTGGCTATTAAGATCTAGGGACATCTATTTTGATTCCAGATTAGAACTAAAATAATATTTAATTTTTCTTGCTTTGATAATAAGCTCTTAGCAATTGGGTAAGGTAAAGTATAGGGTGTTTTGTCCTATATTTAGCTCCTAGCACTTGGGTAAGGTAAATAATTGGGTGTTTTGTCCTATATTTAGCTCCTAGCACTTGGGTAAGGTAAAATATTAGGTGTCTGGTCCTATATTTAGCTCCTAGCACTTGGGTAAGGTAGATAATTGGGTGTTTTGTCCTATATTTAGTTCCTAGCACTTGGGTAAGGTAAATAATTGGGTGTTTTGTCCTATATTTACCTCCTAGCACTTGGGTAAGGTAAGTATTGGGTTTTTTGTACTATATTTAGCTTCTAGCACTTGATTAAGGTAAAATATTGGGTGCTTTTTTTAGCTAGCTATTTGAAATTACTTTACTCAATATTATTCAAATTACATTCATATAGGTATTTTGTGTTATGTTAACTATAGTTTTATTGAGATAATAGATACATGTTTACAAAGACAGCACTTGGGGTGTGAGATTGTCATCACAAAATATATTTCAAACTGTGTGATAGACAGATATATCTTCAGATATGAATAGCACTAAGCCGATCATGCGATGGTAAATATTTGTTGCCGATTAGGCCGATCATGCCGATGGTGAATATTTGTTGCCAATTAGGCCGATCACTGATGCTGGTCATTTGGTTTATTTAATTTTAAATATTAACTATCTCTCTCTCTCTCTCTCTCTCTCTCTATATATATATATATATATATATATATATACACATACATACAAAAAAAACTGTTCAATAGGGTAGTTTTTTTTGTTTAATATAGTAGGTTTGCTTATACGTGTTTAAATGAAAATTTGGAGTTAATTTAAATATATTTCACTTTATCAGAGGTCCTACCACATTTTAAAGATAGCAAGTTTGGGCCATATTGACTCCACTTTTCACATTGTTAAGTTTATGATAGTTTTATATAGGAATTTTATTTTGAAATCCTTGCATAAAATATCATAATAATTTTAGAATAAAAAATAATATTATTAGAAAGGCTATGGGGTAAATCATAGACGTGAATGTCCGAATGAACAAAGTAACACTTTACTACACAAGACAATATAAATGAAAATAGCACATGACACTAAATGACGATCTTCGAGATAACGAGCATCCAGCAAGACAAGAACACAACAGAGGTAGGAGGTTGTGTGCACATTCTTACCATCCATGAATGTGGGCATGCACATGCGCAGATGACGAAACTAGTTGTGAACCGAGACTTGTGAACAAATGTTCTCAGCGTAGCCTGTGGTGTTGTCCTTGCTCAGAGCATAGGACTCCTGACAAATATTTGTTTGTTAAATTTGTTGGCGTTTAAATAAGCAAAATTAATTTTAAAATAATTTTTAAGTATCAACTGTGGAATACATTTAAGTATTGAAATAAAGATTAGTCCTGAAACAATTATGTAGTTTTGAAACCATTTATAGATAGGTCATTCTTTTTAACTTCTCTTGAATTTTCCCCATTTTTAGCTTCCCTTGAATCTCTTGGCGCAGATGCATGGTTGATAGTTGACCATTTGGATAACCTTGCAAAGATAATCCTACCCTAATATAACCACTGCAAAATACAGCTACTCACTCTCTCACCTATTGACCCTTCTATTTTAAACACAACCCCCACCCATTAGACTACTTTCCCAACCCCTTGTTATTGATGAAATAAGCAACTGTTTTCTCAGCGTCACTAGTAGCAACCCCTCCACACCCTTCCTAGCAAGAGAACAAATGACAAGGCTGTCTGCCAAGACCTTAACAAGACTTTACAAGAGATTGGTTTTATGAATCCGTGATCAAAATGCTGATCATGGGCTTACTGATTGTGCCATTATCAGTCGATGATAATGCAATTGACATCTTTCCCGTCCTATATATTAGTATTTATAGTTGTTTTGTATTAATTAAATTGATTTATAACTTAGTCGTGATTGCCAGAAATAGTTAATTTATTACATCATGTGCCGGCTGGATAAAGTAGATTCTAAATTTCCTTACTATAATATATATATTTCAAATAATTATATTAGTTTATATCTAATTGAATAAAATTTAGAATAAGTAGGCTAATAGCTGTAGCTTATCTAAATCAAGTTGTTTCATCTGCATTTCAAACAGACAAAAAAAATTAAATATACAGAATGTTCAGAAACTCATAGCCCAAACTGAACAAATAGCTTGTTTGAACCAAAAGTAATACAAAATCCCTATTCACTTAAATCCAGAAAGCTATGCTAATACCATTAAATTGTGTCCAAGGCTACGAAAGCAATGCTGTTCAAGCATGCATATACAGCAGGTTGCATAGGTGCTAGGAACTACACACCTTAACATCTTGGAGCACGGCAGCAGAACATAGCACACTTAATAATAAACAACACAACACACCATTCCATTTATAAATATGAATATGTTCTGAGAGTCATCATTAACAGTCCTACATCACAGAAAGTGCTTGCCAATAATACATGTGCAATTCCACGCGCCTAACTCCTATGCATCTTATTGTAGATGCATGCTTGACAGCTTTGCTCTCCCAATGCTATATGCCAACACTATTAAATTCAAATAAGACTTTAAATACTATTTCAAAATATGATAGGCCAGCCAAATATTTTTACAATTCACTTAAAACATTTATTTAAAACAAATTAAAATGTATTATATGCAAATGAGAATTGAACCTGGGACCCTCAACTTAACACTTTAAACTTTCCACCATCCTGGCACACTTTACATTTAGGGATATTTTCCACTCGTGGGTGTATTGAGTCTAATTGTAGTCACTTGTGAAATTATTGGCTAATCATAGCTATTTACAATCACAGTCACACTTTTATCTAGCATTAATACTTGCCACAGTTATATTCACTGCAACAACTGGTGAAAAGTGGCCCTTAATGTTAGAAAAACCAGAATGGCTCAATGGTAAAGAGTTTGTATGTATATTCAAAAGTCCCAGGTTTGATTTCCGTGTCTAGAGTGTCATTTTTCTCTTAATTGAATTGGATTACAGTAACTGAACAGATCCTGTAGACAGCCATAACTTGTCATCTTTTGATGTTCATGAATTTAAGAGATTTGTTAATTTTTATACCCAAAATAAATATTACATACCTGAGAATTGAAGTTCTCATTATAGTCTTGCTCATTGAGAGTTTGACTGTATATATCTTGTGTGTTATAACTAGGCTGGGCATAGGATGCACTCCTTTGCTCTTGCTGAGGTGGTTGAGGTGGTTGAGGCGCTTGCTTGTAAGGGCTTTGACTTCTGTATTGGGTGTTGCTACTTGGACCTGCATTACTCGAGAGCTGGCCATAATCTGGGGAAAAAAAATACTGATATCATGGAAACATAATGTAATTTTGTGATAAAACCAAATACATAGGCCTATGCTGCCAAAATGTTTCAAAAGTTATTTAAAATCAGTTACCATAATGGTAGCTTAATTTTGAAACATATAAAATGTTCAATTTAATGATATAGTGGTAATATTTTGAAACAAGGATCCATATTGCAATAGAGCTTGTGTGAGGCCATTCACAAATAAATCAATATAATAGTGTTTTCTAGGTTTAAAATAATACCTTTACACATTCATCAACTCAGGTATTTTCTAAACTTAGTCCAAGATAGTTTAGTTATTGTCATGTGTGTAAAAATAAAAACCAAGAAAATTTGGATAATTTGATGAGAGTATTTTAGAGAATTATGTTGTATCTCCCTTGTTAGCTTGTGTGGAGTGTTTTGATTGTTTAGTTGGGATTTATTCACATAAATGTAATTGGAATAAATATATATATTCACATTCAAGTTGTTGAAGAAGCAAATATTATTTGGGATTGTGACATTAAGTTTAGTGTAAACTATCCAGTAAGCTATTGATTATGCTTAGAGATCAGTATAATAATACAAAACCAAATTATTTGATGCCAAATTTTAAAATATTATAAAATTAGATGTACCTATTTGACTTTTTTTTTGTACATTCGGCAACCCTATATTTTTGTGGAATAAAACTTTCATTTATATTGATTCTGGTTCAAAATATCAATTATGGAATTATTTAAGGTAATGTATGAATTTATAAACTAACCTCCTCAGGGAAATATGTTTCTATGAGGTAGGTTTGCTTATTTTAAGGAGTTTTGGAGCATTGTTTAGGAATTTAAGTATTTATATTATCTGAAAAACTATTCACTTATATTTAAATCAAGAGTTGTTTGAGAGATATTAAATGGATTTGAAATTATTTTAAGCTTAGTTTGACTCATAATACCAATTTAATACTTATTTCATTGTCACTTATGAGAATATTTATTATCTGTTTGATCATCTACCCCAATTGATATAAAGCCAATGTTGCCATTTTTAATACTCACCCACATCTCTATATAGCTCCACATCTTCATCATATAGGTTGTAGTAGGGATCATATTGGGTAGGTTCATACTTCTGGGAGCTGTTAAAAGAACTTGGACTTTGAGTGTGGCTTGTGGTTTGTTGAGAAGGTTGTTGTTGAATGTAGGTCACAGGTGCAGGGCTGGGTTCCACTCTGGGGGAAAAAGCTCTGGCTATTAATAAACTTATCCCTTATGTATCATTATGGTTAAATTACTGTGTGTTTAGTAGTATTTAGTAGTTAAAACTTGCTACATGTAAAGACAAAAATAATACTATAAGAGTCCAATAAGAATATACTCTGAATTCACTCTTGTCAGTCGAATAGTAGACCACATAAGGTTAGCGTTTGCACAAAAAAAAAGGGGGGGGGGTACAAAACCTGTTGTGATCTCTGTAATTTATGAACTGAGCTGGCAAGCATAATAAAATCATTTCTTCTACAGCTGTAAGTCACTTTGTGTACAGGAAATTAAAACATTGTCCTCTTCTGAACGTCCTTTTGTGTCAGGGTAGGGAGTATTTATAAAATAATTATCTTCCACTGGCTCTTGATTCCTTTCAATTTTGATTTTAGTTTCTGTATCAACTTTTTTTTATTCTTTGATGGATTAACAATGTTCCCCCCCCCCTCTTTATTATGTTTTATTTTGAGCAAACCTTGATCAATTTTTAGCTTTTTGTGAGGAGGTACAAGTTAGTGTCATCTAGATTTCTATGGGTACATGTGAAAATAGGCATTAGTAGAATTATGTTGGTTGCTAGTAATGCTCTGGTAGAGGGGAAATAGAATAGGAGAATCTGAGAGTAGAGTTTTGTAATGAGCTCAATGAAGTCTTCATTGCATGTAAAACGAAAGAAATAACTATAATGTTAGGAGATATGAATGAATCAATGAATTAACATATGGTTTATTAAATAAAATTCATTAATAATAAAGATAACTTGGTGTGAAAAGAATTAGCTGCCAGAGCAGTGGACTATTTATTCTCTGGGTATGCTAGTCCTACATCACATACCCAAAATGATATGGAATAGTTTTTCTGTTTAATTCAATGCTGTCTGTGTAATCTGTGTAAACACTAATGTTTAAATTTTTAATAAATATACATGCAATGAATTATTAATTTTAAAACTAATATTGGTTCATATTCCAAGAATACTGTATTTTAAGTGATTCTTCTTCCAAAATGTTCTACTTAGCACAATAGGAAACCCAGGGCTTGCTACTTGAAAAACGCAAGGCAAGCTAAGGAGGCTCTAATGACCTTTCTCAATGTCTAGAGGGTTGCAACACATTCCTTTCCACTCGCCCATAAGTAATTGGCCAATGAGCTCGGGTTTTCACAACCTAGGTCATACTGTTCCTGTGAAGCAAGCTAAGCATTGTGCCAACTATTGAAAAAGGATTCAAGATCACAATGTTTATTTATTAAGCTAATTTAGTATAGTTAAAGTAAAAATACATAAAATAAATATATAATTGTAAAATAATAGTATACGTAACAAGCTTTAAATTATACACTAATTAAATACATTGAGTTATGTTTAGGTATTCTAGTCACATGTATTATCATGTATGTGGCAAACAAATTTAACCACTCTTTCAAATTTAGGCATTTCAGCACTGATAGAGTGGTGAAAAAAGGGGGGGGGAGGGGGGGACGGTAATTCTTGTTTTTCTTTAGTAGAAAGGATCGGGGAGTTTTAATAGTGTTCTTTTAGTTTTTGTTTTATATTAGCGACTTATTAGTCATTGTGATTTTATATAATTATACATCAAAGAATCCCAAAAGTCACGAGTGTGATTTCACCATTTCAAGATGATTTAGAAGGAAAAGGTAAAATAAAATATATTTTAATATAATTTACTTAATCAGGGGCGCACCCAGCCATTTACTTTGGGGGGAGGCATTCAATCAAGGTTGTAGCAAGAATGACATTTTGATGGAGAGAGCGGGTTTGTGGTTGCACAGCCTCCTAAGCCCTGAAGGCAGAGAATATTTATGAATATTAAATGCTTTTATAAATAATTCTGAGTATTTTTATAGTAATTAAGTAATTTAAATAAAACAAATGGTATCGAAACTATTATTTGTATGTTTTTTTCAATTGTTAATTTTGTGTGTAACAGTAAACATTTTAAATATTAGTCTTTAAGTCTGAAGCCTGGTCTTAAAATGTAGCCTATACATTCGACACATCTTCAATGTTAGTTATACTTAATATTATTTAAATTTCTATTAACAATATTTGTGGTGTTGGGGAAAGAGGGGGGGGGGGGTCAAATACCCTGTTTGCCCCTCTCCCCTTGGGTGCACCACTGCTTACAGCAAAATATATGTGTAAATATCTTAGCAATAAACCAATGACATGGTGATAAGAGTATTAATAGGAGATAATCTCCCTTATGTTAGTCAGAGTTACGCATCTAAATAGCTTCTGGAGCATAAATTCTCAAGTTGGGAGACTCGTTTGTTCCCAAGCAGCATTGTGGGAGATAAGTTAGGCTTTATAGAATAGTTTTAATTGCAACGTGAGTTGGACAATCCACCTGATTCCCTCTCAACAAGATCTGATGGACGCTTGATCCATGTATCACTTCATTTTACTCTTATTATGATTGTTTGCTTTGAGTATTACTAACTGTGTGCTTTTAATTACACTAGGCTAGTCAGCCTAGTGTGGATAACTAAGGAGCTACTCGAATAAAGTAGTAGTGGCTCCGGTATAGAAAGCCAAGTTTAATTGCTGGTGTCATCATTGTGCTGACCACATGACACCCTCTATCCGTAAGAGTTGGCACTAATTCGCCAAACAGTTTGGTAGCCACTCGGTAGGTGTAGCCTGAATGAGGGCTGACACCATGGGGTTACTTTTATTATATTTTGAGTGGAGGGCGATCATCGTTATGGATAAATAAACGAAGAGAGAATATGAGAGTGGAAGAGGGGGGCTCAAAATTTCCTAAGATAGCATTCAGTTAAAGGGAAATAATAAATGTTCGCGAACCACTGTTCTATATGAACACATCTTCAAATATATCCCTTGAAATAATCCCTTGATGTTCTTGTGTTCTTGGACAACTGTGGTTGAGGGTCCTTGGCCCTCAAATCTCCGTTGCAACTTTTAGAGTACAGCATACCTATTAATTTTTCTCAGAATACACCACTGTACCAGAGGAGGGTGGATGCAATTCAAACAAATGTAATGTTTTGTGTGTGTGTATGTGTGTGTGCGCGCGTGCATGCATTTGAGAAGGGCCGAATGAGCTCAATGAAGTCTTGAATGCATGTGAACTGTGTGAAAGAATTATTTTGTTAGGAGATATGAATGGTTGGGTGGGTGGGTACCCAAAGAGAGAATTCAGAAAGAGTGTTAGAAAGGTATGGTGATGACAGGGTGAGTGAGAATGGTAATGAGTTTAGTGAGTCTGTGTTTAGAAAAAGGTTTATTTGTGTGGAATACATGCTTTAACACAAATATATTCACTTGGATGTCTATCAAATGGGTGATTTGAGAACAATAATTGATTTTGTAGTGTATGATGAGCGACTTAGAAGTTTAGTAAAGAATACTAGGGCTATGTGTGTAGCTGAATGTGGAACGGATCACTTCCTTGTGATCTCAGTAGTTGAATTAGGTAGGCGTGTTGTAAGAAAGCAGAACTAGAGTATTAAGTAAGTAAGAGTGAAAGCAGAAAAGTTGTAGGATTAAAGCTATTATATTTGTTTTAATGTGGATTTACTCGCATCTAGATATCATATGCTGAAAATTGAAAACTGAGACCTGGACACGAGAATCGAACCCGGGACCTTTGCCTAAGTACGCCAATGCTCTAACCACTGAGCTATCCAGGAATCGTCCCGTGCCCAGGATCATTCTTCACTCATATTTTAAGGCAGAATCTATTATGGACTTTTAGAATATTTTAATTGGAAGCTGGTTTAAGAGTTATAAATTGTATTTAAGTGATTTTAATTGAAATTCAGTTTTGAAGTTAAAACATTTTTATTAAACTGGGGGACCATAGAAAGCTTTATTTTAATATGTTTTTTATAAATGAATGTTTACATTTTAAAATTATTTTTTATTGTGTTGGGTTACAAAATATTAAAATAATACTTTTTATAATAACATCATAATAACATATATGTTCATGCAAGAAATTGTAAGCCTAGCTCTGAGACTTTGTTTTTTAATAAGATTTTTTTAGATAGGTACATATTTCAGGATGTGTAGCTAATATAAATATATGAAGTTGAAAAAAGTAATTTAACCAATGTCTAACATACTTTAGTTAAATTTGAATGCAATGTTAGCAAATTAGATCCATCTTTAGTTTTTTGTAGTGTTATATTATTTTTTGGCACTTTATGAAACATATTATTACTACTGTCACCTCAACAATGTTTCTCCTCAAAACATAGGAGAAAATTTCAAATTGAGCTTTACTCTGATTCGTAATAGAATATTCTATATACTTTCTCATAAACATAAGCTTTGAAGAGATTTTATTTATAGGAATAATTGTAACATATTCTAAATTATTATTGACTTTAATAACAAATTTTATACTGTGTCAGTTGTATCCACATATGGGGAAAATTTGTCTGGCTATAATAAATAAGTGAACTACTTATACAGGTTTTCATAGATTTAAGTATTCATTTAATTAGTTTTTAACATAGTTAGCATATTTTCTAGTGATTTTTGTTGTAGAACATATTTATTCTAAAAAAATGCCTAGAACATATTTTTTTTTAGTTATATTCTATATTAAACTGTAATTATATGTGACTTAGCTAGATGTATTAGCAAATTTAGAGACAGGGCTCTAATAAATACATAGTAACATCCTGAAATGCTGTAAAACTTTTAAATGTATCAAATTTAAATATAAAAGATGAAGTTGCAAATAAAATGTGACAACTTCTCCATAGCACAAGGAGCTAGATTCCCTACATTCTGTCTCTTTAAAATATAATATACCAACTACTTATATACAACTTAGATTTATATTTCCAAACAATAACATGGACATATATAAAATTAAAGCTAAACAATAATTTTAAAACTTACCTTACGTTCCCTTTAATTTTGTGGCCTGCATTGTTGCCAGAAGGTCTTAAGTTTAGTTGGTAGGTATTTGATGCTCTTGGTTGAGTAAATGGTTCACCTTTGTCATTGTCATTTTGATACTCTTCCACTGTCAAGGGTGTCATTTTAAATCTGGTCGCTGTGGTTGGTCGTTTTCTTCGTGCAGATGGTCGGGTTTGGATGGATGTTTTAATTGTGGTGAAAAAATCATCAGTTGGTAGTGTAGTGGTTGTGTGTCGTCCTCTGATTTTAGGTCTGTATGTGGTAGTTGGTCGTCTTTTAATGTTAGCTACTTCATTATTAGGCTGTTTTTGTGTATGTTGTGTGTTCAAAACTGTAGAAAAGTGTTCCATATAATATGTGTCTGCAGATTTTTCTGTTTGGGTTGTTTCGTGATTTTTAGGAACATTATCCTTGGGATTAGGGGAGGTTGGATTTGGATAAGGGGCATAAGTTGTTTCGGTTTTTGAGAGATACACATTTTGTCCTTCCCAGTCACTATTATCAACACTTTTCAATATACCTTTGTTACGAATTTCTGGATTTGCCATGTGCGCTTCATCTGATTCAATATTAAATTGTAAGTCATCAGGAATGGTGTCATTTCTAATTTGGTGGTTATTGTTATATAATGTTTGATATTTATAATCATTGTGATGGTTCAAAATTTCTTTTCTTGTAAGTTTTGGCTTAAGAGTTATTTTTTCATACTCATATTCAAATATTTCTGGGACAGTTTTGGTTTCATCATTGGGGAATCTATTAGATTGAATAATACCATTTTGATAACTAGATGTATTTGTTGGGGAGGTAGTGTGGTAATAGTATGGTATGCTTGTTGTGGTATCCTCAGTGTTTGTATTATAAATATTTTCCCAAAATGTTTGAGTTTTTGGTACACTTGGAACATTTATAAATGTGGTTGTTTCTATGTTTTTGGTTATTGTTGATATTAGATTGTGTTCACTATCATGAGTTGTCACTTCATAGACATCCCCCTTAGCTATTTTTATATTTGAATTTTCACTAAGGTGACCATTTAATCTAAACTTTTGAATTGAGCTTGTGTTTCCCTTTATTGATGGAGATGAATGCATTGTTGATGGTCTCTTAGTTGAGGACAAGTATGCTTGAAGTGTGTTTTTATTCTCTGGTTTTCCATTACTGTAGCTTACATTTTCAGAATAACTATTAGGATATTGTGGTGAAAATGTTGTATAAGTAGAAATTGATTTAGTTATTGCCAGGGGAAGATTTGTGGGGGTTTCACTGATCATTTCATTTCTATTACTGTGAGGATTGTTAGTAGCCATTTCTTGTATCATAACACTTCTATATGAATTTGCATCTTTTATAATTGGTAGGCTATAAAGCTTTTCTTCGTAATAATTTTGAAGTGACTGAGTGTTTTGTGAGGATTGTTTGTTATTAGGAATAGTTTCTATTCCTTCAGCCGCATGGTTATAATAAACTGTGTTAGATGGTGGAGTATTATTATTTATGTTATTTTTATTAATTGGATGTTTCTTTCTTGGGTTTGTTGTTGTGGACAGGGAAGTATCTATTTTATTTCTGTTATGTAATGTTTTTCTTTCTCTATTTACATGAAGTGTTGATATATTATTGCTATGCACATTTTCAGGTATTAACTTACTGGTATCTAATTTAAAATTTAAATTATAATTTGTTTGTTCTTGTTTATTATAATCATAAGAAGGAATTACTTCAGTTGGTACCATTGAATTTGAGTGTTCTTCATCTAGGGATGAAACTGTTGGTGTTTGGTCATTTACAACCGCTGATAATATTAAAGGAGTGTTTACATTTTGGTTATGTTTATCATATTGTTGATTATTGCCAATGTGTACATTTATTTGATATCCAGGTTGGTCTTTAGGCACTTCAGAATTTGTATTTACATATGTGTATTTCTGTTTGTTACCATAATTTTCCCCATCTATTTCAACAAATGGTGTTGTCAATATATCAGGCTTGATATATTTCTTTTGATATATTTGCTGTGAATTAGGTATACTTTTATTGCTTATTGCTATGTTTGTTTCAAATATGTTATGTTTTGTATTTTGCATGTTATTATTAGGAACAAAATCTTGATTATTATTTATATAAAGTTTCGATCTATCATTTATGTAACTTTGTAAGGATTCTTCTGTTATGTCCTCTTGTACTTGAGCATATAAATCTCTAGGGATTTGGTTTGCGTTTAATAAAATCGAAGAAATATTTCTTGGTCTCATGTTTTCTATACTATCAGATAAATGATGGGCCATGGTTTTTTTTTCATGAAACAGTTGTTCAATTTGAACATTATTTTTTTGCAAAATTAATGTTTTGTTTGGGGTCACCTCATCTTTCTGATTATGTTTATTTTGATAAAAATGTTCTCCTTGTATATTTGCTTCTATATTATCCTTATTATCATTATCACTACTTTTCTCTGTATTTTCTCGAATTGTTTCAATGTACTTATCAAAATTAAAGTCAAAACTTGCAAAAGGATTTTCACTACTTTTGTATTCATCAAATTGCCTGTAAATTTCAGGTGGTGGTTCAGGGTATCTCTGGTTTATTTTGATATTATCATTCACAAGAGATACTTCAGAGGTAGGATTATTAACATATTGAGTCTTTAAATAGACCTCTGGCATGCTTTCGTAATTTTCTTGACTTGGGTTATGTGTGTTGACAGTTTCATAAGAATCATATTCTCTATTTTTATTACCATTGTTTTCGCTTAGTGATTTTGGTTTGTTATTTCTTTGTCGCTTATATTTTCCTGGTGTCTCAGTGTGTGAATCGAAAAAATCATAGCTTTCTGTTCCATAACTGCTAAACTGATAGATTTCTGTATTCCCTTGTGGATTACTATCGAAATAATCTATTGGCTTGGTCAAATAACTTGGCTGAAATTGATAAGCCTTCACCGTGGAAGTGTGGATTTGTGGTGTTGATATTTCTATTAAGTAATTGGGTGATTGTGTTTCTTGGTCTTGATGTAGCTTATAAACAATTTGTGATTTATTTATTAATATATCTTCCTCACCATAAGGATTTGTGTTTGGTCTAAATGGAGTTTCTGTTGTAATATGTTGTGTCTTTAATCTAAGTTTAAAATTTCCATCTTTTTGTACCAATGTTGAAATAGGACCTTCAATTTTCTTATTTGGTGTTATTTGGAAAGATGTTTTTGTTTCAAACCTATTATTGTTTGAAGACTGTGCATCTCGTTCACCCTGACTATCATATGGTTGTCTGAAAGTATTATCAGAATAGCTATCATAAAAAATTGGTTTGTTGGGATCATATCCAGGTCGAGTATGTTCCTTATTTGAATTTAAAAAAATATCCAAATTGTTTGATGGCTCTGTTTCACTACTCGCCCTATGTGGTTCTTTAGATGTTTGAGGATATCTAAAAGCTCCATTTTCCGGTGCTACTCCTACATTTCTGGTAATTGCATGGAATGAGTTATGGGATGGAGCTGATATGGGTGTTCCTGTTGCTGTTGTAGGATAATTTGGAGTAGAAGAATGTCCAACTTGAAGTAAATAAACACTATCAACAGATACTGGTCTGGATAATGCAGGAGGATTTGATGAATGACTATGAATTAGATGAGTTTGTATCTGTAATGGTTGAAAAAAATTGGTTGCATTAGGCAGGTGACTTTTTTGACGAGTAAAATATGAATTTTGTACCATCTCTTTGCTTACAAAAGAGGTTGATAGTTAACATTTTTATCAAAAGTGTTGATTTGTGCTGGCCTTAGTGAGATATTTGTGTTTTGATAAGGCCAAATGTTGATGCTGGATAAACCAGTAGCTTCATTAACTCTTTGGGGATTTATAAAAGCAGTATTAAAACCAGATAGCTGAAGTTTAGAAACTGCCCCTTGTGGATTAAAATTATTTGGACGATTATTAATGTGCCCAACTGGAGAAATGTATGGATTCGGCACTGTTCTGGAATGTTGTAATCGTTCGTTTGGAACTCCCCCTTGGTGTTGAAAAGTGTTTCTATTATTTGGATTAAAGTTATTACTTTGATATTTATAAGACTTTGTGCCTGTTGCATGTGGAGTAGGAGTAGGGAAAAACATGTTCATTCCTGATCGAACAAGGTGCAGTACTGGTCCCTGGCTTGGCAACCTGGCATTATATATGAAAAGATAAAAAATAGAGTAAAATGTTAAAAAAACAAAAACAAATAGCCTTGATTTTATATTATTAAACTACAGTATGTGTTTGATAAACGTTATGTGCAAATATTAAATGCAATTGTTTCCTTTGTATACAACATATTACATTTTTTGTTAAATAGTCACAAAAGTAATTTATGCAAATTTTAGATTGTTACATTATTTTAGTTCATCACTACACTTGCAGTGTTGCCAAAACATTTAAGAGATCTCATCAATGAATATTCCCAAGAATTACATTTACATCTTTATTGCAGAGTTAATAAATATAGACCAACGAAATATACTCATTATGCTCATAATTTTATTTAATCTAACAACTCCAACCATGAAAAATATGATACTACCTATCCTGAGCATGTAAAAAACATGCAGGAAAAAAAATGTGGTTGTATTTACATACTATTTAATTATATTTAAATTAAAAGCAAATGAAAAAAGTGTTATTTTCTTTATAGTTTTACATTAAAATAATCATTGTAAATGATAAATTAAATCACACGACAATTCAAAGAATGGTAAATAATGACGTAGGCCTACTTTTAGTACTGCCAACTTTTTTCTACCAATGTTATATATCTTAATTAAAACCTAGTACAGATTACTTACAGTTAAAAAATATTGTTTCTGTGTTAGGCAAAAGGTCCCATATTTGATTTCTGTACTTATCTATTTGAACACTTTTATAAAAAAATACCTAGTCTAATAAAATTAAAGAGAAGAATACGCTAGCTAATAGGTAGGAAATATAGCAATAATAAAAATCAGGGCGACCTGGTGGTCTAGGGGTAAGGTGTCAGACTTCTATGCTGGCGGCCGGGGTTCGATCCTCGGTCCCGGCACAGATTTATCTGATTACCAAACCCTTCCTACACCTCTGACAAGACATCTTGTGAATGTGTAGAATGCCAGGTCGCCACCGTGGTTCGGATTCCACGTTAAACTGTAGGTCCTTCATTTCATCTCACAATCACCCTACCATTACACATTAGCGTAAGTGCGTATAACCCGAACGGGTAGTAAGACGCGGTGCTAATAATAATAATAATAATAATAATAATAATAATAATAATAATAATCATAATAATAATCATCATAATAGTAATAATTACTCTCATTCAACGCAAAATCCAACTAAGAATTATATTTCCACTAGTTGTAGAAACATTGAATTATGTGAAAATAGTTAATTGACTCAGTTTGTTAACAATTATTTGTAGTGGAGTAAGAGCTTGAAGAAATTATTCATACTATTCTTAAGAATAGACATCTAAATTACATTTATTTTACAACATATTATCAACAAAATTAATAAAACAAAACTAATTTGTAAGAGCCTACCGAAATATAGGATACTTCATTTTATCTCAAAAGGAAATTGTATATTTTCACCTATGTTGTATTTAAAAATGATGTATACAAAAGAAAACATTTACCTAATATTGTTTTCTGTATAATATGACGATTTGAAATGATTGTACAGGAAATAAATTTAAAAACATCAAAACTATTGACTCTCGAGTTTTGAAGAAAAATAATCACCATTTCTACTAGTTGGTGTAAATTTAATAAATGCATTCATGTAAGGTGTCTCTCTAGATTTAAGAAAAGTTTTTCTATTGAAATATTTTAACTGGAGATGCTTTGTTCAATTAAAACATGCACTCATAAATAGTGTAGGTACAAATAATGTGATGTGAAAATATCAAATTTACAAGATATGGTTGGTTGGTCTTTAATGGCCAGCATATTGAAGATGTTCCATTCACCTTCTTGCATCCCAATAGCAATGAGTTATAATATAATTTAAGTTTGCAGATGTGGGAAGCCAAACAATTGTGACCTTTATGTAGACGGAAAAGAGGGACAGAAGATATTCTTGGGTTTATTGGTTGTATAATTTTTTTTTTCTCCAAGGAAGTCTGCATTTTAATTATTCTGTACTCTGAAGTGTGATGGAATCTACTGGAGATATATAATTTTATGTAAGTGGGTCTTGAAGTTATTTTATGGCATGGTGAATATCAACTATTTTAATACTCAAAGGGGCACTCATTGGTCACCCACAGCTTGTATTGCTGATTTGGAGTCACTGAGAATTACTGTTCTTTAAAAGGAAGTTAAATGGTAGAAAAGTTGTTTTAAAGCAGAGTAGTTGGTCTCCAAATCTCTGACAAAATGACTTAAGTCCAATGCGAGTACATGAGGAGAGTAATTTACTTGACACTCCTGGCCGAGCATTAATATATTTATTTGGCATAAAGAGCCATAAGTGTATATTGTGTATCCATTCCTCTCCTGGGTATATGCCATGTATTGTTTTCAATGTAATTTGATTTTGTATATTTTGATCTGTTTCATGTTTTGTAATTAATTGGTTCTTCCAACTAATTTTTATGTTAAATTTTTATTTGGTTAATAGGGCTTGGTTTTAATAGTATGTTTTATATTATCCCTATATTAATATTATTGTCTCGTTGGAGCTGTTTGAATATTTGTGTAAAAACATTCTGAGTTTATGGATTCTTGGAGATTCGGTGTTCATCACTAGTTATTGTTATGCATTCTTCTTAATGTTTCATACAGATTAAAGCTTATTTTTTTTCTATGTCATAATGTTGTGAGGGCTTTTTGTGTACTTATACTTGTTATGCTGTGATGGGGGTTAAAAGATACTAGCAATATAATCATAAATCAATAGAAATTTCACTAAAATCAATTTGCATTAGGTGTTATGATACATAAATAAAATAATTTTCTTAAATAAATTATAGAATTCACACTATTAATAATACTGGTAGATTCTCATAGGGAAATCATGAAATAATAATAGTTATTAATAATAATAATAATAAAAAAAAAATAGTTCTCTTAAACAATAGTATCTAGAATTGATGTAAGGGTATGGTGGCAGGAATGTATACAAATGGCTTTAGTTAAAAATCAAGAGCAAAATACCCGCTTCAGTGGCCGCATGGCTTAACGCGCTAATCTCACAGTAGACAAGACTGCCAAAGATGGGGATATTGAGGTTTGAATCTCGGTCGAGTGTACCGAGAGTGGTTTATCCAAAATGTGAACTCGAAAGGGTAGTAAGAAGCGATATTAAATTTAAAAAAAGCAAAATATTTAATCAAAATAAACTTGTGTGACTCTCAATTTGTTTTGTTTTTGCATTTTCAGTGTGCTTATATAAATAATGGAAATAAATTAATTAATGTAAAATTCACAAACTAATTTTAAACTAATTCCAATTTAATTCCAGTATTTATATAAATTGTTTCTTATCTGAACTTTTGATTTATAGACTTTTCCTATTTCTTTTGACATATTTAGCAGATGTTGTCTCAATATACTCTCACACATTTCGAATTATTTGAACCTCTTAACGAAGAACTTGATATTAAACCCATGGGTCTTTGTTTTTAAATTTAAAGAAAAGAGCTATCCAGGTTGTAACCATCGCTGTATACAAAAAGAGAGGTGTGGATCAATCCACACCTCACCTCCATCCCGAAATAGCAAAGAGAATATACACCAACAATAGTAGATGATAAACAAAGTTAAAGTTAGTGCAATTATTAATGATATGATAAGTATTGTTAGTGGAGGAAATCTGGCAACAATGATTTTCAGAGAAATGTCATTGATTTTTAATGAAAAACGATCTTGGCTATTGTTTCAACCATATACACCCTTAAAACATTTTGAAAATTTTGTAGTTTTTGATATGCTCTTAACATTTTCAAGAAATAAAATAATGGCACCAACACTTTTTATTGTTTGGGAAGATGTTTAATTTGTTTTTTAATAGCTTTGTAAACATAATGGAAATAGTTTTAACTGAATTAATTTCACACCCTCTCCCAACCACATAATAATATTCTCCAACCCACGTCGATGGTCACATGAATTAAGGCAGTGGTTCTCAAACTGTGGTCCACAGATGGGACCACAGGTAAAAAATAGATATTCCCCAAATTCACCCCAAATGACCAAAATGGTTAATATAAGAAAATATTTTACTTTATGTATCTAATGATCTAATGCAAGTTAATTATAATTAAAATACATAGTTTTCAAAATTAAGTAAACATCTTTTGGAAACAAAATTTCTACAGGAGCATAATTCCACACTATTTGAAATTGCATGTTTTAATTTAACAAAGAATCCAAAGTTACATCATATATTTCACAAATCGTTTATATGATCTAAAACTTAAAAAAAAACAATCAAAAATGTTATTTGAATTTCCAGATTATATTAATATTTCAAACAAAATGGCTAAATTTTTATAAATTGAGAGTACATTTAGTGTAAACATAATATTTATATTATAATTATTATTTGTAGATTGATTTAAAAAATCAAATTAAAATATAATATTATTACTTTTAATAATATTTTTTTCCATTCAAACCAAAGGTGTAAAAGGTGTAGGTAAAGTCATTGTATACTCTACAAAAGTATATAAAATAAGTTAACATTTTTGTATTATTTGTTAGAATTGATCAATTCATCACTTCTTAAATACAAAAAGTAAAATTAAAACTTCTATTAATTTTATACTTTTAAAAGTAAAATAACTTTTGGATATTATTCACTTTAGTTAAATATTGAGTAATATTGTTTAGTATGTGTGACTAAATATATGGTGTGTCAGAGATGAACGTGTAAATCTAATATAAACCCTTTTCCTTTTGTTCTGGTAACTACAAATATTAATCATAGTAAGCTCATGGAGGCCTCAATTACCTGAATCGCACCTGCCGCTTCTTTCTGGCTGGTAATGGTATTGTCTCATTGGTCAGTCTATTCTCGTCTTGTGTCAGCTTGTCATAACTAATGCCGATCCAAATAATAGTTACACAAAAGAAAGTTGAGTTTCAATGAGTTTATGTGTAGGTATTCACTTCAAAATAAAATAGTCACAATGCAGTAATACATTTAAATTAAATCTAGTAGCTACTTGATGTACAGAATATTAATAAAAACTACTTTATTTTCTTAAAGATAAATAAACCATTTCTTATGGTCAAGAAAATACAAATATACTTTAGTAAAATAAGTTTGATTAAGTCATATAAGCCATAATTATAAATGTGCTAGTATAACTGATGTTATAAATGTGATTATTAGGAATTTCTTTTAAACGTACACTACTATAGAGTTAACATGTGAATTTACTCCTGTTATCCAAATGACTTTTTTAAAAGACAATTATTTTTTGACCTAATTTTTAAGTTTAAAACTATTAAAATGGTTTTGTTAATTTTTTTTAAATAAAAAAAGAAGAATAAAAAAACTTATGATAAAACAATAAAAAAAATCTTAATTTCACATCAACTCTTGAGTTACTTGTAGGCCTATTGTGTATGTTTCACATTTTGCAAACTTGGAATGAATACCAATTTGTTAAAAATGAATCACATTATTTAATAAGTATATAATAGTTCATGGTAATTTAACTATAATTTTCATTTTCTTTAGTTTAAACAATCAACATTTTTTTTTACTCTAAGAAAGAAGTAACTGTTTTGTGGGTCCCTATCAGCCAAGGCACAGCACCGTACTCCGTACGCCGTACAAGAGGATACGGCCTTTAAATCTGAAGGGTAGCTGCAAGTATATTGAACAAGCAGTTGCAGACAGCCGATAGAGGTGGTCCTCCAGCTTGGAGGTTGGGCGTGGTAATGATGAGCTCTCACGGTAAGAGGAAAAAAATTCCATCAAGAAACACCCAAAAGTTTTCCATGGCTGTTCCTGAGGTAAAATATCGTGGAGATAGAATAGTTCCCCAATCGGATCTCTGGGTGGGAACTACTCCGAGTTAAGTCATGGGATAGTAAGCTTTAGGAAAGAGATTAGGATCGGGACATAAAATGCTAGGAACTTATATAGACGAGGAGCTCTAAAATCAATGATTGATGAAGTAAATTTATTAAGATTAGATACTATAGCTATACAAGAGGCTAGATGGTCAGGAGATGGTAAGGTAGAATCTGGTGAATACGTTGTCTTAGGGGCACTTTAAATGTGTTTTGACATTTGAATATCAAGTCGTAAGCCAGGTCTTAAAATTCAGCTTATTAATTTGACACATCCTCAGTGCTTTGTATTATAGATCTACTTGGAAGTACATGAGATAATAGAGAAACAAGACTGAGATGGTATGGGCATGTAATGAGGATGGATAAGGAGAGGATACCAAAGAAAATGATGGAAATGAAGTATATACCTAAGTAAAATACCACAAGGGAGGCCAAGAAAGAGATGGGAGAAGCAGATAACAGAAAGCGTGCAAATGAGAGGAGAAGAATGGTGGAAGGATAGAGGAGGATGGAGGCATTTTACTAAAGTAACCCGGCCCCAGGCTGGAAACAGTTGATGACGATGATGATGACCTGAATTATGTGAACAGTTTACTTAAATATAGGGTATATATAAATACACATACACACATTTCATAGTAAACATGAGTTAGAATAATAGAATTCCCCCCCATAAGAAACCCCTACACAAATCACCGCATATATAATAAGTACCATGTTAGATCAAAAACCATTAATAGCTTATTGAACACACACACATAAAGGTAGTATGTATACCAGCTATTTTCAACTAAATAAAAAACGAGCTTCACCCCAAATGTCCTGAAACATATTATTATAATCAATGTAAAAAATTAAGCAAATGAAAAAACAAACATTTTACAAACCTGTACTGAGTATTGATAGATTGTTGTTGATTTCCAAATGATATGACTTCATTTTTTTCTCTATTCGCACCTTGACCTGAGCCAGACTGAAACAGTGTTTATAAAGAATTCATTAATATATTCTGATTGAAATTACTGCTTTATTCCTGCCTAACCCAATATAAGAAATAGTATAATTAACAGGAAATTATTGCCTCAGTAGGTAGTAATAGTCACATTTTTATGGAATAATTCTAACAAATTAAATAAGTCGGGAAATTTAATGAACATAAACTAACAGTAATGTTAATACAGTTTTAAGTCGTATCTAGTTATAACACTTAAAAACCTATATAGCCTGTTAACACACACACACCGTTCCCTTATGGGGTATGCAAGAAACTGTGTATATAGCTAAAATAAACCATGCTTAATCCATCTTCACTAACTTTCTCCACAATTCCCTATCCTTGCATACTCTCTTTGCTTAAAAAACATCCATACACCGAGTTACACATGTTCTTTTATTCTTAGAACTCATAATTTTTCTATTTTTCACACATTTGTCTACAACATTTAACCATGTCTTGCATGGCCTACCTATTCCTTTTGATCAACATGTCACACTCTACTTTAATATATTTGATTCATCACTCGAGCCACACTCATCCTTTCAACATGCCCAAACTAACATAAGCTTTTTTCACAAGTTAAAACTGGAGATGATTCAAGGGAAGTTAAAACTTGGGAAGATTCAAGGGAAGCTAAAACTAGGGAATATTCAAGGGAAGCTAAAACTAGGGAATAGTCAAGGGAAGATTAAACTGGGGAATAGTCAAGGGGAGATTAAATTGGAGAAGATTCAAGAGGAGCCAAAACTGGGGCGGATTCAAGGGAAGTTAAAACTAAAAAACTATCGGAGGTTTCAAAACTACATTAGTGATTCAAAACTTATCCTTATTTCAATACTTAAATTTATCCATCAATTGATGTTTAAAAATTAATTATACTTATTTAAATCCTTACAAATTTAATTATACTTATTTAAATCCTTACAAATTTAATTAACCAAATATTTTATTCCGTTTTTATTCCAAAATTAATATTTTTTTGCCATAATATTTTAATGGTGGTTTTCAAAATAAAATTACTATAGAAAGCCATCACAAACTTAACTATGAGAAAAATTGAGTCAATTTGAATTAAACCTACCTACTATCTTTAAAATATAGTAAGACAAATAATAAATATAATTAACATTAACGTCAATTATATTTAAATTAACTCTAGTTTTCATTTAAACTTTTATAAACAAATCTACTATAGTGAACTAAATAAAAATGGCCCAAGTGAACTGTTTATATTTTTAGTATTATCAATACATATCATCTTTGTAATATTTAAAATTAAATCAAATTATCAGAATCAGTGATCAATCTAATCGGAAACAAATAATCAGCAGTCGCATGATGATTGTCAAAATAGTTGAATGCCCCAGGTTTACTAATATATGAATGTCATTGACCTAAATGGCAAAAGGGCTAATTGATCCAGCCTTAAAATAATTTTACAATATAATATAACCAATATATTGTAGTTGTTAAGTGTGGTTATAGCTGCATTTATCATATTCTGAAAATTGAAATTGATACCTGGACATGGGAATCGAACCTAGAACATTTTGTTTAGTACGCCAATGCTCTTACCACTGAGCTATTCAGGAGTTGTCCCATGTCCAGGGGTCACTTATATTTTAGGGAATAATCTATGACAGACATGTGCAAGTCGTCAGATACATATGGCAGGGGATGAATCCTGGATAGCTCAATATAAGAACATTGGTATAGTAAGCCAAAGGTCCCAGGTTCAATTTTTGTATCATTTTTCAATTTAAGGAATACAGTATTTATATGCGACTATAATTATACTTAACTATGATAGCATGCATTTATAATATGCACATTCATACAGTTGTTGCCCTATTGGCAGCATAAATCTCTCTTCCCCCCTCCCCCCCCACCCCCCCCGAGTCTAAGGTGGCTGTGTTATCTGATAGTCTGCAACATTAATTGATCACTCATATATAGCTGTTGATTTCCATACGTCCGCCACATACTATGCTTTTAAATATGAGTTAAGAATGACCCTGGGCACATAACTCCAAGATAGCTCAGTGGTAGAAGTAGTGGCATACTAAGCCAAAGGTTTTGGGTTCAATTCCCATGTTCAGGTGTCATTTTTCAATATAAAGAATATAATATAATTTTCATCAGTTTATATTCAAATCCAGATTAAATTAGAAAGTTTAAATGTAACACACTAAATCAAAATGACTTTAGTTTTCCTAAACAAGGTCTTAACTAATATTAAGTTTTTTAGTAAATTTAAACTTACCAAATAGAAAAATGAAACTATAGTATACATTTTTTTAAAAGTTTTAGACATGTAATTAATTTCATTTTACTAACATATATTGATGAAAAATTCTAAACAAATTCAATATGATTCTCTTTTTACGAAAGACAAGTTACTATATTTATATTGCAATTAATCATGTATATTTGAACATTGGTTTGGATATAGTTCCAATGCATGAGTAAAAAATGTGTATTTAAATGATTTGCTCAATCTATAAAATGAAAGTTTGTTTGGTAATTATACATACAATATATATATATATAATATTTAGCACCGCGTCTTACTACCCGTTCGGGTTATACGCTTTAAGTACTAATTACGCTAATGGATTAGGAATTGGGAAGGTTGAATTTAGAGGAAGTGAACCCGCATTTGCGTGGAGGGAGAGTGGAAAACCATTTAGAAAAAACCACCCCCAGTTCACCCGACCAAGAATCGAACCTCGATCTCCCCGTCCTCAGCAGTCGAGCTCAACACGACAAGTATGTTAGCCAACTACACCACCGAGGCGGGTCATACATACAAAAAAACATATGCTAAGTTAGTCATACCTTTTTTTAACACACTAAGAAAAATTTCTATCATCATAGGTGACCTGGTGGTCTAGGGGTGAGGTGTCAGACTTCTGTGCTGGCGGCCGGGGTTCAATCCTCGGTCCCGGCACAGATCTGATTTCCAAACCCTTCCTTCACCTCTGACAAGACATCTTGTGAATGTGGGGAATGCCAGGCCTCCACCGTGGTTCGGATTCCACGTTAAACTGTAGGTCCTTCATTTCATCTCACAATCACCCTACCATTACACATTAGCGTAAGTGCGTATAACCCAAACGGGTAGTAAGACGCGGTGCTAATAATAATATATCATCATAAGCAATATTAATTTTACAAAGGTGTATAAACATTTGCACACTTATTTCTAAGAATCTTTTACTAAAGTCTATCTTGAAAAATATTTAATTTATAAATTAGATATTTTGATTAAAAATGAATGACTTGAAAAGCACATACTTAGGACATATACATACCAGTAATATTTGCATTGCTATAAGGTTTTGTCACAATCATAAACAATAAAAATATAACTAGAAATACAAGCTGACCAGCTCAATAGTAAATATGCCAAGCAGGATTTATCAATATTTTAGCTTTTAATAGATGGCATGTTTCATTTTCAGCTGCCACGTCCACTCTGTTTACAATGCAGGATGACAGTTTTAACTAGGCGGACTTCACTATAGCCCTATCATGTATAAGCTACACCATAGTGGAAACAAAAATGTAATAGAAGTCTTATCTTATATGCTTAAGCTATGGCCTTTTCTTATAACCAACACCATAGTGGAACCAATTAAGATAAGTATGCTAACTTTCAAGTTAAATTGAGGGCATGGTAGTTATATATCATGAACTTAACTCACAATAGTGACAAACTAAAATAAGATGATTATCTGAAAATATGATTTATCTATCAGTGAAATGTAATAAATGTTGCCATACCGACAAGGTATTAGAGATGGGCTTATGCCTTAGCCCGTCTCTATCTCTGGCAACCTGTCCTAAAATTGACGGTTGACCACGATAAACTCTTTGCTGACGATCACTCTCAATTTCTTCAGCTGGTCCTAAATCATCTGCATAAAGCTGGTGCTGCAAAAATATATAAAAGATTAGATGACAACTGAATATAACTACTTGCATCCAAAATAACATAGATTTAAAGTTAACTCCCGATTATTCATGTGTGGGTTATGCAGTTTATGGTTTATCTATGTGTCTATCAAGGAATTTATTTGTATATGATTTATTCTTGCTATTTGACAATAAGTAAAATTTAAAAAAATTATAAAAATTAATAGAGTTGATAAGTAAAGCTATATTGAAACGTTGAAAGAATGTTAAAGTTAAAATCGTGAACACATTGTGTGTCTTTAATAGTTAAAAGGAGGAAATAATCAAAACTTGATTTTAAAATGATTTTAAAGTTTTAAGAACATATAACACTTTAGAAAATTAAATTAAATAATATTGTAATTTTAAGTTGTACACCATGCTTTCATAAAAATGTATTGATGGAGATCTTTCAACATTTTTATGTTATCATCAGCTTTAGTGTAAAATGGACTGATGCAATTCATCCCAAGCTATAAAACACAACTGATGAGTAGGAATTTTATGGTGTTGAAGTTGGAAATAAGGAAGGGAGGGAGAAATGAAGTGATATGTTGGAGAGGGGGGCTTGTTAAGATGGTGGAAGTATTTATAGTGTGTTTTAAGTGAATTTAAATAAAATCTGACTCCAATATTGTATTAAATTAGTTAAAAACACACTATAAATACTTCCAGCATCTTAACAAGCCCCCCTCTCCAACATATCACATCATTTCTCCCTTCCTTCCTTATTTCCAACTTCAACACCATAAAATTCCTACTCATCAGTTGTGTTTTATAGCTCGGGATGAATTGCATCAGTCCATTTTACACTAAAGTTGATGATTACATAAAAATGTTGAAAGATCTCCATCAATACATTTTTATGAAAGCATGGTGTACAACTTAATATTACAATATTATTTAATTTAATTTTCTAAAGTGTTATATATTCTTAAAACTTTAAAATCATTTTAAAATCAAGTTTTGATTATTTCCTCCTTTTAACTATTAATGACACACAATGTGTTTACAAACTGTGATATTAGTTTATTGTTTCAACATAGCTTTACTTATCAACCCTTCATTTTTATTATAATATTTATGATTTTTAATTTTACTTATTGTTAAACATTAATAAACTTTAACAGTTCCTCGGGATAATAACTAAATGTATTCTAAAATTATATGTGAACTAGTTTTCTGAACAAATTGCGGAGTTCCAAAGCATCATTGTTGATCTTGTAGTTTGATAAAAACCACAAATTATTTTCATAAATAAAGTTATGAGTGTTCGTGGCACAAACAGCATTTTATAATGACCAACATGCAAAGAAAGTAACTTTATTTCTTTAGTTTGGTAGCTAATGTCTTAGCGAATGATCTCATTTCAGGCTGATTACTTCTAATACATGGAAGAACAGTGTAAAGGGAGAGTGGGAAACCATTTAGGAAAAATCACCCACAGTACACTTGAGCAAGATTTGAGCCTCAATCTCCCCGTCACCAAAAATTCAGTTCAACACAAGAGTTACACGTTAATTCATGAGATCACCAAAGTGGGTATTATTATTATTTAATTGATGTAATTTTTTATATCATTTACATTTTAATAGCAACAAAGATATAATTACATCTATCAATTTACATTTAAAATATCTCACGGAAAGCATATTAGTACATTTAAAATTAATTTATATTAGTAGATTTATTCAATGTGATTTTTACTAGTTATTTATTATGATACAAAATTAATTTAGAATGCAATGTGGGATTGAACGTTTCTTAGTAAATGTCAGATTCTAATAAACCTTTGTATGTTATATAAAATCCCATATAATATTACAAACGAGTAGAGCAAATTGTGTACAATAACACAGTTACAAAACTACTTTCCCTAAGGTTTTCTTTAATCACAATTAAAGAAAACAATATTAATAATAATGTTTTCATAATTATATTCAAACACAGGTCACATAATATTTAATTATAAGAAGGAAGACACACAACATATGACAGTATTGACCCTTTTACACTATTTAATTTGAAAATTACATTTATGAGATTTATAATGCATATTTGGTATGTTTAAAAAAAATTATGTTAATTATTTTTATGTGCCATAAAATACCTAGCAGAATAGGAAAATTTAATTAGATATACCTTTGCTATTTCCTCTTGTTGCTGTCGTTTCTGTTGTTCATTCTGTATCCTCAATGCTCCTGATGTAGATCTAGGGAAGGTAATAAATACAAATTATTATTATTGTTATTATTACTGGACTTAAAAGATAAATAAACACATTTTGAACAAAACATATGGGTTGTAATTTATTAGAATAAACTTAAAAGAATAACTGTAGGTTGGCTTGGAATGTACTATATTCTATGAAGTGAATGAAAAAAGTTTAAATTATAACCTAATTTTATACACAAACTATCTGGAACATTTGGCCTATTTTTCTAAATTGTAAAACTAAGTTCTTCATATTTGAACTCGTACAATAATTTAAAATACTTAATCAACTGTTAAAGTCATTAGATATTGGTAAATAATTTTAGTCATTAGTATAGAAATGAAATGAGCAATAAAATTGATTCAGATTAAAATAGGTACTGGTAGTTAAGTGACCTTAAGCTTAGCTTTAATTAAAATAGCTCTTGACTATAGCAGTTTAATAAGAATAGGACAGCAGGGAAAGTTTTTATATAGGTGTTTAAGAGACCTGCTATGGAGAAAAGAAGTGGCTTTGAAGTTTAAGGAAGTATTTTACAGGTTGTATCCATTGTCACATATGTAGCAGAAACATGAACAATGAGACTAGGAAAGTGGAGACCATGAGAATGAAGTTTGTGAGGAGTATGTTAGCTGTCACGAGGAAAAACAAGATTATGAATGGAGTTATCCGGGAAAGAGTTGGGGTACAGGGAGTACATGAGATAGTTAGTATAGGAATGAGATTGTATGAGCATGTTGTGAAGATGGAGGAGAGAATACCAAAGAAAATTATGGAAATGGTGTATGTAGGGAAAAGACCACAAGGGTGGCCAAGAAAGAGATGGGAGAAGCAGATAACAGAAAGTGTGTGAGGGAGAGGAGACAAATGAAAGCAATTAAAGGAGGAAGAATGGTGGAAAGATAGAGGAAGAGGAAGGCATTTTACTAAAGTGAAACCGGTCACAGGTTGGAAACAGTTTATGATGATGATGATGATGATGATGATGATGATGACTAGGCCTATACCAGTTTCAAATGAATAAAACTGTTAAGTAGGTATTTTAAACTATTGTTTCGTAAAATATTAGGGATCCAAAAACTGTACCTTAGGGAAAAAAAACAAAAATATTATTAATCATTTCAGATGTTTGGGTAAATTATTAAGTAATTTAAGGTGATTGAACATAGAAATAATAAGATTGTATTGTTAACATTTACAAATCAATAACTAAATACATAATTTCACCTTCCTCTCAGAAGAAAATTCTATCTTATCCAATATCAATAAGTAGGTAGATAAAGTTATGTTTAAGATCTTTGGCATTTTCCATGAAATAAACAAACCATCACTCGCAAACGCAATTTGAAAAATCACACAAAAGTAAATACAATTTTAATCCATCTACTTTCATGATTGGGAAAGCTGGGTTATTTGTAAGATACATTAGGAAGTCATTTCAACATATATTATTCCATATATGTCAAATATTTAACCAATCATATTAGCAAAGAAAATGTTGTCTTCGTTGGCTTTTCTTCTGGAACACTAACAAAACATATGGCCTTGAAAAAGAAGGAATTCTTAGTTAAACTCAGAAACAATAATATTTTATTTAACATACAACATGGATGTGTTTCCGTTTTCATTAATTAATTCCACTACCTTTCAGGATAAACAAAGTACACTTCTATACGTTTAAAAATTTATATTCCAATGCATGCATTCTTATTGTAGCTCTAGTATTCTTAAACATTTAAAATGGAAGGAAAAGTATTGTAGGGAATGGCTAAAATTTATTATAGATGCTTCATTACCATGCACATAAAAATGGAGAGCCTATTTATTTAAATACAGGGTTAAAGAACTGTATATCAACAGAACCAAACATCAGCTTTGGCAAATTTGTGAAATTATTCTCTTTATTCAATTTTTATAGGTTATAATACAACCTCTACTTAATATAAAATAGGAAAACAAGTGTTGTTGCACTGGACTAGTCTGATGATCATGTTTGCCAAGGAAATGCAATAGTTTGTTAGTCGGAGGCTTCAAAGATGGCTGGAGAACAATCTATTGTATGCATATACAAAAGAAGAGAAGCGCAATCTTTACCATTCACTAGACAAAGATAGCTTTATGCAAAATAAATTATTTCAACATCCTATTATGAAACACAAATACTTCCTTCAGGATGTGCTGCAGCCAAATTCTACAATATCAGAGTATATCTTCAAATATAGGAAAGAATTAAATTGTCCTAAATGAAACCAGACGAGAGAAAGATATTTTCCCATCATGAAAAATCAAATTCCATATTGTGGGGGCATTATTTGATATGTTGAAATCTCACAACTGTATGTGTAACAGCAAGGTGAACTTAAAATAAAAAATAAAAAAACAGGAATTAAGTGAGTGGGTAATATCAGTACTAATAAAAAAATAGGCCTGTAAAAAGACAAAATAGAACACAATATAATAAATAAATATATAAAATGTTGGTGATATTACTCACTCTACGGTATTAGGAACTCAAAAGTTAATTGCCACACTTACAAATGTGTGTTACCAATCTCTATCTTGAGCTAGTTCTATCCAGATCATCTTATATCTCTCAGGTCCATTTTAATGTTATCTTCCCATCTGTATCTAGGTCTTCTCAATGGTCTATTTACATTGGTTTTGCCAGTTAACACCCTAAACACATTTGCGCTGCATGTCCTGCCCATGGTGATTTACAAGACTTTATTATCCTAACAATGTCTTGTGATGAATATAGGGTATATAACTCATCATTATGTAGCCTCCTCCACTCCCCAGTTGTCTAATCCCTTTTTGAACCAAATATATTCCTAAGAACCTTGCTTTCGAACATTTTTTTTGTGATATAAGTTAAGCGGTCACTTTTCACACCCATCGAGAACAACAGGTAAAATGATGGTTGTGTATATTCTGAGTTTTACATTCTTTGAAAGCAGACAAGATAACAACTTACTGAGCGAGCATTAGCATGCATTTCCTGACTGCATTCTTTTCCTAATTTCTAATCTAATGTCATTATTATTAGTTGAAGTTGTGCCTAAATATTTAAACCCATTAACCCTGTCAAATGATATGGTGTTTGAAGAAATCTCTAAATTATCATCCTCAATCTGTGTTCTCTGTGTTATCATATACCCAGTCCTTTCAGTGCTCACTTCTAATCTTATTTCCTTACAAGCCTCTAATAAAATGTCCACATTTCTTGCCACACCTTACTATTTATTGCACAGCAAAGCTAAATCATCTACATATCCTAATAGCTGTCTTGTACCGTTTAGTGTCAACTCTTCCCTACTCTCTCGCATTACCCTAATAGTATACTCTAAGACTAGATTAAAGAGTAAAGTGGAACGTGCAGCTCCTTGTTTCAGTCCACTATGTATTTCTAAAGTATCTGATAAGTGATATTCAACCTGTATCAGTCAAACATACCTCACTTAGCTTAACATGTTTTAAGGGTATCCCAAATCTAACTAAAATTTCATAAAATTTGTTTATTTTAACTGAATCATAGGCTTTTTTAAAAATATGTGTATTATTGAAGAACAGTCATGTTGTATTATCACTTTTTTCTAAGATTTGTCAAATAGTGAAAATCTGATCCATTGTTGATCTATTTCGTCGAAATCCACACTGATGTTCCCCAAATATTTCCTCAGCATATGGTGTCAATCCCATTAAAATTATGTTAGATAAATGTTATAGTATGTTGGTAGTATTGAGATACCTCTCTAATCATTACACTCTGTTTTATCTCCCCTATTGAAATTGAGTATTATAATACCTTCCTTGCGTTCATGTAGTAATATCTAATGATTCCATGTGGACCATAGCAGTTAATGAATTTCTCTTACCAACATTTCAACACCTCCCTTTATCAACTCTGCTGGAATTGTATCTATACCTGGATTTTTATGGCTCTTTATATTAGAGTATCACTGTAGAATATCAGTTGCTCCTTTTGATGTGAAACACTAAATAATCGCTTGTTATTTAGTCAAAACATTCAACCTCGTTTAAGAGATTGTGTTTTCCTGTTAAGTAACAAATAACTTAGCTTGGCATTGTACTTCAAACTAGGCACTATATCTTAGTCCTTGTTAAAGTTTTCTAATTTATTCATCAATGACAATAAAATTAAGATTGATGTAATAATTTTACCATATTATTGACTAAATAGAAATATCTCTATCTAAATTAAATCGTATACCATTCATTACAGTCATATAAAAACAGCTTTCATTTAATGAATTATTTATTAGAGAACAATAAAAACGAACTTTTAAAATAAAAAAATATATTCCACTCTTAAATCTAAAATGAAGAATGCATAAAACTAGCTTTACTACTCTTGCTGTCTTACCCAGCTAAACTGATGTGACATATTGCCTTAAAATGTTTTATGAAAACAATTTTAGTGAGTTTTTGGTAAATTACTTAGCTTATTTAATGAGCATTTTGCTACATAAACTATTAATGTCTCACTTTTGTTTTATACGCTTTTGTGTTTACGTTACTATTATTTCCTTTTTTTAATCTTATTCTAATTATGAACTTGAATTTTTGTAGATCTATTATTTAATTCTTACAGTGGGCTTAGCACAATATCCTATAATTATATAACAAACTCATCAAGCATATCCCAGATTAATAGTTTATGATTTAACTGAATATGAATTTGCATTAGAATTTTAAAAAATCAGTTATGACTTTCATTCTCTTCCCGTCATGAATCTTTAATAGCCATAGAAAAAGAAAGATGAAAAAAATATCATACCTATGTGGAAAAGATAATTTTTATGCTTATTATACTTTCTAAGATGCACATTTGGATTTAAGATTCAGAATTTGTAGGTAATATGAATATTCAAATTCGAGATTTTGATTTGAGAGAAAGTGGATTCAGCACATCTACAATATTATAATTATTTTACCAATCAATTAATATTTTTTGTTTAACTAAATCTGTGATAGATAATTAAGGAATTATTTACATCTAAGAATATTCTTTGATTCTTACCTAGATGGACTTTGTCCTGTGGGAGTTGTATGCCTTGTTCGAGGATCCGTGACTCTCACAGTACTCACTGTAGCACTTGCTCCTTCTGAACCGCACCCCACATTACGTGGCCAATCACATGTTTGGAGCTCATGGCTGAAATTTGAGTATGCAAGAAGTTGTGCAAATTGGGATATATTTTTTTAAATACAGCTTTCCTTACCTCAAATTGAATGTAGTGAAAAGTGTGTTTGGTGGCTACTATGCTAACATAAATGCTATATATTTTAATAGAAAAATTTGCATCGCCATCCTAATGGCTTGAGAATCATTCTTGTTCTATAAATCACAGTTTTTAAGCTTTTGTTGGCCATTACTAGCTTCTGTAATTTAATAGTCTAATGTAATGTGAAAACGAGAGGGTAAGCCACATTAGAAATTCAGATGGGTGATTAATATGAGTACTTGGGGACAAACACTGATTTTTTTTAGTTTAGATAAAATTAGGTTCCGATCAAATTGCCTCGCACATATGTTAAGGGTGCCACTGTAGGCAGAGTACTCTAATATATCAAGAGGGTATATTCATTTTTTAGGTCACCACAAGTTTCTTTTGGCCTTAGACATCTTAAAATATAAAATACTCATTGTGAATCCAATTTAATATTTTACAAACTCTTAACATTCATTCAACAAGCTACATAAAATTAAAATACTATTTAGTGGATCTTCTCCAAATTTTAAATTGTGCCACTTATGTTAATAAAATATATTTTGTCTACAAGTGATTCAAATAAAGTATTGGGATGAAAAACTTCTCTTACGGACTTTTTTTTT
Source organism: Timema cristinae (assembly GCA_039000515.1). Lineage (NCBI taxonomy): Eukaryota > Metazoa > Arthropoda > Insecta > Phasmatodea > Timematidae > Timema > Timema cristinae. Next base: position 19,378,487 of record JBCFYV010009882.1, read on the forward strand.
CCCCACTTTTGAGATTTTTTTTGTAATTTTTTAAAATTTATGTGCAACAACTTGTTTGGTGATAACAAAAGTAACTTTCCCTGCTTCAACATAATCAATAGATAAATGTAATATACACATATTAACTTATTGATATGTATAGCTATAACAATAAACTTTTGTGTAAACACTGATTTTTGTAGAAATGAAATATCTGAAAAGCCTTTTTTTTTTCTACCAAAATTGTGTTATATATTATGTCCCTATCAAAATCAGCGTGTGTATATACAGGTTGTACCATAGAATGTCAGACCCTTTTCAGAGGTTGACAGGATTCACAACAACAATTAAAACAGTTGATATAAACATGTGTCTTATTTGACCATGTTTCTGAGTTATGGACATGTATATATTCCAGTAATGCGGAGCTGCTTAGCATTATAGCAAATGCTGAAAATGGCCTCCATCGACCTGAATTCAAGCAATGCAATACAATGTATTTTGGTAAGAGTGCTACATTCTATGGCACGATGGCTACAGGCTTGCATTTAAGTTGAAGGTGGCCATTTTGAACACTTCCTATAATGTTAAGCAACTTTATATTATTGGAGTACAAACATGACTATCAGTGGCAAAGCATGATGATAATTTTTGAGTAAGCTGAGTCATGAACACTCATAAAGGAACACACTTAACAATATCGAAAATGGGATTTTATGAAGTTGTATATACTACTACTACTACTATTACTATGACTACTATTACTATTACTAATAATAATAATAAAAATATTTTTTTATTTTTTGCTATACCTTCTACAGCTCCCGCAGGCCTGATTCTCTGGGTGCAATAGGCAGAACGTTATCAGCTTATTTTGTCAAAAAGGAACTGACACATTTGGTTAACGCATTTGCTAAAATTTCACTACGCTTTAAAAAATACTAATAAATTTAAATTTTACATCTGTTAAATTAAGTAAAGGGATCTTTTCTCTCCTTTTACAAAACCTTTTGGGATAGCTGAGTATGCCTGCCTACCCTGACTCCTTGGTACTGATGACTATAACTCGAAAAAAAGTCAAATGGGACACTTGGTTATATGAACTTTTCCCATTGTTTTTATGTCTCCACTGGAGTGGGTATCACATGTTACAGTTCAGCCTGTATGTTATACACACACAAACAAGTTTATTGTTTAATTCACTTTGTCAAAAAATAATAAGACAGGAAAACAATGGTCTCTATTAAAACCACAATTGTCAGTTTTATATTCACCTGTACATTAGTCCACCAGTGCAGGATTCAAGTAAGGCCCCACCAAAAACACACACATAGTATTGCGTGCAGTCGCTAGGGTGTGAATAGTAACCAAATTCCTCAGGACAATCGAATCCAGAAGTCTGGCTTACCCCAGCAATGAGGCGACCTCTTCTCTGGCATGAACAGTGGTCTGAAAAATAGAACACATACAATTGTGTTAGCTTCTGTGTAACATTAAACTAATTTTCAGAAATCAAACAAACTAGTATAAAAATAGGCTATTGCCAATCATATGAGGCCTGTATTTTTACTTCCGAATGGGCCCTATTTCGCCGTTAGAAGTGTCCAAAATCAAAAGTAATAAAAAAAAAACTATTTCTGTATTGATTGGTCATTGAAAAGTAATAAGACATTAAAAAAAGTAATCAATCACATGTTCATCAATAGATGAGAAAATTATAAGATTTCAATATTCTAGATGATCCACCAAAGTAACGTTACTAAACCACATAGGGGTAAGGTGTCAGACTTTCTTACCCAACATGAACCAAATCAAACCTACCTAAACCTATTTACTAATCAAATATACTCTATTCTAACTTAACATTAATCTATAAGTGAGTGAGAGCCAAGTAACTATATAGGCCTAATAAAGATGTTTAATATATCTTTGGATTTATCGACTCAATTTTCGGTCCAATCATGAGATCTAAATGTATATTTTGTATTAAAAAATCTTTACAAAAAATAGTTTCCAATAAATGCTCTTTAAGGCAAGATATTAAAATTTTAAAAATAGGTCTAATATCTCAATATGTGTAAAAAGTTTGAATAGAATGTGTTGGCAAATGCAGCAACCGGGGATGGTACCCATCATCTGTCCCATTTAGTTTTTTTTTAACTAACGTAATATTGATATCTGCAGAGCCATAAGCTTGGGGAGGTGGTTTTGGGGGTTCAAACTCCTTTCATTGGTAAATAAATTTACACTAGATAACACAATATCAACATAATGAGATAAACACAACGTGATAATGTACCAAGTGACTCAGCCACTGAATACTATAGGATTTCAATGTTCATGATTTCATCCCATTCAATCAATTATTCAGTACACACATTGAAGATCGCTTCACTAAACTTTCAGCATTATTTTCACACACAAAAAAAAATTAAAAAATTAAAAGGTGGATGACGAAGCATGTGAGTGTCTCAGGCAACTATATGATTGGATTTTACAAATTAGAAAAGAATAAGGGAGAAGTATTGATGTGGAGGAGGAATAGACTGGCGGACTCAAATGCTTCCACGTCCTTAGTCATGTCCGATGTGTTGCAAGTACTCCAAGCATGCACTGCTGATATATTACCAGGTGTACATTCAATTTTGCGGGTGCTAGTGCTAGCTGTGCTTTCAGTGACGATCGCTTGCCGAGTGTTCATTTTCAACACTTAGAAGAAGAAAAACTTACCTTTGGAATAGCATGTCCAAAAATCTATTGAATGGCCTCGCAGCTCTTAACATTCATCGATACCTCAGCATAAGTGCAAGACCATCGAGTATTGTAGACGGTCTTGATAAGTGTAAATGAAATTGTAGATCATTTTGGGAAATGTAATTGACAATTGCAATTGGGAAATTTAAATTTAATTTGAAACTCTTTTGAGTTTAAATTGTCTGAACATTTCTGATGTATTTTAAATATGATTTGATTGTGCAATTTTTTTTTACTGCCTACATTTTTTATTGTTCCAATAAAATACAAATATTTAAAAATATTATTGACTCCCCCCCCTCCCCCCAACCCAACCATTTCCAAAATCCTGCGTACAGCCCTGGATATCTGTCATATATTTTTGTAGACATAAAAATATGGAGCATAGAATTTTAAAAAAAATCTTTAAAATTAAATTTTAAAAAAAAGGCTCACTCATCTAAATGCTCTTTTGGCTATATTGTTTAACATGGCCTTGGAAGCGGTAACTAGAGATTTCTCATATATGGGAAAATGACGCATTCACCGTAGGTTATCCACTATCCTATTTCCAAATCTTTAGTCTCTTGCGATAGTACACCGACATGAAATGGATTGTTTCTAGAATTACATGTATAGAAAAGTGAAACAAAGGGGGACTATAGCTTTTAGGTTCGCAATATTTGATCAATCAAACTATATTTATAGTAAATTAATAATTATTATTGCATTACATTGTTATTTTGTAGTAGAGCCCAGGGTGGCCCGTCCTTAGGGTCCCGCATACATTTTTGCAAATCTATTTGAACATAAGAAACTAGTTTTTCTTTCTTTTTATCATTTAAAAAACATTTTGGAAAAAAACATGAATACCGATATGAAGTGGAGCACCATTCTCTACATGCAGCGAATTATTGGATTCGTTATACAATATTCCAGTAAAAATTATTCATTCCATGCTCCAATCGTCACGCGAGGACTCGAGCGACTGAATCTAGAAGCTGATGCGGACCCGTTGTGACAGACCCTCTCAGAGAAGCCACGCCCATTGTGAGGTGACTTTCGAGGTCATTTCAACCTACCATTCTATTGCGAGCTTTACAGTGGTGAATAGAGTCAATCTGAGTTGACCCTCTATATGAAAAGGGTGGTTTATATTTTGTTTTTGCGTTTATGTGTGTATATTTTAGTATGTATTAAGACCCAAGAGGTAAGTTGACAAGTGAATGTAATTAATTAAAATGAATAAAGTAAATTATCTATTAAAAACTCAGTTTTCTTTAATAAAACTGCAAGAAAAACTTGAAATTAAATGGTTAGGAGCATATCAGCCTAAGACTTTACATATATACAGGTGGATGGCAATAAGAAAAGAAGTGTTTCTCATGCTTGGTTTGATAAAAAAAATTGTGATTTACTGTGATTGAAGAAAAACATACTTGGTTTTTATTGTTTATTAATTTTCTTTATTTGGTGGTGAGAGGTTGTGGACAACGGTAGGTTGTAAGGCTCATAAACATTTAAGTGATAAAATGAAAAAAGTATGAAAAGTTTGCATTCATTTGGAATATGCATGTAAGCTTAAAACATTTGAAACAGTAAATATTGCATCACAAATATATTACGCAGTCAAAATTTCAGTCTAAAAACATAATTAACAAATGTCAAAAAATACATATAAACCAGATAGATTAATAGAATGCTTAAGATAATGTGATACTTGTGAACTGGCATTAAGAGGCCACAATGAAAATCAAGAATTGGCAAATCGAGGCAATTTTTGGATTTATCTTAACTTGGCAATCTCTATAGTGTATCAGACGACCACTTTAATAGTGTTTCACTTTGTAACTATGCCTCACACACTATACAGAATGAGCTACTAGATTGTATATATAAGGTATATACCGAGGAGCTGAAGAAATATATTAGTGCTGTTGATTTTGTTTCCCTGCAGGCTGATGAGACGACTGATTAGCCTGTCAAAGCCAATTTGTTATTATTTTGCATTATTTTAAGGGTTGTAAGCCGGTTGAAAGATTTCTTTCTTTTGAAAAGATACATGATCGCACAGCTAATGGTCTCAACGAGGTTATGAAAAAAAGTCTACACCCTTTCAATGTAGAAAATAAAATCAAAGCCCAAGCATAATTATGACGGTGCCGCGGTAATGAGTAGAAAACGTGGTGGCGTTCAGTTAGACTGTGTTGCAGAATACATTTATACATGTCAAATATGTATGCACACTAATGTAATTTGGTTATAAAAGACGCTTGTTCTGAAAAACATTAAAACAATAAAGGCACGTATTTTTGCAAACATTACTGAGTTTACAACATCTTTTATTCTTCACCTAAATGCAGTGACTTACTGGGTTAAGTGTGAAATAAACGCATACCTACTGTTTCAGCAACGCGATGGAACTTTTAATCACGAATTGTAAGCATTGCTAAATAAAACAAGGCGGCGTTATTGGAATATTTTGAGAAGATTGAAGATGGTTGGGATGATGTAAAACTGAGGGAAGCTTTGGTTTGAAACATTTATTTAACAATATACAGTTTTTGTTTATTCTAAATTTGTTCAATGGCATAAGAAACGTGACATTTTGTACAATACAATGCAGATGCAGAGTAGGCCTATCACTATCATAACTGTATCTAATGCAGTAAAACATTTTAAGTCAGCTGTATCTAAATAAAATACGAGAAAACACAGACATGAAGTGAATATCGATGAAGACACATGTTGTCGTCCTCCCAAAGATAGAGGTCTAAACACGACTTTGAAATAAACCTAAAGGCAAATGCCAAAGAAGTATGTAATATTGTTATTAATATCTCAAAGAACGTTTCCACCAAAGATGAACAAAAAATTGTTTTTTACAGGGAAAACTTTTCAAAATAACTTAGCCAACACTTTTGCATCAAAAAGACCAATTATTTCAAAAGAAAAATTGATATAAGTAATATACAGAAATGGTACATTTATAAATATGTTTCCAGTTTGCGATTTGTACAGTTTTTTCACGCAGCATCCCTTTGAAGATTCAATTTCTGAAGTATGCAAAACCCTGCAAATAGAATTAACCACTATGTAAATATTTTGTGTATCAGTTATATGTCCTGAACTTTTTTTTGTGTCAGTATAAGCGGCATATATTACACTTTTTGAGTAAATAATATTGTATGTGATGATTATTTTGGGTAAATGCTATGCTTTGTGCTTGCTATCGACAAAAATAAAAAAATATTGTTGAGTAAATACTTTGTGTTTGTATCAGTATAAAAAGCACGTCTTAAATTTTTGAGTAAATACTTTGTACCTGTACTAGAAGTAGGAATGTATTAAACTTTCTGAGTAGGCCTAAATACCACTGTGTGATTGTAACATTTTTTTTTTAGTGAATGCTATTTACCAATACTTTATAATGAGCACTGACAAAAATAAATCATAAACTTCTTTGAGTAAATACTTTGTGTCTGTATAGTCATGTATTAAACTTTTTTATAAAACACTATCTTATGGGAAAACGTTTTTGAGTAAATACTAAGCATCAATACTTTGTGTTCGCTATCGTCAAATAAAAAATAAAAAAATCTCTAAATATTCTGAGCCTATATCAGCGGCATGTATTAAACGTTTTGAAGAAATACTTTGTGGCTGTGTCGGAGGCACATATTAATATTTTTATGCAAATACTTTTATATGATTGTGAAAACGTTTATGAGTAAAAACTATGTACCCTACCAATGCTTTATAATATGTAATGGTTACAAAAATAGCAAAACCTTTTGAGTACCTAAATACTTTGTACCAGATCAGAGGCACGTCTGAGTAAATACTTTTGTGTATCAGCAAAAAAAGTTTAACTTTTTCAGTAAATACTTTGTCAATTATAATGTAAAAAAACTGTGTCCTATTTACTAAATAAGTTGAGATGATAATGATTAAGTCTTTTATTTCTCACTTATACATTAAGATGATAATGAAACTAGTTTTACAAAGAATAAAAACCAGAGTACAAATACGGTTAAACATGACAAGTATCCAAGAAGGCGATGAGATAAAGTTGACCTAGTCTTAAATATCGGGAATAAAGTCCTGTTTTTTCCTTACACTTTTGCACAATCTGTCCACCTTTATAGAGTGCTTGAGGTTAAAACCATTGTAACCTTCTTTAAGGATATTGATCAGAGTACAGAGTACGATTATATTAAAGATAATTTATTTTTCCCTTAACATAAACTATTCTAGCAGCACGAGTGAGTGTATTCAGCAGTGTGGCAATCTCTTCTAAGTTCATTAATTTTAGTTCTTCTTCCTCCCATTTGGCACGAGATAATGCTGGAAGAGATCTTCAAAAGGGTGAGGAGGTTTGAAAGTAATCATTAATGACAGATTACCACTCACTGCTGTCATACACATAAATTTAACGATGAAACCGTTTGTATATTCTTCATGTTGAAGACCTTCAAAGTCTAGGATCAATCCTGATAGAGTTATAGTAATACACATGGTTGTTATTAGCCTTAGCCTTATGTTTAGGTTTGACGATCGACTCAGCAGATGTGATGGCTGCTGTATACGATTCGCCTTGCCTGCAGGGACAGTACAAATCTTCGTACTTAGCGCTTTGATTCGAATCAGAGAAGGTGTGACAGAGCTCGTGTCGTTTTGTATAGCACACTTGACCAAATTACAAACGTTCTGACTGATCAAGCTTAGTACTTTTAATCCATTCAAGGAGACTAACATTTTCCGTGGCGCACGTGTCAACAATACCGGAACAACTGACACTTGATATGCTGGAAGGATATCTTCAAAAGGGAAAGGAGGTTTGAAAGCCATTATTAATGACACACTTACTAGATTTTTAAGCTTTCTCAGTGAAGGATAACAAATATCGCCCAGCTCGTAAAAGTAGTACTCGTAGATGTATTAGATGATATTTCAAAGCCACGTTACCTTATTGATTCCTTTGGTGTATATCGTAGACAATATCTCTCTCTTCAGATGAAAATTAATCAATGAACCTAGTTCGGAGTAGTGTCTATCCCCACTTTCCCAAAACAAACCATGATTATGAGTTTTACCCAATCTACATTTTTCTTACCCCATGACGAAAGTAAAGTAAAGAGGGGGTAGGAATTTATAGTTGAACTTTTTAGGCCAATCAGAACGTATGATGGCCAGCTCCTTGATAAGACGCCTTCTTAGCTTAAGAACCCCTGCACGTTGATCAGCATACTGTGCGTCGTAAAATCGTTCCTCACCCATGTTGATGCCATCTTGTTGAAGTCACTACTAGACGTGTTGTATCGACCACTCGAAAATATATGATTAAGAATAAGCTTTAGTTTTTGTGGGGATAATGTTATCATACTCGAACTTATACGACATGTTATCATACCGTACTTGACAGTAACTTCCTGTTGACTCGCATCAAACACAGTGATGTGGGCTACATATTTTAAATTTTCCGGATTGAACATTGGTAAAAGCGCGCTCGTTCCGTAGAACGAAGTCTAAAAATTGGCAGTCTTCGTACAATTTAGAGAAATAATTTTGGTTAAAGTCCAAGTTCAAATCTTCGTAGGAGATTAAAGTAGAGTTTAACCAAGCGTAGCTCACAATTATCAAACTTGCTTTTATCCATAGCCGTTATTTTGTTAGCGCCTGTCTGAAGAGCAAAAATGACATAACGCGGCTTTTCCAACAGTGTCTAGGGTTTCAAAGTTCAGTAATTTTGAGTTATAGGTCAGCACGTTCGGATACTCGTACAATTCCCTAGCACGAAATGTGAGAACGATAGCTAGCCTGCTTTTGACAAAGTTGAGTAGATTGAGTCGATTCAAATCATCCGTCTTGAAATGAGGTATTAACTATGAGATTTTACTTAGTTCGATCTTGAAAGGCATTCCAGAGTTGTCTTGTAGCGGCCCATTACTGTATGTCGTCAATAGGGCAAGTACTAACTCTTGTTTAGCGTTGATCAGTATGCGATGCGGGAATAGTCTTCCACGAATCTTAGTGCGAAACGTAAAGGGATGCATACGTCAAAGATAACCTTCGTGGCATGTTCTTGTACTCAATCGAGTTTTCGCCCCGTGTTTTCAAGGTACGCTTCCAGGGCTAGCTCGTGACCTTTTGCCACCCTAGGCAATGCATGAAAATCCCGCCCACCCCTCTAAAAACATTAAAAAAACTTATTTTTAATGTGTTTAGATAAGTAAAATATTATTGTTATTTAAATAATAACTACACAAAAACACAAATAATTAAAAATATAAAATCACATAGAATCAACGGCTTAAAAATCAATTTTTCTTGCTTTAGCCTTAGCAAACTGCTCTACTAATTCTTTGATCTAAAATGTTTGAGCTATTTGAGACTCAATAAAGAGAAGTGCGAGGCCGCTTAATCTTTCTTGAATCATGGTGCTCCGAATGTAAGTTCTTATAAATTTTTATAAGTTTTAACTTAGAAAAATCTCTCTCGGCACTAGCAACTGTTACAGGCAGTATTAAGAGAATTCTAAGTGCAATACAGATTCGGAAAACTCTCTTGAAGTCTATATATATACACATAATTTAAAACATCTTGGGGCGATGATAATGAAGATGGGATTGACTTTGTGAACATTGTCAATTCATGCTTTAAGTCTATGGCAGCGGTTACCAAACTTTTTGAGTCGCGGAGCACTTCTCAAGAGAGAAATTCGTGACGGAGCACTATCGTTGCCCTTAGACCATGTTCATTTTTGGCTGTTTTTACGTAACTGCATTTTCAAGCTGCTAGACAATTTTTTTATCATATAACAAAAGCACGAATTATTTTTCGAATTCAAAATAGCTTATATTTTGATCCAAATTTAATGTTTCCCATTGAAAGACAATGAAAATTAGAACTTTACGTTTTTTTCTCTAAACACTAATTTTGCACATACGTGTATTCGGCATAAAGGCGAAGATATTTTCACCTAGCACCTACATAGGTAGTAACCGAATGACAGCATTATTGGCTCTGGAAACGAATTTTTAAGGATTTGGACATGTTAAGGTGGGGATGCAGGGGACGCAAGAAAAGGCGAGTGTTTTTGCACTTTTTATAGCAATACTTTTTTTAGGAACAAATAAATTAAATATTGCTTCTATAGAATCATAGAGCTTAATTTTCTTCACATGGCGAGATCAACATTTCTTGAATATCTGTCAAGGATGTCCTGGAATTTAATAACAAATTTTTCTCTTCATTTAAAAAGTTTCTTAGATAATGCTGCTCTGTTCACGACAGATATTCAACAACTAATGAGGTCACCATGTGAAGAAAATTAAACTCTATGTTTTTATAGAAGCAATAGTTTTCTTATTTTGGCAAAAAAAAAGGTTTTGCTCTAGAAACTTTAAATTAACTCTCCTTAACTCGCGTCCGCTGCATACTCACCTTAAACATCAAGCTTTATTCATTATAAATATTTTTTCTAACTAATTTCAGAGAAATAAGGAACTTACTTAAATACATAAACGAAAACCAACAACAAAAAACATAAAGTAATGCAACACATTTGAGAACTAATTTAAAGCAGGTAGTGTAAATATACAATACTAATCACCTATATAAGGTATTACAGTTTCAAAATAAAAAATGTAGCTTGGTATCGAAAAAGAACGATAAAACATAGCCAAAGAACTTAGATTCTAATGAGAGGGATGGGACTGTTTTGATTTGCACAATGTGGCTATATCTGGTTAAATTTGGGACAGCTGCAACCGAATATCTGGCTCTGCATTCAGGCGGGATCTATATTTTGTTTTAGTAGCCACATAAGCAGAGAGTCCTGATTCACATAAGTAAATTGTTGTAAAGGGTAAAAGGATGATTTTCGCTTTATTTGATAAAACTTTAAATTCGTCTTTTAGCTGACACCAAAATTCTGTTAGTGAATTCTTAGTTGCAAAATTATATTTTACCACAGAATCTGAGGTCAAATCAATCATACACTCATACTGGTGTGATGTAAGACAGGCTGGATTTTCCAACACAGCAGGGTATGGATTTACAACCCAACAGAGCTCATTTAAGATATATTCGGGTACGTCAGAATCTAGTTCTTCTCTAAATTCTTTTACCATTGGGAAACTGTCTAGATTTAGATTTTTCATTGAATCCACCCAAAACTTTATTTTCTTTTTAAACGCTTGTACTTTATCGCTGGCGTCAAAAACGGTTACTGCTTTCCCTTGAAGTGAGATACTTAAGTCATTAACTTTTTTAAAAATGGCTGCTAAATACGCCAATTTCATAACCCAATGCTCATCACACAGCCTGTCTCCCAAAGCGATGTCGTTGTCAATCAGGAAGGTTCTGACTTCAGCCCTCATTTCAAAGAGCCGAGTCAAAGCTTTGCCACAAGAAAGACACCTTAATTCTGTGTGAAGAAGTAAAGACGTATGTAGACTCCCCATGTCTTCACACAACAGCTTGAATAGTCTTGTATTTTTAGGTCTAGATTTGATAAAATTAATTACTTTCACGCTTTCGTCTAAGACTTCTTTTAGGAAGGGTGGCATTTTTTTCACAGCAAGGGCATGGCGGTGGAGGATGCAGTGGCTACTGCTGCATTCCTTGACTTTTTGTTTTATTCTTGAGATAGCACCGGACGTCTTCCCAGTCATGGACTTTGCGCCATCCGTTCACACATCAACGCAGTTATCCCATGGGATGTCACTCACTATGAAAAATTCTTCTATTAATTTGAAAATTTCAGCGCCAGTTGTGTTAGTTGGTAAAGGCTTGCAGATCCTCTTGAAAAGACTCCAAGTATTAGTAGCGTACAAATACTATTAAAATTGCCAATCTAGCCACATCCGTTGATTCATCCATTTGGAGCGAAGACTTAGTGCATTTTATTCGTGAAAGTAAAGTAGCTTTCACATCCTCTGCTAAGTCCCCGATTCGTCGCGAAATCGTGTTATTTGACAAAGGAATGGTGTCTACTAGTTTCGTGGCTTTTGCATCCAGCATAAATTCAACTATGTCCTTTACACAAGGCTTTATAAGGTTTTCAGCGATGGTATGGGCTTCGCCAGCTTGAGCAACTCGGTAACTGACTAAGTAGGACGCCATCAAAGCCTGTTCATTAACTGTTTTTGAGTGATAAGATATAATTTTCTGGGCTTGTGTAAGTTCACTATACTTCCTTCTGAAGAAATCAGTCGGTTTGCCCTTGCATTCTGGATGGACCTCCTCAAAATGACCGCGCATTTTTGCTGGGAACATCACACTGTTTGGCAAAACTTTCATACAAACTACGCACTGTGGTTTGTTGTCACTAGTCTCAACAAATCCAATATCCAAGTAGGAATCGTGATACTTCCTTTTTATAATATTTTTACCTGTGGCACTGATCTCCAAAGAACTAGTACTAGGCAGTTCTTTCAACAGTTCAGAAGTTTTTGTCACACCTGCTGTCTCTGATTCGTCTAAAAACCCTTCATCCTGTCCAGCAATTCTAGCATTGGCAACTGCTCCATCTTCTTCCACACTACAATATAAAAATAATATTCGTATCATCTGGGTAAATAATATTAATGATAATAATAAATGTCAAGTATTTAATAAAACAATTGATCAAAGAACCATTGCTCCTAAATTAACGTTGAATATTATTTAAGAATGTAAATGTTTCTCGCATGTTTGCTCACAATGCTTGTTAAATGTGAGTAACCATCTTATCCTATCGCTTGGTGACATCAAATTGGCTGCAGCTTCAAGGTTACTACCAATTAACAGGCCAAAATTCGAAAATACCTGAGCTGAAATCTATTTTTGTTAAAAGTGCAACAATATGTACAATATGCAATGCATATACTGAAAAGTATTTATTTACTATTTAATTTGTATAAAGTTGAATGTACCTTAGTCCCTCTCTCTTCTTTTAGGTCCTGTGTTATTGGCATCCATAGCTGTTACTTGTTTTAATGACACACGCTCTTATTCTAGCAGACCCCAATAGATAAACACTATTCAACGTTAAAAAAATGCATCTAACATAATATTTGTACATACCTGTTAGCTGTTGATGCTTCCATAGCTACTGGAGGAACTGTGGCGGTGGTTTTAATAGTCTTTTTTAAGGATCCAGACTTCAGCCAGCGATCCATTGGAAGCAAATCTATTATATTTTTTTAAATCACTACGTAGGTGCTCCAAAAAACCTGTAATAGGCAGGTGTTTCGTCCTCAAGAGGGAAGATCCATTAAAGTTATTAACGTAATTATTTAAAAAAAAATCACACAACAAAAGAACTCATGAAAAAATAACACCGCACTGCAATTTGACTCGTTTCGACTCTCGACTAAACATTGAATGAACTGCAACAGAATGAAGGAGCGAAGAAACAAAGAGTTTTAATATACAATAGAGACTTTTCAGAAAATTCTGTAAAAGTGTCAAAGCTAACAATCGGATCTTTAAGTACAGTGAGGCTCTCATTGAGCCGGGATTAGCTGGCGCCATTGAGCCTATCTGTCTGGTTTCGCCGCGTGAAGTCTGTGTGCTTCACGGATTTTCTCAATGTTTTGTGTGGTTCCGAGAAGGTGCGGGCGGGTAAACCTGAATGAGGTGCTGCATGACAATGCACTTTGGATCCATATTACTTGCTATTTACACTGCTTTACGGCACGATGCAGGAGCTAAATTATTTCTACACAATACTTATCTAAAAACAGTTCATGACCGCACAAATAAACAATTTTGAGATCTTGTCACATTTATTTTATTTTTATTTACAATCACTCCGCGGAGCACTTGGAGATGTTTCGCGGAGCACACTTTGGGAACCGCTGGTCTAGGGCATCCAAATCTTTCAAATCGCCATATTGTAAAGCAGACTATAAATTTGAGTAAGCACTTAAAAAAGTTATTTTGAAGATTTATATTTCAACCCTTGAATATCAAATAAAAATCCAAAATTAGAATTAAGATCAATTAATTGAGAAAACCTTTCAACAGAAGCAAGCACTCTATCAATAACCACATAGTAAAAATCTCGTAGGCGATTCTAGAGAGAAGATGAAGTATACTGTTAGTTACGATTCTCGAAGTACTCCTGACAGCACCTGTATTTAACAGCAATAATCTTTTGACGTGCATACGTGAACGGTGTGGTAAGCTGTACAACCCTTCTTGCTGGCTAGACATCCTAAGCTCATTCCCATTAGCTAACGGTCCGGGAATAAACGAAGCGTAGGTGTGATACTGAAAATTTCTTAAAGCCGTATTGAATGTGGCCGGCTCTCCAATGTTCAATATTTCTCCATTCATTATTTCCTCAGTGAGTAGCTTAACCATCATAAATAAAGTTTATTGGCAGGTGTTCACACTTTCAGAGATATTTTCTCATTGTAGAGAGAATGAGGGTGTCATCTTGTTTTATCTAGTACCGTACGAGTCCCATCGTTTCTGATGTAGTCGTAACGATATAGCCTCATTCCTAAATTTGATTGTTTCTCCTCATTCGTAGACCAGATGTACTGAGAGACTATTTATTACTCATTTCGTTACCGGAAGGTAAATTATATTATTTGGCATTTCCACTATTTTATAGCCTGAAGGGACTGTCATTCTTAGCTCGTGAAGGGTATGACTTGGTTTAACGTTTAAGTAAGCCCCACTAGCAATACTACATTCCACACGGATCACGTGCAAAAATGCCAGGTCGGTTAAAGTCGATATCTTGATAGCAGATGATGTAGCTTTTGAGGGTGGTCGGATCACCAATGATGGAGAGTTTCACGTCGCTCTTAGCCACTCTTCGTAAATATCGAACCAAATCTTTCATCTCGTTAGTGCCCGGAGGAATGCTATACTCATTCCCGTCGCAATAAAATGTATTATTGCGTTCGTCTATATTTGGGATGTAATTAAACGTTGTCAGATTGATCAATTTGATAAACCATTCCTCTTCACGATTCTCCTCACCTAGTAGGATATGAGTAAAATAATTCTCCTTAAGATTTGAGCTTTGACCCGACAATTTAAGCGTCAAAGTTATGTTTACGGGGGCTGTATCGTTTGCACGGGTATTTAAGGAAAGTTAGACATAAATGACCGAATGGAAGATACCACTTTCGTTCATCCATGTTTGGCTGGAAGGAAAAGCACCTCTTGCGAATACACCTCTAAATAAAGGTTTCTTTAACACTTTAGCTTACTCAAGTAAATCTGTTTCAGTAAGAGCAAGTTTAGGTAGTCAGTTTTTCGGGTATTGACGTAGATACAACCCTTTACCTAAGGCAATAGACTCGAGCATACGATTATATATCTGAGCCTCAATCAAATTTTTAAAAGCCTTGGCACTAAAGATAGCTTTCGTGAACCCTCCCACATCTCTAGCGACAACTCCTAATGCCACAATCAGTGGGAGTATAGGTAAGACCGCATGAGGTTATAACGTTTTGTTAGTTATTTTAACATAGCTTGTCAGAAGGGAGACCATGTGGGTGAATGGCTTTGGCTAGTCAACAGAGACTGGGCTAGATCTCATCTCATCTTGTTTGCAAACACCTTCAGTAGCTGCTGCTTTTCATCTACCAAGAATATTACAATTTTATAGTTGTAATATCCCTATGTCAGCGACCAGGGATATATAGTAAACCCTGGACAGCGACCGGCCTTCTTGGTTTAGTGGTCAGCGCGCCCCTTACTACTGATATAGAGGTATTGGGATTTATTCCAGGTGATATCATACGTACTTTTACCGACAGGGAAACTTTTCCTATGGTCCCCAGGGTTTGGTTAACTAGTCTTAAGTTAGGTCTTAAATTGCTACTGGCGCCACATAATCTTTATCATTAGATCCAGGATTTTTATATCATATCAACCCACAAAATACGACGCAAAATCATTTAAAATATGTAGTATTGTGAAAATGTGTACCAGTAAATAAACCTTCTTTCCCCAGATTAATAATACATGCATTATTGAAACGAAAAGCGTATAACCCGAACGGGTAGTAAGACGCGGTGCTAAATATTATTATTATTGAAACGAAATTTAATTTTATGATTGCATTATATCTGAAGAAAGTAATAAAAAAACACTTTTCTAAATATATATATATATATATATATATATATATATATATATATATATATATATATATATATATATATATATATGTGTGTGTGTGTGTGCGCGTGTGTACTTACACTTACTTTTTTAACGAGTTGTTGCACTATTAGTTTGGTTTACAACACTTAAAGTTTCATATAATTAAATACTTCATATAAATGGCATTATAGAAACACTACAAACTTTTATTGAAACCTCCACTGTTATCGGCTCTTTGAAAACAAGTGATCGTCAAACCACTTCAGAATTTTTAGAGTCAGTTTCCTATAATTATTTTTTGGTCCAAGCTTTCGAAATACTAGCAGCATTAATATTACACTTACACGTATAGGCATGGTTGGTCTTTGTTGCTTTTTAAAAGACCATTCCACGCTCTGTATTAATATGATAGACTTCAAATTACATTTCCTTGATTGATTTTGACTTCCGTTTTCGTAATTTGTCCTTTGACCTGACGCTTTATATCGGTTTTTTCTCCCGACCAAAGAACAATGGGAAAATGAGCTAATCAGATCCAAGAATTATTATTTTTACAACACTTTGACTCGTGTTTACAAACTGACACGCCATCATCATGTCGTCACCATTCCGGTACAGCAACATAACCATTGTTTACAACAAGTGCTTAGGGTTCAAATAAAATACAAAAATATATCAAAATAAAGTTATACTTAATGGTTATTATAAATTTAAGTTGAATCTACATGCTGGTATAGTTTAATAAGTAGGCTACTTATTACATGTGCGTATAACCCGAACGGGTAGTAAGACGTGGTGCCAATAATAATAATAATAATAATAATAATAATAATAATAATAATAATAATAATACTTATTACATAAAATAAAGAATATTACTCTAAAAAATTTAAACTGGAACTTGACATTTTAATACGAAGTGTTGACCCTTGGGGACCCAATATCAATATTTTTACTTTCTCGCTATCTTACAGGTAGAGCAAGTATTGTGATCGTAAAAAAAAAAATAGAACTCAAGATTTTGATGAATGTCGACGTTTCATGACCCCCGAATCCGAAAAAGTTGCTTTCTCAATGCCGTCTGCCCGTTTGTCTGTCTGTCAGTCTGTAACTAGGGATAGAGCCTAAACTATTTTACCGATTGGGCTAAGAATCGGTATCTAACGTTTTCATAGAATTATCCCGAGGAAATTTTGGAATTGGATATCCAACCCTAAAATTAAGGGTAGTTTCCTTAAGGGCGGAAAGAGAAAAAAAATAGATTTTATCACAATTGGATCTAACGATTTTGATTAAATTTCATTTCTAAACTTTGATCGATAATACAAACTAAATGGATAGCCTCAAGTTTTCGTCAAAATGACTTTAAGAATTCCGGTCTGAATTCTAATTGAGAAAAATTACATTTTCTCAGAATCGGCTATAACAATTTTGATTAAAGTTCGCACCTAGGCCTTGATTAAAATTATAAACAAAATTGATTTTTTCATTTTCCCATGAACATGACTTTTAGGGTTCTTTACAGAAGCATAAATGTTTTATATCTCCACAACTGTTGGAGATACTAAATAACTTATCACTGTACAATTTTGGTATTATTAAAAGTAAAAACTTTAATTTGAAATATATTTTTATAAAACCAACAGGTTCCTAGATATTGGCAAATATATCAATATAATTTTGTTAGCTTTAGTTGTGAAGAGATACTTAAGTTTTAACGCAATAATTCTCCAATGCCATAGAGTAACTATATATAAGTAGTTCACTCCAGAAGTTGATGTTGTTTTTCCTTTAACCTCTTGGGGTAAGTGTTTGTACAGCACTGGGGTGAATCCAGGATTTTCGTTAGGGGGGGGGGGGACGTGGGTGCTCCCATCGGGATCGAGTCGAGTTGACATAAAAATACTTCAAACTTTGAGAGGAAATCTTTAAGTAATATTTCAGTGTAACGCTAAACTTGAGAATAATCCTCTAATGAAGGGTATAACACGAAATTTGCGATTATTATTGAAATTTATTAAAAGCAAATAATATTATTATTATTATATTATTATTATATTATTATATTATTATATTATTATTATATTATTATTAAAAGGGAAATAAGTTTAAACATTATAACTAACACGTTTTGTGTGTGGTATTATTCAAAGATTTTGTTTAAAGCAAGTTATTTAAAAATAAATTATTTTAAAGATCTTTATTTATTATTAATCATTGAAATAGTATTATTAAAAATGATAAATCAAATTTAAACCTAAACAATGATTGTGCAACAAGGTGAGAGGCACTCAACGTAAATTTGGGTAGTTTCATTAATGCCAATTTTCACCATTTTAATATTTAATGTGATTGTTTTAAGTATTAATAATAATTACCATATATTAATCATTTAATAATATTACAAAAAATGAAATATTTATCTCTCTCATTTTATACTCAATAGTCAATAATTACCTATTTTAATGGTCAAAATTTATAAAAGAGAAATTTAATAGCAATGCGATAACCATAAGATGTGCATCCCCTAATAAAATGTCGAATATTTTAACCGGAAGTCAAAATTTTAATACAAAGTGTTGATCCTTGGAGACCCAATATAGATATTTTTATTGGTTTAAATGTACAAATGAAAACGTTAATTATTTAGATATAAAATTATAAAATTTACAACCATGAGTAGAAAAAATTGTTTATAATTATAGCACAATCTTTTCGTGGGTTCGCTGGTGTATTTTAAATTACGAATTTTGATTAAATATCTACATTTTTATACACAAGAGCGAGAAAGTCCGTGCGGAGTTCTGTACCATTTATTCTTGTAGTGACATACATACCACAGATACCAATTTGAAACAAAATCGTTAGAGCTGCTTTCAAAGTATGTTGAATTTTCTAAAATTACTCATCAGTATATTGCCTTTCAACTAATTTCCCCCCCAAAACTAAATACTATATAAGATGTTATCTCACTTATTTGGGAGGTCAAACATAGTCTGTACAACAATTTCCGTCAAAATCGTTAAAGCCATTTTCGAAATTGGAATTCAAAAAAAGCACTTTACATTATACATTTCTCGGACCGATGTAAAAGTTTTTATTGCAGCTTTAGACTTGAGTTAATTCTTCCCCCATTGTGTAAAACATACACATTTTAACATACCTCTTATTAGAAATCGTTAATGTTGAACAAATTTTGGAGGGACGCTCCAGTTGCCCAGTTGACAAACGCGTTTGTCTCCTATCGCACTAGATCACAGGAACATAACACAATTATACATAGAAATATATAGTAGCCATTACAATAAGATACATTTTTAATAGTTGAATTATAGGAAAATAGTAAAGATACAAAACTCTGGTTGTCATTATTAGATCTGGGATTTCTATGTAAATAGATATTCTATTCCTTGCCCTTAAGATGCTTAGAAAATATAAATCTCAATGAATCACCATATTAGGGTTAATATAATATATAAAATGAAAATCAAATTTTATTTGATTATCATTTTATATTTTTATATTTTTTTGACATGTTTATATCTTACAAGTGATTTTACATAAAGCTACCTACTTTGTGATGTTTTAATATATATTAATACTTATTGCAGAGTTGTTGAATATTTAAAATTGTTTGATTTGGTTTGTATAAATCAGCTGAAAGGAATTTTTCAATGAACTATTGAAAAGGGTAAACTCCAACTCGGGTAGTCAAGTGTTTTTCCACCAAGTACATGCCTTTTCTCTTCACAATTAACCTTTTGATGCATTTTTTAAAGAATTTAGCAAACAGATAAGTAATTTTGGTCTGGAACCTCCCTCCCCTCCAACACTCTAGTCCAACGAATTACATTCTTATCTTGTAATATTTCCAAATGATTTTAGTTTCACATGACCGGTTGAAGGTGAAACTCCAACAGTAAGCTACCATCAAATGTTTATTTTGTTCACCATCCGAGTCTTGCAGACTAGTAAACTATAGTAATGGGCTGGGATCAACGACTCCCTAAAAACCGACAGTAAAGTTGTAATGTGTCAAACTTGCAACAAAAATAAGGGATGTTCTGTAAAATCACAATAATTTGGAACAACACGTGCGGCGCACACTTCGTATGAAAAAAGAACTAAGTTATTCTAAGAATCTATTTTTTTTTAAACAAAGCTGCAGGTGCCTTTCTTCCATTTAAAGAAACTAATTATGTAAAGATTTTTGTAGTGCAATGGTCGCTGCAAACATCCCATGTTTTAAATTCCAAGTGCCTGAATTTGCATTCTTCTTCTGACAGTGATGGAAGCGACAAATTCCTGATCAAGTGGATGAAATGACGGATATTTAGGGTCATTTTGTTGTGGACCTTGTGGTAGGTAAGATAGATCCTAAGGATATTTTCAAACCATATTTGATTTACTGAGAAGTGCTGGAACATACGTATCATGTTGTAAGATTCGTGAATAATGAATTGAAAGTGTTGTGGCCCTGGTGAGCTCACGTAGAGAAGGTCCTGATGTTATATTCAGATGTCACGGTGTATATAATGAAAATCGCAAGTGCTTTGAAGTTGTTATATCCTGATATCCATCTTACAAGTTTGGCTCATGGACTACGTCGTGTTGTGGAATACATTAGAGTCCAGTCTTTATAAATGAATAGATTAATTTATGTGACGGAAAAAACTAGACCCATTTATGAAAGTCCCACAACCTACTAACTCTTGTTTGATGTGCCGTTGCCTCTGCATTTAGTTCTAACAAGATGAGGAACATGGATAAAACAGCCAAACTTTACTATGAACAATTTGAAGTTGTAAAGTCAGTAGTAGATATGTTTGCCAGTGAGTTTGCGATATCTGTATGTGAATCTCACAACTCATTCATTGAACCAAAAGTGGCATGTTAAACTGAATACACCAGGAACAATTTCGGTTGGCTTCCAGAGAGTATTAAACGGTTGGAAACTTCTAGATTTCCACTACAAGAATCTATGGCTATCATAGAAAGCACAATTTCAAATCTAAATACTGTGAAAGACGAAACTGGTGAAAGTGTTTCTAATAAGTTTCCGACAGTGCTAAAAAGAAACCCAATATATTCATCGGATGGTGATACCTTTGAGAAAATTCCCGAGAAAATTCTTCTGTTGAAATACGCCCCAGTGACTACTGTGACGTGGAAAAGTCACTGTCCACCTACAAGCATATTCTTTCGGACAAGCGGCAATCATTGATCACAGAAAGAATGAAATTCACACCAAAGTTCAAGTAATCCATCAATGTAAGTGCCATTCAGAGTGTAAATAAGGTAAATGTTGCGTGCTTGGTAAAATATTTGTTTTGCATGATGTTAGATTTATTTATGAATCTACATATTTCCTTTAATGTTATTACATATTTTGTTATATGATACTACATAAAAATCCCAGCGTTAGTCATTATAATAGCTAATATCTTCAGTTAATTTTATTGAAGGAACATAGCACTATGTGGATATATTTAGTAGCCATTACAATAAAATACATTTTTGCAATACATTACAATATGATAAATTTTTAATCAATAATGGTATTTTAGTGACCGTTTTTAAAAAAGAATAAACTTCTATACAACTACTTTGTTTCCGAAATCTTTGGCTACCTTGTTTTAGACTTTTGTGCATTCAAAATATATCCTGGATTTCTTATTTTCATTGATCTAGTGTGCTTAGGATCCATTAGCTCTGGCAATATACAATTTAAATAATATCTAGTTAATTTTGATTCCATTTCAATTTTCCAAAACTCATCTTTTTCTAACCTTTCGACTACCAAACTTTTTTCTGTCCATACGACAAGTAAACAGTACTTTCGTTGGGTGATGTGAAGATAATAATAATTATATTAAGGAAAGGAAACTGTAATAAATCCCATTCATAACATAATAATACGTGTATTGTCCATTTAATATTACTAGTCACACTAAGTGAATTAGAGAAATGGAAAAGGGTGATAGAGACAATGTTAAGATCAAAACTTATTCCAGGGAGGGGGAGGGAGTTGTGTTACGAACTCAGTAGTTGAATATGTAAAGTTGAATTCATTTAATAATTTTAAAGTTTTAAAAATTATTCTTGGCGTGAAAATGAACATTTATTTTTTAATGTGTTACTTTGAAGAGACTTGTATTCAGCGCTGATAAAAGTCATGTTTAGTTGAGGTAATTGGGTTTGTGATGTCTAAGCTTCCTTTTATCCGAGACAAACCCAGTTTGCTCAGGACGAATGTTGTTGAGACAAGCAGTATCCAAATAGTCCGAGGATCCTTGCCAAGGATATAGTATAATATCTATGTTTTTTCAATCTTGTGAAATAAACCTCACCTAGTCCATGAATTTTTCTTTATCATATTTTATCAAAAGTAACTTTTGAAATTCACAATATTAAACAATGTTTTGAGCAACATATAGAAAACAAACAAAAAATATTTTAGAATTCCTTGCAGTAACTATTTATTATTAATGAATATTATTGAACTCTACCAGCAGTCCTATAGTTATTTTACAGTAAATAGGTAAACATTTTTGGGTTGTTCAAAATATTTACGCCTCTAAAAATACAAGTACCACGCCCTTTTGGAGGCTCAGTCCAACCCTGGTCTACTTGATATAAAATAATTTACGAACAATACGAAAAGCTACACTAACCCCAAAAAGTTTATTATTAAGTAAGCATAAAAATAATTATGTTTCTTAGAAAAATATTCACTCTTTAATACAAAATAAATGTAAATAATTTAATACTTTGTGTGTCAAGAGTCAACTTTCACAACATTCCAATTGAATCCAATTTTGGTATTAAATATTATTTTACCACAGTTATGCTTTGATAGTTATATTATTTTTCTAACATTTATTTAAAGTGGTTTATCATATTTTACGCAGTACGGTTCTCATTATATATTTTAACCGTCACTTTAGCTAGGTTGATAGCACGTGTGCTTACTATGCTCAGAGTCCCGGTTTCGATTCCAGGTAAAGTCGGTAATTTAACTTTTGTAAACTGTTATGTATGTCATAGTTAAAAGCTAGTTTGCAAGTCGTGTGCTGATAAAATCCTTGTTTTAATAAATTATAAGTTAAAAATTCCCGTTGAAAAAATAAATATTTTATGCAATAATATTGATGTAGGTTCACTTTCTAGCGTGCAAAGATTTTTTTTTTTAAGACTCAGAAAAAAAATACATCTGAAATATTCTAACTTGTCCTCTGGACAAGCTTCAAGGCCATTAGTAGGTTATAGGACTACTGCAGACTGAGTCTCGGGTTATACCGAGAAACTTCCCTCTCTC
This sequence comes from Timema cristinae, assembly GCA_039000515.1. Lineage (NCBI taxonomy): Eukaryota > Metazoa > Arthropoda > Insecta > Phasmatodea > Timematidae > Timema > Timema cristinae. Next base: position 19,401,633 of record JBCFYV010009882.1, read on the forward strand.
TTGGCTTGAGTAGGTGTGGTGGGGGTTTACACCCCTACCTTGTAATAAATCTACATTTATGTAACTAATGACCGATTTATAGCCCAAGGAATAGGTTTACATGATTAAAAATATTGTATTTGTAAAATACACACAAAACTTAAAGTGGTATGTTTTTGTTTTTTTAAAAACCAACGTTTTTTGAGTTAATTTTAAAAATATATAAAAATTATTTATATAATTCAATATCAATTTGGAAAAGTGTCCATACAGTCATAATAAAAATAATAAAAAATATATCATTATTGGTTCATCTATAATTTCGGTCGCAATCAGTCATTTTTACTATGCATTAGTAGCTATGCGACCGCACCTTAATATGACAAACTATAAAATAATAAAAACCTCTGCTAGCCTTGAACAGGCGTGTTTGATATTCACCTGACTCTGTACCAAGGAGTACGAATTCTGACCGAGTTCACTTGCGATTATTTGCCCATTAAAGTGTTATTTTTGATTCTTTCTAGACCATTACACATATATGTCTTACTAACTAACTGTCTTTTTCTCAGCAAGTACAGATAATCGCCTATTAGCAATAGTATTTTTATATGTTTTAGAACATTTTATTTTGAAAAACAAATGTTGGTTCATTTTGTGAGATGAAATTAATTGTTTAAATTACTTAAAGGGACTTTAAATAATATATTTTTGTGGCGTGATTTATGCCTCTTGATTTGTGAACTTTTATTATATAGAACAGCCATTAGTTTTGGCTTTCAAAACATTTATTGGAAGTGTTATTTAATAACTATTCCCGTTGACCTGAATACTGATTTGTGATCTAAAACATAGCCTTGATAAACTACAGTTGAAAAAGAAATGTATAACCTTGCTCTTTCTTAACCTCTTTCCCCAAGGACTTGTGAAATGAATGTATGAATGGAAAATAAATAAATGCCTTGGCTGTGCACGAAATGAAAGTAAAATCAAAATAATTGAGGTAAAATTGTTAAAACAATTTACACTTTGACTAGGCGGATCATAAGTACCATATTAAGTTAGCGAAAATCTTAGTTTAGTCTACTTTAACTGGTTTTTAATTCATTTGGTGTCTTGATGTTTTGGTTCATTAGGTTACAGTTTATCTTTAACAGACTTGCACCACAACTCAGAAAATGCCATCTATTTGACAGAAAAGGTTTTAACTGTGGCCCAAGGATATTTTTTTACCGGCTCGGTGGGCATAAGGAGCTGGATCGTGGCTCTAAAAGTAAAACGTTGTTAAATATTTTCAGGATAATACTTATGTGGTGTCCTAAGACACTTTTATTTAGATTTATAAAATACGGAGTGTTATTGAAAGGCCATTTTTAGGAAAGGGCAAGGAATATATTAAACATGTTTGAATGTATAGCTAAGATGTATGAAAGTCTCAATAATAAACTTATATTTAACATTTGTATATATTATATAATCGGGTCTTATTGTTCCTGTATTTCTAGAGATATTTCTAGTGGTACATTCTCATGCTATTCCATTTTTTTCCATTAACGTCCTAGAAACTATGAACTGTATCGAAATTACTTTGTATTCCTAGATCATGTATTCCTCTATGTCCATGAGTTTTCCCATTGTCCTAAGTGTGTGCATGTACGCGTCAATTGTTACAATAAATTACATTCATAATGTCATACAAAGCGACAAAGGACAACAATATTAAAGAGATGTAAAATGTTATTATAAACAATACATATAAGTGATATACAAAGTAAATCTCTTTGATAAAAGTATTAAATATACTCTTTCAGGAATGCAAGAACGTTCTAGTTTTATGGAGGTTGGTAGATCTATAAGTGATATATTTAGCACCCCGTCTTACTACCCATTCGGGTTGTACGCCTATGTGCTAATTGCACTAATGTGTTAAGGATAATAAAGGTTGAGTTTATATGAGGTGTACCCGCATTTGCGTGGAGGAAAGTGGAAAACCATTTAGGGAAAACCACATTCACTACACCCGACAAGGATTCGAACCCAAACTTCCCGCCATGAGTAAGCTAGTCTATTACGAGAGTGAGAGAGTTGTTCACAAATTATGTTATCACACGGAGCCGTGTAAATGCTACAAAACCTACTGAGTAGCCCGTGTGTTCATTCATGTCTCATTCCTCTTCCCTCTACAACTATACCACCAGGTGTTGCGCTCGACTAAAAGCTATATATTTGAATAGAAAGCATATGTTAATAATTAATTACAAATTTCATTTATTTCTTACATTTATGTTATATATTTTGCACGAGAAAAATGATCTAACATAACTTCAAAACATACAGTTACTTATCTACTTTTTTAATACTCTAATTTTTAGATTTTGGTATTGTTAAGAACATTTAATTTTATTTTCATTATTAACCTGGATATGCTTCTAATGAGATAGATATTTACTAATCCATAGATTAAAAATTTTGAAGCATTAATAGTGTTTTTACCGCCATAACGGAACCCCTGATCTTAAGAACCTAGTTTGAGAACCACTGCCTTAAACCATGCGGCCATCGAAGCGGGTTAAGTAACGTTGTTTAGGTGATTCGTCCAACAAACTTCTCTTAGAATGAATAGGCTATAACATTTTGACAGGGAAGTTTTAACATGATTGAAGGGGGGTGTTGTGTTGTGAAGGGGGGATGGGCAGGTGGAGGGGGAAAGTAAGCTGGGATTGCCTTACAGTGTTGTCATAGCACTACCTCTTTTTTTCCCGCTAATTTAGAACATGAATGGTTACTGCATGACTCACCCGGGAGTTGTGGTCTTGAGTTTGAATCCCGGCTACTAAGATTCATAGAATATTAATAATTTTAAATAATGAACACGTGTCGCAAATTATTTACTGTACCGAATACATTAGGCCTATATTTACAAAATGTGTGCTTAGAAGAAATAAATATGTATTACTGAGAAATTTAGTGAAATAATTTGAGTGGTGAGAGTTTAAGGGTTCTTTTATTATTCTCTTAGTCTTACTATCCGTTCGCGGTATACTCACATGCGCTAATTACGTAATTAGTTAGCGATTAGGAAAGCTGTATTTAGAGGAAGTGCACTCGTATTTGCCCAGAGAGAGTGGGAAACAATTATAATAAAACTACCCTCTGTACACCTGACAGAGATCTAAGCCTGGTCTCCCTGTCCTTAACGGTCTAATCTAAGGCTAGAGTGACATCTTAGAGACCATGTTAACACCGGAGCAGGTTTTAGAGTTCTTTATTTGTAGTAAAAAAAGTATTACTTTTCGTTATTATTTTAATAGCTAACAGAGCTCCTGATGGGCACCTTACAAACTGACCGACAAGCTGTAAAAATGTTGGAATAACATGTAAGCCAAGACCGACTGGTCGACAAGCTTATGCATAAGAAAGCAAAGTGATCGACAGCCAACTGGTTTACCAAATAAATAAAAATAGCTCCAACGGTGGAGTGAGAAGCTAAGGGGAAAAAATACCAGTTTAGTGAATTATTTTTAGCACCGCATCTTACTAACCGTTCAGTTTATACGCTAATTTTGTGGATTAGAATAATCATTAGTAAGGCATCAATTTTCTAAGTTGGTATTTTTGGGTCAACCAGTTGGCTCCCATTTTGTCCGCATATGCATGAGTTCAACCAGTTGGTACAAGTCATGTCCTACTTGTGTAACCAAGCCCCAGGACATCAAACAATAGAGTATTATAAACCACTGGTAACCAGGCCCCGGGACATCAAACAACTGTGGGTTCCGAGCGGAAGCTGTGATTCAAACTAAGATTCTTAGTGGATAAGTTGAATGTATGATTGAGACCCTGATTTTAATAAGAAGATCATCATTTGACGACTAGAAAAGTTACTAGAAATGGGTTCAGTAATTCATACATCAAATCATTTGATCTAGAGCTGGACCTTTGATAAATTCCTATACTATAATATTTATCTAAGTTTGCACTAACTAAATTGACTACACCTTTATATCGTCAGTGCGCGTGGATACAATATCATGAGCGAGGGACGAATCCTGGATAGCTCAGTGCTAGAACATTGGCGTGTTAATATCCCGGGATTAATTTTATTTTAGTGTCCAGGTGTCATTTTTCAACAAATTTAAATTAATAAAATTGTATTCTCCTCCATACGGACATTTCCGTAGTTAAAATGATTTGCAGCTTGTGTGTTGATATTCATTAGTAATTATTTAAGGAAGCCGTAATTCAAACCAAAACTCTTTGTGGTGAATTTAAATGTGTGATATAGTTCCTTACCAACTCCAACAAATAGGGAGCTACTATATCTTTAGTAAATGATATATACGGCACATATCTCTCTCCTACGTTTGTTATGAGTTTATTACGTACCTGAAAACATCGTAGTTCAAATGTTTCATTGTTTTAAGTTTATATCGATTCTTGTTCGATTTAGACTTTTTGTTTCGTTTTCTTGGTCTTAATGCGCGTTGCTTTTTAGGGTTGAAATTAGCCATGTTCAATAAACACGCCAAATAACGATTTATTTTTAGAAAATGCCTAAAGAAATGCAGTACCCAAGTTACATTAGATATATTTTCAAAACTTTTAAGCTTTTTTTATACTTTTTAATGTTCAATTTACAGCCAGTAATAAAAGTGAAACTCATATATTTTTATACATTGATGAAGTTAATTATAATATTCAGGTAAACAATAAGTTTAAAATCAAGACACGTTTTGATGTACCAAGAGATGAGTTCCTTTGACACACCGAGTTGAAGAATAAAACTAACACACTAAAATATTATTAAAGTGCCAAATTACTAGAAGAAGGAAAAAAAAAGACAAAATAAATGCCCCAATCCTTCCTTGGTCGGCTAGTCTGTGTTATTGGTAGGTGCAGTCAAACCAAGAAGTTTCAAGAAATGGACATAACAAATTTACGTTTGCATTGATCAACGCGGTGTCCATAATAAAATAAAAGTGTAGAGTTAGGCTAATAAACCAAACAAATTTGAAATAACGACATTATGTACTAAAAAATGATTTAAAATAAAAGTATTGGGGTCTAAAACGAAAAATACTTGTATAATATAAAAAATGGTGTAATTTTACAACTATTAAATAACGTATAAATTAAAAACTATTTTTTTATCTAAAATATTGTAAATACTTTATTGCATACAATTCATATGCATATCTAGCTAGAATAAATTTAAACCCCATACATTAACAACCTTACCTTAAAATGAGTACGTAAAATGGATAAAATAATTAGTTTGACTACTTATAACTCGAGAACTGTAATGATTTTAAATCATTGAATCAATATTTATAGCTTATATTTATACCCTTATTAAAATAATGCAATAAAAATGATATGGTCGAATGACCTTAAGCCAAGAATCCTCAGGTAGTTTCTGTGGCTGTAACTTATCAGTTGATGAACTTTTTTCTAGTTTGGTGTGTAAAGTATAAAGGGGCGGGGGAGGGGGGTGCTCGAGTTAGATAAGTATTCTCCAATGATACGTAACGAGCATCGTATAGCACTACTTTCTCCATGGTCCATTGCGACCACCACTTTCACTTTAAACATTAGCCAGTAATGTCATTTACTGTACATGCTGTGTTTCCTGTAAAATGGCTTTTCGGCCTCATGATAGTCCTACATTCTCATATCAGAGACACTGAAAGCTTGTTCGCGCCAGCTTGCTTCTCTCGGATAAAGGAGGCTGGAATTCAACTCGCCCGAACACCTACACAGTGCTTTGTGTAGTGTTTTCCATCTTTACTTAAGAGAATGCTGGTTCAATTTTTCTAAATTAACCTTATGTGATTTATAGACTTCTTGAGTCATTTTAAGTCATTGAAGTTGTATAAGTATATTTTTACTTTCTCTCTATCTTACAGGTAAAGAAAGTATTGTGATCGTCAAAAAAAATCGAACTTGAAATTCTGATTAATCTCGACGTTTCATGACACCCCGAATCCGAAAAAGTGGTTTTTGAATTTCCGTCTGTCCATCTGTATGTACCCACAACTAGAGCCTAAACTATTTTACTGATCAGGCTAAGACTTTGTATCTAGGCTTTTCATGGGGTTGCCCTGAGGGTTTTTAGAATTGGATATCTAGCCCTAAAATTAAGGGCAGTTTACTGAAGGAAATACAAAGAAAAAGTAGATTTTCTCAAAATCGGCTTTAACGATTTTGATTTAATTACATTTCAAAACATTTATAAATACTCCAAACACAATTGCTACGCTCAATATTTCATCAAAATGACTTTAAGGGCTCCGGTCTGATGGGTAAATTATACTTTTTTTTATCATATCTCCGTAACTGCTTGAGATAGGGAATTACTTATCATTTCAAATATGTAGATCTATTTATAATACAAATATTTTATTCCAAACATATTTATCCAACATACAAATGAGCACATATTTATACAAACATACAAATGAGGACATTAATTCTTTAAAAATAAAATTATAAAATTTAAAACCGGTACTCAAAAAATGTTTTACATATGTATAGTGCAATTTATGCTTGGGTTTACTAGTGTATATTATTTCGTTTCACATATATTGCGAGGTTTGAGTAAATATCTCCATATTTAAACAATAGAGCGAGAAAGTCCGTGCGGATTTCCGTACCATTTATTTAATAGGTACTATCGATATTTTGTTAAATGCATAAATATTCAAACATAAATTATTATGGTCAACACTTAGTTGTCTGAATGAGAAGATAATCCAGACAATGAACTTTTTATCTTCTTTGCTTGTTTGGTTGTTAAATACACATTCCTGGTGAGACTGCAACTAGGCTGGAGAGGGTTGCGTTGGGAGAAAGTTATTATTAGCACCGCGTCTTACTACCCGTTCGGGTTATACGCACTTACGCTAATGTGTAATGGTAGGGTGATTGTGAGATTAAATGAAGGACCTACAGTTTAACGTGGAATCCGAACCACGGTGGCGGCCTGGCTTGGGAGAAAGTAACTATTACTTCTGAAACATATATCTGTAGTTCATTGTTATATTTACCATAATGCAACAGTTTAGTTGTTAAAGTATTTTCATTTCATATATATTTATATGTTTCTTTGTAAAGTGCGTGTATCATTTAGACGAATTCATTTATTACAAGTTTTGGTTCATACTTTAAGAATTATTTTTTTTTATTTAGACTAATTATTTATAATTTTTAGGTCATTTTATGGGTGATTTTTAGATAGGTTTTAGGTCATTTAATATGTTATTTTTGGATCATATTTAGATGATCAAAGTCCGGACCAACGATATTATTTATAGCTTTAGTGTATAGCACGTTGATACACAGGACGAACCTTGATAAAGTAGTGACATATAAGTGGCACATCTCGACTCCAATTCTCGTGTCCATTACCATTTATAAATATAGTTTATGTTTGAATTGTGTTTGGCAACGACATGTAATCCTATACAAATATCAATGTTAATAATTTGTATATTTATATTTAAGTGGAAACTATCGCATGACAACTTCAAGTACCTATCCTAGCTAGTTTGGTGAAAGGTATTTTGGACTAGTGCTTACCTTGTAATATTGTTCTCTAAATAATAGGAATAATGTACAGGGTGTCTACCATGAGGCGCCAACATTTTGAAAGTATTTTTTTTTTAATTTAAATTTATACACCTGTTATTCTGTATGTAGCGGAAGCAGAGACTCGTGAAGTTCACATGAAAATGTAGTATGCGTCAAAGTCACAGTGGCGACTCCAAGCGAGAGAGCACAGGTTGTGTGGTAGTACGCAGAAACAAAATTGCTCACTCAGTTGCGACTAACTTCCGCCGTGTCCACAGAAAAATAAGAAACAGACTCTCAACCTTACGGGGTTTGGCTGCGCTCCTTTTGCCAGCTTGAGTCCTTCAACACTGGGATTCGCTAGTGTCACTGCTGGGTGATGATAGTACTAAACCTATTCATTGCTGAGGGAACTGCATGCTTACTATTGAGCAACAGCGTTGTCATTCTTTTGTTTTCCGTGATGAATCTTCCTTCGAATGTATATCAAATTTGGCAATGCTGGGGCCTGTTCTTGTTGTCAGTAATTAGGGCTCCTTCCTCCAGTACAGTCGTAAAGTTACAGTAGTCTGAGTCTCGTGTTCCTAATAGCTAGCTCAAACACATTAACTAAATAAACACATATTTTATTAGTACAATGTGTAATTTTTTTTATTTATCACGTTAAGATTTTGTGTATGTGTTGGTTGTGTGTTTTGTTTTTTTGCTGTAAGTTTGGGGAATTATAATGTTATCTGTATATTAATATATTTATTTGAATAATAGTGTATTGTTAACAGTTAAAATATAGCAAAAATTATGGAGTCTCCGGCTTGTTACAAGCAATTACAATCCAAGAGGAAAATATTAAGTAGTAAAGAAAGGGCAATGGTGTTAAGAGTCTACACCTAAATTCGTAAAGACGAAACATGTTCAATAACTCAAGCGGCAATGCATATTGTTTGTATATTAATTATGAGGAAAAAAGCTGTATACATAAAATAGTTTAAGCATAATTACGTGGGGAATAGAGAAACGTTAATATACTTCAATCTTGAAAAAAATGCTATTGTGGAAAGAGTTAATGTTTCTAGAAAAGGCTGTACACCGAGAGGAAATGTGTTTGCCTGTCAATTGAACCCCCCAACCTTCCTATGCAGCATTGTTTATAATGAAAGATTTACAAGTAAACCTTACCCCCTCACTTCCCAACAAACGAAAGCTTGAAGGTTTGGCAACTGGTAACAGAGAGAGAGAGCGAAGATAAATCTTTTCTCCATAAGACCTGCAGTTCCCTCAGCTATAAAATTAGGTGTAACCGCAGCGATCTTAGTGTTGAAGGACTCAAGATGCCAAAAGGAGTGCAAACATTTAAACCTGGAGGTTGAGTGTCTGGGTATATTATTTGTCTGTGGCCGTTTCTTAAATAAGGACCCTCCAACATTCAAGATTATCAAGAAGTGGTATTATCAGTTTTCGGCGGCCAGGCTTCTTGAAAGAGGCTGTAGAAAATGTGTGGATATCAATCAAAATAAACCCCTGGAAGTCAGTCATTCAGAGAGAACTTGGATTGAAACGGTCGACGGTTCATAAAGATCTTCACCATGATTACTCTTTAACGCCTATAAGGTATAGCCAAACATAACTTTTCAGCAGGACGGTGCTTCATCCAGAACAGGTCGTAATAGTCCAATTCTCTCAAAGATTATTTTTTTGTGGGGTATGTCAAATACTAATGTACCCTACAAAAGCTACTAGCATAATGGATTTGAGACAGTGCATAGCAGCGGCCATAAACTATGTCACAGTATACATGTTTCAAAACACATGGCGTGAAATTGACCACAGTCTAAACATTCTTCGTCCCACAAAAAGGGCCCATGTGGTGGTCCATTGAACTAAACTGAAGTGAACTTAATAGAAACTTTGTGAGTTTTATTATCATTTTCATGTTTAATAATGATTCTGTAAATATTTCCCTTCAAACTGTATGTATTTAAAATGTTGGAGTCTCATGGTGGATATCCTGTATACTATTTATGTGCCAGTACTTTCTCAAGCGTATAACACGAACGGGTAGTAAGACACTCTGCTTGGGGAAAAAAAATTCTTATACCTCTTAGTAAAAAAACGTGGCGTGGTCGTCATGTATAAATATGGTTGTTTGTGTGTGTGTTTAGCACCGTGTATTACTACCCATTCGAGCTACACGTGTAGGTACTAATTACGCTAATAGTTTTAGGGAAGAAGAAGGTTATATTTATAGGAAGTGTACTAGAATGTTTGTGTCAATACACCCGACCGAGATTCGAACCTCGATTTCCCCGTCATCGACAGTCTAGTCAACCGCGAGAGTAGCGCGTTAGACCATGAGGCCACCGAAGTGGGTACCTTCATATTCTTCACAAGAGAACACTACAACGGGAGTTGCTAAAACACTGGCTTCTACAAAACCGTCAAGCACAGAGGAGCGATCATATCATTTTTCAAATATTTAAAATGTCATCTTCACGAATACAAATTTACATGACAAAAAACTTGTTCTGGTCCTTCTGAAATGTTATCGGCGATTAACAACATGGAAGAAAGTCAAACGGTTATAAAACTCTTGCAAAAACAGTTGACTTTTGTGATTATTTTCAAACCTTGTCATGTCAATAATATTCTTCAACCTCACATGGTCAATAAATGATGTTTTACAACAGAATTTCTTTTGACAAACAGATGAAATTTCATATAGCCAACCAACTTATTCCTTACACCTGCCTTAAAAAAGATTTTAAAAAATAAAAAATTAATAATTACTACATAGTACCCGATTTCGGGGAGAGTCAATTCGCGCCAAGATCAAGTGCTCGTCAGTCATCAGCTGCTGGTGACAATGACTGACGACAGTGCGGGGAGGTACTAAGTACTTAATAAATATGTTTCACTTCGTATTCCAGCCAGACCTCTTGGTATTGACCATTTAAGCCCTAGTTTGTATTTAGCTCAGTACTCTAAGATAATGGCTCCTAAGAAACTTCTAGTGAAGTCCTTTGCTCTAGGCAGCAGTTCACAAACTTTTTGAATCGCGTACCAAGCCAACAATCTCCGTAATTTGGAGTACCACCAAGATAATGCTGAATATTTAGCAATTTGGTACATTTTTAATGGTGCCCGAGGTTATGATAACACCGACTGCGTGGCTGCACCAGCTGTCTGAGCTTGAATCAACGGTGCCACCCCTCAAACCAGGTTAAATCATTTTTCTTTTTTGGTTAGACTTGGTTAATATAATATATTTATAAGATTTGATGAGGACCTATTATTTACAACTTTAATTTGCTTATTTTGTTTGGCTTCTCACGGTGTACCCCCATCGGGATTATTGTACGTACCACTGCTGGTACGCGTACCACAGTTTGGGAACCACTGCTCTAGAGTATAGACATCCAATAATGATTAAAGGTCACAATATTTAAACTTACAGGTGATTAAACAATCGTTCAACAGTGAGAGCTACAGAATACGTCCCTTTTGGTATAAATAGGCCTATATAAAATGTAAACGTTTTTAACTGTCAAAAAAATTCCTCGACTGGCGGGTTGACAGAGCTAACATAAAAATGTGCTTCTTAAAAGGTTATCCAAACAATTTTACAAACGTATTTTATATTCCAAAAATGTAATGATTAAAAATAGGTATCAAGCATATAACCTTGTAAAAATTATCAAAAATAGATTTATATTACTTAACAAAAAAATAACTTGTATGTTTAAATAAAATAACTTATAAAATTTTATTTTTTTATACAAAACACGTAAATGAACAGAACAGGCCTTAAATTTCCTAAAACCATAAAACTGGGCGATATTTTCATACTTAATTCAGTAGAGAAGCTTGTACTGAAATAATGCTGGTGGTTATTAAGAAACATGTTGCTACAACGAAAAATACAACGCGCATTCACACGGTCATTTTTTTAATCCTTGTTTTAGGAGTAGTTAATGCTACCAACAAAAAAATAACTTTTCCTTTCAGAAAATTGTGAATGTAAATATTATTTTATTCTCACCAAGCTGCGCTAACCTTTCGGGTTATTATGTTTAAATACGAAGAAGGTTTAATTTGAGGAAGTTCCCATTTGCGTGGAGGGAGAGTAAAAAGGCATTTAGGAAAATCCATCCTAATTACACCCAACCAGGATTAAAACCCTGATCTTCCCGTCATTGGAAGTCAAGTCATTGTAAGTTTGACGCCTTAGACCATTCGACCACCAAAGCTGGTAATGTATAATTTAAAATTTAGGTGTACAGTATATTTTGAAACATCCAACATAATTTTTTTTTTTAGTTATGAGTATGTCTATAAAATATGTACTCTCTTTAAACCTTTTTTTTTCAGCGTATAACCCGAACGGGTAGTAAGACGCGGTTCTAAATATTATTATTATTAAAATATTATTTAAACATTTTTACGAAACAAAGGTATTTCGTTTACTCTTGTATGAAAGACAAGGCAACAACCAATCACCTTCCAATTTGTTCATTTAAGAAAAATATTTTTCCTACACTTGCGGCTGGTCATATATCCGGTAATAGTTGAGTTGTACTGAATACAGTACTGAATTAAGTATGGAAACGTCGTTCAAGAGCAGGGTTGAACCCAGAAATTTATTTTGGGTATATCATACCCACTGTATCTTGTGGTGAAGCCGGCTCATACGAAGATGTGAGGGTGTTTTTTAACATTATACATTTTTATCTATAAACAGCTAACAGTGGCATTGAGGAGGAATTATATAATCATATTGAGGGGGGGGGGAATCCCCTCCCCAGTCTCTCCAAGGTAAGACCCTGATCGTGTCGTGTGCATGGGACTTAAAGAGTAAGTGGCGATAGAAGTAAGGCGCATTCCGAACCGTTAACTGTATGATTATGAAACAAGGGCGTGGTCATATTAAACCGTTCAAAGAGACATGAATGGTACAACACGGTAAAACTAGAACGAGCTGTAACAGAGGAGGTCATTTCGCTGATCACGTGATCCGAGAAACAAGTCTTTAAGCCACCAGAGTGAAGGCCGTCTGGTAAAGTTACTGTACACTCAGTGGTAAGAAACAAAAAGCCCCTCCTGACTCATGTGGGTGAGGGACGGACAGACATTCATTTGTAAGTGAAACACAAGGCCCTGTTGCTTACGTAGAATGGCTCAGTTCTGACATCAATCTCATTTGGAAGGGGATTATTTACAAACCTTGCTACTGGTAGCGCTTACTTTGGTATTACGTATCTTACTCTTCTTTAAGAGGGCGAATGGCCCTAAAGAAAATACATGCTAGTTTTAGACCCACAATTTTTAACTAACCATAAAGTTCAAATATCTACCAGTTTTTTCCTTTTCTCTTTAGCTGTGTTTTTTTAAATTATCTAAATAAAGAAATTTATTTACAAACATATTGTTAGTGGTCATTCAAAAATTAAATATCAATTCTTACACTATATTTTGGATTAAGAAAAAATAGCGCAAACAAATTACTTAAATAGATTTCTTAGTAAAATAATAAAGTGTGAAGTTTTTAAAATAGTATATATTTTTTTAAATTTTTTCTTTAAAGCTATAATATTTCAAATGTATGAACGGGAAGAGATGGGCCCACTCAGTTCAGTGGTATGCAACTAGATGGCATAACTATCACATGGTATCATTTACACAACGCCTATTTATCCCAAAGCTAAAATTAAAGCTAATGGTATAATTTATTTTACGTTTATCCTATTTATATTTTGTACCTAATCAAATAAGTCCTCGATATAATGTTCGGGGTTCCTTTATTTTTCTTAGTAGAAAAAAAAAAGAGAAGAGTAAGCCCCTAAGTTTACCATTTAGCCAAATATTATAAATAATATTGCTAATATTTTCATGACAAACAATTTTTTTTAATGTAAATGTAAATTACTTTATATTTATTTTAAATACTCAGGCGTTATCTCTTTTTAGTTTGCTTTTATAACTTTTGATTTTTCTCGCGCTATCAATATCTTTCATAATATATGTGTGTATAACAATCCGGCAATATCTAGTGATCAACAGAGCCATGTGTGACCTGGGGCCCGAGAGGGCAGTATTCGTTCCCAACCAAGGGGCACTGGGGAGGAGGGGGGGGGGGTGATCTCCCTCAACCTATTTCCATGTGAATAGCAGGTCATTTTCTTGACATCTGGTTTCCTAATTTTGTTTGCTTTTTCGTTATCTTAGATGCTGGAAGTCAATAATAGCTAACAAAAAGCTACCAATAAAAATCTGTCCACTTTGAGAACATAATATAAGGATTCATTTTAAATGTGTGTAAACATCTGGGTAGAGTCACCATTGCAATCAGTTGGGAAACGAAATCCCAGCCTATTGGCTAAAGAGTTTACTACTCAGTACTCTCTAAATGTCGCCAACACTTTTGCTACTCAGTGGTGGCAAGAGTGGGGGTAGTGCCGAGGGAGGGGTGTAGCCTCTGGAAAGAATCCCCCTCCCCATCAATAATAAATTTACCCCTCTTTAGATATATTTCACTCCCCTCTGATATGATTGAATATTAATCTTGATGAAATTGCGTCAAACTACAAATAGCTTTTCGATGCATCCGATTTACAAATATTTTTCAGGGAAATACTAAGCCATGAATTTAAGGGGGAACCACCATACCTTCTATTTTGTTTCAAATCCACTACGCTTCGTGCGTGTAGAGAACTTCAATTCCATTTCCCCCTCTGTTAATTCGCTTGTGTACAGCTAGACATTTAGTCGCTTGTAGGATTGACTGACTGGCAGGTATACATTCTTTCCAAAAATGGATTCTGAGACAAAGAAAGTAAAGGGTCGGTTTCTTCTTTTTTTCTCGGCTAATGTTTGTAAGGCCGGGTTTGGGTTCTATCTCAAAATTATACATAGCTGTAGTAGTTTTCACTCAACATTATTTCAGCGTGTACACATGTATAATATAGTATATTATTATTTATCGATAATAGTGTATTAGATTTGTATTTCTAACTAAGGTGTAGGCCCAAAACCTTGATATTCTGCATCAATTAACACAATAACTAATTCTAATTGAAAGTTAATCGTTAAAATAAAAGGTCCAATAAATTAAAATGTAGGTAAATCTTTTAAATTGTTTTAATAATAATTCATAATAGACCAAATTAAAACTACTTTGGATAAAAACAATTTATTTTTACATTAATATTATATACAAGAATTTTACTTATCATAACTTTAAATTAAGAAGGATTGTTTATTGGAAATGCACCAACATTTTTCTGACAAGGATTAAAAAAAAGAAATGTGATAACTATAATCGTGAAAACCACCCCCCCATTCGTTTGGCCAGGTATACTCTAATTCTTGTAGGAAGAACATGTTTAGAAAATATAAATAAATACATATCAAAAAATGGTGGTCAAAGTTGATGACATTTTACTTAATTATTATTTTAAAGGTAGGCCTATTTATAATATATATCGAAAGTTAAAGATGTAAATCACATTACTTGAGCTATGAACAAATCAATGAAGTTTTACTAACGTTTGTGACAGTCATTTACTCTTCTTACGATCAAAACTATAGTATACTCAACCGAAAGACAATAAAAATATAAATTATATTAAGTAAAATTTTACAATACTTTACAAAACAATTGTGAAAAGTTAATACATTTCCATGTGTGTTTAATTCCCATAGTATTTACAAGGTCCAGTCATTTAGCGTTAAGGAAAGAACTATAAATAAAACCAATGACAAACTAAACACTTATTTATTTATTAATAAACAAAAATCTTTGTAAAGTGTCTAATCTTTAATATATTTAAATTAAGTATTGGAAGTTAGTGATTAACTAATGTTGAAATGAAATATAACAATATAGGATTTATTTAAATGATTGAGTAATGTTGTTTTTGGGGTTTCCTATTGTTTACAAGTATCAAACAATGGTATGTAAAAATGTAATTTAAAAAGTGGTTTTATAGTAAAATTAAATAAATTTCATATCAAGTCACGTCAACGATATAAGTTAACAATAGAGATAAAAATGTAAAGATAAATAATATGGATGCAATAACATTTTGTTAAAATTGCATATAATTAAAGCAAAGAGAGTTAGCTAAGACAGGGTTGTTACAATTCTATACAGCCCAAAAAAACCACATGGATTTTTATTAAAAATACTCAATAAAAAACTTATATTTTGAATACAAAGCAATTGTCTAATTTTTTAAAGTAGTTATTCTATTTTCCTTTTAATATTTAAAATATGATTAATCACTTTAAATAAAAATGTAGATAGATTGGAAATGGAATTAAACATACTAACATAGGACTAGATCAAACTAATGTTATTGAATATTTTAAAGAATACACACACAATTTAAATTTAAAACATTAATTTGTAAGAACCAAATATTACTAGCATGATTGCATGAATTTTGTTAACTAATGTATATTGTCTTAATTCCTTAAAAAATTTATTTATAAAATATAATATTATTGTTAGGCGTGGACGTTATTTTCGTTGTAAAGTAACAGCCTAGGCACTAATTAATATGTTAGAATGATTGGTCAAATCAGATAACATACATACTATCTTTAATCACACCACAACAAACCCAATAAAACCTAATATAGCCCAACTTATTTTTTAAATAGCCTGGTTTTTTTCAAGCCTCAGCTAAGAGCTATTCATTGAGAATAGAATGGTTTGAATTTCTACAAAGTTAAACAATTAAAAATAACAATTCTAGAATCGTACTTGTGTATGTGTGTGTGTATAATATTTGAACACACACGCACACATATACAAGGACACAAACATGTTTGGTTTGTGATTTTCCTCCTGCCCACAATTTATAAGTGAAGGGTGTTAAATTATTGTATATACTCAATCGAGTTCGGTCATTTTCGGCTTTATACAATTAATATAAAGATTTAAACAAAACTCATCAAAGTAAGCATGTCTTTACTCGCAACACCATACTTTAAAATTAGCAGGATCAATCTTGCTTAAAGTGTTTAGAGGTTTGAAAAAATAAATAAATGGTACAGTGCACCGCACAGACATTCTCTTATGGGTTACTGACAACCAATTATGAAAAATTTGTTTCCTAATTGTAATATACAATGGAAGTAAACCAACTCTTGGTTGGTTACTAAATGATAAAGTATGTAAGATTGTGTAGTAGTATAGATTTTAATTTACGTGAAAATGTTTATAAAGTGATAGTTTTCCATTAATTTATCACAAAATAAAATACTGTCAAAAGTTTTTCTAAGCAAAAACAAAATATTATGTTATTTTAATAGATATAATGTAGTTCTGATAATTTCTAATTGACAGATTATTAAAATAGAAAAAAATATGAGTGTTTCCTCAAATTAAAGCTATACCACAAAAAAATACTAATGCAGAATTTCTCTATTTGTTCTTCCTTGGGTATTATATACTTATATATATATATATATTTATACATATATATATATATATATATATATAATACCCAATATATGTATATATAGGGCAATGGCACACCCAATAAAGGGAAACCTGGGAATTGGTCTCCCCCAAGACTCAATACTATTTTAATAAATATATTAACTATGTGATTGTTAAAATAAAGAGCATTAAAGATGTGTCGAGTGCATAAGATACCTTTTAAAACCAGGTTTACAATTTATATTTCAAAAGAGAAAAATGCTCTACACATTAAAATAACCCCTGAATTTCCTATTGAAAAAAAGGAAATTCATACTAGATTATATGTTTTGTATGCAAGGCCAAAGCCAAATAAATATTGAATTAAAACTACCTTATTTACTGTTAAAAAATAACAAAAATAATTACAAGGACGATCTATATCTACTAATATTGTGATTGTCAAAAAAATCTAACTCAAAATTTCGATAAATGTCAACGTTTCATGACCCCCTGAAACCAAAAACATGGTTTCCGCAATGCCGTCTGTCCGTCCGTCACTTTTCCCTTAGTACCCCTTTTATATACTCAAACCTTATTTTTAACTTATTACATAACCCTTAAAAGTTAATTTGAGTTAATTTTTACCATTTTAATCTTTTTAGTTACCCTAAACTATTCTCCCGGGCAAAGCTGTACCTCATGCTAGTAATATATAAAAACAAAAGTGAGTTTAGGTGTGTGTTCAGAAAAATCTAAGGCCCTTCAAGATAGGATGAAAAATTGAAATTTCGAAGATCTTTAGAAGGGCCACCTCATTTAACAAGGAAAATTTACGAAATGAGGAATTTCAAAATTGGGCTCCAGGACTTGGAGGAGGGAGTCAAAATAAGAAAAACGTTTTAACTTTGGTAGAAAATTGAAATTTGGGGAAAAGGTAGCGGGACTACTCCAGAGAATAAGATAAGTGTTAAAATTTCAACTTTATGAGTGAAAGCTGAGCGTGAAATTTAAATTATGATTGCCATAGTTAGCTTGGTATTGTGCAAGGAGGAATTATATAAATGCTAGCAGCCGGATGTTGAACGTCATAATTTAAATAGTTTGATATGGTACAAAGAATGTATCAACCTGCTAGTAAATTATACATGTGAGATGATTTCACCCTAAACCATTATTTGAAATAAGTATCTTCTCTAGCCCCCTCCCCAGTAAACACAATATAATATTTAGTCACAAAAGAATGTCTAGCTATCTGGACAGTTATTATGTTATGGTCAGATTAATAAATCGAACGTTGAACAATGACGTTCATGTAGTGGCAAAAAAAAAACTTTGCTTTAATAATATTTGTTTAAAATAAATTAATAAAAATGCACAGCATTTGTCAAAACAAAACCAGAATGTTACATAAAACATATTTGTAGTCGTAAACACAAAATTGATATTTCAAATACATAAAAATGCACACAAGTTTGAAAAACAATAAATTAAAAAGGGAATTGGTCATAAATATTAACACTAAGTCAATACTCTATTTAAAAAATCCCATAGCTTATGGAAACAGCCGTTATTTAAAAAATGTTCTTCACTAATTTAACACCCTTTAACATTAGCCCTAATCTTTAGTTTACTTTTTTTAATCACCATAAATATTTGTGTTTAACTAATGAGTTTATAGGAATAAAATATTTAAGAATCTCTTAGAAATAAACAAACACAATATTTCTATTGACAATATTTATGTGACATCTTTTCTTATCAAAAGAGGAGTGATGATTTTACGTTCAAAGCTCCTCAATGTGTTGATTCATGTAAAGTTTTTTTTTAATTAGAAGAACAATATGCAGATTAAAAAAAATCCATACAAGTTAGAACAAATAGATATTTGGCATTTTAATAAGGTTTTCCCTGGTTCCTATAATGAGCACAGCACTCTAGATAAGGTCCTGTTCGACGTTTTTCGACTTAAGTTTTTAGCTCATTGCCATACTAACCGTTCGAACTATACAAATTTACTCCCGTTAATAGGGTAGGGGTGATGTAGGTAGAATTTAGGTGAAGTGTACCTGTACTTGCATATAGAAATAAAATAACATTTAGAAAAAATATCTCGAGAATGACCGGCTGCGAATTGAACCCCGATCTCCCCGTTGCCAGTAGGCTAGACTAAATGAGCCTTGCATTTAGTTTACGTTCTCACTAGTGCATCCATGAATGATTTTATTTGAGATTTTTATTCCTCTTCTCAAACAATATTTTCTTGTGTTTGTTGACGCTATCTTCATACTTTAGAATTCAATCATATAATAATGCTAGCAGTTTGGTCGACTTCACTGGTCTTGGAGTAAAGTGCTCGCCTCAAGACCCGGTGTTCGTGGGTTAAAACCCCGCTGGGGTTAAAGGATTTCTTTCGAGTGATAACAATTCATAGCATAAATTCTTTTGGAGGGAAAATAAAGCCATCGGTCCCATGTCGATTGTAGTATGTAAGATAACCCTGTAAGGTTTGTGAAAATACCTTTCCCAGAAAAATTGCTAGGCCCTTTCGATCTCACTCATAGAAATTCTCGTGTGCTTATATAATGATTTGGTTCAGAAAGCACACGTTAAATACAACAAATATATAAAACAAGTAGTTGGACCCGTTCCTTACCCAGGTTATTCACATTTTAATTATAATAACGGAATAGAGCTAAGGAAAATAATATTAAAGTAAGCGTATCCGCATTTGCGTGAAGGAAGCGTGGGTAAACACTTAGGGAAGAACAGTCCTCGGTCCACGTGGCTGAGATTTGAACCCAGAACTTCCAGCTACGAGCAAACCAAACCTGATCCTGAAACTTACCTCGCGCACCCAACGATTCACATCTATTGAATAATTTTTCGATAAAATATATTTTTAAAATATTTATTAGTGTTGTGATTTATGAAAACATTTTCTTACGAACTTAATAGTTCTAGTTCCTACGTTGCATGAAATGAACTATTAATATTTCTAATGAAAAGTTATAAATGAGAAAATATGTGTTTATTATTACTATTACTAAACTATTAGGAGTGAAGATGTATATATTGTTAGCTAATCTAAATACCTGTTTCATACTCGATATAGATACAATTTAAATTCTAAAACCTACCGAGGAATAGCTATTTCATTTATTTATTTGGAGTTTTGTACTTTAGAGGGTGGTGGCTTTTTGTTCCCCATGGGGACGGTTTTAATTATATTATTATTATTATTATTATTATTATTACCACGTATTACTACTCGTTCGGATTAGACACACGCTAATGTGCAATGGTAGGGTGATTGTGAGTTCAAATGGAGGACCTATAGTTTAACGTGGGATCCGAACCACTGTGGAGGCCTGGCATTCCACACATTAACCAGTTGTGATTAATACACGTTTTGTCAGAGGTGAAGGATTGAACCCCGGACCCATAGCACAGAAGTCTAAACTAGTTAACTTAGTGAAACTTGGTAAATTTGTTTGAAACTATCACAAATATATCAACATAAAAAAACTCTTCCCACATGGACTAAACATATACATTAATAATACTACTTAAAATGTATTGCATTTTTAGAGTAAAAAAAACAAACAAAAAAACTCTAAAACTATTCTCACTGAAGAATGTCTATATGAAAACCAGTTTGGGACGTCAGTTGCAACAAACCCTCATGGAACTGTGAGGGGAGCTAGCGGGTCGTTGAGCGGTGGAGGAAATGGCTTCAAGAGACACACACAGCAACCGGCCGGTAGACTCAAATTTAAAAACAATGATATTCTCTTTTTAAAAATACAACACTTGATGTGCTGGTTCAGAAAACTGTTCAGGTGAAAAGGTATTCAATTATGCAGGGGGTGAAATAATAATAGTTTACATATTTTCTTAAGTTTATTTTTAATTATTATTATTAGCACCGCGTCTTACTACCCGTTCGGGTTATACGCACTTGCGCTAATGTGTAATGGTAGGGTGATTGTGAGATGAAATGTAGGAACTACAGTTTAACGTGGAATCCGAACCACGGTGGAGGCCTGGCATTCCCACATTCACAAGATGTCTTGTCAGAGGTGAAGGAAGGGTTTGGTAATCAGATAAATCTGTGCCGGGACCGAGGATTGAACCCCGGACCCCAGCACAGAAGTCCGACACCTTACACCTAGACCACCAGTTCACCACTATTTTTAATTAATAAATATAGTTTTTTAAAATACGACCCTTGTTCAAATTATTAATTAAAATGGATATTTTAATATTTTTTTTTTTTAAATTTAAATTATTCAGGAAATAGCCAAAGAGACAATCTTTTTGAAAACAGAGACATCATATTTTTGAAAAGGTATTTTGGGCGTAATCATGGGAAAAAAAATCATAACAAATATTTTAAAGCGTTGAAGTTCAATATTTTATATCTTTTTAATGGTTGGATTTACAGAAACCAAATGTTTTTTTTGTAACAAACAATCTTTATTTTAATAGGGGCAAAATTTACAAATCTATTAAATAATAACTACCATAAGATTTAAGGAGGTTAGTAGTACAAGTATTTTAGATATTTGGGGGGAGTTCCCCCTTAAAGGAAGTCCACTTTCAACCACCAACATCGATTGAAAGCCACTCAAATTTGCAATTTAAGAAATATGATTTATTAACCATATGGTTCATCTAAAATTTATAAAAATCTTCCAATAATACAACTTGCCGACAAGTAAACGTTTATTTATTGAAAGTATGCATAGAGGCTGGCGGTGCACATTCAGAATACATACTTTGAAATACTGTAGTTTGGGGCTGGCTATATTTGGGACAACCTGTACGTTTTAAAGAAATGACAGGTTTTACAAATTCACTTTGATCATATGTTTAAGCTTATAGACTTAAATACTCTATGACATTAGGAACTCGAAAGATTATTGCCACACTAAGTACGCCACCTATCCAGATCTATCCAGTCCACCTCATTACACCCTATCTCTTTCAGGTCCATTCTAATGTTATCCTCCCATCTACGTCTAGCTCCCACACAAAATGATTATATTCATTCTTTTTTTGACGCTTAAAATAATAATACTATTTTATCCATTTTAAATTAAACTAGGTGAATATGAATAGGTCTCATAAGCCACTGTAAATATCAGTACAAAATAAATTTAATATAATATTTAATGTTTTAATTCACTCATAAATAGCATAACTTTGCTTATAGTTTATACATAGGAGTGTTTTTCCAGTTAATTTCCCAAATGGTTGATTGTTTCAGGCTAGTTGAATTCAAAACTTTAAAACTTGTGAAATAGATGTAATTAGTTATTTAATTTGGATTATCTGCATTTAAACTTGTTAGATTTGGTAGGTCTATACAAGTGATTAGACGTATGAATATAATATTAAATTTGTTTTATTAACTTCTAGAACTATCAGAATCCTACAAGAGTAGTTTTATCCCAGCTAACATTATGTACCTATCGATTAGAAATAGGGTGAGTGAAATGTAATGCCCCCCCCCCCCCCCCCCCCCGTTCTCGTCACTGAATAAAACTCGAAATTATTACATGACACCATTTTATATGGCTGTCATACTAATTAGTGACCAATTATTATTCTATTTTAAAGTGTAACCCATTGTTCTAGTGTACCTAATCAGGTTTTTAATAGATTCTACGGTTGTTTACTTTGGTATTTATGAAAACAAATGGTTTTCTAATTATTTTTTCTCATTATAAAGATACTTAATTTGACCTATGAAATTATGTTCATGAGTCATTAAGCTTTGTATGTATTGAAGAGGCGAAGGAGGCCTTGAATTTCTGTCGGTAAAGAGGCAGGACCTACAATAAAATGGGAATTGAGCTGCCTTGACATTTTTACTTTTCAATGCCGTTCACTCACTCTAAAAACAACTTTAGACGCATTCCATTTAAAGAGAGCTTCACTTATTCATGGCTTTTTGTAGATATATGTATTCGGGTTTATTTATTTCCTACATTATTTACTATGTATAAACTGCATCTGTGGACACGTGGACTAGATATTAGGCTCATACTGTTCTTGTTTGCTGTTGATGAGGGTGACGTGGTTAGAATCTTCGCCAGACGTACTGAGGGTATTTATTCCTTAAAAGTCTTACTACTCTGCATGCACGCAATTAGTGTAATTAAGTGAGGATAGCCTGGAAGCGTAGAAAGACGCTGTGCAAAAAAAAAAAAAGCAACATAATGTTGAGCGCAAACAGATATTTGCTAAGTGTTTTCGAGCGACCACTGTAGCAATATCATATTAGACTTATCTTCTAACTATAGGCTTAAGGCGAATGGACCATTGTATAAAAATGGTAGCTTGCTCAAATGGCTTAAATTTTGGAAATATATTAGATGTAGATTTATACTCCTCCCCAATACCGTTTATCAACCTGATATATTAAGCCCATGCGATGGAGCAGACCAATCAGTTGAGTAAAGGAAGTCGAAAGAAGAGGTTGTCTCGCTTTCTTGTTCGTTGACGAAGGGAAAGAAGGGGGAATTGCTCTTTTACTTATTCTTCGTCTCTGTTCATGACAGTTTCCTCGGGTGCACCGAGTTGAGCTTAATACATCATGTCTTCCATGATCAAATATTAGAACACCCCAAAACTTAACTCACCGTTTCTCCGGAACTATTGTGACTATCACCGTAATTTTTTCGGAATTATTTACAAAAGCCTTATAAGTCATTATGATCTTATTAACATTCCCGTATTCTAACGGGTTCGTTTTGAAAAGAAAAAAATGTTTTATTTGAAAAAAACTATAATACAATTATTATAGCGGACATATTTTCATTCTGTTAAACAAGTTTTTTCCTAATTGACTTAGATGGGTACTGTTAGTGTATGAAATAATCATTATGAGCTTAATTTTATTTTTAAATAAGATTCATCCCTCTAACACCAATAGTTTTCACAGTAGAAAGTGTTTAGTTACGAGTTATTTGCGCTGCTAGGTTTTCGATACACCGATGATTGTCAGAAAGACGTTCACTAAGCATAATTGTATTTATTTTCATTTTTATGATTTACTATTACTAGCTTTGTAATTTATTGTCCATGAATATATTTGTAAACACATCTGTGTTTAATTATCTGGCTAATACTACAACATTGTTTTGTTTTTCTACTTTGTTCACTAAATATTTGAAAAAATCTTCTTTATTTTTTCAAAGACAACTAGATAAAATTTCTCAAATAAACCCGTTCTTAATTAATATTTGAAATACTTTAAATATAGCGTAAAAGCCTTTATGTCAACAACAAAGTATTTAAGCCACCTTAATACTCTCCTATCTGTTAAAGTCAAATACTTTAAATAGTTTTTTATTGCGCTTTCTATTTGTTATTTTATCTTTATTGTAAAATGGTGAATTGATATATAAAATGTTAAATATTTAATCTTATTCATTTACAGGAGAATATACTGAGCAAAAATCAGTCACTAATACTTTATTGAAACACTAACACATTTTATTATGAAGCATACTCGATTGAATAAAAGCTAACATTTTTGTAATGAATTATAAGTAGTTTTCAATTACTGTATTTCACAGTTTTTAATTGCTTTTTTTTTGTAAATAGCATCACTGATATTATTGATTCTAAGATTTTTTTAAGCTCAGCATAGTCCTAATTATTTAAAAAAAATAGATTACAGGTGCTCTGTATACTCAATCGATACTTCTAGGATTATTACACGTTTTAAAAACAAAGCTAACATAATTACAATCTTTGACTCCAATATTTAATATAAATTGTTTCTCTCCCTATTCTTTCATGGAATCTAATATATTATAACTTAATTTCATTTTTGTCTTGTACATGTTGTATATGAATACTCTTCTAGGATCGGCTGGATGTGTTCACTGTCCCCAGCAATGGCACAATTATTTGCCGATGGTACTCTCTCGGTACGAAAGAGGGTTAGTTTAGCTGTCCTTGAATTTGGTAAAAATTATGATAAATTACATCCAATGCTAACGCTACATTATCCTTTAAGTACACACTTAATTCTTAATTTTGAATACATCTCAGATAATGGTGACTGATGGGTTGTCTCTTTTTAGTTGATTGAGTGAGGGCAAACATTTGACATCAGCAAGGGTATCATCACCAACTAAGCTGTTTGGGCTAGCTCCAAGATTACTCAAATGGTCAGGATCAATGGAAATATCACACGAAGCAACAGATCGATGAAACTTCTCTTCGTAGCGTTTGATCGCAATCAACTAGTTCATTCTGCCATATTTGATTGCATCCTGGACTGACGATGGCTACTACTGTGTTGCGACAAATAGTTTGTGGGAATAAATAGGCCTAATCAAGATTATTATTTTTACTTTCTCGGTATCTTACAGATAGAGAAAGTATTGTGATCGTCAAAAAAACCGAACTTGAGATTTTGATGAATCTCGACGTTTCATGACCCCCCAAATCCGAAAAAGTGGTTTTTGAATTTCTGTATGTACCTCCAACTAAAACCTAAGCTATATTTACCAGATCGGACTAAAACTTGGTATCTGGAGTTTTCATAGGGTTGCCTCGAAAAGATTTTAGAGTTGGATATCCAACCCTAAAATTAAGGGTAGTTTACTGAAGGGAAAAAAGAGAAAAAGTGGATTTTATCTAAAGAGGCTCTAACGATTTTAATTGAATCTCATTTCAAAACATTCATAAATGTTCCAAACAAAATGGATACTCTCAATATTTTGATAAATGACTTTAAGGGCTCCGGCCTGATGCGTAAATTATAATTTTTTATCATATCTCCAAAACTATTTGAGATATGAAATTACTTATCATTGAAAATATGTATATCTATTTATAATACAAATATTTTATTCGAAACACAATTTTATAAAATCAATAACTTTCAAGCTCTACGCAAATATATATATATATATATATATATATATATATATATTTTTTAACCTTTCGAACACTAAAGGTAAAGTAGTGCGACCGTAAAGAAAAAAGAAGCTAACCTGAAACGTCGATGGGAGTCAACGTTTATGACCCCCCAAAACCTAAAAAGTTGTTTTTAAAACGCTGTCTGTTTGTGTGTATCTAGCCCTAAATTAATAGCAGTTTAATAAAGGGTGAAAAGAGAAAAATTACATTTTCTCAAAATCAGCTGTAACGATTCCCTCTCATTTTAGACTCAATAGCCAATAATTACCTATTTTATTGATCAAAATTTATAAAAGAGAAATTTAATTGCAATGCGATAACCATAAGATGTGCATCCCCTAGTAAAATGACGACAATTTTAACCGAAAGTAAAATTTTAGTATGAAGTGTTGACCCTTGGGGTTCCAATATCGATATTTTTTATTGGTCCAAACATACAAAGGAAGGCGTTAATTGTTTAAAAATAAAATTATGAAATTTAAAACCATGAGTCAAAAGATGTTTTACGTATGTAGAGCGATATTTTTTCTCAGGTTCACTAGTGTATATTATATTATGAATCTTGAGTAAATATCTCCATTTTTAAACACTAGAGCGAGAAAGTCCGTGCGGAGTTCCGTACATTTATTTTTATTTAGCACCGCACCTTAGTGACCGTTCGGTTTATACGCCCAAGTACTAATTACGCTAGTGGATTATGAATTGGGAAGGTTGAATTTAGAGGAAGTGAACCTGAATTTTTGTGGAGGGAAAGTGGAAAACCATTATAAAAAACCTTTCCCAGTTCACCCGACCGAGATTCTAACCTTGATATTCCCGTCCTCAGCACACTAGCTCAGCACGAATATAACGCGTTAGCCAACTACGCCACCGAGGAGGGTGATTAAGTGTAGAGCGGTTAATAATTAATATGTTCTTTTGATAATTATATTAATTTTTCAAAAGTGTTTGAAAAAAATTGTAAAATGTTTCAATCTGTCTTTACTACCCAATAGTTTATTCTTATTGACTTTAGACTCAACAATTCTGTTAGTATTGAACTCTAGTTTAGTTTGCCGTTGGTACAGACTCAAATTAAAACGTCTCTTCACTTCCGGTTGTGACTTTTCCTCGAATCATCCAAGATCAGAAACCTAACCACAAATCAAAAGTGTGCACATGGGTAGGGGTTACTTGTAACTACACATCTTTCAACCCTCTACAGTTTATTGTTCCTGGTAAATGAGATAAAACGGAGAAAGAAAACCACTTGAAGGTTGGAACAAAGATAACGAGGTGGAAGTTCCATCTAGTTCTTGTGACTGACGCCAGGATCGTTACACCCCGGCTATATTTGGCCGCTCTGCAATAAGACCTGAGGGCCATTCCGGGTCGCGATGAACATGGAGTCAATCAAAATAACACCACTCCTGTAGTTTTACTCTAAATATTAAAAATAAAACTAATTAATAAACTACAATCCTTGTTCATTTGGTTAACGTATTAAGCAAAACAATACAGCCCCTAAAATATATTCCCCGATCAAACTATATGTATTATTTTATAAAATAAATCTTGAGATTGTAATTAAAAATAAAATTAAAATTGTTGATTATTTGGTAAATTTAATTATATCATCATCATACACAATATGTTAACCTAAGTTATACTAGGTTACAAGAGATTAAACTAAATAATTTATGTGTGGGGTATCCTTGTTCAAATGCTTATAATGTCCATCAAAAATAGAATTTTAAAATTATTTTTTTAAATTTTTTAATAAATTTATAACCAATATTATTAACCAAAATTACAATTTATAAATAAAAAATGTCCATGTCCCGATTAAGTGAAACATGTTCACGCTACTTTACTTCAGAAGAAAATATAAAAGGGGTATGGGATAGAGACCGATGTCACGATAATGGCCACAGTTTCCTATTTATATCTATAGAATGTATTCAGTATAGAGTCATATATTTCGGAATATAGCTCAAGAAGTTCACCTTTGCCGGCAGTGAGTGGATAGAGTGAATTATCCGATATCTTCATTTATTGTTTGTGATTCACGCATATTTTCGCCATTATTTGAGGGAGCGCTGTTGTCATACGGCTTTATAGCCTAACACATGTTTTATTTATTTAAAAAAATGGGACAAATAAAGGGCGTATGGAAGGTAATCATAAATATACTTTAAGTCTCGATGATTGTTTTAAGTGCACAGGTGGGCACGCACACTACATGTCAGGCTCACTTAGTGTATTATTAATAAACAAGACAAGGTCTAATTATTATTAATTCACTACTTTTGTTCTTTTTCATTAACATAACAATTATAATACTCAAAGATATAATGTTAAGATTTAAAATATTTACACAAATTGAATCTGTTAAAAATAAGCATTAAAATCGTAAAAACATACAAAATGGCGATGTCTATATATTTCATTATTACTGGGTTATTTGATAACTGTGTAAGGAGAATAGGTATCCTATTTTATCAACAAAAACTGTTTCTCGCTTGTCGGGAATCGAATTCTGGATCTTTATCTCAGTTTACACACATTCTACCGACTGATATAAGGTGTTGGACTCGAAATTTGATTCCGGCCGACTATAATGAGGTTGTTCTTTTCCAATTAGGTTTTGTATTATTCAGCCAAGGATAAGTTGGTGCAATTATGTCTACTCAATGACTTCAGCTCTGCCATTACGTTATTCCTGTAACCTTGTGGGTAAGCACGCTCAAATCTGGAAACCGTGGCTAGAACTGAAATAGTGAACTGAGTAATTTTACCCATTATTTCTCCAGACTAAATGGGGTGTAATTATTAATCAATTACCTCCTAAATACTGTGTTATTAGGATGGATAAGTCACTGGTAGTCACAGAAGCACCTGAACTATAAAATAGTGACCGGGGGTGTCTGAAAGGGGATTCTTAGAAAACGCCCCCTGAACATTTTTGTACATAGGATGCATCTAGAAGCAATATTTCAATGGTACAAAATAATATTTAAAAGTTGAATAATGTTATGAGTGAGTTTTTATAATATTATATATAAATTAATTAATTGTATTATTATGGCATTATTATTAATAATAATAATAATACATAAACTAGTTAATTAGGGTATTAAAGATCGGTAAACGTCAAGCAAGCAAAGAAGCTAGAAAAGAAAAAGAGTGAATTTCCAAGCTTTAACTTGAAGTCTATGAGTTAGGCCCTGATGCTGGGATCACGATCAACTTAACGTTAACTTAAGGTTAACTTAACGAAGGTTCTCCTCGTGTGTTTAAAGAGAAGCGATCACGATGCAGTTAACTTAAACGTTCACTTGCAATTCGCTTAACGTAATAGATGTCCTGAGAGGTCTTTCACGTTAAGTGAACGTTACATGAAGGGTACCACGTGATCTAGCCAGCCAATCATCATGGGAGTGACGTCTATGGATGTGAAAAAATTATCGATAATTTACTAATATAGATATTTTCCTTTCGATACTAGTATTTCTTTACTCAGTACTTTTTCCGATACTTTTACTGATATTAGTACTCACACTACGGTATCGGATCAGTATCGATAGAAACAATTTTTTTGTTTTCTGTATTCATGCTTGGATTAAATGTTTACTATGTTTAAAGAAGGGTACAAAATAGATTAAAAAATATATATTACTAATCATATTCAGTTATTAAATAACTTTCCACCAGCTACACTTTCACATACATTTTGATAGTCGGTATGGTAAAACCTTTTATAATATCCATTATACAATATTATCTATCATACCTTCCAAGTTCCAACACATAACATAGACGCGATGGACCTAAATATACTATAATATGATTAAATCCTTGTAGTTTTCATTGTTTAGATAAATATGAAAATACCAATATTATTATGCAAAAGTTGAAATTATTACTTGATTAAAAAATTATTTTTTCAGATTAAAATTATGATACTGATACTTACTGCTGTCGATAATTTTCTTTCGATACTAGTACGGTATCGATATTTTTCTTCCGATACTTTATATGAGTACAGTATCGATACTTTTCTCTCGATACCACATCCCTAGTGACGTCTACAGGGCTATTTAGTAATTCAGTTATTGGTTTTATGACCGAGTTATACTCTTTAACTTCAGTTATAGTGATTGGAGATTGAAACAAAATAATTAAATTAAAATAGGAAAGCTAAATTTGTCAAAAAAAGTTGAATGAGATATTTTTATTGTATTGATAGAAAACAGTAAACATTCACTGACTGGGTAATTCAGGTTCCTATGAATACAGCAGTAATTACTATAGAGCGTAAGAATAAAAAAAAATGGTACAGTGCACCGCACAGATTTTCTCCCACTTTATCTTAAAATAGACGTTTACTAAAAGATTTGCGAAACAAAATAATATGTCTATACATTGTTGTAGAAACATTACACCAAAAATCATAAATTAAATATTTTCCCCCGTTATTTACTTATTCTATAGCATTAGAAACTAGGAAAACTGTTACAGAAAATTTGTGGAATAAGAAATATCTCTGTCCACCAAAGAGTGTAAGAATAAAATTCATTTACAAATACCTGGATTAAAAAGTATATACATTTGCTTATAGCTCAGAAATTATTGATTTATAAAAATATATTTCAAATAAAGAATTTTTATATTTAATAGTACAACAATTTTAGAATGATAAGTTATTTAGTATCTCAAATAGTTGCAGATAAATGATGAAAATTGGAGAATGAGAATTGGCATCTTGTTTATAATAATAAACAGTGTCTAGATATAAAATTTAATCAAAATCTTTAGAGCAAATTTCGAGAAAATTGAGTTTTTATCTTTTTGCCCTTCAGTAAACTACCCTTAAATTTAGGATTAGGTAACAAATTTCAAAATCCCTCGGGGGGACCTAATGAAAACCCCAGATACCAAGTTTGAGCCCAATCGGTAAAATAGTAGCTCTAGCCCGAGGTACAAAGAGATGTCGTTGCGAAAACCACTTTTTTGGTTTGAGGGGGTCATGAAACGTCGATATTTATCAAAATATCGAGTTCGATTTTTTTGATGATCACAAGATAAACGTCGCACATAAAATACATGATATTCATTCACTAGTTTACTATCAAAACAATCAGGTACACTATAATCTCCAAGAATCTTCAAATATATAGAGTATCACCACCAACAACCACCAACAAACTAAATACTCCAAAAAACAATCGTGAAATGTCAAAACAAACTTTTACAAACAAAATATAAGTAAATTTGAAGTTTTAATGAGCTAATATTTCCCTAAATAGGCCTTCGTAACCTTAATTACCTTACAAGAAAACGCAAGAATCACAATCAGTTAGAAATCTGAAATGTTTCATATTTCGTTTATTAGTCCTTAATGTAATATTCGCGCATTATCACTTAATTTGTTCCAACCCCATTCCTTTATGCGCAGTTGCGCATGTATCATCTATATGGGATCTTAACAGAATTTTATCTTATTACGAAATTTATTTCAATTCAATTTTTAACGCTTATGGAAGTTAATATTCATAATTTAAAATAAAAAATAATACGGCTAAAATAATATTTTTAGTCGACAACAAAAGGGGGCACTGTAATTATTTGCCACCCTAACACGTATTTCCCTATATTTTTCTAAGTTTTGTGAATAGTTTCCAATTTATTTTCGTTTGAAATTAAGCACTTCAAAGTTCGGCTGCTGTAATGCTGGCCTGACAAATAATACTATTTACATCCATTTAATAACATTAAAAGACGGAAGGAACAAAGTATAACATTGTTTTAATAATTTAAATAAGGAATCTTGACTTAAGGAAGAACACTTACCTTTTATTAAACATATTAATTATCCTTCTAATAAGTTTGCTTGACTCTTGTTTTATTTATTTTCAACGTCGGCCATGATTGATTTCAACGCATGCGCATATCTGTCAAACAAGTGAGTGGTGGTTCTCGTGATTGTAAAAGAGGAAACAAGGCAAAATGTAAATAACTCCAAACTAGCGCGCTTTTCAATTCTGACAGATAGAAATAAACATTTAATTCTTTAAGAAAACATTGTTCACATTCATTGGGATGTATCTCAATATTTATATTAAACCTGCATTGTATTTGATTTTTATCCCTAGTCCATAGCCAACATTTTATCTTTTGGTTTAATATATTAGTTTTCTCTTTGGACTTGGAAGTAAAAAAATAGAACATTTTTAAATTTGATTTTGGAAGACTTGCGGTAAAAGACAGGGTCTTCTTCCTCGGTGTTTGTCTAACATGGAGCCAAATCTGTGGAGCTCTTAAATTAATTTATTATTAAAGTGAATGAATGGTTGTAAAGTAAAGTGTGAGTAGCAAAATGGAAAGCTATGTGTATATGCAAGAGCTAGACTGTTTTTTTTTAATAATTGTGGACGAGTTAACATTAATAAAGTGAAACAAATTTCTAAAGCTGGTGTTGTTTCAGCATGGACTAATTCATGGGTGAGGTCAAGCCAACTCTTTAACTTTAAAGTCGTATGATTTTTAAAAAATAAAAATTCAGAATTCATGTAAGAACTTTCAGAAAGACTATCTTATTCAGAGAATTAATTAACATTTTATTTTATGTCTAAATATTAATTTTATTGATTTTTTTTCTCTCTCAACGATACTAATCTATTTTGTCAAATTAGAATTATAACAATCCGGAATTCAATAGGTAGGATTGGGATGTGGTAAAAAAGCAAACAATAATAAATCCACAAAAGTTTCAATAATGGTCTATTTTATATAAAAAATAAAATTGTAGTCTAAATTACTGCATTTCGTTCCAACAAATTCATTTTTGTTAGATTGTTCATGTTTTTTTTAGTTTTAAGTTTCCCCAGTGGTCTCGAGTATTGAGAGTCGTCGAGCCACTGTCTGAATTAGCTGAAGTAATTTTTTTTTTCTAGATCCCTATCCCACTTGGTGGCCGCATGGTATAGGGCGGAGTATTTACTACTCAACCTGAGGTACGCGAACATAAAGAGGTTGAATATCACTGGTCTATGGCATCACTCTCACAATGGATTTGACTACTGATCATGGGAAGATCGGGGCTCGAATACCGGTTTAATGTACTGACGGTGGATTTTCCTAAATAGTTTTCTAATCTCTATCTACACAAATGCGGATACACTTCCGATAAATTCAACTTTACTCATCTTCAGCTCATCAGCGTATTTTGTGCTTGGCTATAACCCGAACGGGTAGTAAGACGTGGTGCTAATAAATATTATCTAACTTGAATCAAACAAAGCACATCTTAAAAGATACATTAGATTTATTACTATGTATATATCATTTCAAATTGCTTCGAAAATAGGGATGTTTTAAAAAACTATGTGTATATACACAATCATATAATATGAGGTCAGTTAACTATTATTAAACCCGCCTCGGTGGCGTAGTTGGCTAACGCGCTTGTCGTGTTGAGCTCAACTGCTGAGGACGGGGAGATCGAGGTTCGAATCTTGGTCGGGTGAACTGGGGGTGGTTTTTCCTAAATGGTTTTCCACTCTCCCTCCATGCAAATGAGTGTTCACTTCCTCTAATTCAACCTTTTCAATTCCTAATCCATTAGCGTAATTAGTACTTAAAGCGTATAACCCGAACGGGTAGTAAGACTCAGTGCTAAATAAAAAAAACTATTATTAACAAATATGAAAATGTGCTATTTTCAGAGTTCAACAAGTGAACTTGTATTCCTCTAGTAAAACAATAATATTAACGCTGTAAGTGTCAATAATTTATTACCTCCATATTTATTAATTGCATTACATATTCTCGTTCAAGGTGCAGCATGTGACCTCAAGATATTGGCTTGATTTCCCTTTCAATTGAGTAACTAGAAAACCACGCCTTACCTCGAGGCGACAGCCGCTGATGTTGTGTAGTCTAGTAGTTAATGTGGGATTCGTATTTTAAAATTAACTTTTAGACCAACTTAATGAATACGTCTAAAGTAATCGAAAAAAACTGGGTGTACTTATTTACTTAGGAATACTTCTCGTTCGGCATTTTAATCGACTATATTGTGAGAACAGGACCCACATTTGGTTTTTGATCTTGGAAAATAATGATATTTATTCTTGTAAGTTTTGAAGAATACATATGAAAATAATATTACTATCAGGCCCGTTAAATCGTGTTCTGACATATTGTGGGGGTTGTGTGGAGTGTATATAGTGGTGCGGGGGTGTAACTAATTTTTCATGCTACCTCTATACCAGGATTAGCTCACACCACCATTACCCCTTCCCACAAAATAGAATCTTGGTATGTTCCTATAAGCTGATTGCCGACTGCTGTTATAGCAGGCTTATTCATCGCGAACCATAATTACGGACATTTTATAGAGAGCCTTTTATTCAACCGTTCATTTTATTATTGTTTGGATCTTGTAGTTGAAAATATTCTCTATATCAAAGCCAACTATAATTAAATATTCTGAATGGATAATAACAAATATTAATGCGTTAGAAGTAATGGAACTATATAACTGTATTTGCTCCTTGAAACAAACATACGATTTATTTAAACTTTAAATTTTGTATTTATTAAATGATATTGTTATCAACAAACACTGCAAGTCATATAATCATGCGTAGTAAAATGAAATTTCTAACGTAGCTCAGCTAAAAACTTTAAAATCAATATTCAGATCTAACGTTTTTGCTTTGTGTATTGCATCATTCACCCAACTCAGTGATTTAGTTGGCTAACGCGCTAGTTTTGTGTAGAGCTAGACTGCCGAGGACGGGTAGATTGAGGTTCGAATTCCAGTAGGGTGAAATGGGGTGTTTTTCTTAAATTGTTTTTCACTCTCCCTCCACAAAAACGTGGGTTCACTTCCTCTAAATTCAACCTTCCCAATTCCTAATCCATTAGCGTAGTTAGTACTTAAGCGTATAACCCGAACAGATAGTAAAACGCGGTGCTAAATAAATAAATAATATTGCATCATTCAATGTTTAACGAATTTACGATTATTTTAGTATTGTTTATATCAATGGTTTTAAAATATATATTTATTTAAGTTTTTAGAGGTATTTTAATAGGGGCTAGTTATATTATAGGATTGATTTGTTTATTTGTAATTTGTATTTCATGTAATTATTTTCAAAATCATTACTCAACATGCATGTTGGTTGCAAATGGTTGCAAATGCTGTGTCCTTTTAAAAGAAAAGTATTCGTAATAAAGTTTCTATCGTGAGCTGATCGCTTATCAAAGATAAACCATATTCAACATTATGATACGAAGGATAGGGGTGCCCGCAATCACACACAGTGTTGAAATGTTAAGTGACTGTAAGAAGATACCGTACTCAACGATCGTATTCTTGTTTTATGGAAGTCAATGATCAACATGCTGGTCTGAAGTGTTATTACCTTCACATCACGAAACACACTCAAAAAGAAGCCAAATATAAATAAATAAAGCAACAATGCGTTTGTCATTAAAAATAATGTATATTTGTTTTGTTATTTATCAACTCCATAAAAATATGTTTTCAAACCAGTATATAGTGTAGGCTCCATGTTTTTTTTATATCAATACATACCGTAGGCTCTATTTTATTAAAATCCACTCTCTGCCGGTGCCTTGCATAACCAACAGCTCGAAACTGTATTAGTACACGTTGTAATTAAAAATTAGAATACACATTTTAATTTGTTTTAATCTCAGACACCCAGAAAAAGCCGCATTAGAAGAAGAAGAAGAAGAAGAAGAAGAAGAAGAAGAAAGAAATAGCTTACCAAGAATAAAATCTAAAGTTTTAAAAACAGCTTTCAACTAATTCGCAAAATAAATTAGATTCAGTAAAGAATAAAGAAGAGTAACGAGATCTTTGAAGATGGCTCAACAGAGAATGGTCAAACACATAGTATCGTTTGTTCTGCAACAAGGAATATGATGAGGGACTTGGAGTGCAGGCTTTTTAAAAGGTCGGTCCAATAAATATAAGATTCACGTGCATCAACTATGTATCTTATGAATATGATGAGTTTGACGATTTAAAACAATTGTTGCAATATACCCCTACAGGGGTTGCAACATGTCTTCTTAGACAGGCAGCTTGCCACATTATGCAATCTTTGATTCAAAATAATTTTGCAAAGCTAAATAAAAACGTATCATCAAACCTACACTTTACAAACACTGAGGAAATGCTATATTTTATACCTGTAAAAAATAAAAAAGATGTATTGAAAAATAAAAAAATAAAAGTGAAATGTGTTGCAACAATCCCCGGTCTCCCCTACAGTAGAGGCTGCATTTTTTTTTTTAGATTTGGCATCTTTATAATTAGTGATGGGATAAGAAGAGAGTGTGTGTGTCTCAACTAAAATAATATACCACTTACAGTGTCGTGCAAAAGTTTCTGGCCATAAGGTTTTTTGTGCGTTATTATTTTAATGAAGGGCTGTATGAAAAACTTGTTTGAACAAAAAGTGTGGGGTATTGTACAGTATATTTGTATAATTCTGTTTGGATTTTTAACAAATACATATTTGTACATTAATTATTTAATGATGTGCAAAAGTAATGGGCCACATTTTTTCCCTGAAGTAGGCCTAATAGAATGAAACATATTTATTTTGGTAAATAAAACGTCTTATTTTGTAATGTTACAATTAATTCCTTTTAGCGATAACTATTGCACAATTGTCAAGTGATTGAATCAATTAAACAAGAAAGCAATGCTTTACCAATTTTGGCCCACTAGACCGTGCCAAAATTCAGCTTTGTTGGAGTTTTAATTCAAAAAGTTTGGTTTAAAGTGTGATATTCTTAGTTAATTTATATTACTATTATTATTATTATTATTATTATTATTATTATTATTATTATTATTATCACCGTGTCTTACTACCCGTTCGGGTTATACGCACTTACGATAATGTGTAATGGTAGGGTGATTGTGAGATGAAATGGAGGACCTACAGTTTAACGTGGAATCCGAACCACGGTGGAGGCCTGGCATTCCCCACATTCACAAGTTGTGATTAATACACGTCTTGTCAGAGGTGAAGGAAGGGTTTGGTAATCAGATAAATCTGTGCCGGGACCGAGAATTGAACCCCGGCCGCCAGCACAGAAGTCTGACGGTTAATTTATAAGCGAGGTTCTAATATATTCTTGTGTTTAAAGGTGTTTGTAAATTACTTAGGGTCAACATTTTAGTATCAGGTTAAAGTACTGGTTAAACCAAGCAGAGTTTTACAGTGATCTTAAGTTAAAAATTCAGCTATATATAGTTAATGGTTTCACTCCTCAAATAAACAACTTTATTAAAAAGTTTACATTGTATTCAAAAATGGTGGACCTCGAGTCATAATTTTAACTTTAAATTTAATAAACTGCTAAATAAATCTCTAAGGTTGACTCTACTTCATCATACATCTGCTAGAGGGCAGCAGGAAAAAATCTTTAAAATTAGTAGTCCACCACACGACTAAAGGGTGGTAGAAAAAACCATTCAATTCGATATTTTGGACATGAAACTCATTGTTACGGTGTCTTCGTTGATTAATATCTAAAAAGTACAGTATGTGGTAGAATTAGTGTAATCATTGAGAATTAAATTGTTACTGACTGTTTTTATTTTATCATATGTGGTACCTATGGACTATTAAAAACTTTATCATGGTTTTAATGGAAAATTAAAGTTTATGTAGGCCTACCCCTAATTATGATTGTAAATTTATTTGAGTATTTGGCTCTATTATGTGCCAAGGACGGGATTCTTTTTTATTTTTTCTCTGTCAAATTATCATATATGCTATATTTTCTAGCACTTATACACACAAAGATAATCAAATTTACTATTATAACAAAACAAATATTGTTAAAAATTATAAATCGTAAAAAACACCAACTGCATATGAAAACAGTTTTGTGCATGATACAATTTTTTGACGCACTATATTTATAATGTTTTAAACTAAAACAAACCCAACCGAGCTTAACCTAAGCTAACCTAACTTAATTTAATGGAGCCCATTCAGAGTGGATACAATGGACGATTTTGGTGGATATGATACATATATTTCTGAAAGATACAAAGCAGACTTGTTAATAACAATGTTAATTTGAGACATGTCTGAATGTAGTTCATTCAAAGTGGATAGCATGCATAATTTGGTGGTTACAATGCAAGTGGATGTAAAGCAGACTATTTAAGAAAGCTGTTTATTTGAAAAACGCCTGAAAGGAGCCCATTAGGAGTAGATACAATTCACCTTTCCCAGTTGATAGTCCACAAATTTTTTTCAAATATTTTAGGATATCTCGTTGTGATAGTCTAAATTCTATGTATGTAGACATAAATTCAAGTGTTCCTCCTGGAATTATATTATTCAAGGGGCGTTTTATGTGACCAATATAATAGGCAAACCAATAGTTAGGGCACTAATGTAGAGTGAAATAATTGAAAATGTTAATAACCAGTGAGAACATAATTTACAAGCTAATGAATAGTATAAAAGTAGTTAGAATGCTAATGACCGGTGAAAAAATCATTTAAACACTGGTAAATTGACCATTAGCTGCAATGATAGTGATTAGCAGAGCATTAGTTGCCCACCAGTGAACTGCGCCTTTAAATGTAGCGAGCAGGCAATAAACTGCACTGCACAGGAAGACCGGAACTAGGCCTAGCTTCCAGATAAAGTTGTACGTTTAACCTATTCCCTGATCTGCAAGACCATGTCTTCAGCTCAGTTGCGTCTCGTGACCAAAATTCTTAGGCAAGCTAGAAAGGAGAATCTGGGGGCTTCGCACCCAAAGTTTTAACCGGGGGTCCAGGGGTTCTGTCCCGGAAATTATTTGAATGAAAAAGCTATCTGAAGTTTTTTTTTTGGTCGTCCTTCTGTTCCATGATTTACATAAGGAACACTAGAATCTTCGGTGACCTGGTGGTCTAGAGGTAAGGTGTCAGACTTCTGTGCTGGCGGCCGGGGTTCAATCCTCAGTCCCGGCACAGATTTATCTGATTTCCAAACCCTTCCTACATCTCTGACAAGACATTTTGTGAATGTGGGGAGTGCCAGGTCTCCACCGTGGTTCGGATCCCACGTTAAACTGTAGGTCCTCCATTTCATCTCACAATCACCCTACCATTACACATTAGCGTAAGTGCGTTTAACCCGAATGTGTAGTAAGACGCGGTGCTAATAATAATAAACTAGAATATTTATTGCGCATGTCGAAGAGGATGTGGGTAAGGAGGGGGGGGGACACATATCCTCCCCCCCTTTCATTTACAAGTGTGGGGAGAATTACCCTTGTGTCTCTCACCCCAGTTACACCACCCCTTAACCTGACAATTTTTAAATTAAATATAAATAAAAACATTAAAATATTTATATTTAAATGCAAACCTAAATTATATTGTACGTTAATTAATTACATTCCATATACATACAAGTAGTAAAAAATAGTATATTTTAAAAATCTCCACATATTACAGCATATAGTTGGTGTTTTTTTTTTAAATATTAAATGTAATTTGTTTTCTGAAGTGCATCCAGTTAGCCTAATTTTTTATGAAAATGCCTAGTAAAGTCACACTTTTTTTCTTGGTGTGGCTATAGTTAATTTTAGATTGGATCTTTAAATACTTACTATTTATAAGAGTTCTTCAAAACTTCTTACGGCAAAATATGTACGTTTTATACTAAGAATAACGTACTTACACTAATTACTATAGCCGCACTCAACTCATTATTGTGTTATTAATTACATATGTAACATAAACTTTCGTTTGTAGGCTTTCATTGATACACACAAAACCACTTGTTGCAACAAACTCCACAAAAGATGTGTAAGTATGGGGTTAGTGACTTTAAATTTTCTGATATTTCCTCTTCCACGCAAATCCATCCTAAATCCTAGTCCCACCCTCTTAAACTTCTGCTTTTGCCACGTTGTGCTTTGAACGGGAAAGAGAGGGGTCGCAATTGTATATTTCAGTGACTTCGGTTCTAAGTCGTGACCCTTCGGACATAGAGCTTCGGTTGTTGATAAGTCGTAACTTGGTTGCTTGTTCCCCACTGATCCCCGCAGCTCTTCCCCTTGTCAACCCTCATGTCACCCTCAGTGAGGTCACAAATAATATCACAATCGTGTTACGGTCACTGTCATGTCAGGGACTATTTTTTAAAACACTCTGATGTTTGAATTACATTTAAATTATTATCAAGAGAATGTTTTTGCAAACATTGAATAAAATAACATAATGGCATATCTTCAAGCAAAGTCAAGCAGTCCTTGCCCTGCTTGCTATAACGTGACACCACTGGTAGAGCTACTGTCATTTTTATCAGCCAAAATTTCACAACAAGTAATTTGATTTTAAGTATTTCTTTCTTTTAATAGTTTTTACATT
This sequence comes from Timema cristinae, assembly GCA_039000515.1. Lineage (NCBI taxonomy): Eukaryota > Metazoa > Arthropoda > Insecta > Phasmatodea > Timematidae > Timema > Timema cristinae. The sequence goes on from JBCFYV010009882.1 coordinate 19,441,967, forward strand.
TGCAGAAGTGGCTTCTGTGGCTCACTTTAAAATGTTTTACAAACGAGAGCTTCAGTGAAAAATTATTTAGGAAAAAACTACTCTCAGTACACCCGACCAGGATTTGAACCATGATAGACCTGTCATCGGTAGTCTATCTAGTCTATTGCGAGTGTAAGGCCTGAGATCATTCGACTGACGATGAAGGTAACGAAAAGTAAATAGCAAATAAATTGCAAGTCGCGTGCAGAGAGTCAGTTCTCTTGTGACACCAATGTGGGAATATCTGGGTCAACTGCCTTACCAAGCCAACTTTCAACAAGTACAACATTTCTTGCAATATGAGTCTTTACTTCATTCCTTAATTCCTTGATTTCTTTTCCTCATTTAACTTCTATTCCTCAAGTCCTATTACCGCGCTTCATTTGATGTCAGTCTGGCTAGTAAACATAGGAGTGATTTTAAATTGATATTTTATTATCAGATACCGCAATTATATTAATTTTATAACACTTCTAAATCCATAGTCAGTGATATTAACAAGGAATATTAACTCAACTTTACTATATTAATCACATTTTGTACTCTACTCATTTAATTTATGACTAATTACTAAACGCTTTTTTAAATAGACTAATATTTCATTTGAATTTTCATCATAAATTAACCTTATTACCTAAGCTATTTTCATTAGTTGACCACATAAATATAATATAATATATTTAAGGTTCATTTTTATATATTATTTTTATTATTATTACTAGCACCGCGTCTTACTACCCGTTCGGGTTATACGCACTTACGCTAATGTGTAATGATAGGGTGATTGTGATATGAAATGAAGGACCTACAGTTTAACGTGGAATCCGAACAACGGTGGAGGCCTGGCATTCCCCACGTTCACAAGATGTCTTGTCAGAGGTGAAGGAAGAGTTTGGTAATCAGATAAATCTTTGCCGGGACCGAGGATTGAACCCCGGACCCCAGCAGAGAAGTCCGACACCTTACCCCTAGACTGCCAGGTCACCTTCATTTTGATATAAACTGTACAGTTTCATTTATTAAGTTGATTTCTCTTTAAGAATCTGCGTAATACTATTATAATTGCTGCATTATAATTTATCTTTAAAATATATTAGTTTAATTCAAGCATTTTAGAAATATATTAGTTTATATTTAGACCATTGGGGTTCAACTGGTGGCCCGTGGGCTAAATGTGGTCCACGCTCACTGAAAAAGTGGCCCTCACAATATCTCGGAGAAAAATTAAAAGGAACCTTTCTGTCGAGATGTGAAAAGACTTAAAATTAAAACATTTATTTTAAAATATCATGATTGCATTTTATTATACATTTATTTGATTGATAAAAATATTTATAATATATATTTATAACGTTAAGTGGTTTTGTGAGTGGATATTTCATTATACATTTTTGAGAGCAGAACATGATATGTTTTCAATTTTTGTTATTATTTTATAATTTGTAAAATTTAACTGTTGTTATTGAATGGTCATTAAATTGATGTAAACATGTTTATGAGGGTTCCAGGATATATTCGCTGTGGTGCAAGGGCTGCTTCGGTCTAAAAAGGTTCGGGAACCTGCCTTACAGCATCGGACACCCAAGCGGATAATGTACTACGACTCATTCAAGCAAATACAATATTTCATATGAGTTGTTTGCTGAGCACTTGCTGAACCGGCTGAGTATATCAGCACACAACTTATAGATCAACTTAAATCTCAAACAGACACAACATCCAGTCCCCAGCCGTTAGTTAATCACGCTGAAAGAGGAAACACATTTCACAATGATAGGTTTTTCGGCCATGCCAGGAAACGATCTGGGGACCTTTAGTCCAGCGGACAGACACGCTACCGACTGAACTAAGGAAGTGGACTACTGTATTGACGTCAGAGGTTTAGTTTAAGTTTAAATATTGTTTTAAAAATATGTATTCTACATTCTTATATTGAAGCGTTATGTTCTACATTTGCTCATTCGGTAGCGTGTCTGTCTATTAAGTTAAGTGTTGTGGGTTCGATTCCTGATCTGGCCATGATGTTTATAATCGGTGAGATGTGAGTTTCCTCACTTACAATGATAAATTAATGGCCGGAAGCTGGATGTTGTGCCTATCTAGATGTATGTTAGTTTATGAGTTGTATGCTGATACACCTAATCAGTCGGTTCAGAAAGTGCAGGTTAAATACTTCAAGTAAAATTGAAAAAAAATAAAAGTCATATCCCTACGACGTTTTCACATAACCAATTAAATTGGTCATCACTTTTGTAACTTCTTTAAAGTTAATTGCTATGATAATACACAAATACAGAAAGCCAAATTTGATTATTTATTATTCAACCCAAAGCTTAGGTTTGTGGTTGTAATAATATTTTAGAGATGATAAAAAATTTTAGTTCACAATAATAGTTGATGTTAATTTCCACTTAACAAATTATAAATGTTTAGTTAAAAGTGATCATAAGTTGGTCTAAGAGTCTAAGCTGACCCTTTATGCAACACAAATAATTACATTGTTTAGTCATCGTAAGCAACTTCTATGTTAAGGATGAAAAGTAAGGATGGCATAGTCAAATACACAATTATAAATTGAAATGGTATATGGCATTTATATATGATTTTGTTTTAATCCTTTAGAACGCTGCTTACAATTAAGGAGACAGGCACTCCAGAAGGGAGCATTATTGGATCCAAGGGTTCCACAAATTCACATAATTCAAACGTCTTTAAAAGTAGTTCTCACACAAAATTACCTGAATGACTTCTGTTCACACGTTGTTTCTTAATAAGTAGAACTAGATCTCTGATGTTACGTACCTGATGCTTTTTCAGTTCACTCGACATATGATTGTGTAAATGAATTTCCTGCTTGGGTTACATAAAAAATCTTGCTAACGAACAAGGTGGATGTAGGGCCAGATTTAAGGCTGAAGCCACTATCCTTTAAATCGGATTTACTATCATTGAAATCAAATAAGCTGCAAGCCATTTTATCAAGTCACTCAATATAAATATGCAAATACATGTATTGACTAATATTATTATTATTACATTTTAAGATTACTTCATAACAATATTGCATAACTCATTACCTTAAAATTTAATTTCTTAAATGCAATAACTTTATTTTCAACTTTTTTTTCTCCCAAGTGTAATATTTTCTGAAATTTTGACTAATTTTAATGTGTTTCATATTAAATTATATGTTCTAATACTTTGTTTTTAATATACTATCAAACATTTTTCATTTTCCCTAATTTCGATTTATATTCTGTATCTGTTCTCAATTCTAATAAACCTTTATATAAAAAGTTTTAGTTTCCAAATGTTAGCTTATCTCTAGTATTATTATATGTTATACGTTGATCTACTACTATAATGGAAATGTGTTTCTTTGAAATATACAGTTTTGTAAAATTCCAGGTCAAAATAACTCAGTAGAAGGTGTTTATTTCACTACACTTTTTTGTAAATGTATATTTAAACTTTTTTGTTTTGGTTGAAAAGGGACCTCACACTTTTGTTGTTCTAGACTAATAGTACTCTTTAAACTACAACATATTAAAGTTGGATGAAAATAAGGGATTGTTTGTGGGAGGGAATAAGCAGAGGGAATCACACTTCCCCAACCACTGGAGGCCCACAAAATTAACCAACGTTGGATCCCTCTACAATCAATGGGGGTGGGGGGTTCTTTTGGCTACAACGGACAGAGGTCTAAATAATGTCATTTTATTGCCGTGTGTGGTATATAGCTAAAATTAGAAAAATCTTTCAAACGTGCTAAAGTTATACACTAATCATTGGTTCATGGATAAAAACTTAACAAACTGTATTAATATGTTTGTAAAATAGCTTTATTTCGACAACTAAAACTATTTTGATGAAATTCGGTACATAAAAATTGGCTAACTACAATTTACAAACTATTTAAACTTTATGTAAATTTCACAGAAATTTTTGTTCTTAGGGATTCTTTTATAGTATTAGTATTATGTTAATTTATATTTGATATATATTTTATTTCCCTATCGGCTCCATGGCATGCTTAAAGTTTTAACAATTTAATTGTGGAAGGTCAAAATTACTTAGTCCTAATGTGGTTCTAAATCAGGTGGGGTTTAATGGCATCTGAGCTCTATATAGTCTGAGTACATTCTAAGGGGCTAATAGCCCTTAACTTGGGATAAGAGCCTAAAAAACCATACTGCACATATACATAAAAATTGTGTCTACTTGTTAGTGGTATAGTTTTTACCTTAATTTTGATATTGTTTAAACTGTAAATAAGCAAGTATTAATTAAAATTTGGCTACGGTCTTGGCTGGTTGTTAAGATAGTGAACATACGTATGTTAAATTAAAGAATTTTTTTTTATAGGTAATGTTATATCTTGTTTGATATTTTATCTCAAAATAAATGTATCCCCTTGATGTGATAATGTTTATATAGAATATATTTTAATTAGTTTAAAAATGACACTGGAACACGGGAACGTCCAGGTGTCATTTTTAAACAAATATAAATTAAGTGAATGTGGTCTCCATACGGACACTAGTGTAGTTATAATGATTTACACCTTGTTTGTTTATAATCATTAAAATATATTTTGTTTCAATAACATTAAACATGTTCTTTTAAAATGCGGGATTAATTTACCCCTCATAAAATAAATATATTTCGCTCTATATGGACTAGGAAGGGAACCGGTCTTGTTTTGAAATTAGTTAATCAATAGATCAGTATTTTACCAAAAATATATTTAAATTTAAATAAATATTTAGTTTTAAATCACAACATGTAAGGTATCTATTAATTATTTTATTGTCACTTTGACACGTACTCGTATGACGTATATAAATGCATACCAATACAGGGTAATTATATTTCGCTTCCTTCAAGCTCAACATAAAATTGGATTGAAAGGCTCTGTGAGGAGATGAAGCAAGTCCATTGTAAGTACTAATTATGTGTTAAAAAGAAAAAGTGAAAGTATAAAAACGCTTGGTTCACCCACATCGTAACCAGTGCAGACATATGATTTCTGAATAAGTATGCCAAGATTACGTAAATGTCTTTATAATTAGGATAAGCCGTCTACCACTGACAGAGTGGAAAACTGATACAACCAGCAAACATTGATGTCAAACAATATCGAGCTATTGAAGATGTTGAGTCTCACTTTAAATAACATATGCAAATATAGATAATTAACATCTGATACATACCAAATATTTGCAACAGTATTTTTGGACTTTTTGTTTAATAAATATCCATACGATGGTTGAAAGTTTGTGTATTTTCAAGAATCATTAACATAATAATCCACACAAGCTCTTTTCAGTTAAAATCCAGCGCATTTGATTGGTAAATCTTATTAAGGTTATGTGGATTAATTTTGAATAGGGCACATTTTAAAATAACAGTCACTTACTTTCTAAGAACCATATGTCTCTGACCACACTAGAATTTGTAATAGTAATGATATGCACCTTAAAAAAAATTTTACTAAAAAAGTAACACTGTATCGAAAATAGTTCCCATTCAAATCAACAAACATATATAACTCGATATAAAAAAAATTATAGGGGTTTTTGTATAGAGTAGTGTATTTGACATTTTTTTAAAGTCAAAGAGATATTATATCAAATATTTTTCTTCCAACAAGACTTCTTAGTTTAAAATACTGTTAATCTACAGTTTTTACTTACTCGCTGCCTTACAGGTAGAGAAAGTATTGTGATCGTCAAAAAAAATCGAACTCGAGAGTTTGATGAATGTTGACGTTCCATGATCCTCCGAATCTAAAAAAGTAGTTTTTGAATTTCCGTCTGTTTGTAGCTTGGAGTAGAGCCTAAACTACTTTATCGACCAAGTTAAAACTTGGTATCCTGGGTTTTCATAGGTTGCCCCGAAGAGTTTTTTGAATTGGGTATCTAACCCTAAAATTAAGGGTAGTTTACTGAAGGGCAAAGAGAGAAAAATTCTATTTTCTCAAAATCGGCTGTAACGATTTTGATTAAATCTAATTTCTAATCATTTATAAATATTCCAAACAAAATTGCTACTCTCAATATGTTGGCAAAATGACTTTAAAGGTTCCTGTCTGATGCGTAGATTCTTATATTTGGACATATTAAATTACTTATCATTGCAAATATGTGGGGCTATTTATAATACAAATATTTTATTTGAAATATATTTTTATAAAACCAATAACTTTCAAGCTATAGGCAAGTTTACATATATATACGTATACGCAAACATATATACATAAATATTAACTTTTCAAAAACTTAAGGTAAAGTATTGCTACCGTAAAAAAATAAAATAATCTAGCCCGAAATATTAATGATATCGAAAGTAAAATAGTGTTTTCTGCAATGCCTTCTGTCTGTGTGTCTGTTTAACCCTAAAATTAAAAGTAGATAAATAAAAAGAGAAAAATCAATTTTCTTAATTTAACCGGAAGTCAAAATTTTAATACCAAGTATTGACCCTTGATAATATAGATCTTATTTTTGTCCTAATATATTAGTAAGGACTTTAGTTCTTTAAAGAGAAAACCATAAAATTTAAATCCGGGAGTTAAAAAATGTTTAACGAAAGTATTACGCAATTTTTACTCGGGTTTGCTAGTGTATATTACTTAGTTCCTTATATATTAAGAGTTTTAAGTAAATAACTTCATTTTTAAATATTGGAGTGAGAAAGTCCGTGTGGAGTTCCGTACCATTTATTTTATTTCAATTATAGATAGATGTATCCATACATAAATATCTAAATAAGGCTTATGTAAAGACATACACACACATGTTTATAGTTAGTAAATATATTTTATATTATTATAGTATTTATAATATTATAAAATATATTTATAATATTATAATATTTATAATAATATAATCAGATAGAGAGTTCAGTTACCATGAAGAGAAATGAGGTAGTCCATATTGAAAAAAAATCCAATTCAATGATTAAAATTGTTGAATCAACCCAGTATTAATATCATCAGACTTTTTATCAAGATTTTTGAGGGGGGAAAAGTAATATACAATTTATAAATGCTATTTTCGCAATCATATTAGTGATATCCTCTATGTGTTAATAAATATAAAGCTTATTGTATTCTATTATTTGTCTTTACTAGTTTTTTCTCAGCAACTATTGGAATTGTGACAAAAATATATGAGTCAAAATGAGTTCGATTCCACTGAAAACATACCGTAATTCATAATGCAGATCTAACAGATATTTAGTTTGTACTAGAAGTAACTCAAATATAATATACAACATTTCTGTTCTAATCATGCAAAGACGTAGAAAGCTAACTATAACAGGGGTCCATTAGAAAGTGGACGTCATATATCAATATCGTTTTATATAACTATATATGTGGAGGGGTAGAACAAGGGGAGGGGGGTTGCATATGAATGTGTGTGAAGGTGTACGTTGTTTGTAATCCAATTCGTAATTAAGGTAGCAAATTGAACGTGACCATTGAATATTAAAAATAATCAGGTTTAAAAGAGTTTGGCATTCTTAATAAGTTACACAACCTAGTATAACTTTCAACAAGAGTTTTGTATGCTTGAATGTTTAATAATATACTAAGATCCACACCTTATTTAAGTTTCTAGTTTGTGGAGGGGGGAGGAATGGGGGGGGGGGGTGTTTCTGAACACTAGGACGCAAAGTTTCTAGTGGTGCATTCCAACAATAGGTAATATTACTTATGGTTTAAAATACTAATAATTTAAATTAAATAATCAAATAAATATGTATAAATAAAGAAATAACATCTAAATATTTCATCCAATGCTAAGAACATATTTTTTAAAAAGATTGATTTACAACATAATCACTTTTATGGTTCTATGACATTCGGGTGTCACTTTTTCGTTGCATGACATTGATATGTAATTAAAAGCTTCCAAAAGTATTAAGAGGAAAGGATAGTATTTTTGCACACATTGGTTGAGGAGGGGTCGGGGCTACCACTTAATTTTTTTTATTCCACAATTTTGTCTGGTTAAATTGTGTAATCTGGATCGACTCGTTTCCCGTCATGGCGGCTGAGCTCAGTATACGTCAGTGCAATGCTCACGCTGACTGCGATGGAAGTAGTGCGCGTGGGTTGTGCGTGACGAGGCTTGTCACGGAATGACCGCCTTGACTCGACATGGTCGGCCTGACTGCCTGACTGTCTGCTCAAGTCCCAAGGAAGTGAAAGTAATCTCAGCTAGGGGAATGAAACTGAAATTAAACCTAATCGCAAGTCCTTTGTTGGGAATCTATACACGTGGTCTCTAATAGGGTCACATTGTTTATGATATAACTTGGGCAAAGGTGTTGATTTGTTCAAATAATATCAAGTTATATTGACTATAAAGTGGGCAAATAAAATAAGAATTCCATTTTTAAAGAGGGGTGCACTCTAGTAGGGGTGAAGCTGAGAGCACTTTCCCCTTTCTCTCTCATTATCACCAATAGTTTAAATTATTATTATTATTATTATTATTATTATTATTATTAGCACCGCGTCTTACTACCCGTTCGGGTTATACGCACTTACGCTAATGTGTAATGGTAGGGTGATTGTGAGATGAAATGAAGGACCTACAGTTTAACGTGGAATCCGAACCACGGTGGCGACCTGGCAATAGTTTAAAGAAAATCAGGTTATGTGTAAATAAATTACAGAGCACTGAAAATGTGTCCAATTGATAGATAAAATAAAAGAGCATGCTTGCTATTTGATATTCTAAAGGTATACCATTGCATACGTTGAAAGTGCCTCTAAGACTCTCAACTGAAGAAAAATGTAGAGTAGTAGCTTTGTCACATATTATCTCGTTGCAAAGTAAAATTTTATGTCTAAACTTGTAACTTAACGATCTTTCCAAACGGTACCCCCATACATAACATAAATCATCAAATTTGAATTTTAAAATAAATTTAGGTTCATTTTTTTCTAAAAAAAAGTATATATTTGATTGAATGATGGAAAACCAAAAATGTAATTATCTGATAGAGTTATTCTGGTGATGGGACCTATGTAACAATCTAAAGAGCCTGACTCAAATCAAGGTCTTCAACTGGGTATTTCAAGTAACTTAAGTAACTAATGGAGACAAGTAAATAGTCCACATTTCAGTAGCAAGGGACTTGTTTTGTTTTTCACAGGGGAGATGTAAGATTAAAACCAGATTTACACCTTTTTTCTGTTTCACTTTGTATTATATTTGAATATATATCGTCTCCCATTAGCTTTCCTCAAGATCACTTTAAAACCAGAATAAATAAGGTACTGTACATCACACAATGATCTATCCAGCAATGTTCTCCTCACTTTGAGGCTGCAAGATTGTACTAATGCAACATATCTCGCTGCTAGCGCTATTTAAGGATAGAACAGTTATCTATAACGGGACGGAGCAAAAAGGTATCAAGGCCACATCCATTGTTATCAGTGAAACACGAGATATTTATATGTTAATCATCACTACAGAGAAAAATCTCAAATAAAAAGGGTTATATTTTAATTTATGAAAACATTATTTACGCCTTTTAAATAAGTCAGAGATTTAATTCAATAATATACATATTTATAACCAAGGTTGGCGTATTTAAGAGCTTCACCACCACACGCCTGTAAAAGGATTGGGTACAAAGTAAGTATCCTACTAATAATTTAAAGATTTCGCCAACATTTGTTTGCGTAGAGAATGGCTGCTCAATATATAAATAAGGATTAAGATGACTAAACTTAAACATAAATGGAACCAATTTATCAAATCTATTAGCCTACACTCAATATTTTCTGCGTTCATTATTAGTTGCGTAGACTTGTTAAATACAAGTCATAGAAAAAATGTATTTGGAATTTGAATGTTCCGTTTATACCCTTGTATTTCACAATCATATAATTATTTAATATATTTCAATAAAACATGGTAAGCACATACCCTCCCATACCGTACCTGGTCCCTGTCCAAAGTCTTAAAAAAAGAACAGTTTCGGGCTTGTTTGGCACTTTAAAAATAGTATCTGTGGTTTAGGTATGTTATGGACAAAGTTATTAACAAGGTCACTATTAAAAATGACCAGGCATTATGCATATTGACCAAAGCAGTCGGGCAAAGTGATAAATAACTAACCGAACCAATCTAACCTAACTAGTTTGTTTTATATAGGAAGTACCAACTATTACAGATTAATAAATAAAAATAATATTAAAATTAATATTGCCCAGAGAGTGTGGAGCATTATGCATACTGCCTGGTGAAAATGATAAATTATAAAATATTTATCACTTTGCCCGACTGCTTCGGTCACTATGCATAATAGCACGTCATTTTTAATAGTGACCTTTTATTCACTTTGTCCATAACATATACCCTAATTTAAGTGCCTCTATTCATCCTGGAATAGATTAACACGTAATTTTGACTCAATATTTTGATGTTTAGATTGAAAAAACTAATTTTCCAACGATTTTGATCAAACTAAGTATACACTTTGTCCTCATTTAATACAACATTGTAATATATGGAATTATTGTATGTAAATGTACCACATTCCGTAAGATATTACTCCAGGTCTATTGTTTAGTGAAAAGTAAAGGTAAAAACCAAATCAAATTAAATTTTTTTATGATGGGCTTAATGGCCCATAAAATGGTCGAATATGAGGGGCTTAACTTCTTTCCAATAAACTCCCAGCTAGGCTATGTACGGGATTGCTGGCTACTGGGAGGTCGAGATTAGACTCTCGGCCAGGGGCATTAGGGGTAGTTCATAACATATGCTTTTATCACCCCCTCTTCACTCTTATTCCAATACACTTCCTTCCTAATTCATACCCTAGCCCTTAAATTAGAACGTTAGTAAGCTTTATGTTATATAATTAATAAATATATTATTACTTGCTTTTAATGGCACGTCATCACATAATGAGCCATTTGCACCGTCATACACTAATCATAGAAGTACGCTAAGATAAATTGCTGAATAATTGATTTAGGTAAGTTATTCTCGATAACGTTTGAAAAGACAGTAATCTATTTTTGCCGAGTAACGTATTGGTGTACTTGATGTATAATTTTTACGGGCACACGTCTTACTACCCGTCCGAGCTATCCCCATATTCACACTAATTAAATATGTATCCGTACTTGCGTGGAGGTAGAGTGGAAAAACACCTGATTATATACGGGCAGGATTGTAGCTCTGGGTCTTACCTTGAATGATTACACCAGGGATCTCTCTTATAAGCTATATCACAGCGCAACCATGTAAGGTAAGCTTGCAACCTCTCAGGGTAAACGGAGTGTACTATGTATGTCTATATCGACACATCCATGCCATGCATTAATACATATACTCTTAAATAACTGGTGTCATAGAGGTGTTTGTTAGGAAATTGTTAGATTGTCTTTACATAATGTAGTTAAATATATAAATTATATTTAAATTAAAGATATCAGATTTGTTTTTAACTTAAAATATATTTTGAAATCAGCTTTAAATAACATTCAACACTAAGTACATTTTTATGTAGTTATGTAAGTAGCTAGTACTAGACTAGGAAAGCAACATGTTGTGCCCAGTTATTATCATCTACAAATTGTTGCTTGTAAATATTATTATTATTATTATTATTATTATTATTATTATTATTATTATATAATGAGTTTAATTACTGTAATTTAATCTTACCTTATCGGCATGTCATGTAAATCATTTTTAATGTTGCCAAATTTCACTCACCTGAAAAATAAAAATTACACATTAATAAAGTTTTAAAATATTAGTTAATTTGTAGCATTTTATATTAATAGTTTTAATATATTAATCATAGTTTTGGTATACGTTAGCAATCTTAAACTATTTAGGGTTTTATTGGTTGATGATTATTTTTAAGAAAAATAGGATCCTCTATTAAATTTTAATTTACATTTATCATACCAGAAAATGAGATAATTTTAAATGGTTAGTAAAAGTTTATTTGAATACAATTTAACATTTAATTATTACAATATAACCAAGAAATGATATTTGAATGTTATTGTCAGGAATTAAAATTCAATTTTAGGTTTGTGTGGTTAAGTTATGATTTGAGAAATTTTATTGAACATTGAATTATTGTTGAAAGTGTTGTCTCCACGTGTGCTTAGTGATCCGGTCCTTTACATCAACAGACAACTGGTTTGTGAGGGTCACTTCCCAACTCAAGTGTACCCGGTTACACAAATAAACATAAATACCCATTACCTTTATGATAGAAGGGATTAAGTTAAAAACAGGGAATCTAAGGGCCCAAGTTGTGCACCAGCGGTTCTGTTTTGATATAATGTGATTTCCTATTCTCTCTCCAAGCGAATGCTGAGGAATTTCCCATTAAACTCACACACTCCATACAAGGCTTTTATAATTTAATTTAATTGATAATATTGATACTCAAGAATGAATGCTGAATGGCTTGAAAAAAATAAAAACATAAAACAGATTAACCGAGTTCCCTATATATTAGTACATATTATCCTTGAGTGAGATAATTTATAAACTCATTTTATTGATTGCTTTTTATCAGTAATTATTTTTAAACTAAGACAACAGGGTTAAAGGCACATATTTAAGGAAATACATATACACAAGTATTTGATAATAGGAAGTGAGGGAAACTAGGTAGTTTACAAAATATTAAATCGGTTTTAATCAAAATTCAGGCTCTAGGTTCAGAGTTAAGAATCTCTTATAGTTATGTTGATAAAATATTTTTTTAAACTGTGGAAGCTGCGTGTCAAAGATGTTACAAAAATGAGAAACTTTAAACCTAATACATCAATTTCTTACTAGTCGAAGTATGGCAGGCAATGTGGTGGAAACAATTTGTGATTTTAACTTAAAAATTATATGGTTTTTTTTCTTTACAAATTCGAAATGTAAGAAACGTAGAATCAAAGTATTTTTCTAAACAGTTAGAAATAAATGTTTAGCTGTGGACATTTATAGTCTACTATAGTTAGAAAATAAAAAATCGTCAGATAACTTTTTATGAAATTATAATACGTACAGTACAACGTTTTATTATATTAATAGATAACTAATAAATAATAAAATGTTGTAGCATGTTCATTTGATAGAGTGGGTAGCATGAAGGAAACATCCAATGGCATTCAAGCCTATTTATATAATTATCCAAATTTCCTCCTTGTTCAACACAGTCATAAATTTGTTTGGATTAGTCTAGGATTCCTCCGTTAAGCAATTCCCATAAAAAATGACACTGGGAAAATCTTATACTAAGGGGCAACACCCAGCATAGTCGTGATAAATTGTATCGCTTGGTTTAATAAGGAAAGGAGCCAAATGTTAGTGGAGTAAACATAAGCATTTATCGTTGATTTTAATGACACAGAGTGAATCCAGTAGAGTTGTAACAATGGTATTTCCTTACTATCTCTAGGCCCCTCAGAGAGACAAGTATTATGATCATCAAAGAAATCGATCTAGAGATTTTTATTTAACAAATTTCAACATTTATTGATACCCTGAAACCGAAAATGTTTTCGCGATGTCGACTGTCTGTGTCTATATTTCGGCCTGACCCGAAACCATTTTACCGATCGGGCTAAATTATTGTAGGGTTTTCATGAGTCTACCCCAAGGTATTTTGTTGTAATTAGACGTCTAACGTTAAAATTAAGGGTAGTTTACTAAGTGGAAAAAAGATAAAAAATCTAATTTTTTTAAATACATTAAAACTATTTTGATTAAGATTTGTATCCAGACACTATTTGACATTACAAAATTAAGAAAAATTTCATCACTCACTTTCCCATTAAAATTATTTTGAGGGTACTTTACATTGGTAGAAACACACCATTTTGATCATATCCCCCCAGCTATTTGAGATACGAAGGAATGTTTCAATAATAAGTTGTAGTGCTATTAAAAATAAAAATATTTTATTAGAAATATGGTTTTATATTCTGAGCTATAATCAAATATATATTTTATTCTCGTCTTTGAAAAATGAAATTGTTTGTTATTCTCTTTGGGGGACAGAGATGTTCCTTTTTACTAAATTTTTCTGTAACACTGTATATTATTTAATTTATGCTCTTTGGTGGAGTGTGTCTGCAACAATAAATGTTATTTCGTTTTACACCTCCTATAAGTTTTTAATAAATGTTTCTATTTTAAGATAAAAGAGTAAGTATGTGCTTAGTACTGTACTCTTTATTTAGTAGATGTGAAGCAAAGTAGCTTTTACTGCAAAGGAAAATTCTGAGTCAATAGGTTACTTAAAAAATGGAGTGAAATTAAAAATGTACTGGTGTGGCTAACCATTTTAAATTTATTTTATGTGACCTCTTTAGTATCAATAATTTTATAAATTATTGTTATGAATTGTCTAAAAGCGTGACACACAGTTGAAACTTTATTGTATTACATTAAAGTTAAACAAATTAATGTTATATCTTAAAATGCCTCAAAAAATGCCAGTCATTTGCTAAAAATATTTTAAAGACAACTCTCTTGTAAATATGCAAGACAATTTCACTGAAATACGAATTCCAATAAAAAAAATTACTGTGAGAAATGGTCCATTTATTTTGAAATTCTGCTGCTGCCAATAAATCCTTCTTACCCTGGCAAACCCCCTTCCAACATAACTGAAAGAGAGGAGATTGGGCCACAGTTAACTGAGAGAGAGCAAATATAAAGCTTTCCTCCATAAAACCTGCAGTTCCCTCAGCTATGATATTGGGTATAGTGGGTTTGAAGATGAGGACGAGCTTGTTGATGTCTAGGACCAAGATGTTAATTTCCAACTTTGTATGAAAGAACATTCTAGCCTCGAAAAATGCTCTAAGTGTTAGCGTTGAGCATTTTCTGTTTTACATGAAATATCAGCGCGAACTGAATTCTTCACTAACCTGAACACCACCGCTTCCAAATTTGTAATGACACTGTACGCAAGTAGCATGTGGGAGTTTTTTTAAAAGCTTAAGTTCTCACAATAAGAATAATATATCTACTAAGCCATATATTTTTTGTCTCCACTCTTATTAATACATGTAGAAAAATACTATTTTCACGATCTTGAAAAATAGATGAAATAGCAACATCCAATGAAGAGCTTAAGTTATTATTTTGAAAAGAAAAGTTATTCTTTCTCTCAATGCTTGTTCCCAGAATTGGTGGATGTTTTTGTTCAATGACTACAAATTTTAATTTGGTACTGTTAGTTTCGAAGATTATGTAAATATACTAAAAAATTTCCGAATGTATTGTTACAGCGCAAAAGATATAACTTTCCACGTTGTTGTAATACATTCTGAAACTGCTTTAAAAACATGTTTCTATTTACTCAATTGTATACCCTATAATATTATCCAGAGTTATAAACTTTTTAATGATTAATTAATAAATATATCCTTGCTATAGTTGAAGGGTTGTATTTTTTTTTTTTTTTTTACATTTTACTAAGCTGTACATTTGTATTTATTTTAAACGTGTGAACTAAAGTTTTTTTTGATCGGCTGAATATTTGTGTTTAGTTTTAATTTTGACAGTTAAGTTAGGTATTTGTAAGCTTAGTTTGTGTAAGTGCAGTTAAAAAATGTATTTGATTATATTAGATTGGACGTTATTCCCCTGTCAAGAATCCTAGCTATGGTTTGGTGGGGGTCCTATATGGGTTGTGTGGGTACCCTATGAAATATTAACCGAGGGCATGGAGATGAGTTAGGACGACGCTGTTTTTAAGCATGCTTGTACAGTACAATAGATATAATAGGTTGAATTTTAAAATGAACCAAGATCAATGGAGAACAGTCTCTAGAAAAAACTGTTTCTGTCTAATTTTTTATAGTCTTTATACTCTTTTTTTTAAAGACGTGTTTCCCTATGAATATCTATAGTAAATATATAATAATTGAAATCTGTCCTCGTTGAATAAAAAGGAAAAAAAAAATTAAACTCAAAACAGTTTTCTCCTTTATAGGTTACTGAAAAGACTTATCTTTAGGTAAGGTATGTCTTTATAATGTTGGCAAAATGTACTGTAGATGAAGTTTGCGGCCCTATGAGGAATTCGTGAAGTGACACGTGGCCTTCCAATTTTAAAAGGTCCCCCCCCCCCACCCCTTGGCTCAGGTAGACTATATGGTTAAAGCGTGTATACAATCATTTCCTTTTAATGCCCACTCAATATTGGATGGTGTTCAAACAATTTCACCTTTGACTCGTTACATCGGTCCAAAGCTGCGCAGCGTCAACTAAACGTACTTATGGCATTAATAACCTAAAGCAGATATACCCATGCCGAGAGCACTTTCTGACCTTTACAAATATAACCGGCGAAACTGCCAGTCTTATTGTATTTCCTTCCGCGTTATAATGTTAAGTAAACTAACTACATCATCGAGAAGATTGATCCAGTGTCAATATTTTCCACATGCCATAGAGCACTTTAACTCTTTACTAATAGTAGATGCAGATTATTTACCGAAAGATGTGAGCGTGTGTCATGCCTTCAATTATTGTTTCTCTGATGAACACGAACAACTTTCTCTTTGGGTAAAGGTCATTTGAATGAAGTATAGCGTGTATTCCTTAGTAAGCAATCTTAGTATAAAATATAATGTTTTTTAATCGTGATAGTGTATTTTGTAGTTTTAATGAAGGAAAGACAAATCATTTCGTAGGCATATCCTGTGTTCAATATTGAAATAATGATTCAAGTGATTAAAGTTATAGTAAATAAAGTTATCGTTTTAACACAATGGCAAACCGAATGAATCCTTTCGACTTCTGGACACCAAATTCCTTATTTAAATACATTAATCTCGGTCGGATGGACTGGGGAGGTTTTTCCTAAATGATTTTCCACTCTCCCTCCACACAAATGGGGGCTCACTTCCTCTAAATTCAACCTTCCCAATTCATACCCTATTAGTGTAATTAGTACTTAAGCGTATAACCCGAAAGGGTAGTAAGAAGCGATGCTAAATATAATAGCGTCACAAATATTCTTCTTCGAGGTCACAACGTAAAAACAACTTATTTCAAGCACCTTTGATATGAATAAAGAATATTCCAACCTCGGAGATTATTGGCAACAGTCCCAGATATTTTGGTCAGTTTGGTGTTTTAGTAAGAGTTGTCAATAAAATTACCATAATGTCCAAGTTTACTTAAATGTGGTGGCTCAACAGCACATAGACTAAATGTTAGCCTCCTCTGGTATGATTTGCCGTTGACGGAAATACCAGAGTAAGAATCTCAGCCGCGTATACTGAGGGTGTGATTTCCCAATGTCCCCCTCCCCCCCAATTGTAAGTGGGGCTCGTTCCTATAAAATATACCTTTCTCATGCATACTATATTAGCATAATTAAAATGTGTATAGCTCAGACTGGTGGTAAGATGAGGTTAAAAAAACAATTACCCAACCTTGGATTTTTAAAAAACAAAAAACATCAACCAAACTTAAATTTAAAAAAATGCAATCCAAGTTTTAATAAACTTGGCCTTAAAGTGTGGCCTGCTATCCTGCTATGTTGCGTTTGATTACATTCTAAAGTATTATTTTATTTAGTTTATTAATGTCGGTCCTAATTAGTTTCTTGCTAAGTCCATAAATTAAAATATCCCATTAGGTTGTTTCACAAACTGATACTCGATTAAGAATTTTCACCCGAATCAGCGCTCACCCTTGGCCATGGCTCAAAGTTTGTACTTGGTAGCTTTTATTAAATAGGAATAAGCCCGTTTCAAAAATTCTTATTTTGTCGTAATATACTCGAAAGAAGAGGTGTAAATTATTTTGGGTTTATATTTTATTAAATTCTACAAAAGTCTTCAGATTACCTAGACTAGTCATTTTGATCATAAAAATGTAATAATACTATTTATGTAAAGTATTAGGCTGATTTTGATCGTAAAGATAATTATGTTATTCCTTTAGAACATAATGAGGATTTTACTAGACATCTTTTCTTTTCACGCTGAAAGGGAGCTAAGAAATATTAGTTTCAGTGGCAGGGGTGTTAGCAGCAACCTCTAGGGGGCCTAGTTGGTGCCAAGGGGCAACCTAAAATTATCTAATTTAGCTATCAACATATTTGAGGTCCTTAAACTAAGTTTGATTATCTAGTACTAAGTTCAATGTTCCAGTATAAGTTAATTTTAGTTAGCTATTTTAAGTACTGACATTACTGGGCAAAAGGAAAGGAAACCTTTAGAATAATAATTCCCAATTGAGTATTGTTCTGTTTCCATAGTTCCTTCAAATAAACGGAATCATTCTTAAGACTGATAAGTAGCGTACAGTACATGAACTTAAGATTCGTGATCAATGCTTGATGTGGGTCTTGTTTCTTGTACCATACATGTTGTGTAACTTGTTTTTTGAAATGCCAGTGATGTAATAAGTTGCATTGCTAAAATGTGTGAAGTTGTTTGGTAAAACCAGCCATACCTAAAGGTCATCCAACAAAAGAGAGTGATAGAGATAGTGTGGTCATTGGAGAAGCATCTTTTCTGTGAAATATGATCATGCACTAATTTAGCCACTCAATATATCAGCGGATGAATATCCGAGTATGCTTGAACTACTTACAATAATTACTTAAATTAATGTATTCCTCAATATTCTCTTGTAATTAATTAATTAAACGAGTTTTAGATAGAGGTGTATGAGAAACTTTTTTTTTAGAGTATACAATATCTAATAAATTACTACCAAACAAATATTTATACTAGCAATAATTCAAAAAGCGATATTCTAGTTCTTTCATATTCTCTAACAATATTATAAGGGATACGGACAGGAGGTAAAAATAAAATGGTCAGGCCCTTCTTTTACCATCGTTAAAACAAGAAATGACCCACGTGAACACGGTTAAAACTCGTTTAATCATTCCCATTAAATAGTTGTATTTGTATTTCAACTATAAATATCTTGCTGCCAAAATTGTAGACCGGTTTGTGATAGTTTTTGATAAAATGCCAGATTTGTTAGGATGTAAAATAATCTATTTTATGGTACGCTCTATCTGTTGACTACTAGAAACATGTTTCAAATATATTATTAGAGGTCTAAAAATGGGTTTTATTTTCATAATTGACATCAGATAAAAAAAATCTACGATATATATTTGACTTAAAAATGTTTAATAACTAAAAGCTAATACTAGATTTATCCAAAACATTTGAATCTATCATTTTCTCCCCTACAAATTTTGGGGTTTAAGTTATTTCCTTTTGTACGAACACCCGATCAAGTAACAATTAACATTTTAAGAAATGTATTCATGACCGTAGTCAAGATTCTCTGGTTCGTGAAAATGGCAAAACTAACGGTCCTACATCCTACATCCTACCTACATCCCTAAATGAAAATAGATCAGAGACGTAACACGGACTTTAAAAGCACAGGACTATATCAGCTTACACAATAATAAGTTAAAATATAGTTCGTCAAACGATAGGACCTGTAATTTCAATATAAATATATGCACTAGGAAGAACCGATAAACAAATATACTTATACTTTAAAACTAAATAGGATCGAACCAGGGGTCCATTCTAGACTTGCAAGTTGAGTTGCCCTTCTCAACATCTTAGAATTTGAGCTTGAGTAAAATTACCCACTCGACAATGAGGAAATAGTCATAATAGTAATAGTAAATTGTGTGTAGTATCAGAACTTAAAACATTTATTTTGTATTTAATTTAATACAGTAATTCTAAATAATCAGACAGACAGCCAGTAGTCACACCTTACATGCTAGGCCTACAACATAGTGGTAGAGGGGGTAGTGGTGGGTATTTTATTGTTGTATTGATTTGAACAAATTAACCTACTAAAAAAATATTGCAAAAATAAAAGCCCCACAAGAAATATTTCAGGGTCAAATTTGTTATATTTGTGCATGTCTTCAGTTTTTTTTTACGTGGTTCAACTACTTAAAAAAAATTAGGTGAATTTTCTGACAAGAAATCCCTACCAAACACCATGGCATGATTAAGAAGGGGGACTGAAATGTAAGTTAAAATCGTCTGATTTTTTGGTTTTCGCTATACATATGTGGGGGGCTGAGTATCTTAAAATTCATTTTCTATTTTCACACGTTGGGTTTTTTTTTCCTGAAAATTTGAGAGCTGTGAGTGATGAGCAAGTGGAACGCTTTCATCAGGACATATCCATGACAGAAAGAAGTTATCAAGGTCACTGGGATACTGCCATGATGGGAAATAACTGTTGGTTTTTAAGAGGAAATATTCGTGAGTATAATTTTAATTATATAAAAGACACATATTACCTGTACGATAATATAAATGAATATAGCCTAACTTTTGTATTTTACACACATAAAAAATGTTAATAATGAGGATGGTATTATATGTATGATATTTTATATATAATACTAAAAATTGGTAATTCATTTAAGTTTTAAATTTGATTATTTCTTTTGATGTAGACACAGAAAAAGTAATGGAACTTTCTGGAATCAGCACATCAATTTCCTTTAAAATCAGCAACTTTTGTCCCAGAGTCATGGAAAAAATATGGTCGGTTAGTGTAATTATATTGTAATTATATATATTATAAACACCATCTCTCTATATAGGAATCTATTATATTAGTTAAATACATACTAATTATAAATATAACTAGTAAACGTGCGTTTAGTCACATAATAATATATAAATATAAAGTAGTAGTATAAACATCACTATCTTTATGTATTGTTAGTGGTGTATAGGTAACAAGTTACTAATATAACAAAGGAAATAAACAGATATTTCCAAACTCCAGTGCAAGCAAAGCACCTTGGCTGCAATGCCAGCAGCCTCTTTCTCTCGCGCTGGCCTTCCTGCAACAAGTCAACGCCTAAATGTCTAGATTAGATCCGTTACTATACCGAATGTAGTCAGGGTCACAACCAACACGCGTTTCCTTTCACCCCCTCCCCCGCCACCCGCTCAGATACCTACTTAATGTAACAAGTAGAAGGACGGTGAGAAATTATGTCTGTACTGATAGTAATGGAGCAATGACCTTAAAAAAAAAGGTTTTTGGTTACTGTCTTCAAGTCATTTATCTATGTAATGAAATGTATTCCAGACAAATATTCTTGAGTGAATGAGTTAAAACCAAAACTGGATTTTAGAAATTAATCAAAGGGAAAATACTCTGAGGGTTGAAAAATATCTCGAACGGATATGTTAAATTTGCAGACCAACCCAAAATTATGTGCGGCCTTACAGACACTATGATGAGCCAACATACAATTCGGCCCAGTTTTTCTTTTTATAAATATTGTATAAATACATCATTTGGAAATATGATACCTTATCACATTAATTTTCATCAAATTTAAAACTTTTCAAAGATGAGAAATGTTTTTAAGAATGCTTGATAAAAACTACAAAATTTGTGCGTAGCCCTACGGATAAAAAGTGAGTATTTTTATATTATAAAATATTAATTTTCTTTTTTTCGATAAAAGCTACAAATTTGAAGTTCTTTTTACTTAATAAGCGACAGACAATATTACTTTTTTTTTTTAATGCGAGCCACTATGTATTTTAATATTTTTTAAGTGTGTCCCTTATGATACGCCTGTTTTAAAAGATTAAAGATGGTCAAGAAAGGCGGAACTCCCTGGGTTAGAGCTTCCCTCCCTTCTCCGAACTACCAACTGATGCCACATTTAACTAAACTTAAAATGCTCCTGTTAATTACATGAAGTGAAAAATAATATATATTAATGAGACGTAAGCTACCATATTAACTATGAGTTATTTTAATCTATACCATATGCAACATAAGAGATATTTTTCATACAGATCCGGTCGGTTGAAGCAGGCTATTTTCATGGCTTGGGACATCACTTGTTCATTTAATAATAGCAAGTTAGGGGTTTTCTTAACATTGTTAAAGGTGTGATTTAATGATTTGAGACCCATATACTCGCTCAAATTGGAACCATGAATACGTGATTTATTATGGTTATTTTAAAACCAAAATCTGAATTTTTGGCATTGGAACATAGTAACGGAGTTATTAAGCAGAAAACACAAAGGCTTAGGCTATTTAGATCCAGTGAAATAAAATAGGTTTGGGAACTAACATATTTCACTTTATTTATTATTATTTTTAAACTTTTAACTAACATATAGCTAATATTCTTCAATAAATAACATAACACAACAAAATTGATTATGTACACAACCAATGTCATAGTGTCATGGGTCTCACTGATTTCACTTACACTCTAATATTATATTCAACAGATACTTAACTTTTCCATCTTTAAGTCAATCAATGTCTTGTAGCTTTCTATGGAAACAAGTTCAGCGTCTGACATGATTTCTTTTTAATTACAAGTCAGATTGGATATAATGTGTTTGTACCAACTGATGTTCATTGGATACAATACAAATTTCAAATTGAAATAATAATAAAAAGTGGAAAAATTTAACATATTATAAGGTTTTTTAAATCCTTAAATCCATTTTAGGTAGAAATAAATTACAGATTTGACTCTCCCTCTCTCTCTCTCTCTCTATATATATATATATATATATCAGACGAGTAGCAGTAGAAAAAACTACGTGTGTGTGTGTATATATATATATATATACACACACACGTAGTTTTTTCTACTCCTACTCGTCTGAGCTACCCGCATTAAATTTCGCTAATGGGATATGAGGAAGTAAGTAATGAAAGGAAATGTACCCACATATGCGTGGTTGTAGAATGGAAAACTATAGAGGATAAACTACTGTTAAGACACCAGGTTGAGATTCAAACCCAGAGCCTCCCGTTACTGATAAACCAGACTATATGAGTTTTACATTTAATTTACGTGTCTACCGATTTGAGTGACCCTCTATGATAATATTGTAGCTGACCTGTATTAAATAATAATAATATTTTTTTTACAGATAATGATCTAATATTTTTGATGTGCTTTGTCATCACCTATGAGAGTAACACCATGTTTCAAAAATAAAACCAGCCTAATATTTATTTAATTAATTAGGGAAAATATACATGAGCTTTTAGAAGCAAATGATTAAACCAGCATACAAGTTATAAACTAACTTAATTCTGTAGTAAACATTTGTGAGAATTTAAGCCCCAATTTCATTAGTGATAAAATTTTCGGACATGTCACGAATCGAACCCATCTCCATATTTAAGTGGACCAACACACTATCTACTGAGTTAAGGTGTCAAATACTACATTACTAATAGCAGTGTGTGTTAATATGAGCTGTGCTACCATTGTTAAGTTTGTATGGTAATTTAAGGAATAGTTAGGAAGCCACATTATGAGGCTCATGTGAAAACTGTTTTAAGATATGTGTGTCATGGCAACATTCTGGTGTTTCCCGTGAGAGTTGCAAAAATATGGGAGCGGACGGATTTCTAATCTGTTACATCATGTGCGTACAGAAGCAGAACAGCAACTTTGTACAAGTTGCGAGTGTACTAATTCAGTAGTGTCTTATCGTTTGTATCACCTCCCCGGATAAGGGGCGTGTGTAATATCTTATTCCCACCTTGATCTATGGGAAACTTTTAGTTCATACGCCAGCGTTACGTCGCCAATCAGCTCTATATTTCCTTTTTTAAAACCATTGTAATTTTCTTATTCAATTTTTTTAAATAAAAAGATTTAATAGTTTAAATCGTCACTATACATTTGATTAATTAATATTACTAGAATTATAAATCGGGTAGTTGAACTTTATTTTTAAATACTTTTATGTTATATTTGACTAATTTAGTTGAATTTGATACCGCATCGATGGGCATGAGGACTGAAGGTCAGCCTCATCTAGTCTGGTTTGCCGCTGATGGCTAGGTACGGGTTTGAGTGGTTTTCCATTCCGTTTCCACGTAGATGTGAGTACATTTACTCTCAATTATAACTTACTCATTTCCTGCGCCATTAGTTTAGTTAAATGAATATCGCCCTGAGTTGTAGTGAAACTTGGAGGGGGGGTGGGGGGTGAGATATTTGAAGACATAAAAATGTATTATAATTAGTTGACAAAATCAAGTGAAAACATGTGTGTCCGTATAGCGTGAACGTGTTGTGAGACGTGGGGCTAAGAGAAACTAATCATGAAAGAAGCAGTCAATATCCAACTGTTCGTCTTAGCTCAGTAGGTAGCATGTCTGTCTGAAGGACTCATTCGATTCCCGGCATGGCCGAAAAAAATTGTTGTAAGTGAAATGTGGGTTTCCCCTTCTGCAGTGTTGAATTAACGACTGGGGACTGGATGTTGTGTCTGTTCTAGATTTAAATTAGTTTATTAGTCGTGGGCTGATATAATCAGGCGGTTTAGAAAGTGCAATTTAAATACGTGAAATTAAAAAATATATATAGATCCTACTATTACCTTTATATCAAACGGTATTTATTCAATTTTAAATTAAATCTCATACATATCTTTGTCCTTACACAATAATTCAGTAAAAATAAAGAAAGCGTGATCATTTTTGTCAGTTGGTTCTCTCTTACAGCCGGCCAACCACGTTACCTATTTGTCCCCTGTAAGCATTTTTGAGTTTAAAACCCTAACTTAAAACAATCCATGATTACACTCTGAGCCTGAGGGCTGACCGTGGAAATAACTGTGTATTAATCAGAACAGACAACTGTTTGTCAAGGGATATTGTAGAAATAAACTGGGATAAGCCAGGGAAATCTTAGAAATGTAAATGACCTTCCTCAGTAACCCTCGAGTATTGGCCTTGTTTATTGCTGGCCAAACTACTAATCAACCTTGCTTTAAATGTTGGATTCAAATCTGAGATACGTTTTACACAGAAAACAAGTGTGCAAGGGATATATGCCCAAACATAATATTGTTTTAAATAAGCAAATATATACTTGTGGAATTATTAAAACGTTATTATTCTTCAGAGAAGTGATTATTGTAAGAAAAACGAGAACACGTATACAGGCAGGACTGACAAGTTTGAACTTCCGCTATTTATTTGACTAGCCGTGTTTTTGTAACTCACCTGGTATTGCGGCTGATTACCAGCGTTTATCACAGAGACGATACCAGATTTTGGTTTGGTAACGCTTTCCTTGATAACCAATGAGCTGAGAATTGTGCACCAATTTAAAAACAGCTTGACTCGTTAAGTTAGATGTATTATTATTATTATTATTATTATTATTATTATTATTATTATTATTATTAGCACCGCGTCTTACTACCCATTCGGGTTATACGCAATTACGCTAATGTGTAATGGTAGGGTGATTGTGAGATGAAATGGAGGACCTACAGTTTAACGTGGAATCCGAACCACGGTGGTGGCCTGGCATTCCCCACATTCACAAGATGTCTTGTCAGAGGTGAAGGAAGGGTTTGGTAATCAGATAAATCTGTGCCGGGACCGAGGATTGAACCCCGGCCGCCAGCACAGAAGTCTGACACCTTACTCCTAGATCACCAGCTCACCTACAAGTTAGATGTAAACGAGAATAAATTCGTAGTCAATGAATTTTAACAGTCATATGTAAATTAAAATGGACAGTAATTACTAGCTAGAAGTATGTGACATTAAATAGGTACTTAAAAATCGTATAGTTATGTATAACAGAAATAGAGATATAATCTAAGCCTATTTACGCTTACATAACTACTCCATGGTTTCTATAAGTTATTTTGAGAAGATACATTTAGCTTGGTATGTTGTGTAAATATTAGGTCTGGTCAAAATAAGCACCGATCTAACTAAGAATACAATAAATAGAGAATTTTCCGTCGATTTTCAGTCTATGTAGGCCCTAAATGAACCTACCAGCTGTACTATACCCCAACTGCCATTTTTGTTTACGCAAAACAACTCAAAGTCGCTTTTGCGTTTCACCTTGGTCAGAACCACTTGTCAATCACGAAAACTCACTTTTTTATTCGATTTATTAAACGAATAAATTATTATTAGTGGCCTGTATTTCTTTGATACAGTTGTTCGTAAGATTTACTACGTATGCTTTAAAACACTGGTTGGAAAGTGGACTAAATACAAACTTTTATATTTAAATAATTCTATTGTGCGCTTTATATGTAAAACACTTTAAACAACCATGTTTGTTTAGGTTTTTGCAGCACACAACTTATTTTAGCACCACGTCTTACTACCCGTTTGGGTTATACGATAAGGTACGAATTATACTAATGTGTTAGTGATTAGGAGGGTTTAATTTATTGTAAGTGCACCCGCATGTGCATGGAGGAAAGTGTAAAACCATTTAGGGAAAACCACGCTCAGTGCACCCAACTAATATCGAACCCTGATCTACCACTTAGGCAGTCTAGTCTATTGCAAGAGTAGTGCCTTAGACCATGTGGCCACCGAAGCGGAGCCTACACCTTTATGTGATGTTCGCGACACTCATTAGTTGAAGCTATGAGTACAGGCAGGGTACCTCTGAAGCACACCATTGGTTGTGGCTGTGCTGGTAAATAGCCCACGAGGAGAATATATCAAGTCCATCTTGTCTGCCTTGCTGTTGATGGGGAGATTCAAGTTATAATACTGTACATGTACATTGTACAACCTTCCAACAAGTTAGCGCTGTGCCTCAAGTTACTCACCACAAGCTTCACTTGACAAAGCCCACGTTTTTATTTTGCCAAGATCTTACTGCACATAACCTCTAAAGCCAATGAAACCTGTTAGTCCCCCATTATATTGCAGAGGCATCACTTCTATATTAAGTGTGTTCAGTAAACGGTCGTGGTAACTTAGTGTTTCTAGGAGAAGTTGACGACCTTCAGCCTTCAGTGTGTACCGGTTTACGTCTTGTGCAGTTGGCTTGGGTATACAACGGATTTCAAATCTAACTGGCTCTGATTTCTTGGAATGAAAATCCTTCTATCCTCTAGGAGAAGTATTTATTTTTATCATTCGGATATCATAGAACACTTTGACTTGGGGGATAAGGGTTCTAATTCGACCAGGCTTGTTGAAGATGTTTCCCCCATTGTGGTTGTGTCCAATCTTTAAGTGAAGTCTAAGCGTATTCCCTTAAAATTCATTTCATGTTCCTTAAGATTTAATTATCTAAAGTGATTACTATTCTAAACTGGCATTATAATGTATAGTATTCATTAAAAAATTTTTTTTAACAAATGTAGAAAAATGCATATGAGTGTTTAAAATCGACATGCTTAGAATCATTAATTTAAGTTTATCCAGATTTTAATCATTTCATCATGGGGATATTTTTAAAACTTTTTGCAAACGAAAATTTCTAATGAATAGTCAATCATTAAAATGTAATTGATTAAAAAGTTAGTCAATGATGTATTTAATAGTTTTACAAATTCTTTCCCCCATGCCTTCAAAATGTTTAAGTGACTATCCCTCCATTTTTAGATACTAAACTATTTATTTTAGAAGACTTATATTTTGGACTTTTTTTTAATAAACTCGGTACATTGATAGTTTAAGTGAGATTACACGTGAGTTAAATAGTACCTGACTTCGAATAGAAAATTAAACGTATTTTAATGAAACCATATCTTGTTTTTGCCTTCTTAAAATATATTGCGATATTTGCGTCAAGACAAACCACAATTCGCAGCAAGACTATAGTGAAAGTCTTGGAAGTACTATATTATTTTAAAAATAGTAAATAGTTATTTCATATTCGACGTGGTGTTTCTACGGTTAAATTCGTCTTATTATGATTTTATCGGAATTTCAAAATATTTGTATGCTAACGAGGAAACGTGTTTTTATTAGCCTAATGAGCTTGTTTTAGTGATAAATAAATTAAATGTTTCCCTTATATTCATGTCATTGAATATATTATTGGACAAGAAACCACTCAACGAATGGAAAATGAATATAAACAGGAGAGACAAAGAAGTAGGTAGCCAAGTAAGGAGCAACTCTGCCCCTTAAACCGGACCTGATCATTTCTGTGGATGTTGTGAAGGTCACCGTGTTTGTTACCACACCCTGGTGCTCACGAACACTTCAACAATCAGGATGTAAGATATAGCGACCATGCGCAATACTTGCTCAAATTACATTTTACCCGCAACACTTGTACCTACGTATTTAGATAAATAAAACTGTAATTAAATGCGCCGTCTTTGTATCGGTTTGGTGCCATCGTCGACTCTAACTTATTTTAGTACTAATGTTCAGACTACGTCTAGGATTGGTCCTATACACAAATAGACTCAACCAGTGACAGCTTCACTCTTTTATAGTTTATAATGATATATAGATCTCAGTTTAATTCCATGATTCCATGATATTCTTTGGAACGATTGGGGTTATGACAAAATATTACTTTGCAATCCGATAGAGCTTATATGTTGAAAACTTGGAGCATGCGAAATACACTTTTTCAATTCGAAGCGAACTCGAATCGAATATACGAATAATATATTAAATATATTTGAAGACGAATCGAAATTTGAATATTTTTTCTTGGTTGTTTTACACCTGAAAAATTATTATATTGTGGTTATTTAAGAACTTTATGAACTAAAATTACTTGGAAATGGTTTTATTGCACAATTGATTGAAATATTTTATTTAAATCTGATAAACTAAGCTATTATCATGACATGAAATTCGTTTACTTCAAAATGGCAGTATAATTGAATTTAAATTTGGTATTTGAGCTGTCAGTATTTTCATTGGCCAATCTCCGAAGCCGTTATTTATTTAGAAGCGAAGTCGAAGCTGATGATTATTTTGAAGCCAAGTTGAAGTTTCGCACACCCCTGTTGAAAAACCAACGTCCATTTGATAGCGATTGCAGTAAAATGGACACATTCAGCTGACAATCTCACACGTACATAATATACTCTGGCTTTATCTCTGAGGAACATGATATGAGTGTGACTAGTTCAGTGGTATAGAATATAATATTTAATACAAAGGTACCGGGCGCGATTCCGTGTTTAAGTGTCATTTTTTAACTTAATTTAAACAAAAACATTTAGTAGGCCTATTTGCCAACAGAGTCTTCTTAATAGACATGTTTTACATTCTTGTCTCTAAGATTAAATGTTTATTATAAGTGTGTTTCCTTGTTTTAAATTAGTTTGTGAGCCGTGTGTTGATATAAATAGCCATGCATGTATTTTGTATTGCGTGTATTTTTTTAAGTATTCAAATAAAAACTATCCTGGTAAGTTGTAGTTAGCTATGCGAATGTACACCAAGTATTGAACATTTGTACTTTAATGTGTCCAACACAAGGATGTATCTTAATATATATTATTGTGTCGACTTTTTTTTATATCGGAGGACTATAATCAAAACTAGGAACCACCTTCCGTATTAACCACCATTTCTAACTTGATAGAAAGAATTTTCTGTCATACTATTCGTGTTGTTTAAGGGCTGAATCTTTTACCAGCAGACAGATGAATATTTTTTACCTCCAGGTCTATCTATACCAGATTAACTTTCATTTAGCTACATCTCAAATAAATATTAAATTTAAAAACATATGTTTGAGTCTCTTAATTTGGAATGAAATTTCTTCTATGATTGAAATTGTTATTTACTCTTAAGTAACCGCACACGTTCATGGTCACATTATTTTAAAGACTTAAATAGTGCAATCAAAACAAACTCTTTAAATTGTTGAGTAATTTTTACAGCAAAAAAATATTCAAAGGGTGTTAGGAAAATATTTAATTAGCAGAGGTAAAAATACTCTAGATACCATATAAAAAATTTTCTTTATCTTTTAAACAAGTAAATAATTTAAACAAATATTTCGCTGAGTGTGAACAATAGATAATTGTTTCTATCTCAAAGTAATGTCTGATTATAATTACAACGTAATACTGATTAATAGATTATTTCTTGACCAATAATTATAACTTGCTTAATATGAGTTATGTCTTATAAAAATAACTTATGTTCATCCAGGTTAAGCGAGGGTTTCATTTCATAATTTCAGCCATAGTCTCAAGCATGAGGTTAATTATCAATAGATGTGTAATAATTATTTATTTTTGTTTTTAACTTCAAACATGGGGTATTTTCCTAATTTTGGACCAGTTAACCATGATAGTTTTAATAATTACATCAACATATTTACTTAGCAGTAGTATTCTAAAAGAGAACTGTGAATTCTAAATTTTGTCTGAAACTTAAATCCATTTAAATTTGTTTGTCAAATATTAGACGTTATTCAACTATAATAGCTATATCTTATAGGATATGGTCATAGTCAGGTAGAATTTACTTTTCAGGGTATAAGGGGCGTATAGAAAGATTACTACTTCGTATTCCAACTTTATTCTTTCAAAAGTTGAAATATTCTTGTTTTATCGATAAATAGATCTGAAAGAATGTTAAACTTTCAAAGTTAAAGATGATAAATCAAAATTTTCACAAATTTGGTCCTCCAGAACAAAGCAATAGCGATCAAAAAAACAAAAATGATACACTACAATACCCCAAAGGGACATCACATGTTCAATAATAATCAATTGATTATTATTGATGGTTCAAACTTTTTTTATGCTTTAGAGCACCAGGCATTGACATAAAAATTTCCCAAAAACTCTAGACTTCTGAGCCTTAGGAACCAAGTCACAGTAGAAACACTCCCCTAAAATCATAGCTTTCTCTTACCTAAAATTCTAGTGTAATTTGCCCTTTCTTCATCAAGTCAAGTGTAAAGTATTCCATGCAAACATTAATTTGCCCTTTCTTCATCAAGTCAAGTGTAAAGTATTCCATGCAAACATTAATTTGCCCTTTCTTCATCAAGTCAAGTGTAAAGTATTCCATGCAAACATTAATTTGCCCTTTCTTCATCAAGTCAAGTGTAAAGTATTCCATGCAAACATTAATTTGCCCTTTCTTCATCAAGTCAAGTGTAAAGTATTCCATGCAAACATTAATTTGCCCTTTATTCATCAAGTCAAGTGTAAAGTATTCCATGCAAACATTAATTTGCCCTTTCTTCATCAAGTCAAGTGTAAAGTATTCCATGCAAACATTAATTTGCCCTTTATTCATCAAGTCAAGTGTAAAGTATTCCATGCAAACATTAATTTGCCCTTTCTTCATCAAGTCAAGTGTATAGTATTCCATGCAAACATTAATTTGCCCTTTCTTCATCAAGTCAAGTGTAAAGTATTCCATGCAAACATTATTTTGCCCTTTCTTCATTAAGTCCTAGGGAAATGTACAGTCTGTCTGCGCTAAAAGGTATCACTCCTACCTGGATCACTAACACAATGGTGAAGCTGATATCATGTGACCATAGTGTAATTGGTCAATATAAAAGGAGTACACATGTCGCTGGACCCAATAAATCATTACATATAGTTTCATTTTGTCCAAACCCACCATACCACGATCGAGTCTTTCACCAAATAATATAGCAATAGAAAGAGCATAAACAGTCAATTATATATTCCCGTTTAGAAAGAATAAAAATATTCCTTTTGACTAAAATTTAAAATAAAAATTCAGGTCATTTAGGCCATGGTTTTACATTATCTTATCTCTTATTTTAAATTATAGTCCAAATATATAGTTTTTTCTTTTGAAAATGTAATATATAATCGATTGTTTATGTTTTTTCTATTGCTATGTTATTTGAACCACTTTGGAGTGTAAAATTATGTACGTAAAGGGCATAAGTCCTATGCTTAAAAGTATTTAAATGAAGACTAATATAACAGTCTACCCAATTTGTTGTGTACGAAAGGTTGGAGAAAAAACAAAAGTAAACAATATTTGTTTCAAGAATGTTTAGAATTAATTTTACAAAATATATAAACAATGTTATATTTGAGGACATTATGAAATGTGCATTGTGCAATACATTATACACACGGGGATCAATAACAGTAAGTTTTATTGTAGTTTTCTAATGTTCTTAAAACACCAGACGTCCTATCCCTATATCTCAGTTGATTAGTCATAGTGAATATATCTAATAAGCTAAGAGATTCCAGGTTCAATTCTTGGCATGGCAAAATAATTACATTTTTGCAAAATTGGGGTTTTACCTTTCATAGCAATGAATTGATATTTGTGGGACTGGATATTGTGCCTGCAATAAATACAGTTAGTTTTTGAATCGTTTTAAGGTACAATCAGCTAATTCAGAAATTGGACATAAATGCCCCTAGTAATAATGACACATGTGGGTTATCAACAACTGTAAATACCTGATTTTATCAAACACCAAAACTTATGTTTCTTATGACTCTCCATTCTAGAAATGAATTGGGAATAAACACATATTTTTGTGAATCCCTTAGTAGTAATATCTACAGGCTAAGACAAGTACCTTGTGCTGCACATCCTTAGGGTAAATGTAAAACTACTCTTATTTTACATTGTTCGACCTGTTTAACAAAGGTTTTGTTGAATTGATTCTTTCCAGAGCTATATTTGTACAGTTTTCTGGAGATTGTATTTTCTTGTCATGTAACAAAGCCATGTTGTAAGGCTCCTGATTTCAGCTTCGAACCATTTGCTTTTTTTTTTAGCACCGCGTCTTACTACCCACTCATGCTAACGCCTATAAATTAATTACACTAATGAGTCAAGGATTAGAAAGGGTTAATTTTAAGGAAGTGCACCCGCATTTGCGTGGAGGGAGAGTGGAAAGCCACCCTCAGTGCACCCGAACGGAATATAAACCCGATCTCCCTGTCTTCAGCAGTATAGTCTATTGCGAGAGTAGCGCCTTAGACCATGTGACCACCGAAGCGTGTATTTGTTAGATTGATCTAGAAAAATCTCAAAATAGGGCAAATGTATAAAAGATACCTTATATGTTTGAGCTATATAAAATAATCAATCTGGTGAAAGTATGTGATAAATAAAAACATCAGTGCCGAGCCTAAACTGAATGTCTTGGCCTCCATTTCTCCGTGCCGTATTGTTCGCACACGACGTGAACAAATTTCAATCCGGGTTGACCAACCGACATCGGCATCATGAATCAGATCGTACCGTTAATTAAAATACTGTAATGATTGACTGTAGCACGTAGGCTAATTCTCTGTAGTATGAGCTAGATATCCTTTTGAATATGACTTTCAATTTCGGTCACCGAAGATACTTTTGGAACGTAGTTAAGATAAAAGCAAGGATCATACTTAATTGGGGTTTTAAGACTACTTCAACCAAGGGTATAGATAGTTTATTTTCTAGGAAGGGTCCACTAAAAACTTTACTATACTTTTAGCCTATAAAAGTTTTATATGCATATATGGACCCCCCCCCCCCTATGGAAGGGGGTTACATCAAATTTCAAGGGGGTCCAAACCCCAAAAAACCCGACCTTTATACACCCTTGCTATTTATTTTGTAATACACTGCCTAGATATCGATTTTTAACAAAAACAGGTTTACTCTGAAAAACCCGTATACAATGCTATTCATCATGTAAAACCTGTTATGATATCAATTTTAAACAAAATCGTAGATACATTTTTGAGAAACATCTAATTAAAAAAAATTAGTCCTTAGTAAACTACCCTTTAGCGAATTTTCTCCCAAAAAATAGGTATACAATATTATTTAGCATGTCAAATATAAGGAATATTATCCATTTTAAACAAAATGGCTATAAACCTTATCGAATAATGTCAAATTATTAAAAATAATAATCAATAAATAGCCCCTATTTTAAGAACTATAATTAAAACAGACACAGAATTTCCTGATAGCTTTTTGGGTTTGGAGGTAAATTAAATGTCAATATTCAACATAATCTCGAGGTTACAATATTTTATCTTTATACGAGAAAGTAAAAATATATATGTTCTAAAAGAATAAAGCGTTTTGTAAACAAAATTATGTAATAATAATAATAATACTAATAATAATATCGTTTTCTTAAAAATCACATAGTCGAATACAATATTATTAATATTAGCAGCAGTGACATTATAACTACCCTCGCCAGTGAGAACATAATCAAGATCAATAAGTCTGGTTTGTCGGTGACGGGGAAGTCAGAATTTGAAATAAGAAAAATAAAATCACATCTCACCTCTTTTGGTGCCTTGTAAGGAATCGTTTCTGCTGGTGGTTCATTTAGTATTCAGGAGTTGAGCATATATTTAGGTTATTTAAGATTTGACATATTTTTATGTGACTAACACATCTATTATATTAGCAACAGGCCACTACTCTTTTACCACTGATTCTCCTGACACAACCTTTCCCAGCCTAGCAATTCTGTTAAAACTTTTGTATGATTTCAAACTTTTCATAGCTACAAAACAATATTTAGAGTAAGCAGGTATGTTGAGATATTGGGTGGGGGAAGGTAGTACACCTACCTACACAAGCTACAGACTCCATACCTGACTGGTGTTCTTTTATTTAATCTGCTCTTTCCTCTGGTTAATTTCTCAAGCAATATCTAACCGTTGATATCAAAAATGTTTGCCTTATTTTGTTGACCTCCATTTACTCGGATCATTCCAAAAAACCTCCTTGGTTTTCCGATACCATATTAAATGTAGGGGAATTAAGGCATTTGAAATGAAATACAATTTTACAATATGAAAACTTACAAGCGGCATCTTGAAGGTGAATATTAAGCTATTATTTGAGTGATGATATATTCAATTAAAACTGTTGTAAAGGTAAAAAAAACTATAACATTAAGTTGGTATTAGTATATGTGGACCCCCCTCAAGGGGGGTCCAATAAATCCCCTGGGGTTCTGGACCCCCATCTTTCTACGCCGTAGACCTAATGTATCGAAAACACTATTGATAGAATTCAGACACATTTCTTGAAGATACATCTACTCGTCGTGCTGTTTTTCTTATAGGAATATTCGTGTACATATCTAATATTTCCGTTTAGTACCTCTTTTGAAGGCATTCGTTTTTTTTAGATAATAACAGTATTATGGAGTCAAACTGGAACGTGCTCAAATAATGAATAGCAATTATAATAGTATGCACAACGTTTTAGAAATACAATCTTGTAAATTCAATAAGAGTATAAGTTGATACATATTTACAATATCTTAATATTATGACTTCAAATTATGAAAAGACTTGTATGAAACTGTTTGAAAGATATTAATATTATAATATAATATAATTGAGATGCCGTGTGAATTATACAATTAATAGTTTATAGATAAAATTATGTTTGTTATTATTTAATTACACTTATTGTCCGATGGAAAGTAGGACGCGCAGAAAGATAGTAAAGTTGAAATTGTAAATAACAATAAAAAACTATTTAACAACTATAGAAGTTTAATTATCAAACCATTTCAAATAACAAAGTCAAACCTTAATTTGGTTTAGTGGTGGACTAGAGTTCCTTATAAAATAACCGATTAAATTACGATTCTAAAACAAATATTCAAATGGTTAATTGAAATGGAAAACTAAGTTATTTAATTTCAATAAAAAATAAACGAACAAGAATAATTTTCAAGACCTCAGTGGTGATAAAACAATGTAATGGATTGTAAATAAAAATAAACGATAGGAAGAATGATCAATCGGAGTGTGGAAGATTAAATCGGTGTTAATTGCGTGCTAATTAGGTGAGATGTCGGGGGGAAGGGGAGATGGTAGAAGACCGAAAATAATAACCATTCATTACAACCTATAGACTATAGTTTGTAAATAATCAATAAGAAAGCAGCCTAAATTATGGAATAACATAAAATAACTTTTTTAAATAAATAAAATATTCCTAAAGCTGGAGGATAGATAAGGAAACCATAAATGGTAAAGCTTATAATAATTTTATAATAATTTGTGGCGTACTAAATAAAAACTATTGTGGGGAGAAGTTTGATTGTATCCAATTTTACTCCAGTTCAGAAAGAAATGTCTTGATACATCTGATGATAAGAATTTTACAGTTAAATTTGGTTTGATTACTCAGAAGGAAAGATTAGCAAAATAAATTAACAAAAGTAGCATAAATAAAGAATATATCAAATAAAATATTATAGATCCTATTTTGAAAACAAATTTTTAAATACTTATATAAAAACCTTTCTACCGCACACTCTTCAAATGTTAATTTAATTTCTTACTTGTAAGTTGATTGACTTTTTAAAATCATTAATGTAAAGCAACTACACATAAACATTTTTTGGTAAATGTTCAATCGGAATACTCAATAAGATTGAATCACGTGTGCAGCAGACTGGGTGACCCCACTGTTAGCTACTTCTGCATTTAGCCACCAAGCGCTCTTGTCGATACATGGGTGTGAGAAGAGAACTGTTTTATTTGAACAACTCAGTTGATGTTCTTGGTATTTAAGTCTTGTGATATCTCGATTGTATTCGTTCCTTTTATATTATTGGAACTTTTTTTCAATTTAACATCTCTAAAGAAACTTTATTTGTACTTATATAAGTTCAGTTCACGTAAATTCCGTCTTTATATATATAATACAAACCGAATGTTACTATCTTGATAAAATTGTTTTAAGCTGTGGTAGAAAACTTTATTGTGAAAACTAAGATATGTAAGATAATCTGATTCTACTTTGTTATTTTCTATTTATCTATATTTGTGTACGGTACCTTCGCCCCCCTCTCCCCCTCATTCCCTCTTTCTCGACCAGCTCTAATTAGTCGTTCAGAGCTGCAGAACAGTTCGTTCCAACTTTCACTCCGGGCGGATGAAGGCATGAAAACAGAGGTAGGATTGAGGGAGAGTGGGGGAGGGGTTGGGTCCTACCACTTCCCTGCAGGGACATTTCCTACATTCTAGCTGAGGAACTGTCTGTCCGATACGTAACATATTCACTAGGCTAACCTACTTCGCTGCAATCATGTAATGGCCAACTTAAATGCCAAACGTTCTCTCCTTTTTTTTTTTTGACGCAATTTGTATTATGTACACTCTGTTTACAATAAAAAATAGGAATATTACCTCGACAGATTACGATATGAACTATCTTATAAGTTATAAGACAGAACCCTAGTGTTGTCCGTGAAGGTGGGGTTGTAGGGAACGCGAAAAAAGATCAATGTTTTTGAAATTTTTATGGCAACATTTATTTGACTAAAGTAAATCAAATATTGCTCTAATAGAAACATATATTTTAATTTTCTTCACGTGTTGATATCAACAGTTGTTAAATATCTGTCATGAACATAGCGAAATTATGTGACAAACTTTTTAAATGAAGAGAAAGGTTGTAATTCAATTCCAGGACACCCTCGACAGATATCAGCAACAGTTGAGGTCACCGTGTGAGCAAAATTAAACTCTATGTCTCTACTGGAGAAATATTTGATTTATTTTATCATAAATAATTTTTCTATAAAAACTGTAAAAACGCCGTCCTTTTTTAGCACTCTCTACTTCCCCGCATTAAGGTAAGAGTGGCATCTTATCAGGGTAAGTGAAGAGCACAGACCAGACCACAAACCATTAGTGTTGATTCAAGATATATTTTCAAACATATGCTTATTTTTGCCATGACGGGAGATTGAGGTTCGATTCCTGACCGAGTGAACTGATGGCTTTTTCTTTTATTTTGCTTATAGCCCGGATGGGCTATTAGATGTGGTGAAAGAAAAATCTATTCTAATTTAATTTAGATAAAATAAATAGTATCGAGATGTTTATAAAAACACTTAATCTCTATTTTGTCCTATTTTTTACTTGATTTCTTGGAGGTAATATCAACGTGGGTATATTTCCTCTAAATTTAACTTTCCTTATCCTTAACCCACTAGTGAACTGATGTGAATAGCTCGGGCGGGTAGTAAGACTCAGTACACCCCAGTCAGTGGTCACGTGGACTAAGCATCAAGCTCGTCTAGTCTGGTTTTCTGTGTACGCTGGGGTCGGGGTTTCAAACCAAACAGAGTGTACTGATAGTAGTTTTCCTTAATGGCTTAGCACTCTCTCCGTACACATGTGGATACATTTCTTATAAATCCTACTCTCCTCATACCCACCAGACTAATGTAAGTCAATGTGTATAGCGTGAACCAGCACCAAGATAACTTGCAAATAAAAACAACATGCGATATAAGTTTTCAAAACCTATGTCAGGTTAATTTCTTTTCAATTTCTAATTGAAATTAATGACTACATGTTATATTAATACTTCACAAACTAGATTACAATCTCTTAGGTCCCCTCATGATTAATGACAATTAAAAATCATGTGACCCGTTTCGGTGGACGTATGGTCTAAGGCAT
The DNA here is from genome assembly GCA_039000515.1 of Timema cristinae. Classification (NCBI taxonomy): domain Eukaryota; kingdom Metazoa; phylum Arthropoda; class Insecta; order Phasmatodea; family Timematidae; genus Timema; species Timema cristinae. The sequence goes on from JBCFYV010009882.1 coordinate 19,480,209, forward strand.
CGCTATCGCAATATACTAGATTGCTAATGATAAGATTGGGGTTCTAATCCCGGTCGGGGGTACTGAGGGTGGTTTTTCCACTCTCCCTCCACGCAAGTGAGAGTACATACATTCAACCTTGCTCATCCCTCACACATTAGCGTAATTAGTAATATGCGTACAACCATAACGGGTGGTAAGACGCGGTGATAAAAACATCTTAATATAACTTTTATTTAAACATTATTATTGTAAATCCCTAACAAATGGGTTTGAGTGGGATTCAAACTCTGACCTCCACATTAACGGTGACCTTGTGCGAGACGAGTCTAAAGAGGGATCTACAATTTAAAAAGGATTTAACTGTACACATAAAACTTTCATTAGAATGTAAGACTTATAGAATTGAAAGTATGGCAGGAAATGTGATCAAAAAATTATTGTCAATTTTACCTTTCGATATTAAGGTATTTTTCCGAATTTTGGATATGTATCAAAGTATTTTTGGTTAGCAAGTCAAGAACAAGTATTTTCGTGTAGTTATTTATAATCTGCGAGAGCTAAAATATTAAAGTAATCAGCTTCACTTACATAGATGATAAATATATACCTATTATCTAATCATGCTATCCCTTACGGTGTAGGCAAAAAAGTGTGCATAAAGCTCAAAAAACAACTCTGTCCTTAAAATCCAACCTCACTAACTTTCTCCACGCTTCCCTATCCTTGCTTACTCTCTTAGCCTCAACATCCATACACCAAGTCATGCATGCTCTTTTCTTCTTAAAACTATTAATGTTTCTCTTTTTCACACATTCGTCTACAACATTTAATCCGTCTTACATGGCCTATTCCTGCCTTATGATTCACACTCATAATCTTAACATGATAAAACCAACGTAAGACGCTTCTTTCATATCGAGCAATTGGATTCCCTTTCAAACCACACTCCTTCAGCACCTATTTATTACTGATTCTACCCATAAGTTTTCCACATACACTTCTTAAATATCTCATTCCAACTGCATTTGCCTTGCTTTTGTGTTTCTACTGACAAACCAACACTTCACATCCATACAACTTTTTTGGCGTTAACACACTTGTATATACTGCCATCTTTCTCCTTCGATACTACTTCATTCTTTGCAATAGTCCACATACAGCAAAATAATCTCCAAGGTGCATTCCTCCACCTGTCAATTTCACCATCTATCCTTGCATTTTTACAAAACACTCTGCCAAGGTACGCAAAATCATTTACTTGTGCTAACATTTTTCCATTTATACTAGGCGGACAATCATTTCCTGATTCATATTTTGGAGATATTTACACGAAGATCCATTCTATCTGTCGCCACACTCAAATTATTTCATGCATTCTGTAAGTCACTTTTATTCTCAGCCATAAATACGGTATCATCTGCATATAAGAGCACTTTCACATTCACATTGTCCATTTGTTCCCCAACCACGTCCTCACAAGCATCCCTCATACATTTATCCATGAACGCATTAAAAAACAATGGATAGATAACACAACCTTGTGTAACATCCTGTTCAATGTTAAACCGTTTGCTAAATGCTCCATTTGCCCTAACGCACGATTTACTTCCACCATACACTACCATAATTGCATTTACTAACCATGCATCCACGCCATTCTATAAAACATTCCATAACATATGCCTATTCATCCAATTGTACGCTTTCTCCATATCAACAAATGCACAATACACTTTCTTCCTTACTGCCATACATTTCTCAATCACTCATTGCAATGCAAATATCTGGTACATGCAACCTCTACCTGGCATGAAACCCCATTGCACACCCCAAATATTGTTCGCAGTTTTTTCCCGCACCCTCTCAGTTGAAACTCCCCCAAAACCTTTGCCTAGAATACTCAAACAACTAATTTCCCTTAATAATTCTTATATTCACTCTTACTGCCTTTGCCTTTGTAAAAGGAACAATGACAGTCAGTCATTAAGAATATTCGAAATCCTAGTCCACACACTGAACAACAAACACAAACTGGCAAAAGTACCGTGCACCCACACATAATTTCCCTTGTGGTCCCATCTACGCTCTCAACTTTGCCATTCTTTAACACTTTCATAGCCTTGCACACCTCGACCTCGTTAATTAGTTCACTAATAATAACATTTTCTCAATTTTCTGCTTCTTTTTCCAGGTTCTTTCCATAAAATTAATCAAAATACTCCTTCCTTCGCTCTCTCATCCCAATTCATCTCACCACGTTCATTCGGAATGCCATAGGTATCCCCTTGCACTACTTGTCTCGTTTTCTTTACCCACTTACAGAACAGCTTCTCATTTCCTTCAAAATCATTCTACAATCTTTCTTTTTCTTTTATTCTCATTTGCTCCTTACTCTCCTCTACTACTTTCTTTGCAGTAAACCTTTTCTTTTTGTATATTTCTCACAATCTCCTAAGATCTGTTTTACTCTTTACAGCAATAATTGGTTTGTACGCTTCTTTATTTTCTCTCACAGCTTTTTTCACCTATTCATTCCACCATGCATCTCTTTTTAAGTTTCGCACCACCACAAATCTACACATATCCTTCGCACACTCAACTACAGCATATTTTATTATGTTCCACGCACTTCCTATATCATTAGCATATATTTCGACATTCCATTCATTCTCTTGTCTAGCTAATTTTTCGTCTAGCGATATTTCATATTAGGCTCCACATGAATATTCTGTAATATTTTCTCTTTCACTCTTAATTGTCTAGTAATATATTTTCATGTAATTGTAAGACGTATAATTAGAACACGATTATGCGAGGAATATGATTTCTGTGGGGCCGGAGAAATTCGATAGAATCAATAAATAACTAATATACAATCGAACTATACCAGTCAACATTTTAACTTATTACAAATAAATGGTACGGATCTCCGCACGGACTTTCTCACTCCATTGTTTTAAAATTGAGATATTTACTCAAAACTTGTAATATATGTGAAACGAAATAATATACACTAGCAAACCCGAGCAAAAATTGCATTATAATTACGTTAAACATTTTTTGACTCCCGGATTTAAATTTTATGATTTTCTTTTAAAAGAATTAAAGTCCTCACTAGTAAATTAGGACAAAAAAAATCTATATTGGGTGCACAAGGGTCATTATTTTGTATTAAAACTTCTTCCTGTTAAAATTTTCGACATTTTACTAGGGTGGACATCTTATTGCCATCGCATTCTTATTCAATTTCTCATATATAAATTTAGACCAATAAAAAGGTAAATATTGACTATTGATTCTAAAATGATAGGGATAGATCATTGCTGTACAAACATTTCCTCTAAGAGGTTAAAGGATAAAGAACATAAACTTTTTGAGAGACTTACTTATCTACTTTGCTTATAACCCGAACGGTTAGTAAGACGTGGTGCTAATAATAATAATAGTAATAATAATAATAATAACACTTATCTACTTACTCTATGAAATTATATAATTATTGCGTTAAAACTTAAGTAGTATCTCTGTACAACTAAAGTTCACAAAATTATATTAATATATTTTCCAATATCTTCGAAACTATTGGTTTTATAAAGATACATTTCAAATAAAAGTTTATTATTTTTAATAGTCCTACAATTTTGCAATGAAAAGTTATTTACTATCTCAAACAGTTGCGGAGATAAGGAAATTTCCACTTTTGTAAAGTTTATAATCTTAATCAACGCCTAGATATGAATTTTAATCAAAATCGTTAGTCGATTTTTTCCTCTTTTCGCCCTTTATAAAACCAATCTTAATCTTAAGTTTAAAAAGACCCATGGACAAACGGCATTGCAAAGACCACCTTTTAGGATTGGGGAGTCATGAGACGTCGACAACTCAGGTTAAATTTTTCTGACGGTCGCAATAATTTGATGTAGTCAACGTTGGATGTATTTTGAATTTTATATGAATATAATTACAAGGAGATTTAGATTTATTGTGTGCTGTGGTAACGGTGAATAGCTGAGCTGCCATGGAAAGTAAACAAGACTTCAACAGACTTACATTGTCATGGAAAGTAAACAAGACTTCAACAAACTTACATTGCCATGGAAAGTAAACAAGTCTTCAACAGACTTACATTGTCATGGAAAGTAAACACGACTTCAACAAACTTACATCATCATGGAAAGTAAACAAGACTTCAACAAACTTACATTGCCATGGAAAGTAAACAAGACTTCAACAAACTTACATCATCATGGAAAGTAAACAAGACTTCAACAAACTTACATCATCATGGAGAGTAAACAAGACTTCAACAAACTTACATCATCATGGAAAGTAAACAAGACTTCAACAAACTTACATCATAATGGAAAGTAAACAAGACTTCAACAAACTTACATTGCCATGGAAAGTAAACAAGTCTTCAACAGACTTACATTGCCATGGAAAGTAAACAAGTCTTCAACAGACTTACATTGTCATGGAAAGTAAACAAGATTTCAAAAACTTACATCATCATGGAAAGTAAACAAGACTTCAACAAACTTACATTGCCATGGAAAGTAAACAAGACTTCAACAAACTTACATCATCATGGAAAGTAAGCAAGACTTCAACAGACTTACATTGTCATGGAAAGTAAACAAGACTTCAACAAACTTACATCATCATGGAAAGTAAACAAGACTTCAACAAACTTACATTGTCATGGAAAGTAAACAAGACTTCAACAGACTTACATTGTCATGGAAAGTAAACAAGACTTCAACAAACTTACATCATCATGGAAAGTAAACAAGACTTCAACAAACTTACATTGTCATGGAAAGTAAACAAGACTTCAACAGACCTACATTGTCATGGAAAGTAAACAAGACTTCAACAAACTTACATTGCCATGGAAAGTGAGCAAGACTTCAACAAACTTACATTGTCATGGAAAGTAAACAAGACTTCAACAAACTTACATTGCCATGGAAAGTAAACAAGACTTCAACAGACTTACATTGTCATGGAAAGTAAACAAGACTTCAACAAACTTACATTTTCATGGAAATTAAACAAGACTTCAACAGACTTACATTGCCATTGAAAGTAAACAAGACTTCAACAAACTTACATTGTCATGGAAAGTAAACAAGTCTTCAACAGACTTACATTGCCATGGAAAGTAAACAAGACTTCAACAAACTTACATTTCCATGGAAAGTAAACAAGACTTCAACAAACTTGCATTGTCATGGAAAGTAAACAAGACTTCAACAAACTTACATTGTCATGGAAAGTAAACAAGACTTCAACAAACTTACATGGTCATGGAAAGTAAACAAGACTTCAACAGACTTACATCATCATGGAAAGTAAACAAGACTTCAACAAACTTATATCATTATGGAAAGTACACAAGACTTCAACAAACTTACATCATCATGGAAAGTAAACAAGACTTTAACAAACTTACATCATCATGGAAAGTAAACAAGACTTCAACAAACTTACATCATCATGGAAAGTAAGCAAGACTTCAACAGACTTACATTGCCATGGAAAGTAAACAAGATTTCAACAAACTTACATTGCCATGGAAAGTAAACAAGACTTCAACAAACTTACATTGCCATGGAAAGTAAACAAGACTTCAACAGACTTATATTGTCATGGAAAGTAAGCAAGACTTCAACAAACTTACATTGTCATGGAAAGTAAGCAAGACTTCAACAAACTTACATTGTCATGGAAAGTAAACAAGACTTCAACAGACTTACATTGCCATGGAAAGTAAACAAGTCTTCAACAGACTTACATTGTCATGGAAAGTAAACACGACTTCAACAAACTTACATCATCATGGAAATTAAACAAGACTTCAACAAACTTACATCATTATGGAAAGTAAACAAGACTTCAACAAACTTACATCATCATGGAAAGTAAACAAGACTTCAACAAACTTACATTGTCATGGAAAGTAAACAAGACTTCAACAAACCTACATCATCATGGAAAGTAAACAAGACTTCAACAAACTTACATCATCATGGAAAGTAAGCAAGAATTCAACAGACTTACATTGCCATGGAAAGTAAACAAGACTTCAACAAACTTACATTGCCATGGAAAGTAAACAAGACTTCAACAGACTTACATTGTCATGGAAAGTAAGCAAGACTTCAACAAACTTACATTGTCATGGAAAGTAAACAAGACTTCAACAGACTTACATTGTCGTGGAAAGTAAACAAGACTTCAACAGACTTACATTGCCATGGAAAGTAAACAAGACTTCAACAAACTTACATCATCATGGAAAGTAAACAAGACTTCAACAGACTTACATTGTCATGGAAAGTAAACAAGACTTCAACAAACTTACAGTGCCATGGAAAGTAATCAAGACTTCAACAAACTTACATCATCATGGAAAGTAAACAAGACTTCAACAAACTTACATTGTCATGGAAATTAAACAAGACTTCAACAGACTTACATTGTCATGGAAATTAAACAAGACTTCAACAGACTTACATTGTCATGGAAAGTAAGCAAGTCTTCAACAGACTTACATTGTCATGGAAAGTAAGCAAGACTTCAACAAACTTACATTGCCATGGAAAGTAAACAAGACTTCAACAGACTTACATTGTCATGGAAAGTAAGCAAGACTTCAACAAACTTACATTGTCATGGAAAGTAAACAAGACTTCAACAGACTTACATTGTCATGGAAAGTAAACAAGACTTCAACAGATTTACATTGCCATGGAAAGTAAACAAGACTTCAACAGACTTACATTGTCATGGAAAGTAAGCAAGACTTCAACAAACTTACATTGCCATGGAAAGTAAACAAGACTTCAACAGACTTACATTGTCATGGAAAGTAAGCAAGACTTCAACAAACTTACATTGTCATGGAAAGTAAACAAGACTTCAACAGACTTACATTGTCGTGGAAAGTAAACAAGACTTCAACAGACTTACATTGTCATGGAAAGTAAGCAAGACTAAAACACGGGACATCTTGGGAGTAGACATGTTGTATTAATTGTTTAATATTGTGATCTAATTACATGCCTAATATATTATTAGTAAAATATTTCATATGTGTAAATATGTTTATTTACTGTAAACCTTCTAGTTTACAACAATAAAAAGGCCAACAATTCAGTTGAAGAAGAAATTATTTAAATTTTAGTCAAGTTTGGAATACTTTGTCAAGCAAATTAATCAATAGCCCAAGGAATGCAATTATTAAAATAGTTTAGCCGCAACAACTTAACCTTAAGTTTTCGAAAAGTTAAAAAAAAAAAAATATATATATATATGTGTGTGTGTGTGTGTGTGTGTTTGTTTAGCTTGAAAATTATCGGGTTTATAAAATTATGTTTCAGATAAAATATTTGTATTTTAAATAAACCTACATATTTGCGATGAAAAGTAATTTCATATCTCAAATAGTTTCGGAGATATGATAAAAAAAAATGATAATTTACGCATCAGACCGGAACGCTTAAAGTCATTTTGCCGAAAAATTGAGAGTAGCCATTTTGTTTGGAATATTGATTAATGCTTATAAATGAAATTTAATCAAAATCGTTAGAGCCAACTTCGATAAAATTAATTTTTTTCCTCTTTCTGATCTTCTGTAAGCTACCCTTAATTTTAGGGTTGAATATCCAATTCCAAAAAATCCTAGGGGCAACCCTATGAAAACCCTAGTTACCAAGTCCTAGCCCGATCGGTAAAATAATTTATGCTCTACTCCGAGGTACAGACAGATAGACGGCAATTCAAAAAACACTTTTACGGATTTGGGGGTCATGGAAGGTCAAATTTCATCAAAAATCTTGAGTTCGATTTTTTTGATGATCACAATACTTTCTTTCTCTACCTGTAAGATGTCGAGAAAGTAAAAAGGAAGGTGGTTGATAGATATTGTATTTTCTTATTGATTGTTTTCATTAGCTGGGCGTTTACATTTAGTAAAGTCGTTTAAAAGTGTTTTGCAGATACCAGATACCAACTTTGTCAAAGTAAAAACTTTATGTTTATAAGTAAATTTTTTTAATTAATGACACGCTTAACAATGTATGGGTACTAGTGCGAGTCGAAGTGAAATGTCAGCAGCCGGTGCCAACAGTACTTCAAAAAAGTTCCTAAAATTTAAGAGGTCACAATTGTCTGTAACTCAAATGTATTGATTGGCCATAAATACTTAAAAAATGTATAATTTTTATGACATTATAAAAATGTGAGCCCATTTTAAAAAACCAAGCATTATTCCTCATGCTACCAACTTGATTTCAAGAAATATCGTGGGATATTCTATGCGACCTTAATATTGCTTTCCCTTTTGTTTCATCGTATGTTCGGTTGGCCATAGTGTGTGTTACTACATACAATTATTTCCCACACGAACAACCTAGCCTAGATTCTATCACACTGTTTCCCGACCAGTGGCCCGCGGGTCGGAACCGTCCCTGGGCTCGTTGCTGCTGTCACAAATAAATGTTTAGTTGGGTGCTACGTGTTCTTCTCTTTGCCTAGAATCAACATTGTCTTAAAATAATTTACATTAAAGTTTACTTTGGCTGATTCATTCACACGTCTACTGTTGTGGAAGATTCACAACATACCTTTGAATCTTAATTATGTGTTTGTGACTTTTTTTGTGTGTGCGAAATTGCCAAATTAAATTGAACCTAAACAATGGATAATATCAAAAACTGTATAACTATTCTACATAGATTACAATAGTTAGAAAGATTGGTGAACAAAATGAATATAAAAACAAAAGTATAGGTTGTTAGTTAAATAAAGTATAGAATCTATATATAACCCAAACCAAGCCTCCTTTGGACAAATCTGCCCTTGTCCCCAAATACATGTACATTTTTGATCCTTAATACGTAAAAACAAATATTTTTTCTTGTTCGTTAATTAAATAAGGTTGTTAGTGATTGGCCTAGCAGTACCTTAAGAGTCACATATACTAGCCACCATTGTTGACACGACTCAAATCATCTAACAAGAGCAAAAGTTTTCATTGATAATAGGTGTAAATAAGAGCCTATCACCTGCATAGGTGGGCGCGCGGCTAAGTATCAGTATCATCTAGTCTGGCTGGCTTGCAGGTGACAATGAGGTCGGGGTTAGAGTTCTGGCAGGATGTACAAAGGGTGTTATTCCCTGAATAGTTTTCCTCTATCCCTCCCATGCAAATGTGGGTATATTTTCTCTAAGAATTTACCTTCATCATCCCTACCCCATCAGCCTAATAAAAGTTAATTTAATCTGATAGTTTGTAAGATGCGGTGGATATATCATTAAACACACCAACCTACATAAAAACAATTCATCAATAAAAAGACGGAGAGTTTTACAGGATTTTGAACTACTGTCATTGTCAAATATATAAATAGTAAATATTACTAGTGTTTATTAATATTTGGGTTTATCAGACGACCAATTTGTATTTTAAGAGGCGAATCAGCTAATTTAAAACGATAAGTTGGGGCTAGACTCCAACCAACTTAACATAGTTCCTTAATAACATATTTGCTTACTCCCTCACCAGGTCCTACTACCCATTAAGGATATAAGCAATTTAATTTGTTATTCTGAGAAAAATTTTAATTGTGAGATTTTCTGACCCCGAGATTGTAATGAATATTGACGTTGTATGTGCCCTCAAACTCAAAATTGAGTTTTACAGTTGTGTTTCTCTTTCTATTTCTCTGTCTGTTTGTATTTAGGGGTACAGTCAAACTGTTTAATGAATTTTGTTCTAAATTAATATTCAGATGATATTCATGCTTTGCATTATTTTAATTATAAACATAAAATTATAGCTTCTGATATGATTACGTTGAAAACTTGGATATTGTTTTAAAATGATCCTTAAGGATTTGTTTTAAAAGGGAAATTTGGGGAGTGTTTTACACGCTAAAAAAATGTAAAGTGATTTTCCGGATACAAATTTATTAAATTGAAGTTTACTGGTCGCAATTTTTCAAAATTTTTGCTACAAATCCTAATATACTTTGTAAGAAAGTTTGTATGATCGTATCGTATCATTTATTTAAATGCGCTATTAGGGTAGTGATGAGGACGGTATAATGTATGGGGAATGCGCCCACATTTGTTTTGAGGGAGTGTTTTTTTTAACAGCCTTAGTAAACCCGAACTGGATCTGAACACCAGCCTCCCCGATACCATACCACCAGACTAGATAAACCACGTTCTTACTGATGAAGGTCTAGAAGGTTTAATTCGCTCGTAACCAGTATTGTCGTTAGAAAAAGATGATTTGTGATTTTTATTTTTGGGCAATCTATTGACCAGGATGAGCAAAAAGGATTTTTTTATTCACAGAATTTGACTAAATAGAGAATATAACCTCACATCGTTGAAAGTCACTGCACCGGGTCAGGGATCAAACCCTAGAAACCAGGTTAAGTGTGAAGCACATTACCGCTCATCTCTGTCGGTTCAGAAATGGCGAATAGCCTTGAGAGTATGATGCCCATTGAATTTCCCAGCCAGCTCGGGTGATGTAGCTGAGTGATGAAAGCAGGCGGGAGCGGAAATAAGAAAGTTGAACGAAAAAAAGTCATTTAAAATAGTGCAGAGCGCCTACTTGTACCAACTCTTCAAGGAAAACACAAGAAAATACCTTCGGGAATCTCCTACAAGCTAAAAATGTGCAAGCACACTGATTGAAAGTCACCAAAATAAATGACAAACTTTCACAAATATATCCACGTTATTGTTTTGAAGCTTATTTTAATGTATTTTTATCAGCCAGCCAGAAAAGCATTCCTAGGGTCTATTATTTCAAGGGGATAGTGTGACTGAGGTAAATGCGATCCTAAGTCGGGCTGAGAGTTACTCGACATTGTTAAGGTGGGGATGTAGGAACGAGAGTTAAGGTCAGTTTTTTTCAGTTTTTATAGCAAATTTATTTGACCAAAATAAATACAATATTGTTCTAGTAAAAACAGAGAGTTTAGTTTTCTACACATATTAATCACAACAGTTGTTGAATTTCTGTCATGAGCATAGTGGCATTTGATGACAAACTTTATAAACGTAGATACAAAGATGTATCTTATGAGAATGCAGCTCTGGCGCTTCAAAACCATACAAAGGAAAAAAACTCCCTCGAATAGCCTAGAATTTTCTGTTGTGTCCATTATAACCAATTACTTAATTTATTTAAGTAAGGTTATATTTATATCCTTAGCCTTAAGTCACAGAACTAGACAATTTGCCTAAAACAGTCTTGAATGTGAACACAGATTTACATGTTTATATGCTTTAGTTTTTGATTATTCAGCCCAAAATATAAAGATGTTCAACTTCATTTTGGGCAAACCGTATTTTGAAATAGCAAACCACTATCTAAATATTGTAAGACATCTGGATATCTTCCTTGAGTTCTAACGCTCCAAACCATTCTTCCCTCTAAAGCTATAGCGCAGGTACCTTTTAAATCAACATCAACATATGCCCTATGTGGATTGCTTTTAAAATATGATTATCGAGGGTTAGCATTAATGTTGCATAAAAAGTAATACAACTACATTTAAATCAGTCCTTGTGACCAGTTGCCATCCGTTTCCAATGACAATTTCAACAAATATTTGTGCTAAATAAAAAAAAATAAAAAAAGACTTAGTTTCAGTGCGGTAGTGATTGCTGGGATGAGTTCAAATGGCTATAATGGAAGGTCGCCCAAGGTCATGTAAGATCATTAATGATTCCAACTTTACAATAGCTATTTGATGATAATTATCTCCATCGATGCATTTTTGAAATCGTTGAATCACTGAACCATGTTCAAGTCTCATCGTCTCTTAGATCCGTTTCCACATGCCTCACTTTTAGACAGATAGTCGATACTGTCAATACTCGCTTGAATCTACGTCGTCGAAATAGTCAGCATTACGTTTATTTATATTATTTGAGCATCGACGGGAACAATGTGGTTCTAGGAAGTGTCAGTTTAGCATATTGGCCCATTTGAAACCAATTTTTCACAATATGAAGAAATTAAGGCATTCATCAATCTCCCTAAGCAATATCCTTGTAACATGAATGAGTTGGAATAATAAGGAAAATTAATACATAGGTACTTGTGTATAAGGAAACGTTATTTATATTATTCTCATAATATTATTTAATTTCAAATATTCTAAAAAATAATTAATAAATGGTTAGGTTATCTTTGGTCCAAACTATATTATTTATCCAAGATATCCCAACATATTTTCTGCAAATAAAAGTGTGGTCACAAACCTCACAAATTTGAATAAAAACAAAATTAACACTATATATTTAGAGAGTATGTATGTTACTGAGCATAATTATTTGGTTAACATCACAATGAATACCTATATTATTTTATAATATTTTAATATATATAAACCTTATCACCTCTTATTTATGACAGCCCTCTAACAATATAAATGAATAATTTCTGATTTTTATTGGTATAAATGAGTGTATTGAAAGGATAATTGACTACAAAACGAGTCCTAAATTTTACAGCCAACAAACGATACAATTGACTTAGCTGATTTCAATGAAACCTAGTTTGGTAAGTTGAATAATATGATTTTATTGATGTTAAGATATCTAAAATTATTTCATGTATATAAGATAAATCTATATATATAGCACATTGAGAGATTAAAACAAAATCTTAGGTATAATTAATTACTTACTAAATGAGAATACAAATCTTGCTTATCGGATAAGCACGTTCGTTTTGAATAAACACACTTAAGGTCTAAATATGATCTTTAGAAAAGTAATTTAAATCCCTGTTCATTTTACTGCTAGTTATTAGATAACTCTTCATAATGTTTTCATGTTTCCTATATTGCAATCACCTAAAAGATAGAAAACCATTTAATTATGAAGGGTTTTGGAAGAAACTACACCTACCCCTCGGGTGTTAAGTATACATATTTTTGTTTAAATATTTAACCAAGATGTAAGACACTTAATATATATAATACCTATTTTTATTTAGAAAAGCTTGACACAGTAAACAATATTTATCAACAACATAAAAGTAGCAAGTATTCTGAAATGTAATATTAAAAAAAGGTCTAATTCGAATGTTTATTTAAGCGGTTTTCTTACATTTAAAAAATATTAAAACTGTTGATACAATTGTAATTATTTAAGCTTCCCAAAATACTTGAAAGCTATGTAATTAATACCATGTTTTTATAAATATCAATGTAGATCCTATAGTTAAATAGAGATGAAAGAGAGAGGGAGAGAGAAAAGTATTGAATATCAGACACAATGGGAGGAAACCATTTGTGTAATTAGGTGGACTGGATAGAACTAGCTCAAGATAGGGATAGGTTGTAATGAGGTGAACTGGATAGAACTAACTCAAGATAGGGATAGGGTGTAATGAGGTGGACTGGATAGAACTAACTCAAGATAGGGATAGGGTGTAATGAGGTGGACTGGATAGAACTAACTCAAGATAGGGATAGGGTGTAATGAGGTGGACTGGATAGAACTAGCTCAAGATGGGGGAGGGGGGTAGGTGGCGTACTTTTGTAAGTTCGGCAATGGCCTTTCAAGTTCCTAAATCCATAGAGTAAGTCACATTAAAATCTCCAGATAGAGGCGTTGGTTATCAAACAAAATATTAGTTTCCTATTTTAAACTAAACGAAAATACCTCATTTGCACGCAAACACACACCTCACTGTATAATGCAACAACATATTTAATAATAAACTAAATAAATACCTCAATAACTATATTAAATAATTAAATGCATTATATTTATCTAAGATTTATGTTAAATTTTATGTAGGTCAAAAGATGTGTTTAACTGTAACTGTTAAGTAAGAATGTTATAAAAATAACAATAGTTTCAAGAATATGGACATAAATATTTCCTGTATTTAATACAAACGCATCAGAGGGTGGGTGGATACAAAAGTAATAGCATGGAGGCAAAGCTGGAATACGTTATGTATGCACAACGGCCACTTTATGTGTCAAATACAAGAAAAAGTAGTTTACGACAACAGTCAGGGGTAATTAAGCTTATAAGAAACACAAATTACATAACATGATAAACTATACTTAATTTAAAATATAATTTATTTCGATAACTATAAAACCTGTTATGATTCAGATAGGTACCTAATTTATAATTGTGACTGCAAATTAACAGTACATGCTTTCTATAACATCGGTCTTAGTACTTCTACACTACGGTAACATTGATGTTTTTAGATCAGAATATTCCAACAAGCTGTGTTGTTTTGAATAATTTCTAAAGCGAATAATAGAATATTAAAAAAACTGACAGTATGATCTATAACCATGGTGTACCACTTCAAAATCCAGACTACCCACATCGATGGATACACGAACTAAACGTCAAGCTAATCTAGTTTAGTTTACTGGTAGCGGAGATGTTGGGACTCGAATCTTGACCAGGTGATTTTACATAGTTGGTTTCCCGATTTACCCCCAGGAAAATATGGGTACATTTTCTCATCCCTACCCCACAAGTGTACATTGGTGGATATCCCGAACGTGTAGTAAAACAAGGCGCACAAAACAAAGGACCAGATAACACCATTTAATCTTAAATATTAATTTCCCTGTAAGTTTAAGCCGGACAATGCATCGTACCGTTGGTTTTATTTTGTTTATAATGGACAATAATTTGCAGTGGTTAATTTTATAATTGGTGGCCTGTCGGTCTAGGGTAAGGTGTCGGACTTCTGTGCTGGAGTCCGGGGTTCAATCCTCGGTCCTGGCACAGATTTATCTGATTACCAAACCCTTCCGTTACCTCTGACAAGACGTGTATTAGTCACAACTTGTGAATGTGAGGAATGCCAGGCCTCCACCGTGGTTCGGATCCCACGTTAAGCAGTAGGTCCTCCATTTCATCTCGCAAACACCTTACCATTACATATTAGCGTGAGTACAACCTGAACGGGTAGTAAGACGTGCTAATAATAATAATAATAATAATAATAATAATAATAATAATAATAATAATAATAATAATACTTTAGAATTAAATATTTAGTATGTTTAAATTACAAATGGCGTGATCAACGACTTTTAGTTAGTAAATAAATTTAACTTGCACTTTCTGAATCAACTTATTATCAGATAATTACTATTGTTTGGTTCTAGAATGTAGAACAAGTGCAACACCAAGTCATCATACTAAAATAATCTATTTCGACGTGTATTTGACGTACAAACCGCTCCCAGCACTGAGAGATACGTACAAACCTCTCCCAGCACTGAGAGATAAGTACAAACCTCTCCAAGCACTGAGAGATACGTACAAACCTCTCCAAGCACTGAGAGATACGTACAAACCTCTCCAAGCACTGAGAGATATGTACAAATCTCTCCAAGCACTGAGAGATACGTACACATCTCTCCAAGCACTGAGAGATACGTACAAATCCCTCCAAGCACTGAGAGATACGTACAAATCTCTCCAAGCACTGAGAGATACGTACAAATCTCTCCAAGCACTGAGAGATACGTACAAACCTCTCCAAGCACTGAGAGATACGTACAAATCTCTCCAAGCACTGAGAGATACGTACAAACCTCTCCAAGCACTGAGAGATACGTACAAACCTCTCTAAGCACTGAGAGATACGTACAAACCTCTCCAAGCACTGAGAGATACGTACAAACCTCTCCCAGCACTGAGAGATACGTACAAACCTCTCCAAGCACTGAGAGATACGTACAAACCTCTCCCAGCACTGAGAGATACGTACAAATCTCTCCAAGCACTGAGAGATACGTACAAACCTCTCCAAGCACTGAGAGATACGTACAAACCTCTCCAAGCACTGAGAGATACGTACAAATCTCTCCAAGCACTGAGAGATACGTACAAACCTCTCCAAGCACTGAGAGATACGTACAAACCTCTCTAAGCACTGAGAGATACGTACAAACCTCTCCAAGCACTGAGAGATACGTACAAACCTCTCCCAGCACTGAGAGATACGTACAAACCTCTCCAAGCACTGAGAGATACGTACAAACCTCTCCCAGCACTGAGAGATACGTACAAATCTCTCCAAGCACTGAGAGATACGTACAAACCTCTCCAAGCACTGAGAGATACGTACAAACCTCTCCAAGCACTGAGAGATACGTACAAACCTCTCCAAGCACTGAGAGATACGTACAAACCTCTCCAAGCACTGAGAGATACGTATAACCAAGTTACATTTTATATCGAACTAGGCTTGGAAAATGATAGCAAGGTCGGAAATGTGTTATTTACTGTTTGACGCCTCCTAGTAGTCAACAAAGTTTGCATTGAACGAGCAGGTAGCTAACAGATTGGAAAACGTTTACGTACGTTAAAAAAACTGAGTATTTTAAAAGTATGTCATTTTAATAGCCATACATACACATCAACTCAGTAACGCTGAGTCGGAGCTAATATTAATTAATTAATTAATTAATTAATTAATAGAAAATTCAAGTCTTACTACCCGTTCGGGTTATACGCTTTAATTACGCTAATGGATTAGGAATTGGGAGGGTTGAATTAGAGGAAGTGAACCCGCATTTGCGTGGAGGGAGAGTGGAAAACCATTTAGGAAAAACCCCCCCAGTTCACCCGACCGAGATTCTCACCTCAATCTCCCCGTCCTCAGCAGTCGAGCTCAACACGACTAGCGCGTTAGCCAACTACGCCACCAAGGCGGGTTTCTATTTATTAGCTAACTAGCAGTCCCGCACGGTGTTGCCTGTGACCCACTGTGGTATAGTAATTATATAAATCCTCTTTATTCCCTATTCCGTGGGAATTTCAAAAAATCCGGCCTTGTTCCTTGTCTACATCATAAAGGGAAACTCTGTGCAAAATTTCAGCTTTCTAGGTCCAAGGGTTTGGGTTAGGCGTTGATGAGTCTGTCAGTGAGTAAGGACTTTTCTTTATATATATATATATATATAACACCCGTGTTGCTGGTCACATCACCTTTAAGGGGACGCGAGTTAAGATAAGTGTTTTTACGGGTTTTATAGAGATAAAAAAAAGGTCAACATAAATAAATTATTGCTTCAAAACAAACAAAGAGTTTAATCTTCTTCACACTTGTTGAATATCTGTCAAGGGTTTCCTGGAATTTAATGAAAACTATCTCTTCATTTAAAAAGTTTGTCATCTAATGCCGCTATGCTCATGACAGATATTCAACAATAGTTGATATCAACAGTTGTGAGGAAAATTAAACTCTTTGTTTGTACCGGAGCAATATTTGATTTGTTTTGGCAAAAATAGTTTTGCTATAAAACTACAAAAACACTTATCTTAACTCGCGTCCCCTACATCCCCACTGGAACCACACTCACAATTTACGTGAATGGTGGTGACGGGGAGTTCGGGATTCTAATCCCAGTTGGGTGGTATTTCTGAATGATTTCCCACTATCCTCCAGCGTAAATGACGGTACATCCCTTCTAAGTTATAAATTCCCTTTCCGAACTGGTAGTAAGACGTGGTGCACAAAAAACAAAGTTAAGTTCCTCACAACTATTTGCCTGTGTCTCTCAGTCTTGTATACCCTACCTTCTTTTACCTGTTATATTATAACATTTTACTTTAAAATGTTCACACACTGGACTGTTGCAGTTCATGTCCAAACTTTTCTCTGGACATGAATGATTCCCCTCACAAGGGTTTAGCACATATGTTTTATATCCAATAACAGCTATACTAGTGTTTATGTGAAAAGTAGACCTCTCCCCTTCAATTCAATAATTAGCTAATGTTATTATCGTTACAACAGTATTAACATTTATATTTGTATTTCAAATTGAAATATCTTACAATTTCTCCATTGATTTGAAGTTGATATTTTTCCTTGGCGATAAAGTTGGACCGAAAACAAATTAATTCTACGTTAAATAGAATCTTATATTCATATATCATAGTCATTGTTCATGTGGATTAAGACGTGAGCGCTGAATATAGTGTATTTTAGATCTAGTTTTTTAAAATACTTTTTGTGTGTTTTTATATATATAATTTTGTTAAACTTCAGTGTAATTGTATTGGTTAATTGTAATAAAAGGCAGTAGTCTTAACTTCGCCATTAAAGTCGATTATTTATTTATTTATTTTATATGTCAAAATAGAAAAATAATATGCCATAGGTATTCAATCGATTACTTATAATTATAAAGTCAAATAAAAATTTATTTGAGTAGCCGCCATATTGAAACGAATAACCAAATTGAAAATGTATGTAAATAACTGTTTGGCCTAGACTCAAATAATGTCCATGCCAAATTTCTTTAAAATTGGTCCAAGAATTTGACAATTATCGCTTAGCAAACATCCGAACAGATAGATGGACGAAAAGCCAAATGGTCAAGTTAAAACAAGACCTTGCTACGTTTGGCAAATTGATAAAAAAAAATGTTAATCTAATGGGTTTAAACACGTTTATCCGGAACTCTGGTCGAATCAATACGCTGCATGAAAATAATATTCACGCTTTATTGATGCCCTTAAGAAGTTATATTTATACCAACTTTGGTTAATATCGGGCATCATTCATTTGTTTTCAAATCACTAACTTAGATAATATCTTTAAAACCGTATTCCAAACTTAATTTTAAAGTTTAATTCTGTGCCTTGCGCTGCTGTTTAAGCTCTATTTTCAAAATTGTGAATATTTTTACTCTAGTTGAGCTTAATATAGTAATTATGTCAAAAGGGTCTAGTATATATACCAGATTAGAGTGATTTTAATGTTTGGCATCCCATGTTGGGTTAGTATGGGTCACGTGAACAAAGTGCAGTATGTACCTAAGGAAGTACAAACGACCAATTTAGGGAATTCTTTTGAAATCTGATTTTTTTTAATGTCTACTCAGCTTTAACCATCTTTATCACTAGATTCAAAACCATTCAGGATAGCTTAGACGGGCTATTTTTATAATCAGTCATTCCAAACAAAATCTGCCAGACGTAAAAACTAACATTTTATCGCACCAAGACTGCTCACAGATGTTAGGTTAGCTGTTGATATCCCTGACCTCTAAATGGCAAACCGAGAGAAAAGAAGCAAAGCCGTACCTGTCCTTGTGGGTGCCTATATGCAGGTATGCAGGGGCCCCGGGACTTGGAGGCTGGTTTGTAAGATAATGGGGTACGGGAGCCTACGCCCACCCTACCCATCATAACTGTTAGAACGAACCCACCTACTCACTCTTGTCCCACTATCAAACCTTTCGGCTGATATTTAAAATACTTATTCGTAAATTGAAAAATGACGGGGATAGAACTCTTGTCTTAGCTCTGTGTCTGAGTTATCCATGATTTGCCCCATGAACAGGGTCATTCTGACATGGATACGTCCGTATCCTAAAGATCATTTCCATATTCCAAGTTTCTCTAGTTATGTGCAATTAATTGAACAAGGTGTTTGCTTTCTTGAGTAGTAGATATTTGTGTAAAATGTATGATTGGACTTGTAAAGCAAAAATAAAATTGTGAATGAAATAGAATTGCTGTATAATGTCCTCTCTAGTAGGCCTACAAACTTCAATGGAAAATCACTAAATTTAATTGAAATTTGAAATCAATTATTTTAATTTAACAAGGTATTCAAATTTTGTTTCCTCTCATCTTGAAGTAAAATATCAGAAGTAGGATGGTCGAACGTTTACATAGTGCTAAATAAGAACGTGACGTATTTTTATTCAAACCTTATCTCTTCTAAAATACTTACGGTGTGTCTACCTAGATAAGCTCCGAGTTTGGTTAAAATCAATTGATTAATTTAAATGTTATGACCATAGACACACATATATACAAACAAGAACGATAACTCAACTAATATTTCTACCTAGTATATTTAAAGAACACACACACACATAAAAGCTAACTTATATGTTGTAATTGAAGTAAATTACATATTTAGTACGTCCTGGGCTGAAATAAACCATGTCTTCAGGGATATTTCAAAAACATTTATAAAAATATGAACTTGACTTTGATTATTGTGATAGCCTTGGAAGTACACTCTACAGCAAAGCACATCAGAGGCAACACTTGAATTTACTTCAACATAAGCACTTACAAAATAATTTTAAAAGTAAAAAAAAAAAAACTTTCCGAAATTCATGCTGATAGTAAATCTAGATAAGGAATAAATTTTAATAAGATATTGATTATGTTGCTTTGAGTTTATAAACGTACTAATTGAATTATATATCGTATTGTTGTCAATCCCTTTCTCTCTCTCACAAATGGAAATAAAAAATGAACCGTGTCACACTCACCATTGAATAAAAGAAGACAGAGTAGAACCACATAGATGCTGCTTTTCATCTTGAAGATAGTTACTTGGGATTATGGGAGTAATATTTACGTAACTGTCAGTTCATATATATGTATATAAATAAATCTGAAAGAATATTTAAAATATATTATCCACAAGTTTTTTTTTTTAAAAAAAAGCTCAATGTTAATATCTTAAATACAAAATTTGGTCAACAAACATGACATATTAAAATTAATGTTTAAAATATCTTGTAGTGTTTTATTGAATAAATATCACAAAATTGTAATATAATAAATAGTCCCTAATATCAATCTAATCTTTACCAATTATAATTGTAAGAAGTGAGAGTCCTAGCTACGTTTTACTGAAATCTATCCCACTGTGGTCTGAAAAGCTCGCGGAATGCCGACTAAGAGCCTAGAGAGAGCTTGCTTCTCTGTACAGCCAGTCAGCCTGGTAGCCAAGCGTACACTGAATTTCAAAGACAACGAAATGAGAACGCGAGAAATCCTGCCTGGCTCACTTCTTGTGCCTTTCCTTTCAATGAGGCGTTACCTTGTTCTGACGGGGTCCAGCTGCAACCATGCAACCATACCAAGGGTACTTAGCTTAACAGACGCAGCGTACAGGATATCGAAAAGCACTAGAATGCAATAGAAGGTTTTTCTTTCCCGGCGAAGAAAAGAGAATCAATAAAACTCTTGATAGTTATGAACGTCAAGCATAGTGGTTATAACATATCAGAGAATTACGTGTAGTAATATTTGTTTAAGTATTAGGAAGTTATCGTGAACTTTCGAAAACCTTAAACATTTACAGAACACACAGACGCAGGAAAGTTTTTGGTTCAGGGGGGTGGGGCAATATTGTTACACAAACGAAATAGGTTTTTTGGCAAAGCTTCGTAAGTAAGGTAACAACATTATTCTATAAGTATTTTTGGATCGCTAAACTATATTTTTTTTCTACGCAGCTTACATTGTATTTTAACACAAAATTTTCGCAAATATCTTACAATGTGAAATCCTTTACCTCTAAGCTGTAGATAGTAATTTTATCTTAGAATTTGTGTGGGTAGAGATGACATTATGCACCCGAAGAACAAAATTTGGGTGGGTACATCGTATCCACATACGTATTTTTTCCTCCCCTGTACGTATACTAGGTCGATATTTACGCTATTGATACCGGAGTTGAATACACGTTTTGTATTTTAAACCCAGATCTGAAGTAAAGGATCTTTTAATACTCACGCCTTGTCAGAGATGAATATCAATAATACAGAAAGGACCATGTGTTTCTCTGCCTTGAACATTGCCATTTTTTACATAAAAGGGGTTTAATTTTTCCATGGTAGGGTGAGTTTATTTCCTAAATAATATTTACCTCCAATTAATCTTTAAGTGTGATAAGACAAATAGGTCTAAGTTTTTTCCAGCATTCACCCAAATCAGTGAGTACACGGAATAACCTCCAGACAACTTTAGTCTGGCTTTCCGTTGATGAGTAGGTCGGGGTTATAATCCCGGATGGGTGTACTCAGAGTGATTTTTACCTAAAAGGTTTCCCACTCTCCCTCTCGGTGAATACGAGTATTTTCCATCAAAATTTTACCTTCCTCGTCCCTATCCCATTAGTGTAGAGATGATATCCCATTAGTGTAGAGATGATATTCCAAACTAGTAGTAAAATGCATTGCAACAAAAAATTATTTGTTTAAATAAAAACATGTTTTCATTAATAATCACAATGAACCAATTTATTTCTCTGACTTGCGGGAAGAAGTGTTTTTGGCTTTAATGGATTATTAGAGCTACTGACGTCCCAGTTAAGTTTAAAAGATACTGGTTTCTCAAATACTAATCACAATATTATTTCATCGCTAGATAGAAAGAACATGAAACCATTTACTAAAATAAGATTAGGTTTTAAGAAATTAAATTAAGTTTCTGTCATATAACATTATAGTTATTATCTATAAGGGACTATTGAATCTTATTTGAAAATTGAACTTATCTTTTGACATGACTTAGGCTTCTGTGAATATATTCCTACGAATTCGCTCTTCTTGATAGTTACCAAATATCAGGAAAATATTTCAAATATCAATATTATCATTGTTGTAAAAGTTACCATTTTTTGAAATACTTGAATATTTATAAACTATAAACTTTGTTTATAAAGTAAAGGTGAGAAATGTGAGGATAATATAAAACCTCATAAATACTTACTATTTTAATTATGTGTATTTAATACAAAATATAAACAAAATAATTTATCTATACTATTGAAAGCGATTTTTATTAAAAGAACCAAGCCTGCCTATCAACTTAAGTGTTTACTATATAGGCCTATTTTAATATTGTTCTTTATTCAATGCCAGTCTCGTAGTTCACAGCAAGCTCAAATAATTGTATATCGAGTCGCGATAATCCTAGCGAAGAAGATTACCAAAAACACTTTGAACACGATACATATTAAAATAGTTAACTTTTTTAATTATTCATTAACTAATTTGAACATCCCTTTTTAACATATCACATTTCAATTCCAAGTATTTGTCATAAAAGTTACAATTTTTTGTGTAGAAATTTTTCATATTGATTTAGTACACTTTGGTCAATAATTTCATCAATGTGATTGTCATATAATGGCAAGTATTTGATTGCTACAAAAGTTACTAGTCAACTTTCATATTGTCATGTGTCATATCGTATGCACAGCAACTCTTAACTTTTACCGATATTATAAATGTCAAAGGAATAGTAATTATTTAGGTTAGTTTCATTTTGTCAATGTCGACAGCGAAATATAATATTGGTTTATGTTATAAATCTACCATGATATAACGATTACACCATTCTAATAAAACACATAAAATGTTTAAATTATGTTTCTTCAATACTTTATCTGCCCAATAAGACAAAAAAGTTTGAAAAATCTACTTTTAGAAGGGAAGGCCAAGAACATTCGGTAAAATAAGAGGGAAAAGTTCAACGACCTTAATATCCTTAATATTCTAGATAAGTCTCAACGATTGACTAAAGTAATTATTTAAGAAACGATATTATTAAATAAATAAAATAGACTATAAAATTATATGTTACAAGCATTAGATTTAAAAGTTTAAACAAAATGTATGTAATTTGATCACTATTGATTTGCTTTAAATTAAAAACTATTTTGTTTAGACACATTCAAATTGATGTATTGTGTGAATCTTAAATGAATGTCTTGGTTGACAAAATTTCAACATAGTATATTTTTTTTACCAACAATTACGGTGAAACCACAGAAAATATGTAGGTGTGATACCTCATAATTTGTAAAACGCTGGGATTTATGATTTAGTTTAAGGTGCGGCTGAAGGTAGCGAAAGTATTTTGACAGTTTGAAAGAATTGAATTCTTTTGACCAAAATAAATCAAAAATTTCTCCAATAACAACATAAGAGTTTAGTTTTCTGCACATTCTAATATCAAGAGATCTTGAATATCTGTCAATTTTGTCCTGGAGTTTTGTCATAACTTTTTCTCTTTATTTAAAAAGTTTTGACAAAATTCCAGGACACCCTTGACAGATATTCAAGATCTGTTGATATTAGCATGTGCAGAAAACTAAACTCTTATGTTGTTATTGGAGAAATATTTGATTTATTTTGGCCAAAAGATTTAATAGTATAAAAACTGTAAAAATACTTGCGCTCCCTTTTGCCACACCTTAAAATTATTAATTTCATAAAGCAATAATGTTTTATTGAATTAAGTATCTTGAACCATTCTAGATAAGGTTAAACGTTATAACCATTTATGACAATTTAAGTATACCCCAAATGTTAGGTTCTTTTTAGGTTTGATTGCGCTTTTAGGTTAATAATGACTTAATATGAGTAAAATCAGAGCCGTTATCTTAAATTGTTTATGTTAAGGTAGTAAATGCTGGGTTAGTTGTTAATAATCAATATCAAGTGATTCTACTTTAGGCTGTTTTAATTAAATTTAATAAAGGTCATAATATATTGAACATTCTTAAAAGTGTTTAGAAAATAAAAACTGATACGGAGTCACACATTAATTACTTTTAAATAGTAATGAATTGATTTAACATCACAAGTAAAATATTTTTAGAAAATACTAGCATTATTCCGCAATCACTATACACATATTTTTACATAATAATAGTTCAATACGTATAACCCAAACAGATAGTAAGAAAGAAAAAAGTTCAAAAATTGTAATGCTTGTTTTAGTTGAACATTTATGAAAATATTTTCGGTAAAAAAAAGTATTGCACATGAAAGAGAAGGGTTGTTTCACAATGCAATTCCCAAACTTCCCTCCAAGCGATTGTTGTAACAGTCCATTAAAGTTCCTTCTTTTCTACCAGTTTCCTCTGTTTCCTTACGTTAGAATCACATCGGTGGTCATATGGTCTAACGCGTCACTTAGGGATTGGAAAGATTCCATTGACTGGGGAGTTCGGGATTTGAATCCCGGCCGGTCGTAGCCTACCGGGAGTATTTTTTCCTAAATAGATTCCCAATATAACTTTACGTAAATGTGGGTACATTTCCTATCAACTACATCTCCCCCATTATCGTAATTAATGTATGCTAGTCCTGGCTATTAGGTAATAAAGCCGAGCATTTAAACGTGCCAGCTAAACTCGTAAGGTAGGCCTGAACACAATTCGGTTTAGTACCAATTTAGGTTTAGTGCCATGCCAAGGTATGGGCTGCTGTTGGTAGGAAGAACAATATCCGGTACTTATTTACATTACTAAAATTTTAATATATTCATAGATAAAGTCGTGTGATCCGCAGATTCCACTTTTGATAGATATTATAAATACCTTTAAAATAACACTAATAATATAGTAAAATGTTCAATTTTACGGCAAAGAAATATGTTTGAATTTTCTAAACTGTTGTTCCAACCAAAGCCAGGGTACCTATGTATCTTTTACCATGTCGTCCTCTCCCCTGATAACACTCCATCCACAAAGAGTGGTGACTGGCCTTATGGTAGTCAACAGTTCAAATATCCACAAAGAGTGGTGACTGGCCTTATGGTGGTCAACAGTTCTAATATCCACAAAGAGTGGTGACTGGCCTTTTGGTAGTCAACAGTTCAAATATCCACAAAGAGTGGTGACTGGCCTTATGGTGGTCAACAGTTCAAATATCCACAAAGAGTGGTGACTGGCCTTATGGTGGTCAACAGTTCAAATATCCACAAAGAGTGGTGACTGGCCTTATGGTGGTCAACAGTTCAAATATCCACAAAAAGTGGTGACTGGCCTTATGGTGGTCAACAGTTCAAATATCCACAAAGAGTGGTGACTGGCCTTATGGTGGTCAACAGTTCAAATATCCACAAAGAGTGGTGACTGGCCTTATGGTGGTCAACAGTTCAAATATCCACAAAAAGTGGTGACTGGCCTTATGGTGGTCAACAGTTCAAATATCCACAAAGAGTGGTGACTGGCCTTATGGTGGTCAACAGTTCAAATATCCACAAAGAGTGGTGACTGGCCTTATGGTGGTCAACAGTTCAAATATCCACAAAAAGTGGTGACTGGCCTTATGGTGGTCAACAGTTCAAATATCCACAAAAAGTGGTGACTGGCCTTATGGTGGTCAACAGTTCAAATATCCACAAAAAGTGGTGACTGGCCTTATGGTGGTCAACAGTTCAAATATCCACAAAAGTGGTGACTGGCCTTATGGTGGTCAACAGTTCAAATATCCACAAAGAGTGGTGACTGGCCTTATGGTGGTCAACAGTTCAAATATCCACAAAAAGTGGTGACTGGCCTTATGGTGGTCAACAGTTCAAATATCCACAAAGAGTGGTGACTGGCCTTATGGTGGTCAACAGTTCAAATATCCACAAAAAGTGGTGACTGGCCTTATGGTGGTCAACAGTTCAAATATCCACAAAGAGTGGTGACTGGCCTTATGGTGGTCAACAGTTCAAATATCCACAAAGAGTGGTGACTGGCCTTATGGTAGTCAACAGTTCAAATATCCACAAAGAGTGGTGACTGGCCTTATGGTGGTCAACAGTTCAAATATCCACAAAGAGTGGTGACTGGCCTTATGGTAGTCAACAGTTCAAATATCCACAAAGAGTGGTGACTGGCCTTATGGTGGTCAACAGTTCAAATATCCACAAAGAGTGGTGACTGGCCTTATGGTGGTCAACAGTTCAAATATCCACAAAAAGTGGTGACTGGCCTTATGGTGGTCAACAGTTCAAATATCCACAAAGAGTGGTGACTGGCCTTATGGTGGTCAACAGTTCAAATATCCACAAAGAGTGGTGACTGGCCTTATGGTGGTCAACAGTTCAAATATCCACAAAGAGTGGTGACTGGCCTTATGGTGGTCAACAGTTCAAATATCCACAATAAATGGTAGCACACGACGCACTTACGGCCTAAATCCAATGACATATGACACTCGAATTAAATTGCTTGGTTAACCGCTGGATGGTTATTTATTTTGGCTACCATCCTACACATTGAACATCGATTTGTCAGAAACATAATTCTATATTAATTATGAACACAACAAATAAAATGTTGCTGTAGTAGGTATGAAAGAAATAGATGTAGTTGTCAATTGGGTTGATGATGTAAAATGGAGGCTATTTGTATTTTAAGTACCATCAAATAAAATCATTTAACATGTGGGCATTAATAATACATACTTTCCCACCCTCAAAACAAAGGCACCCTGGGCGGGTTTACCTTCCCCCTCCCCCCCATCCCTATATATGACTCTGAGTCACGTAAAACTACACCACGATTATTATTTTACTACTCAGAAATGACACTCTAATACAATTTAATAAGTTTTAAAAATTTCTCTTTATCAACAAATAGATATTTCTTTTATCCCCAGTGCTATTTTCCTTACTACCCAGCCATAATATCTGCATATATTCACTCATATGGTAGGGATAAGGAATGTATAAATTATAGGAAATGCAGCCACGTTTTCTTGGAGGGAGAGCGGAAAAGCATTTTGGATGGAAATGATCCATCCACCTATCCTCAACACCTTCGCGTCACCGGAAAAATAGACCGGACGAGACTAACGCCCTGTCCATACGCCTACAGGGGATGAGATTATTCAAATATATATCTAGAACATCTCCATGAGTGGCGATAGAGGGCGGAGGAGTATCGTTCTAACCAAAACCCCCACGGGTGGGCATGCGGACAAATTGTCAGGCTCATATAGTCTGGCCTGGTGGTCACAGAGAGGTCGGGGATCAGATCGTTGCGTATGAAGAGTTACTTATTTTTTGAAAATACCTTGGCATACCAACTTGTGCTTTATTCTCTGAGCTACTTATATTTGACATTTCCTAGATTACTAGCCGAAAGGAAATTTTAAAAGTCTTATAATATCCAATAATTAGCTTACATGGAAACCATTTAGAGACGAAACCATCTGCCAGTCAACATTATAACCATTCAAATTTTACCTAACCTAAAATTACAAAACTAATGTAGAATTATTTTCAATTATCAAATAACCTACATTGTAAATAGTTAGAAATATACCGTGTGCTAAGTGATCTTAAGCCATTTTAGCTAACCTTAGCTTGCGTACGTGACCGGATTTGTAATAGTTAAGTTGTGTTCACGTAGTTCCCAAGGTGCTCATAGGTGAAGGTTGAACGTGAGGGAAAGTGAGCCGAAACAAAGCTTGCTACACTTGACCACAATCAGTCGAGCTGGGATACTCATTAACTAGAACTGTACCAACAGGACAGGACAGGCGTGTGATGCAACAATCTACAACTACATGGAGTTAACAAAGGAAACGTATTAGTAGAGTGCTCCCGTTAACAGAGATATTTACATAGATAACACAGGTCTGCAATAGAAAAATTGTTTGAAAACTAATCACTGATTCTTATACATTTTTAGACACTAATTTCATTAACGATAGTTGAAAAATTACATCACGTACCATTTTTGCACAAACTCAAATTTTCGATTTCAATATCCACTAATTGACTGCATTAAACTTCTAAGATTTTTTTTTTCTTTTATACTATTTTATTTTTATTGTTAAATTGATCAAGGTGTATTATAACAAAAAAGGTTCAATGGGAGAGGGAGGGGCGGCTATTTGGTTAGGTATTGGCTCCTGGTACTTTTTTCTGGTGGTTCAGAAACAGAGAAATATATTTTATTCCATACTTTTCTCAAGATGGTGACCTGGTTTACTGTAGCAATGTTCCTGGACTGATGGCGAGATTTGAAATACACTAAGTATGATGTGAACGAGTGGAGGCTCGTTATTGACTTGTCAAAAAGAAGTCTCAAATCAGTGCTTCTCCATAATGGTAATAAATATGCTTCAGTACCAGTAGGACATTCTGGGTACCTGAAAGAATGATACGAGAATTTAGCTTTAATTCTCACAAAGTGAAACACAAGAGTCATAGATGGGTGGTAATTTTAAAGTACTTTCCATGCTTCTTGGACAGTAGGGAGATTACACTAAGTATTAAGTACCCATGTTTCTTGTGTGAATAGAATAGCCGGGATAAGAGGCAAAACTGGATTTTTTAAAAGGTGTGGCCACTTAGAGATGCTTTAGAACCTGGAAGCAAAATTGTAGTACGGAAGTCTTTGGTTGATCCAAGAAGAGTCCTCCTGCCTCCCCTTCATATCAAGCTTGGTTCGATGAAGCAATTTGTAAAGTATCTGTAAAAAGAAGGAAAGTGTTTTAAATACTTGAATAACAAATTTTCAGGACTGTCGGAAGCGAAACTAAAAGGTGTTTTTGTCGGTCCAGATACTCGGAAACTTCTGAAAGACGTAGTCTTCGAAACAAAAATGGATATTTTGGAAAAAGAGGCTTGGAAAGCTTTCAAAGAAGTTGTAACAAAATTTCTTGGAAACAATAAAGACCCCAACTTTAAGTGTAGTGTGGAAACTATGCTCATGAAATTCCTGGAGTTGGGTTGTTCGTTGAGCTTGAAAGTGCACTTCCTGAATTCCCATTTGGACTAATTTCCCAAAAATCTTGGTACTGTTAGTGAAGAGCAAGGGGAAAGATTCAATTAAGGAGATGGAATGCAGATACTGGGGTAGATGGAACATTAACATGATGGCAGACTACTGTTGGATGCTGTACAGAGAAGAGCCGAAAGCTGTCTACAAGAGAAAAAGTTCTAAAAGGAGCTTTGAGGGCAAAAGAAAAAGGAAGTATAAGAACTTGTAAATCCCAATAAGTGTTGAGAATGTTTTTCCATCAATAATTTTCTAAATAAAACCATTATTTAATTTTTCAAATATAAATAAGTTTTAACCAGAATACATAAAAATAAGTGCTTTTATCATATTTTCATATCCACTTTGTGAAAAATATTAGAGAAAAATGGAGGTTATATTTGAAATCAGCCCACCACAAAGCATAATAATCACTCTTTACAATGCAGACAATTTTCAATAACCCTAATTTTGCAGGCCTGTGTAATAGATTATTATTATTATTATTATTATTATTACTAGCACCGCGTCTTACTACCCGTTCGGGTTATACACACTTACGCTAATGTGTAATGGTAGGGTGATTGTGAGATGAAATGGAGGACCTACAGTTTAACGTGGAATCCGAACCACGGTGGAGGCCTGGCATTCCCCACATACACAAGATGTCTTGTCAGAGGTGAAGGAAGGGTTTGGTAATCAGATAAATCTGTGCCGGGACCGAGGATTGAACCCCGGCCGCCAGCATAGAAGTCCGACACCTTACTCCTAGACCACCAGGTCACCTCTGTGTAATAGAGACAAAGGGTATGCCACGATACTTCCTACTTTTTCATATACTAATTTTATTATAGATTGGAACAAATGTTTCAAAACTTGGTTACTAGTAAACTACCCTTAAATCAATTTTTATTCAAAAAACAACCAAACATTACTATTTATAATGTTAAACATTCTCTAGCTACCTATTTTGAACAAAATCACAAGGGCTATTTTCGAACTATTTCAAATTTAAAAAAAAAAATCAGTCTTCAGTTAACTATTTTTGAATAATGATTATTCCAAAACACAAGCTTGCAGCTTTAATGTTAAAATCTTCCCAATTATCAATTTTGAGCTATATCGTTATAGCCATTTTATAAATAATGTAAAATTTAATAAAATCTTTCAAACACAAATTTGACACCTTAGTTCAGTTGGTAGCGTGTCTCTTTGCTGAGATAGGGGTCCCAGGTTCGATTCCCGCCATGGCCGAATAATTTTCATTGCTGAAAATATGGGTTTATCCTTTCACAGTGATAAATTAACAGCCGGGGACTGGATGCTGTGCGTGTCCTATTCTAAAGTTAGATTATAAGGCACAAGCTACGACAGGCCTAACAAACCGGTAGTGGAAAATATGACTTGAATAAAAAACTGACCATGGTTGGAAACCGCAATGGATGTAAAGTAAAATCAACTGCAGGCTATTCGGAATCCTAGGCCAATATAACATACCGCTATTACTGCAGGATTGGAGGACTGGGCCCTTAAGTTGAGTTTCGAATGTCCAGTGGAATGTTTACTTCTCGCACAAATAATTGGCTGAGATCTAATTTTGAAACGTGTGATTTGCGAAAACTGACTTCACACAAGCGGCTACCGAGAGAACAATCTTATATTGATAAAAAATATCTATTTTTAATTTCTAAATTTATTATTTGAAAGTTGTATTTATTTTTGAACCACTTTCTAAAAATATACATGGTGGTTAAAGCATATATAGGCTATATGCTTATTTAAAACTAACTGATAAAGTTAAACTAAAAACTGTGCATTAACTTTGAAATTTTGTGAATAGGTGATTATTTAAAATAATCTGTAACAGTTGACACATGGAAGTAGCAATTAATCATATGGTAATATCACTTGGCCACATAGTAGTTGCACTTGAGCGCATGGTATTAGCAATTGAGCATTTGGTAGTTGCATGAGTTTAAGGTAGTAGCATTTTATATTATTGTAGTAGCACTTTATAACATGGTAATAGCACTTGAGCTTATAGTAGTAGCACTTGAGATTAGGGTATTAGCATTTGAGCACATAGTATTATCACTTGAGCGCATGGTAGTAGCATTTGAGCAATTGACTAGTGTCTTTTTAATGTTTTTATTTAATTGGAACTCTTTTTAGTCTAAGTTAAGCTAAGTTGGGTTAGGTAAGGTTAAATCAGGTTAGGTTAAGTCAGGTTAGGTTAAGTCAGGTTAGGCTATGTTAGGTTAGGTCAAGTCAGATTAGGTTGTGTTAGGTTAGTTTAAGTCAGGTTATATGATGTTAGGCTAGGTTAAGTCAAATTAGGATATGTTAGTTTAGATTAGGTTGGGATTGTGTTGTATCATATTAGCCAGAACTTAAGGCACTGGCCAGGCTGTCTTGGTCAATTCACTCCTTGGCTGGCCAGAACGCGAATTAAAATTTACCCAAATCGATAGTTCACAATTCGGCTGGAACAGCTGTCTAATGCGCAAATAGTCTAGCCAATTCAAGAAGTGACGAGTTTCTGGCTTTGAGCATAAATATATATAATGAGAACTATAATGAAATTTTAGAGCATCCGGTAGGTATAATTCACAGTCAGGGAACCCAAACTTGTTGACGTACTTATTGGATTCACTGACTATAAGCCAAGCCAAGCCAAGCCAAGTCTATTAATTGTACACCAGTCCATGCGCCCAACTACTTCATAACCATTAAAATAATATATCAATTAGTTTTATATTTATTAGATGTTCAGTCTTTCAACAGGTCCGTTGCCCTGTCCAAATTGAATTCTCCAGCGTTACCTATCAGAAGCTTCCTTTTAAAACCTTGAAACTTTTACAACATAAATAACATGCTTACTCAAGAGGACTAAGCAAACTAATTAATATTAGATTTGTGGGCACTTTATGGGACTACCTACTATATTAATGTTTTTTTAAATATTGCAAAATACAATCTAGAACTATGTTATAATATAACAGAATTATGGAAGAGGGTGTTTTACACTCAATTAAACTAAGAGTTTAAATTTGACCGGGAATCGATCTCTAGATCTATAACTATTTTGGTATATTTGCTCCCAACTTGCAATAGCCTAAATACAAATATGTATACCAAGTCAATCTAAAATTTCCGCAGTTTTCTTACACATCAAAATATCCAAACAAATTGTTTAACACCGTGAACACAATATAACAAAGTGTTTCCCTCTGTTTACAAATATTGCACACCATTCCCAATTGCTCAATTCTTTAAATCGTTATCAACGTTTTGATTTTGTAGGAATAATCTTACTAATAGGCCTACAATGAAATAGGTTTGGGAACATTGATGACAAAACAACCAAACACATAAGTTATTAAAAAAATGCCTACACCAAAACAATGATTGTACCATTTTCTAACAGCTCGCGACAGATGAACAGCTTAGGTAAGTTTCAAACAGCTGTTCTTTTCCTGTCGGGAAGAAATCACCTGACACATTCCCAACTGTTTTCAGAGGAGTGATTCCTTGGCGCTGAACTCAGCTGAGTTATTTTATTTTAAATGCTGGTGACCTGGTGGTCTAGGGGTAAGGTGTCAGATTTCTATGCTGGCGGCCGGGGTTCAATCCTCGGTCCCGGCACAGATTTATCTTATTACCAAACCCTTCCTTCACCTCTGACAAGACATCTTGTGAATGTGGGGAATGCCAGGCCTCCACCGTGGTTCGGATTCCACGTTAAACTGTAGGTCCTTCATTTCATCTCACAATCACCCTACCATTACACATTAGCGTAAGTGCGTATAACCCGAACGGGTAGTAAGACGCGGTGCTAATAATAATAATATTTTAAATGCTAAGCGTCTTTGGCCTGTAGACACTAATATATCGTAGTAATGACTTGGAAGGTCTAGGAATAAGTAGACTACTCTTTGTTTAGAAATATGAAAACATCTCTTTATAAAAATTTTCTCAAAGAATTTTATTTTTAAAAAGGGTGCCTATTTATCTTGCACATTTTGAATAACATAATTATATCAACGTACGGCTTACACAATGATTACTGGAATAAAGACAACACCCACTCCTCCAGCCAACAATTTACCAATGATAAATCTTCAAGCATAATGGTAAGTATTTAGTTTAGCTCCACGTCTTACTACCTGTGTAGGCTACACGTACCGGCACATGCCAGTAGTACAACAGGAAAATACGCTTCCCACTGAAGAATGTGTATTGTGTTCAATTAAGGAGTATCAATACACAAGAGTAGTTAGGGTGGCCAGGTAGTACAGCGATCTAATTGCCTGATATGTATATCCCTGGCCTGTGATTGGCTGTTGGCACTGGGTTGGGGCTGTCCCCCTCCCCCATTCCCCTGATCTCCTTTTCCTCACGGTGTTCGTTCTTGATTTTTGTTTATGCGTGCGTATTAGATTTTAATGTGATTAGTTTTTTGTGTGTGCGCATTGTTTTTTATGTGTGCCATTGGATCGTATGTCTGGGTAGGATAGGGACTGGCATTGGAGTTCTTTTATTTATTGATAGAGGAAGTGTGCAGTCCACGGCGTCAGGCACTCCTCCCGCGACGTCCCATAAAATATTAGCATCACTACTGAGGGCGGGAATGTGCAGCACGAACCTCTCCCGACGGCCGTTTAGCGTAGAGTGTGGGCACTGAGCATCCGGCAATGGCTCGCTGCCGTAAGACACTTTTCACTTCCCCCTCCCTCCACCCACCCCGCTTCGAGAGCTCAGTGGGTCAAATCCCTTGAGGTAGGACACATTGGGAAGGGAAACTTTGATATCGCAATCGACATGGAGGAAACCATTGAACACTTAGCGAGAGTCGTTACCTCTAAACTTGTTATAAATGTTGAAAGTGGATAGTAATGCCCCTATTGAAGAGCCATTAACCCGCCCCACCCCTTAACTTAATAGTGTCACTAGAACGACCTTTGAAGGCCTTAACTTATATGTAATTTCTAACACTCATTCAGGGGCTGATTTTTCGCAAACAAACCCTAGTTATGCATCTTGTTGTATTTCAGCTTTTGCCATGTACGGTAACATGGATTCGAACCTTGATATCTTTTCCCGAGTAAATTAAATTAAAATTTCGGTCTAAAGAGATAGAATAATAAAATTAGTGATTGTTAATCATTTGACAGGGATGTTCCACCATTTGCGCTGGGTTGAAATTGAAAAGATGTATAGTGGATATCTTCCTACCAAGATGTAAATTAAAACATATATGTAGTTTCAAATATCCAAAGCTATTATTTATACTTTTAGTGAGGATTACTCCATCTAGATATATTCTGAAAATTGGCACGGCAATCGAACCCGGGACCTTTTGCTTAGTACGCCAATGCTCTAACCATCTAGCTATCCAGGAATCGTCCAGTGCCCAGGGTCATTCTTCACTCATATTTTAAGGCAGAGTCTATAGGGCTTATGGCTTAGTTGTCACTATGCAAATAAAATTCATTATTTTTTGGGTCAAGATTGTTGAATGATACAATTACAAACAAAATGATATCTAACTTAGAAATAATATGTATTAGACAAATAAGGAAAAAACAAATAATACCATTTTGTGTATAATTAAATGTCATGATGTGGGGAGGGGGAACGGGGGAATCCAGGCCATTGCGAACCGTCTTTAATGTATGTTAGAACGGTCATACTTCCGGGATTTGAAGCCCCATACATCAGTCACTGGAAGAGCTTGACATTTATTTTACGGTAGTGTGTGACCAGGAGAGATGAGTGCCAGCATTTGATCGGATTTGAAATGGTAAAGCATTATTGTACTTATAAAAGTAATTAGCGTTTGTCGATCTATCAACCTTAGTAGGGATTTGAGCCCCCTAAATCCTTATGTCACAAGGTGAGATGTGTACCCACATTTGCGTGGTTGGAGAAAATAAACACGACCGCAGAGGGTGGATAGCAGTCCTTCGCGGCATATTGGGCCAAATAGCCACCAGTGGGGTAACACGTCCACGTTCACCGGACGCGTGAGCACAATTGACGAGTAACCGTAAATCCATGCAGCTTTACATGAATCGGGAAATCATCAATGAGGAAACAATATTATTGACCAATAAGAAGCCCACACCTTTACAGGCGGCACACCCCGTTGAAGCAACTATAAATAGACCTTGAAATCATTATATTCGGTCATTATAATTAATAATTTCACTGAATAAACATCAAAATAAGTTTCGACGCAATGGAAAATTGGATGAATTCAGGTATGTTTTAAATCGTTTTGTATATTTTAATGGTAACTATTTTGCTTATTACGTCTTTGGTGTACAGTGGTATTTGCTCTTTTGATAGAATTTCAATAATATGCACCCCTGGCGCCTGCAGCCATAATTCAACCAGCAGCAACCGATAGGCCGGAACTTTTGTTGTTTTTTAGTGAGGACGGAATTTGCCTGACGGATAAAAACTGGTACGTGAGTAATTAGCGTCCTGCTATAGATTTTTGAGAATTGGCAGTGTTTTATCCTGTGAAAGTAATTAATACGCATTTATTTAATCTAAGATTACTGGGATCATTACGGGTTGGACGATAGCCTGAGGGTGGACCCGGTGGTATAAACACAGCCACTCAGCGATTAGAGATGGCTACACGACGTAGTGCCCACCATGGATTTTCAGATTTTGTGTGGGCGCCGCCCCTTGAAAGCAGCAAGGCGGAGGTGGGCCCTGTACCGGACCAGCTCCTAGAAGTGGTCGGTGTTCTGCTCCAGCAGAAAGCTTCCCCCCACCGGACCCTACTGCAGGCCCTGAAAAGACTATCAATGGTATGCCCAATGTTTGGAGTGAATTGGATGCGATAGATCGCCTAGTATGTAAGTTTGCCACTATTTACTTATTAAAACTATCTCTTAAAGAACATATTTTAAATTTGTATAAAAAGTACCATTTACAAGTAACAATACTATAGCCACTAGCTTAGAAATAGACAGATTAATACACAAGATTTATTTGCGTCCTCTCTTCCCCAAACCACCGTTGTTTCGCTAGTATACCAAAACCTTTTGTCAGCTGACCGTTTCAAGTCCAAACAAAAAGAATATTAGCTCTTATATTCATAGAATAGAAAGTTACTATAATTTTTTATTCTAGTCATTACAAACATTCAAATTAAAAAAAGAGAGAGAAAATGATAATTGTCTCTTATTAAATTCACGTTTGCAATGTGCTAGATCAAATTTTTATAAGATATTAAGCCACCACCTTATCTCATTAGATAACATGTCTGTATACTAAACTAATGTTCCCGGGTTCGATTCCCGACATGGCTAACAATGAAGGTGTAATAAATGAACAGCCAGTGGACCGGATTTTGTGGAGGTCCTAATCTTAATTTATACGCATTATATGAATAAATAATGACCAGAGCTTTAGACTGGAAAATAGTAACGGATCTAAATTAAATTATTCTATTCAATGAAAAAAATTGTTTCATTTAATTCTAAAACAAAATTATTTCTACCAATAGAAAACTAAATTCTGAATATTAAAAATTACCCCTATAAAATAAAATTACTTTCTAACAAATTACTTTCTAACATCAATATCTATTTTTGCCAATTTTTGTTACATGGTTTAAGACATGTTTTCCCTAACGTCTTATTTAAAGTTAGAGTTCTTGAATCATTAGCGGGGTGGTGGTAAACCTGTTTACCTATCGAGATCATAGTTAAAGTTTCGAGTCAACAGATGGATTTGGCATCTAGAAACAGTCAATTTAGAGAAAAAAAAATTATATCTGTTGCTCAATTATATGGTATAAGATTTTAAAACGAGAATAATGTAGAGCTAGTGTTTCATTCGCTTTTGTTTCAATGTGTTTTAAGTATACAGATATTTCTTACAGGTATTCAAATATATCAATATAATAATTAACTGGAGACATTATATTGTTGCTTTAGCCAGTCATTAAAAATTAGATGCGCATTGCGCATGATAATATGTTTGTTTGCCAAGGGTCCCGTGTTCGATTCCCGGCAAGGATGAAAATCTATCATTGGTGAAATGTAGGTTTAACCTTTCATAATGATAAATTAACTGCCCTAGAATGTATTTTGTGCCTGTCCTAGGGTTCAAGACGGGATCCATGGTACTCTCTCAACCCATGACTGTGTCGGGACCATCATCGACCCCACGGTCGGAAATTAGTAGTCCGGTAAATCAGCTTGTCGGAGTTTTGTTCCAAGGCATCTCTCTTTGAATTGTTGAGAAGAGAATTAAACAATTAAAGCATTTTTTTTATGTCAAGCGTGAATTGATCATACAATTAGGGACGCCAAAGAGCAATCATGACGCTCAAACCTGGCTCTCGGAGCAAATCAATGCTTTGCTAGGGCGTCTCTAGGATCACGGAGATAGCGTGGAGGATCACGTAGGTCTACTATTAAACAACACAGACTCCGCATCAAGACCTGTA
Source organism: Timema cristinae (assembly GCA_039000515.1). Classification (NCBI taxonomy): domain Eukaryota; kingdom Metazoa; phylum Arthropoda; class Insecta; order Phasmatodea; family Timematidae; genus Timema; species Timema cristinae. The sequence goes on from JBCFYV010009882.1 coordinate 19,518,020, forward strand.
TTTGTGTCATTTAGAAAAGCAGATCAGATTGACGTGCAGGCTGTGCTCTCTAATGTAGAACGAGTGTTAGAAAGCAATGCTTCGTTCCTCCCTTCGTCCCCTTTGTATGTCAAGTTACACTAATTTAAAGAGCCGTGCGACAGGGGTAGTCAAAATGTGATTAACTCTCTAGTGCTAAGACATATAGCCCTAATAGCAAAGGAATCATTACGATTCAAAATGGTGACACAATTTACCTTGCCTGTGGGTTGATTGTCGCCAAACCTATATGTGATAATAAAAGAGATCCAGGATGCATAGACGTAGACACCTTTAAACAGATCGAGATTTGTCGTCCTATTCAAAAACTCAAAGGAGAGGAACTATGCCGTGATGCCCATGTGGATCTTTTGAAAGGTAGTTGGCTTACTGAACTGAAACAATTTCAAACATACCTCTCCGAATACAAAATCACCATGTTTAGGGAACGTCAGGGAAGGCAAGTGCTATATGAAGGTCCTACCCCTCTTAAACATTCCTTTAATGCCTACGGTGATTTGTATTTTTACAACGATAAGCAAAACAGTTTTGATGTAATAACATCCTTGACAACCGCATTTGAGTAGTCATTCTTTTGCCGTGAGTATCGTGTGCCGTTCAACACAAAGAACAAGCCCGTGTATGAATCCACGTGCAAATAATGCTACGCTAAAGTGTTTTTCATTGGAGATCTTACTGTGGCCAGTAAAGACTGTGGATGTTGGTTCACAAACCAGACTTATTTTGATAACCATAAACGTCCCGGTTTTTACAGAGGCCAAATGTCAATCTGTAATGTAAAAAGGTTTGCGAGGTCTGTGGCCCATTTTTCAGTTTGGAAAAAGCAGAACATTCATACAGGTGTTATGAGACTTTTGTAGAGTATGCGAGACATATCGCCCTTTTGGTCATTTCTGTTATATGAAGCAGGCCCCATCAAAGCCTACACGGGAAAGGAGCAATTTCATATTCGTATTCTATGAATGAATGCAGACAAGAAACGCTTCTTCAATGTGATGCCAGCACGTACTTTTACAAATCCAACCTCTGTGTCGTGCAGACGTGTTACAAGGCACGCCTTAATATCGATGTAAATAACTATAAATGCATCGAATGTGAGGGCGATAGGACTCACATATTCAAGGATGACGCCACACTGGCCCAATTTTTCGGATTTCTAAAGCAAGTTAAAACAACCAAGTTTAAGGACATCACCCTCCTAGCCCATAATACCAAGGGCTATGACGAGGATTTATTTTAAAATTCATGATGGAGATAAAAAAATTGACTTCATAGCTCATAATAAACGGTGGGAAAATCATATCCATTTGCTACGGCCTGCTCCATTTTATTGACTCCTGAACTTTCTCCCGATGTCGTTGTCCAAGATGCCCAAGACATTCGGCTTGGACGAGTTCTTGGCCAAGGGATATTTCCCCCATTTTTTTTAATAAAAAAGAAATCCCCTCCCCCCCCGCTACCAATGATGTCAACAAGACCCTCTCTATAGACATGGGTCTAAACGTAGGTATGATGCATCCCCCTGGAAATGATTACAAAATACCTTACATAAATTTAGTAACTCCACCATCAAGGTGGGATCAGCTGTGAATATATTGAGAATAAGTGTCATGAGGGTGTAACAAAATTAAATTTGAAAATATGTATGATAAGCAAAACACATATATAATAATAAATCATGATTGTGTATTATTAGAACAATTTCATATCAAGTTAATTGGTAACAAATATATTCATTAATGTCAAAAATGTACAATTTATACATATATGTTAATTTAAAAGTTAATAACCTTTGTTAAGTCAAATATTCAAATAATTGATAGATAATTAAAATATAATTATATTTTAGAGGTAACTGTCTTCAATTGCTTAGTTGTATACAAATTTTTATTTGACATAGTTGGATGATAAAGCTGTCATGTCTTTATAGCCCCCCCCTCCCTCCCTCGTTTGACGTCACACGATCTATTCTTGTCCCAACTTGTCTTGTCTGCCCGCCAACATGGCGCCAGGGAAAACCCGATGCCCGGGGCAATTACCTCAATATCTATTCTTGTCTCAACTCGTCTTGTCTGCCCGCCAACCTGGCGCCAGGGAAAACCAGATGCCTTGGGCAATGACCTCAATATCTATTCTTGTCTCAACTCGTATTATCTGCCCGCCAACCTGGCGCCAGGGAAAAACCCGTTGCCCAGGTCAATGACCTCCATATCTAAACTTGTCTCAACTCGTCTTGTTGGGCCGACATACTGGCGCCAGGGTTGCGACATAACACGCGATGATTACGTCATTGGGAAAACCCAAGGTTGTCGAGTTCACGATCTATTCTTGTCCTGACTTGTCGACCCGCCATACTGGCGCCAGGGTTGGGGGGAAGATAAAGGCAGGGGAAACATTTATCACACTCTACCTCGAACGCTCGTCAGGAGAGGTTCGTGCCGCACAGAGCCTTGTGCCGGAGGAAACCAATGTTAATTTTACCCCCAACAGCCATGGCACGAGGTTCTTGCCGGACAGAGCCTTGTGACGGAGGAAACCCCCTGACAACTATAGCGTGAGGTTCGTGCCGCGGCCTCATGCTCCCCCCAAAATAAAACAACAGCGCCCTAATCGATGAATAAAAACTCCAACACCTCAATCCTACCAATTAATTAATTAGCAATAATTAATTAACAATAATTAATAATCAAGAACCAACATGTCCGGGGTTGGTAGGCAAGGGGGCTTTAGGGGGGAGGGCTGGAGGAGAGGGTGTTGTAGGGGAGCACATTTCAAAGAGGTCAGGGGTGGGATGGGGGGCGTGAGGAGGGCTGGAATAACGGTAAATCAAGGAATCTCGTGGTGTGTGACGTAGTGTGATGAGGGGTCCAGAACACTCCAAACCTATTTATCCTTATATGTAGTGTAACTAGATACGAGTATAGATTTGTCAAAGAGCTAATCTTATACATCCCCACATGTCGCCGATAGGTACCAAACATTCAATTTTATTAGACTTTTGTGAGGTATAGAGGCCCCTAACTGAGAATTATAAATCACTGTGACGTTTTCACCTGGAAAGAGAGAGGCCCCTGAGTGTGTATTATAAGAGCTGTGTCAATGCTCTCGTTATTCCTGTCTCTACTTGTCTTGTCGAGCCATCAAAGTGGCGCCAGGTATGAATCATCAGGTTTACGACAGAAAGGACTCCCTCTATCGCCCAATTGGGACCTCCTTCCGCTACGCCGCACATAAGTCAGAGACTTTTCGCAGCGCAACCACGGCTTCAAGGGGCAAGTGACGCTTCAACGAGCCCGGCAAAACCCCTCGTATACGTATTCACCCGTATCCGAGAGTAGGAGGACCCCTGCAGCTGGTGTTCGCCACGTGGGGGAGGTGGGATTCAGCCGTAGGGATCGACTCTAAGTCTTTACCCTACGTTGCCCAGCGGGGACCTCGTGGAGGTACCCACCCCGGCCCTTCTGAAAGACTGCCTCCTTACAATGAATTTAAAGCCAAAGAATGTGCAAGCAATTCTAAAATTGCAATTTAAATTTTGAAAAAGAAGCCCTAACAGGAAATCCTCAAAGAAGAGCAAGTCAAGCCCCAGGCCCTGACCCACTCTAAACCTAACCCCCAGTATAAAGCCCCCCTCCATCGCAAATCGCACTCAGTCGCACTTAAGACTAACCTGTGGAGAAAAAACATAATTAGTTACCTCTAAGTAAGACATTATTACATAACTACGTTACCTCGACGTTCTTTCTTCTTTCCTACCGCTGTAGCAAACCTCAGGAAGCACGCATAGCTCCTGGGGTCTCCCACCATCTCCGTCCTCCTAAGCTGCTCCCCAACCTCCAACCTAAGTATTCTTCTCTCCCCTTCGAACCGCTCGCAGGACAGCAGCACGTGCCCAGCATCCTCGTAGGCACCACAGGCCTCGCAGTCCGGGTTTTCCTTCAGAGCGAAGCCGTGAAGCTTCGCATTGAAATTCCCATGGCCGGTGAGTATCTGCGTAGCATAGTGGTTGGTCCCGACCCAGCCACTCTCCATCCTAGCCTGCACAGATGGCCAAAAAAGATAAGTCTCCCTGCCTTTTGTGGACCTGTCCCACCTTGCCTGCCAGGTGGCAAGCGAGTCTCGCCACGCGTTCCTCCTCTCTTCTTCCAGGTCCAGGCCATTCTTCTTTGCCCAGTAGAGTCGAGCCCTCTCCCTAACGAGCAGGTCTATCGGCAGCACTCCTGCAACAATGGGCAAGGCATCGTGAGAGACAGTACTATAACCCTTAGTCACCGCAAGTAGAGCAAACCTCTGTGCACGTCGAAAGATGATCTCGCTGCTGCCGACCTCCATACGATGCTGCGACACCACACATCCGTAGGTCAGCACCGACTCCACTAGGGCCTTGTACATCCTCCGTAGTGTAGCAAAGTCCAGTCCCCAGGAGGTCCTTGAGACTCGGATGAATCTCCCAAACGCCGCCTTCGCCACTCCCGCGACCATCCTGAAATGATCGTTAAAAAGCAAACCCTCATCTAACAAGACACCTAGATACCTGTTTACCCTAACATATCCTATGTGCGCGCCGTCCATGTGCACCGTAGGATGCCTCATCGCTGAATGTCTCCCCTTGAGCAAGGTCATCTTCGTCTTCGCCCTCGAGAAGGTGAGCCGAGCCCTCACTCCCCATTCGAACACCGTCCTCACCGCGTGCTCTGCTTTCGTTTCCAACTCAATCCTGGTGTCACCTCTGACGAGTAGCAGGCCGTCGTCTGCATAGGCGTAGCAGCTAACACCATCTCTAAACTGCAATCTCAAAAAATCATCGAATATTAACAACCACAAGGCCGGACCCAGCACCGACCCCTGAGGGCAGCCCTGGGTCAGGACCTTCACCGACTCCGTCTGCTCCAAATACAGACCAGTCGTCCGATTCCTAAAATAATCTCTTACCACCTCATACAGATTCCTGGGACATCTCGTTCTTCTCAGCTTCTCCAAGATCGCCGGCCACCAGGCGCTGTCGAAGGCGCCCGAGATGTCCAAATAGATGGCGAGAACGTATCGACAGTCACTCTCAGAGATGTCTCGAAGTACCCTCTCCAGAGCGTCCACAGTACCTCTTCCGGGACGAAACCCATACTGTCGATCATCAAGCACATCATTTACCTGTATGTAGTCCCAGAGTCTCAGAGCGAGAAGCTTCTCCATCACCTTACCGAGCACGTATAGCAAAGTCAACGGCCGATAAGACTTGGGGTCCGTCGGGTCCCGGTCCGGTGACTTCAAAAGGATCCTCAGCTCTCCTGCCTTCCACGGGTCGGGGAAACGGCCCTCCAGCAGCATCTGGTTGGCAATAACCAGCAGATAATCAAAAATACAGCTCCAGGACTTCTTCACCATCTCCGCCGTCAGGAGATCCAAACCAGGGGCCTTCTTGTTACGGCAACTTCGGACCGCGTCATGTAGCTCCTCCCTATTGAAGTGAGTGACATCCACTCCGTCGTAGTCCTCCGTAGCCTCCGCTCTCAGGGCCCTATGCCAGCCGGTGTCCATGGCAGGGTCATCATCGGGGACGATGACCCTCAGCACCGCCCTCGCAGTCTCTGCAGCGTCGTCTGTAACAAGACCATCCACCCTAAGCCCAGCCACGACCTGCGCCTGTCGTGCCTTACCCATGGTAAGCTTGTAAACCAAGCCCCACGGGTCCCGGTTACCTGTGCTGGAGACGAACCCTCTCCAGCTTGCATCCTTGGCTCGCCTCACCATCCAGACGTAATCATTCCTTGCTCTGGCGTACTCCCGTCCAGCCACCTCATCCAGTCTCCTCTTCCTCTTGGCCCAAGCCACCTCCTTCTTCTTCCTCAGCAGCTCCGGAGTCCACCAGGCGGCCCTCTTCTCCATCCTCTTTACCCTCGGGATCGAGCGATCACAGGCTGATCTCATGGCCTGCGTCAGGGCCCTCGCCCTTCCATCGATGTCGTTGATGGCCTCGATCCCCTCCATCTCTGCCCTGAGTTATCGCTGATACCTCCTCCAGTCAGCGCGGGCCACACAGTATCTTGTCCTAGGGCCAACCAGTGCGGGATCTTCTCTCCGAGCGTCCCCCAACTCAAAGGTGATGAGGTTGTGATCGCTGCTACTGCCTTCTGAAACACTCCAATTCCTTATCAGTCTCCCCACTCCCCTCGTCGCGAAGGTCACGTCGATGTTGGTGCCCCTACCAACTGCGCCGTCATAGGTCGTCAACTCCGCCGGCTCATTGACAACTATGAGGTCCTCCTCCGCTACGAAGGCCTCCAGCACCGCACCTCGCTCGTCCATAGCTCCGCTGTACCAAAGCACCGACTTGGCGTTGGCGTCCACCATGACGATGACTCTCCTCCCTTTAAGCGTCTGCAGCACACGCTGGAGATGGCCGATGTGCAGCTCGATGGGATCTCTGTGCCTGAAATAACAAGACACAAAAACACACACCCAACCCCTGCCACTTACCTGGACACAGGTACAGTACTCATTAGAAAGGTGGGCTAAAAACAGTCCATCGTACTCAGCCCGTGCGATATAGATCGCACTCCAAACCTGGTTTACCGTCCTCGCGTAGACCATCCTACCCCCTCCCTAGCTTGGAACAACACCGTTCCGGGAATAGGGCTCCTGCAGAGCCAGAAGATCTATCCCCTCCTCCAAGATGGTCCTCTTCATCTCATCGGTGACCAGTATGGACCGCTGAGCGTTGAGCTGCGAACATTTAAGCATAATTGGTTCGATTTATCCCATTCTGCACTGCCCTCGCATAAGCAGGGCAGTCACGGTCACTTACCGCATGTGCATGAGGTTTACCAAACCTCATGCAATTCGAACACTTCGGCGGTGCATCCTTTCTGGGGCAGGCTGCTCTGGGATGTTCGCCGGCGCAGTGCGAGCAGACCTCCCTCGGAGACCTGCAGAACTTGGCGATGTGGCCGAAGCTCTGGCACTTGTAGCACCGGGAGACCAAGTTGTAATCCTTCAGCCTGCAGAAGCTCCACTGGATGTAGACTCCGTTGGCACTCCTGAGCCTGTTCCTGATCCCCGGCGCACACTCCAGGACCCAGTGCTTTTCTGCTGTGTCCTTACGGCCAACCTTGAAGTGCTTGCCGAAACCCTTGTCGAACTCCTCCTTCGTCATCTCGCCGTCAAAGTTCTGCGCCCGGATCGCTTCCCTCACTTCCTCCTCCGTCAGGTCCCTAGGCACATCATAGATCAATACCTTCGGGTTACCCACCTTAGGGTTCTCGACCCTCCAGCCCTTACCTTTCACCTGCTCCTCTAGCACAGCCCTGGAACGCTCGTCCTTGGTCTCCACCAAGACCCCGCCTTTCCCAATCTTCCTCACGTTGCGGACCTTGATGCCCGCGGCCCCGGGGTTGACCGAGCTCAGCAACTTCTCCTTGGTCTGCTGACTCGTCTGCTTGGACTCCCTATCCTCCGGAAAGAGGAGGATGGCCTTGGGTCTCTCGATGATCTTCCCTGTCTTCCCCGTCAGCTTGGGAGTCCTCTGGGGCTTAGGCTGCGTCGGTCCTCGCCCTCCCGCAGCCTTCGCAGCATAACTCCCACCGGCGACCTCCATCGGCTCTTCACTCCTCTCAACAGTTCTGGAATCAGCAAGCAAACCCCCCGCACAGTCCCTCAACAACCCCATTACCTCCTCCCTCATCTCCTCTTTTCCCCTGAGGCGACCCTTCAAGAAGGCCACCTCCTCGGCGAGGGACTCTAGGCATCCTCCGACCTCCGCCAGGTTGGACTGCAGGGTCTCCGCCTGCCCCACGGTGACCGCCCTCTTGGACCTCACAATGGAGTTGACCAGCCTTTCCAGGTCCGCGACACACCGCTGTCCCTTGGAACCAGCCCAGATCCCACCAGTCTTCCTCCTTGAATTCACCTCCATTTCCCCCTCATCTTCGCTGACACTCCTCTTACTGCAAGAGCTGAGCCCTTCCACACTCAGTCCCTGCGGCGGAGTCCCAGACACGAAGGTCAACGGCGGAAAGTCCATCCTATCCAACCGGACCACTGGTGAGGCCTCCCCCCCAACCGGCGTCCCGAACGGCGTCGTCTCCAACCCCTTTGCAGCCTTGGAGAACATCCTTAGCTCAAAGGCACTGAAAAAAGCAATAAAAAGAAAACAGCAGAAAAAATGTCCAATAACAACTCTTACAGAACTACAACACACCCTAATAGCAATACCAATGGCCCTACTTAATCAATAAAATCAACCCTTACACTTATCCTATCTACTGAGACCAGAAAAAATTCTAAGTCCCAGAAAAAAAGAAACCAAAAACTGAGTTAACTCAACTAATTCTTGCACAATTTATAAATCCTACTTAATAGCACTCCTATACCCTATCTACAATTTTAATTCAAATACCAAAAACCCCTAATATCACTAATTTATCAGTTACCCTAAAAACCTGAAACAGAGAGAAAAAAGTTAAAGTCCTAAAACAGACAAAAAACAACCTATCTCAAAAATTATTTAATCAATTTTAATAAATCCTAATTAAAAAGATGCACAACAACAGCCTGCAACTTAAATTAAAATAACTTATCCCTCAATTCCTAACAGAAAAAGCTAATATTCAAAATTCCTGTCAATATACACAAGAAAAATTACTAAATCCCAAATGTCAACAAACAAAAAACTAAGATATCTCAGCTAAATATTATCCGATTTTAACAAATCCTACCTAAAAACACTCCTTTAATCAATTTACAACTTTATTTTAAATGCACAAAACCCTTAAAACCACTAATATAGACAATAACCCTATAAACCTGAAACAAACAGAGAGAAAAAGTTAAAGTCCTGAAACAGACAAAAAACAACCTATCTTACAAACTATTTAATCAAATTCAGGTTTACGACAATGCGATGACGTCACCGGGAAAACCCCTTGCAGGTGATGGTTGCGACATCATTCAAGGTCGTGTCTCGACTTGTCTTGTCGACCCGCCAAACTGGCGCCAGGTATGAGTCATCAGGGTTGCGACAGAGCGATGACATCATCGGTAAAACCCATTGCAAATGAAAGTTGCGAAATCATTCAAGGTCGTGATCTATTCTTGTCTCGACTTGTCTTTTAAACACGCCAGACTGGCGCCAGGTATGAGTCATCAGGGTTGCGACAGAGCGATGACGTCATCGGTAAAACCCATTGCAAATGAAAGTTGCGAAATCATTCAAGGTCGTGATCTATTCTTGTCTCGACTTGTCTTTTCAACACGCCAGACTGGCGCTAGGTATGAGTCATCAGGGTTGCGACAGAGAAATGACGTCATCGGTAAAACTCATTTCAATTGAGGGTTGCGAAATCATTCAAGGTCGTGTCTCGACATGTCTTGTCAACGCGCCAGACTGGCGCCAGTCATCAGGAAAACACATTGCCACATAGAAAGGGAGGGGAAAGAGTTGCCGGGGGTCAATGACATCGTGTACTAGATCACTGTTTCAAGGTCACGATCTATTCCTGTCTCTACTTGTCTTGTCGAGCCGCCAAACTGTCGCCAGGTATGAGTCAATAGGGAAAACCCAGGGGGGGAGTGTTGCGACATCACACGCAATGATTACGTCACCAGGAAAAAATACTGTTTCAAAGTCACGATCTATTACTGTCTCTACTTGTCTTGTCGAGCCGCCAAACTGGCGCCAGGTATGAGTTACCAGGGAAAACCCAGGGGGGAGTGTTGCGACATCACACGCAATGATTACGTCACCGGGAAAACAGACTGTTTCAAGGTCACGATCTATTCCTGTCTCTACTTGTCTTGTCGAGCCGCCAAACTGGCGCCAGGTATGAGTCATCAGGGAAAACCCAGGGGGGGGGGATTGTTGCAACATCACACGCAAAGATTACGTCACACAACTCGGGTCAAAGGTCAAATTGTGGCCTTACGCCGGGCCATCTACTCTTAGAACTTAGATAGAAAACTCAGGAATAACTATAACAAAATATATAGCTTTCCAATTGAATGAATTAGATAGTTTTAAAATTGGTATATGAATTAAGTGACTTTTAATATTCAAAAGATTGATTTTATTTTGCTTTTAATGAGCTACAAAATGGCATATGTATACACATTTTCAATAAAGTGATATAACATCAAATGAATTAAAACAAGGGTTGACGACAAGGCTAAAATACACATTTAAAGTATTAAAATTTATTTACGAAACTTGGATACAACAAATTAAGGACAACAACAAAGTTTAAAGATCAACAGTGTTGTAAATTAGGTAATAAAATTGAATTAGTGGGTTAGCATCTCTCAATAAAGTTTAATAAAGTAACGAAAATGTTCTAGTTATAACGTTTATTAAAAATATAATAATTTTTATTTTAAGGTTATTTTAAAATCTAAGCCTTATCTTGGTTCAATCCCATTACTCCTTGTGATAATCAGCCATTAGAATGATGCTGATTTATATTCTTCCGACATGTTTCGGAATAAAAATACCATAATCATGGACAACGTAAAATTAAATTAAAGAACCACGAAGAAAACTTGAGACTTAAGTTGTACGAAAATCTATGATAATTACTGTTATATTCATGCTTTTGTAAAAGACAATTAATAAACAAACAAACTTACCAACGTTTCTGTGCGAGACACAATATGGAATTAACAAAAATCTATTTTAGATTCACTCCTCTTAAACAGTTGTAACAAAGTCTCTAATAAAAATACAATAGCTTTTAATTTGAAGTCTTAGGCCCAATTTTACAATGTCATGTTATTCTATTCGTTAGGGCTTAACATGAGGTTAAGCGATAACGACCACTACTTTTGATTTTACAATGTTTGGTTAGCGCTAATGTTCACGTAAATGTGCTCGTAAAGTTAACGCGAGGTCTACCTTCCGATTAGCAAACATAACGTTTACATTAACAACGTTAACGTTGTTTTCAAGGCGATTGTTGTTATTATTAATGTGAGGTTACTTTTATTTAAGAAATGGATTATTTATTGTATGATAATGACGACTTTGAAGATGAGTTACGCTTTCTATCAAACTCAAGACTTAGAAGAACAACGAGATGATAATGAAACGAAAGAATTTCCTGGAATTTTATGACGAGGAATATTTTTTTAAACGTTTTTGTCCAAACAAAAATAAAATGTTAGAAATTCTTGAATGGATTGAACACCAATAAAATTGTTTATTTTCAATGGTTTGTTTGTATTTAACTGTTATTTCAATCTGCAACATTTCATCTGCTTTGCTAAAATTTACTCTTCGTTCGCGTTTATGATTCTCAACAGACATTTTAGCGTGAAAATAAATACGATACAATATAGCAGATAACCACAACAAATTTGAGAATTGAACTCTATTTGATTGAATTTTTCATAACAGTTCCATAGACTTTGTAATGACTTGGTTATACTCTCTATGGTCAAGTTAAGCCAATCAAAGGCTTTGACACAAATCTAGCGCTCCGAGAAAGTTAACGCTAAGAACTAATGGAAGGCACCTATTCGTAATTTGACGCGCACATAAAAATAGTTTTGTAAAACGCAACGCTAAGTTTAACCGATGGTTATACTTTACAAACGGTTAAGTTACGAGGACTTTAACGTGACATTGTAAGATTGGGCCTTAGCCTGGTATTTATTTAATCAACACTGGGGAAAGACTCGCAAGTAATTTTTATTACACTTCACAGATTTTTTGGAATAGGCCTACTATAAAAATTCTAAAACTCGAGGTTTAGCCTAGAGGGCAACACAACACAATCTTGGGGTTAAAAGAATAATGTATATCGATCACTGAGAAACACTAGCTATTTTTTTATCACACGCTTTAAGGTTATATTAGATAAATAATTACTCAAAGGTCAATAAAAACCGTTTATTTTCTGACGATAATACGCTCACACACCGAAATAATATTCACAAAAGAACACACAGATTACTAAGTAGCTGAATTAATATTAAGAAAAGACACTGTACTATTCAAACTTGTAATAAAATAATTAACGGGTAGCATAGACATACCTACATACAAATCAATAGTACTCAACTATAAAATATTTTGTTTTTCAACTTGTTGATTCACGCACGTGGTTTTATTAACTTTATTTTATACGATAATTCAATGTTATACTGTATTTTAAAATTGTTAGATTTTGGTTATGAGAATAACCGTTTCGTTAGTTGCTTAATAGTGAAGTTTTCTTTTTCTGTTTAATTCAAATTAATTATTATTATTACTTATTATTATTTAGCATTGCGTCTTACTACCCGTTCGGATTATACGCTTTAAGTACTAATTACGCTAATGGATTAGGAATTTGGAAGGTTGAATTAGAGGAATTGAACCCGCATTTGCGTGGAGGGAGAGTGGAAAACCATTTAGGAAAATACACCCCTAGTTCACCCGATCAAGATTCAAACCTCGATCTCCCCGTCCTCAGCAGTCGAGCTCAACACGACTAGCGTGTTAGCTAACTACGCCACCGAGGTGGGTAAATTAATTATTAAACGCAAGAGAACGTTAAAAGTGACCTAATATGCTGAAAACAAATATGCCCACTGGATTGAAGCTGCCGGTTGATGACGTAGAAAAAAGAGGACCGTTGCCTGTTAAGCGGCAATGGTGTTAATCCTCATGCTTACAACATTTAAACTTTATATTATTTCACAAAAATTTTGAATGTTTTTTCCTCTTTATTATCACAAACCATTTATTTATGTTAAAGATATTCGAGGGCAGCTATAAAAATATTAATAACTGAATATAATACCATTAACTGTAAAATTTCACGCTCTATTTAACCTGTAATTGACACAAGAGTTAAAAGAAAAACTAAAATGAAATTACTATACTTTTTTTCTTAAATTTGATTATGGAAAGTAAAATTATACTGTAATCTTTGGGGAAGTATTGATAAAAATGATTGATGATATTTTTAGTGATGCTAATAGTAATAATTAGTAAATAATAATTATTTCCAAATATGTTGACAAAAGTTAATTTCAGACAATGTTGGCATTACTGATACTATCTGCTAGTTTCTGCTAGCTATCATGTAAAACCAAAGAAGTGGTGATTCAACTGTACAAGTACTCCCCACGGGTATATATTGTTAGATTTCACAAGCAAGGTACACCCGAATGGTTCAGACATAGAACCCGCACAAATGTCGGATGCTGCCTGTACCTACCACGCAAAAGCTATAAAAACACCGACATTTCCCGATTACAGACAATTTTATAGCCATGAGTCTCAAAGTGCTGAAGCAGGCCCCTCTGTTACGTGTGATGTATCGTATGAATCCGCAGCAACGTCTCATCTTGATGAAAACGGCAGACAAGAAACTGATTTACTCTGTTCGTTAGTGTGCCTACAACACTTTTAAAGGACGGGTGCCGTAGAAATATCCGCAGAAGACAAATTTACGTGCTCACAAGCAAGTGTTACCCAAGCTGGTCAAACGAGGAGAGTGCTGAAAGAAGAAGAGAAGATTATTCGTTTAAACAAGGGGAGCGTTCCTGCTCTTACTTTAAGCCCCATTAATCAGCGGTGTCCTCAGTTCCTTATTCAAGTAGATAATGTAACACACGAAAAAAATTATATTGGTGTCCCCGGAAACATTACACCGTTACGAAAAACACCACCAACGAGTGGCATCGGCCACAAATCTAGTGGTCTCCGAGCTGGACAAGGCAATGGAACAAATTCTCGCTTCAAAGCTTGACGACAAGTCTAAGTGGACTTTATACCAACAAGTGCTACAGCACTATTTTCACTTTAGTCAGCACCCTCCACCGCCTGAAAATAGTGCCTTAACCCCCACTGAGGTGTCTGTACTTCCCATCCTTGCTGTACTCAATACTGTTCTCGTAAAAAAGAGCACGTAAAAAAGCCTAACTTTTACTAGAACATATTATTTGCTGATGCGGTATCTCTTGGGACTCATATGGGAAAGTGAGTATTCACGATACGCCTCTCCGTGGATCCAATATCGTTGATTTAGTAAACGATCTGGTCAGATCAAGAAGACACAGCAAGCCGTCGGGGTGGCGAGAGTTTCTCACGGTGCTACAAAAAATAAACGTCCCGAAAGAATTTATTGTAAACACAAAACGCTTGGCACTCATTAGAGACCCAACGCCCGTACCCCAACCACTTACACTGTTGCAACACCCTAAGAAGAATAAATTGAAAAGGGTGAAGGAAATCACGTGGCTGTCTTTCCGAGCTTAATGGGCCGTTTAGCTGCCATCTACTACGACCCTTCTCATCCTCCAGGGTTTCAGAGGCGGCATTGCTCATAAAGGCGTCCAAGAAAGATCCGGACAAGGTATGAGAATGGTATCGTGCACAGGACTCTTATGATAAAAAAGTTTCCAATCATCAAGTACATGGTGTCAAACATTGACGATCTCTGCCAAGCTGATCTCAATGGTATGCGAAGTCTCAGCAAATACAACGACGGTGCCTTGTACTTGCTCACCGTCATCGACGTGTTTAGCAAGATGGCTTGGGCGAGGACGCATCTCTCCAAGACGGGGAGCGTCGTGAGGGCCGCCTTTCAGGACATTTTCAAACAAAGTGACAGTAAGCCTCTAAGTTTACAGACGGACAAGGGGACAGAGTTCACGGCACAACTATTACGGAAATTACTCACTAAAAGAGGCGCGTATTACTACACCACTCTTAATACGGAAATAAAGACAAGTATTGTGGAACGATTCAACAGAACTCTGGGTAGTAATACGCGGTGCTAATAATAAAAATAATAATAATAACAATAAAAACAATAATAATAAAAATAATAACAATAATAATAATAATAATAATAGAACTCTGGAAGGACGCATGTGGCGCTACTATACCAAAAATTGCACGTATCTCTATGTGGACGTCCTCCAAGATCTCGTCGACGCTTACAATGGCGCAAAACATTACAGTATCAAGATGGCGCCTGCAGACGTTTCCGGCACCAATGTGCGTCAAGTCAGAGATAATCTGTACGGCAAGTGGCGTCAAACTCGAATAGAAAGCCAAAACTCAAATTCGGTGACACGGTGCGTATTAGCAAATCGAAAATGCTGTTTGAAAAGTTCCACGAGAGCAATTGGACCGAAGAAATTTCAAAGTCAGCAGTGTCGTATTGCAACAGCCACACATCTATAGTTTTACCGATCTTGATAGCGAGGAGGTGGAGGGAACATTTTACGAACCCGAATTGCAACGCATACGTCTTCACGAAACTTTTAAGGTTGATTAAATACTATGTGTCAAGGATACAGGTGCCAAATTAAAGTGTACGTAGAGTGAAAAATTTACCCCGCCAAGTTTAATTCTTGGAATCCTGCCAGTTAAGTCAGCGCCCTACCATGAAGGACCAATTTTACATAAATTTGCCGAGCGACAGTTCTATGGGATATTTGCTGGAAATAGCCTCGTAAATTTCATCACGCAACTACCCTACCACTTTACACTCGATGGACAGTGGGAAGTCGCTCACACCGAATTTAAATATCCATGTTCTTTCCCCACCATACCCGAGGGCCAAAATATTGTTTGGTACAACTGAGTGGACGCTAATGGTGTTGAACAAATATTCAAAGATCACATTCCTTCTGGAAACTACAGCACTATCCATTAATTGGTCAAAGCCCTAAACGATGTAGAGGCGTTTAAAGGGGATTTCGGAGTTGTATTCAAGTACACAAACACTAACAAAAAAGTGGACATTGTTTCCACTTCCCCAAATATACAGCTGCTAACTCTATCTAGTCAACTAAGTCTACAGCTCGGTTTATATTCTAAGACTAATCTGATCAAAGTCCAAAAGTCACCGTACGCAACCAATATTATGCTAGGATTGCCCTCACAAATGTACATCCACAAGAATATCGTTAATCCTCAGACCGTGGGTGACACTGTGGCACCGCTGTTACGTACGTCGGTATCAACAACACAAACTATCTCCACGGCATACATAAGACAGTTAGCTATGGTCCGTTGCACTAAGTGCCCGTACTTAGAATGGAAATTGAAATCCAGGAAATCAATATAAGAACAAACACTGGTGAGCCTGTACCATTCGAGTTTGTAAAAGTGTGCGTGAAACTTTATTTTCGACGCTGCTCAACATGAACTGTCCCTAACAAATATACTACGTCAACCAGAGTGTAACAGGTATATCTACGATCTATAACGGTGTTCCCTATCAACGCGGGCATGGAATAGGAAGTTTTTTTAGCGGCATTTTCAAGAACGTCGTACCGTTGCTGAGAATCTGTGCTAAAACGGTGGAAAACAAGCGCTCCATATGGATATCGACGTGCTCTCCGACGTCGCCAATCACCGTCATCCTTTCAAAGGGACCCTACGCCAGCATGTCGGTGAGGCTATAAAAAACTAGAAACAAAAGGTGGAGCAGAAGATTGACACATTGATGACAGGCACAGGCTATAAAGGTCGCCGTAAGAAGCACCAACGTCAGTATTCTGTCGTTGCCCGACGTAAAAAGTCAAGAAAGAACCGGTAAATATTTTCAGCTGAAATGTCGTTTATACACCCCCAGTACTGCGAGTGTTCCAGCAATGTGCTCGATCTCTTTTACATCCCATCCATACAAACCAGTCTTGAAAGTGGACAATGGATCCACTACAAACGTGTCTCCTCCCTCACCGATGGTACACTAATCGAATTTATCCTTATAGGTCAAGGCGAGTTCTTTATCGATATTTCACAGACCATTCCCTATCTCAAGGCAACTATCATGAAACCCAACGGTGACTCTTTAACTGAGGTGAATCAAATCGCTCTTGTCAACAACTGGTTTCATTTGCTGTTCACGCAGGTGGATGTGTTTTTAAACCAAAATCTAGTCTCACCGCCCAGCAACACGTATGCTTATAGATCGTACATTTTGTTACATACAGAACCTAACTAGGGGAATGTAACTAAGACAAGGTGACATGATATAAATTAGATTGAACAATTTAGATAGCAAATAGACGTATTATAACAACAGGATTAAATATTAAGTTTACAACATGAATACATGAACACTAGATTTAAGTTTGTTCAAATCAAATAGAAAAAGGTGATTGTCTTGCAGTGATAACAAAAGCTGGGCTGGTGCCAGGCTACAGTCAGGTGTTTCTAGAAGAGAAAGCAGTGAGGTAATTATTAATGAAAATTAACTAAAAATCGTATATATCTAGGATTTTGACACATTTATAATTTAATCAATCTTGCTTGATTGGCACTGTTGCGTAAGAACTTAAGAGACATTGGATCTTGAGAAGCAATAGAAAGGTCTGTTTATTACATTGTTCGATGGCTAACAAACAGGTGTCAACCAAAATATTACTATGGCTGCTCTCTTTCCCTATTGGTACTGCCGGATCATTCAATAGTACAAACATATAGTGACTCACTCTCTCAGGGGTGCAACACTAATTTGAATTACGCTTAATAGCCATACAAATACTGTAGGTGTCCAAAGCGGGCAAAGAGAAAAACGGTTTTATCTGCCCGGACCCCACTATGAATCAAGCGGAGTTCCGCGGTTTACGCACCCAAGCCAATACCACACGCAAAGCGTGACTACCTGCCCAACTCAAAGATAAAACTAAAGAAACCCAACCGGGATTCAAACAAGGACAGACATCCTGGTTGAAGCCATACTAAATATTAATAAATGCACATGACATCCACAGCGTCATGAGAAACATTGACCAGTCTTATGGAACTTGTGTGGACCAGCAGGATTTAGAATTAAATCCTTCCTACATCTAGAGCAGAAGGCTCATATTTTGAAACTGTACACGATAACAATAGCCGCTAGGACTAATATCGAGTCTGAAGGACTTGATACATATACGAGTCATTTTGACTCTGACCTCTTAGTCACAGGGTCACTACATACAACAAATTAAATAAACATCATAATTTAGAAGTCTGATAGACTTACGATGGTTTTACAGTCAATTCGACTGAATATGAAATTTAAAAAAATGAAAGTCGCTTTCGATTATAACGATCATAAACACAACATAAAAAGTTATCTATCAAAATGTCTTGACAAACATTGTCTAGTTTTACAAAGACTAGACTCTACAGTCAAATAAATTTGAAAGCGACGACAGGATACATATGTAAATGCAGAATATCCACCTGGATGGCGCAGCGGTGTATCACACGCCCAATACTGCATGGTTCCGTCGTTTTAACGTGTTATCAGGGGTACCTTCTTCGGAGCTACGTTGTGATAGATTGCCATACCGTTAAACTGAGTAACAGCCTTTTTATACCCTCAAATCTGACTTGAACGCAACAAAACAAATTAGGTGATAAACTCAGAATCATAGAGAGAGAGAGAGACGGATGAAAGCAAGGTGAAAGGGAAACAAAGGAGGGAGAACAACTTGTGGGGTGAGGGAAAAGTAAGGTTCGTTGAAACGCCGCTTGGCAACTCCGAGCGCAGCGGGTCGCTGGTTCGAGTTCATTCTAGACTTCTTTGCGCACCAGAAGTAGATAGGAAAGCACGTGTTGAAGCCGCCATGATGTTGATCTTGAATGTTTTCTCCAAACAGGATGACGAGGTAATACAAGAACATCTTAATACGGTGAGTAGATATTGAAGCGTATTATAACTAAATATGTCAGTTTAATTACTTTCTTTTGAATCTGCTACAGTATTTATCAAAATTTAACGTCTATTAAAAACCACGTGTTTCGCCCTCGGGAAAATCATGATTATATATCTGACTTCATCCAGTCACGGAAAATAAATCTTGAGGCAGATGACTCTTAAATATGTTGATATTAATTCTTTCGTTCGTTTCTGTTGTCATAAATTATCAAATTTTTAATATTTAATTGTAGATGTCTAATCACTCTAATTGACATGCTACAATTTAGACGTTGATCATTTACAACTGTGAATCCAAAAGAACGCATTTGACTTGCGGTCTGTGGTTCGCAGACAGCCCCGGAATCAGTGTGGAGGTTAACGCCATCAACAAGGGGTTTGTGGCTCGTCGCAGTAGCACTTCAAAAAGTAAGGCGATGGATCTTTTGGGGTATCTACACGGTTATGTATCTAAACAAGAGAAATACCTCTTGAACGCCACTGAACTCAGAGTAAAGTTGGTTCGTTCCAAAGACGGGTTTAGTCTTATGGCCGTCCATGAAATCTCGCACATTGAGGATCACATTGTTGAAGCATATCTTCTAGTGCGACGTGTCAAAGTAGCACCTTTTATACTGCTGCACATTCCAAGGCATTAAACGTCAGTCCCACAAGGTATCCTATTACCCGCGTTGAAGTAAAAACCCTCACTATTGCTACAGGTGTGCAAGGGAAATCACTGAACAACTTTTTCACTGGACAGTTACCCAAACGATGCATCGTGGGTTTTGTATCAAACGCTGCGTTCAACGGAGACGCCACCAAGAACCCGTTCAACTTCTAAACCTACGACATGAACCATTTCTCGTTTTACGTGGACGGGGAACAAATACCGTCAAAACCGTTACATCCAGATTTTTCAAACGGCAACTATGTAATGTCCTAACACACACTGTTTACAGGAACGGGTAACGATTTCATGAACGAAGGTAGTGACATCACACGTGAAACTTTCCATAATGGATATCATCTCGTGTATTTCGATATCACACCTAATCTGTCCGCCCACATGACATTGCATTGGAATTTGACGAGGCATGGTTCTCTGAGATCAAAGTGAGCTTCACCCGAGCTCTCACCAAAACCGTCAACTGTATAGTATATGGGGAGTTTGCCAACATCATCACCATCGACAAAGACAGAAAAGTCGTGATTGTTTACGGGAGTTAATATAAGTGACTTCCCACCCTTATCTCCGTTATTTAAATCATGGACGTCATTATAGATTTTCAGAGAATCATCGACAACAGCAAAGAGTTTATCGTCAAGGAATTGAGTGTTTTATCTGTATGCGGTACATTACCTCAACATTGGATGTTAAAACCCCCATACATTATCTAGGAACTTTCAGCCGCTGCTATAAAGCAAGCTGACTATATCGTCAACAAACTGCATGGTATTCCCTGGGATAGCGATGAAAGGGATTACAGCCTGCTCAAATCCCTCATCTCCCGTGCCACAACGCGTGTAGAAACCATCTACGTTAAAGGAGCAGAAAAGGTTTCTAGCCAAAAACTCACCTACACCTGTCTTAGATCTGTACGACAGAGGTTTTTAGTCTTTGAAAACACTTAAATTGGGCCGCACCATGTGCATGGCACATAGTTTTGTATGGAATTTCTGTTCTGCCTCCATCGTTTGGGGACTTCGAGATGGGATGATTGAATATGGACACGCACACATTAAGACGTGCGCTGAAAACAAACCCGTGGCTCCGTTCTGTATGGTTGGGTATTTCATATGCTGATAAACTACCCGCAAGAATAGCGCTACCTGCCGCTCCCATCATCAACACGGATCCACACACCAAGCCTGGGGCGTACTGGGTCGCCATCTTTATCGATAAGAACGGCGTAGGAGGTTATTTTGACAGCTATTGTTTTCCATCCCAAATAAAGTCACATCTAGCATTTATACGCAAAAACACTTCCCATACGTCTCATAACACGATACAGCTTCAAAGCATCGCCTCATACGTTTGCGGCCATTACTGTCTCATGTACCTTCTCTATTGCGCCCAGAGCATTCCAATGAAAGCTTTCCTAACCTTATTCTCGTCCATACAGGCAACGACGCTAAGGTGTTGAGATATTACAACACATTTTTCAAGGCGATAGTGTCCTGCCACCCCTCAAGAGGCTGCGTCCAATCAACGTGCGCTTTGTCTTCCCCTATTAAAGGGACGTCCTGGCACCGTGCCGGCCATAATCAAGGCAGTCTTCGAAGCGATCAAACATCATGGAAGGTCAAGACGTTTGTACAAGCAAAACAAAGCCGGTAATACCGCTTGCCATCACCAGTATTTTCAATACTTTGTTTCCGCTGGATGAAGTCGACGCCAAGTGAGTCATCGTCAGCATGAGCGTCAACAACAACTTTACGGCCAATGTCCAGTTAGAAAAATTCGGAGGGAATTGTGAGATGTTTAACCGTGCAGAGTGGCATGAACTGGGCAACCAAAAGTCGGTCATATCAAAGTTTTTCAGCAACACGCAACCTACCAGAAGATTATTCTGACTAATCATTAAATTTCTATAAGACACATTTGCGGTGACCGTATGATCGTCTTCATCGAGAAAAAAGACGCCGGATTCAAACGGGTCGCCTATCTAACACCTAGCTGGATTTGTGAGGTGTGGGACCTCATCGACGTCACCGTCAACCGATGGGATATGTGGTCAACACCCATCGCACGATATTGCAATGATTTGATCGACACACTCGTCATGGATGTATGCGACACGCTAACAGAATCAGAGGATGTCATCGATCTCGAATAGCCTACCGAACATCAGAAACCTGGATCTTATCAGTGCTACTTACTATACATGTCAAGTCATAGGTTTGGACTATTACATTTTGGATTGTGAACTAAAAACAATTTTACTAACACATCTAAGAGACACTGTAGAAAAACGTACGCGTCATTCCTGTAAAGGTGTATAATAAATATTATGTATGTATGTGACACCTTTATTGTATAATATATATATGTTTGTAATATCTTGTTTGATTTGCGCAAAAACTGTTTCTCCCTTATACATAGGGTAGATAGATATGAGTCTAGATTCTTCGAGCCTCCAAACTGGCACCAAGCATGAACAGGACCAATGAGCTCACGGTCACAATCCATTCCTGTCTCTTGTCGAGCCGCCAAACTGGCGCTAGGTATGAGTCATCAGGGAAAACCTCTTGCAACATCATTCAAGGTCGTCATCTATTTCTGTCTCGACTTGTCTTGTTTAGCCATCAAACTGGTGCCTGGGTTGCGATGGCGCCACCGGGAAAACCCATCTATACATAGTAGGGGAGGGGAAAGGTTGAGACATCAAAATAGATTAAGTCGTGCGATAAGGAAACATTGTTCACACTCTACCCTAAACGGTCGTCGGGAGAGGTTCGTGCTGCACGTTATTGCCCTCAGTAGTGATGCCGACATTTTATGGGACGTCGCGGGAGGAATGTCAGGCGCCATGTACTGCACGCACCCCTCCACTAATAAATAAAATAACTCCCACAAATAAACTCCAACGCTAGTCCCAATCCTACTCAGACATACCATCCAATGGCGGGGACGCGGCAGTTGGCCTAAAAGGCATTTGGCCTAAAGGCATTTGGCCTAAAAATGAAACCAAAAGTCATTTGGCCTAAAAGGCGTTTGGCCAAAAAGGCGTTTGGCCTAAAGGCGTTTGGCCTAAAGGCATTTGGCCTAAAAGGCATTTGTCCTAAAAGGCGTTTGACCTAAAGGCATTTGGCCTAAAGGCAGTTAGCCTAAAAGGCATTTGGCCTAAAAGGCATTTGGCCTAAAAGGCAGTTGGCCTAAAGTCATTTGGCCTAAAATGTAAATTTAAAACCTTCGGTTATCTTCGGAAAGTAAAAGGTACTGTTAGTTGTTTCATCTGAATATAGATAGCACAACTGATGCAAGGTAGTTACAATATTTCTAAAAACATTGACAATATCCTACATACAACTAGATCAGTAGTTCACAAAACACTCTATCACCTTTTTTATATATAGATTTCCGATATTATTTCCTTGTTAATATATCTCACGGTCATAAAGTTAACGAAAAACAATAATAAAATCCCATTCTCAGCATCGTTTACGCTCGGTAAAATTATATGCGTACATTCAAATTATGGGGACTTTTGACAACTTATTCCGAAAGGCAAAATGAAAGTGGAAACCAATATTCAACCCACCCACTTTAAATTTGTCTGAAGTGACGCCCGATTTTCGTTTAGCGCTACTGAGATATATATGAACATATTTTTTTTATCTATTGTATTAATAATTAATATATAAATAATAGTGACGTATTAAATAAATTTTGCCAGTAAATATTACAATGGTCATATATATATATAAACTTAAATTATGGTTTTGACTAGATCCTTAACTCTATTATTATTATTGTTAGAATTATTATAACTATTATTATATAAAATTAGTACAGTTATTTTTTTTCAAACAATGTAACTATTTTTATTACGGTGATATTATTAACAACATGGGCTATGTTAACACAATAGGTCCTTTGTTTAAAAACTATATACTAATTTCCCTCCTAGTAATTTGCAAAGCATTCTCAGGAATTATTTCAACTTGTGAAAAAAATACAAAAGATTTTATGGAATTGTCGTTGGTGTTTTTTTAAGTCTTCATAAAACGTAAAAATACAAAATGTGGTAGCCTTTACAGGATGATAACTTCCTAGGGCAAGAAAAACGTACGATGTAAGCAAATGGACCTCCGAAATGCCAATGGCTGCAGCAGAGGCCAGAGGGATAAATCTGAAGAGCTTTGGTTGGTAAAAATATCTCACCGCTAGGATCGCTTGTGTTCTCCCATTCCAAAAAGTGACACTCTTATAGCCTAGATGCAAACAGACGTGACTCAAGTTGGCCCGCCACATTGCCGAAAAAAAAACTTTTTTTGTCTAATCGTTTGTGCTCTATTTATGCTCATATGTGCCCGAACATGAACATTTGTGCTGTTAAACTGGCCATTTTAGAAAATATTTAATGTGGTGGGCCAACTTGAGCTCAAGCTAGCCCGCCACATATTGAAAAACACAACATAACCAAATTTATTTAAGTAAATCCATTGTGTTCCATTTGTGCTCATATGTGCCCGAAAATGAACATTTGTGCTTTAAAATTAGAAAATCTAGAGAACATTTAATGTGGCGTGCTAACTTGAACCTTACCTATAACATAAACTGTAGAAAAATATAGTTCAAGCTGGCCAGCCACATTTTTAAATATCAATGTAACAAAATTCTGTATTCACCATTCGTTTGTTCTTAGTTTGTGCTCATATGTGCCCGAAAATTAACGTTAGGGCTGTGAATCAAGGCCTTTTAGATAACATTTAATGAAGGCGATCCAACTAGAGCTCAAGCTAGCCCACCACATTAACTGTTTTCTAGATTTTCTAATTATAGAGCACAAATACTCATTTTTGGGCACATATGAGCACAAACAAAAAACAAACGAATGGTGAAAACAGAATTTTGTTACATTGATATTTAAAAATGTGGCGGGCCTGCTTGAATTCAATTTTTCTACAGGTTATGGTATAAGGAAGACTCAAGTTAGCCCGCCACATTAATTGTTTTTTAGATTTTCTAATTTTAAAGCACAAATGTTCATTTTCGGGCACATATGAGCACAAATGGAGCACAATGGATTGACTTAAATAAATTTTGTTATGTTGTGTTTTTCAATATGTGGTGGGCTAGCTTGAGCTCAAGTTGGCCCACCACATTAAATATTTTCTAAATTGGCCAGTTTCACAGCACAAATGTTCATGTTCGGGCACATATGAGCACAAATAGAGCACAAACGATTAGACAAAAAAGGTTTTTTTCAGCAATGTGGCGGGCCAACTTGAGTTACGTGGCAAACAGGCTAAATCTTCTCTTTCTCTCTTCTCCGTCGCACTCTACAAGATACTTTGAAGGGTGGGATTAGGCAGCAGTCCTTTCCTCCCTCCATTCCTAACAATAGCAAACGACCTTGAAGTAAACCATAACAAAAATTCATTGTTCCCCGGCAACTTTCCTTTGGTTCTTTTTCAAACCCACTAACATAATTTGTTTTGAGTTTCACGAGTTGTTGGCGGGTACCTCTGTCTTGCTTCATCCTTTGCTTTATATAGATTAAATAATGTAGTGATTTGTATATTTTTGTGTAAAGTTTAGTGATATCTAATTTTTTTAAATATGTATTTCATCTTCATTTTTGAAAGAAAGATTTTTACTATAAAATAATGAATCGAGGACAAAAATGTGCATACCGCGCCTGCTCAATTACACGATGTACTTAAGGTAATTTTTCCTAAATGGTTTCCCGTTTTTCCACGCAAACGAGGGTACTTCTCATAATTCTATCTTCCTCATACCTACCTTCTAATTGCTATTAAATGTGGAAAGCATTGACTGGCGTGAAGATACAAAGAAAAAACAACACTACTAGAGCTTACTCTATTTGCTTGAAAAACATATTTTAGACAGTGAAAATACATCATATTCAAATATAACAAATGTACATTTTTGTATAATTATAATTACATTTAAACTTTATTTAACATTTTTAAGATAAATACTATACTTACTATGTTGACTTAATAATGTAAAATGAGAGACTCCTTTAACACACTGGCTCAAAAAGTATTCATTATTAACTATATATATATAATCTAAACCTTTTTTAAAGGGTTTTGAACTAAAAGTTTGTTACCCTTTAATTAAATAAAAGCTAATGGATATACTTTTGATTTTTTCATTTGACGAGAAAAAGGGGCGTTATAAGTTCATAAAAACCATTTTAATAACTATCATATTTTATAAATTAATTATATCTATGATAAAATGACCTCTAACTAAGCGTTTACTTAGAACCAGTGGCGCACTCATTGGGGTGGAGTAAACGGGGCACCTTCCCCCATAACCCCTAATAATTTCAATACAAACATAAATTATTTACTTTATAACTAAAACATTAGACACAGAAGATGAGTCGTATACATAGGCTCCTTTTTAAGACTTGGTTTAAGACTTTATATTCAAAACACACACATATTAAAAGTGCCACTTATATTCTCATTTGAAATAAGCACAACCATAGTAGCTTCCATACATTGTATACAAGAAAATGTATATAACTAGTAGCCACCATTCTGGCAGTTAAGTTCGTTTTAGTTTTTAAGTTTCTTAACACAAGATATGGGTTATTACACCGAGGACCTCGCTTATATAGAGACTTCAGAATCACTCGCACCCCACCCAATTTCGGTTAAAATTAATACTAAAGTACTTCGAACTGACAAAGCCACCAGAGCGTGTTATTCAACACATTAACATATATTGACTTAGACCAGGGGTTCTAACATTTTAGACCGAAGGAGCCTTTGTACCAGAAAAAATGAATGGCCGAACTCTCATAAAAATATTTACACTAGTATTATGATCATTCAATAAATACATTTAAATCTCACAAGTCTTTTATAATTTAATACTTGAATGAATATAAAAGAAGAACTACACTACACCCCGACCTCCGCGTCACTCAAAAACAAGTTATATTTTGAGTGCGATGACTTATGAGATCAGGTAGTTTATAGCGTTAATACCAACGTACCAGTTTTTTATTTGTGTACAGAGGTGTAATTTTTTTATCACGTAATATAGAATTATTTTGCTAACAACACATAAACCGTACTAAATGTTGATTTCAATACACAGTCCGACACTTTATCTCAGTTGGTAGCGTGTTTGTATACTGAGCTATAGGTCCCGGGTTCGATTCCCGGAATGTCCGAAAAACGTATCATTGGTTGACTGTGCTTTTCCCCTTTCATAATGATGAATTAACTGTCAGGGGGCTGGATGTTGTATTTGTTCTAGATTTAAGTTAGTTTGTCAGACTCTGAGGAAATAATTTACATTCTACGGTTTGTCTGTCACTAGTTTTATATCGAGTGTCACTCATTGAGCGTGAACTGGGAAAGAGGGAAGGGTTGATAGGGTGGGGTATTACCAAATTTTTCTCCCCCCATCGAAATGTGCCTCCCTCCATTTTGTTAAACTTCCCTCTGATATACTTGAATTTGGAGCTGAAAGATGGTTTGCATCAAACTTCAAAAAGATTATATAACAATCTATTATTATTTCTAAATGCTTAAGGAACACCCCAAATAGCTTTTAGTGGCATTCCATTTTCAAATATTTTCCACTGGCTTGGAGTCAAGCACCTAAAAACTCCTTAAAAATAGTGTTTTTACAAACTACCTCGCCCAACACTTATAAAGCTTCGCCGATACTCTTGATAGTCATCACAATAGGTTTTTTTTCATTGTGACTTACTACCCGTTTCAGTTGTACACATACATCAATTTACCCTAATGAACGAGGAATGAGGAATGTTACATTTTAGATTGAATGTACCTACATTTGCGTATATTGAGAGTGGGGTACCATTTTAGGGAAAAATACCCTTGTTACACCCGCTGGGATTTGAACTTCAATCTTAGAGGACAACTTTATTTCCAACTGAGGGGGGGCGGGTGGGGGATATAGGTGGAGGACACACATATTATCTCCAACTTTGAGGGGGGCATATATTATTACCAACTTATATAACACAAATATAGCTGAATCTAATATTACCCTTTAAATATATAGTTTGACACACTCAGTTGAATATTAATATAAATTCAAGATTTTCACTATACTACAAATTGGTTTATGAATAGGCCTACTTACAAGAGGGTTATTAAATTTATATTGAAAAGTTAACACATAATTTAAGTGAACATTTACGTCACCAAATACCTTAATGCTTTCATTAACTTGCGTACTATATACATTTGTTCATGTACTACAATAAACTATGTTCTTGTACAAAAACATATTCATGTGTGTCATACAGCCACGTGATTTATTAAATTTAGAAATAATGTTTCTACTGTATGTTTTAAGATGGCACGGATAACATAAAACTATATCCACCTTGCATGGGGAGATTTTTCTTATAGACTACTGTCCACATTAATGAAGCAAGATCGATTTGTTTAATAAGGTTATAAAATGCATATGTGAAATCTTGCAGTTAAGTAAACTATTTAAACAAATCATTAAATTCACTATAGAAGGGGACTTTTCCATAAAGTAAAACTATTGGGGGTGACATGTTTACACGCCATGAAACCACTTACTATTTGTTTCGTAAATCTAATACAATGCCTGGATTCACGGGTGATATATTTTCCCCTTGGATAACATTTTCGGAGACATCACAAATAAGGGCGATTTTAATTTGCTTTTTTAAGGAAATTACAGCAGTTAGGACTGAAGATCTTGTTCATATTCATTAGGTGAAAAAATGTTATGAGCAAATAAAATATGAATCATGACTCCATTTTCCATCTCGTTCAGAAGGGAATACATCTTCATCTGACATCAGAATCTTTAGGGAAGTCATGGTGTATAACACCATATCTCTTAGATTACTTTTATTGCATACGGCAACGATACAACGCTTACCCGGCATTTTCTTAGTATCGGTATGACACTTTTCGTAACCCTTCACTCATAAATAATAAGAAAGCTTACAATAAACATACAAAAATTTACTATTCACATTGACTTTGGAAGCATACTTGACATAAATAAGAAGTTAGTAACGAGCGCACCCGCCTCGGTGGCGTAGATAGCTAACGCGCTAGTCGTGTTGAGATCTACTGCTGAGGATGGGGAGATCGAGGTTTGAATCTCGGTCGGGTGAACTGGGGGGGGGGGGGTGTTTCCTCAATGGTTTTCCACTCTCCCTCCACGCAAATGCGGGTTCACTTCCACTAATTCAACCTTCCCAATTCCTAATCCATTAGCGTAATTAGTACTTAGGCGTATAGCCCGAACGGGTAGTAAGACGTGGTGCTGAATAATAATTTAAAAAAAGTGCTGCACTACACAGTCACATGATCTGAACAGAAGCAAGCTTGGCTAGGTTACGATCAGACGTTACAGCAGCGCTGCGTGTTAGGGTAGAGCTGAATGCTGGCCGGTAAAGTGAACGAGCCTTCCCTACAACTCTAGTAGCCTTAGTATAAGGAAGGACCCATCAAGATGACCAAATAAACCTTAAAATTTGAAATTTCTCAGTGAGTTGAGTAATTGCAGGAGGAAGGGGAGCTTGGAGGTCAACATTTTCAAAAACTAATATATTTAATTACTTCTCTGTATTGTAAAGAATTTAAATTTATTAATTAGTTACGGGAAACAACACAAATAGACATTTACATAATAATAATAATAATAATTATTATTATTTAATATTGCATTCTGAGAAATAGTGGTGATGGAGTATAATAGAGAAAAAAACTTTTTAAGATTAGGTAAAAAATAAAATTTTGACAGATAAATAAAGATAAATCAAATCCCAGATAGCCAAAATAACATTAGACTATAAATTTCTCAAAGTGGGTTGGGGAATAAGGGGTCCAAAATCTACAAAATTAATAGAAACTACTACATCTCACTGCAGTGTCGTTAAAAATTGAATTTTGGCATGCCCGTAAATGCACCACTCCAAATAACTAATAAGTCTGAGCATTTTAAAATGTAACTCCATGAAATCAAGGGAGGGGCGGGGGGAGTTATAAAAAACCTTTTATCTATAGTTTAAAATCGAAATTTGGCTGGCAGGTAGAAGAACAACTATAGATAAAGAAAGTATTCTTAAAACTATGTGTTTAAATGGGAGTTAGAGAAATTATGATTGGGGAGGAGAAGGGAAAATTTTCAAAAACCAATAGAAACAATTACTAACATAACAATTTATTTGATAAGCTGAGGTGCTTAGTACTAGAGTGATTCTTTCAAATTAATTCATGTTTAGTTAGTATATTTAAACTATTTATTTTGGTGTTCATTTCAACAATGTCTCTGCGTAAGCGAGCAAATATTGATGCAAAGACTGCATATATATATAAAATAGATTATATATATATTTATAAAATAGATTTTACTTCTTATAGGTAGTAGTTAATTTGTGGCTTCATCAACATACAAAGTTTTCGCCTCATACGTGTCTGAAATTGTATTTTTGGTAGTTTAGATCAGGGTTTCTCAAACTGCGAGGCGCGAAGGGATTTCAGATGAGGTGTGAATCAATTTCTCACTTCTTTCGACTTGCCTAAATTATGATTGACTAAAAAATTAATATTCTGTTTGGCCTATGAAGCAATAAAATTAATTAATATCTTACAAAACCTTACTATTTTTATAAACTTCTACAAAGCTCTTATCAGAAAATAACTAAATCAATTAAATAATAAATGTCTCATTTTTGTATTTTAACGTAAACAAGTTATTTTATTCTAAGAATAAGAGTCTTAACAATTAATTTTATGTTCATATAAGGCTCAAGAGTATAGAGTTTGAGAAAACTTGGTTTAGATGATTTGCTAAAAATAAGATAATTTACCCAACCAAAATGTGAGCGAAGCCGTGGGCAAACTCGAGTAAGTTAATATGATTATAAAAAAATGAATGATTGATTAATTCATTTAGCAAAATTAATAAACAAATATACTTAGAAAGACTGATAAAATATAATTTGGCACTTAAAAAAAAATATATTCAAAATTCAAAATAAAACAAAATTATTAAAATGGTGTAACCACATGTATGTGCTAATTAATAAAAAACTGTACGGGTACAAAACTTTTTATTTCTGGTACAAAACGGTACGAAAATTATTATTATTATTATTAGCACCACGTCTTACTACCCGTTCGGGTTATACGCACTTACGCTAATGTGTAGTGGTAGGGTGATTGTGAGATGAAATGAAGGACCTACAGTTTAACGTGGAATCCGAACCACGGTGGTGGCCTGGCACTCCCCACATTAACAAGATGGCTTGTCAAAAATTAGTACAAAACCTTGGCAATGTAAAAAGTTCAACATACAAAAGTGGTACTACAGGTTAATGGACGTGCTGCTATACCTTGGGAAGTAGTAAATTGAGAAAAGACTAATATATTTTGAAACGGTAGTATATACTATTTAACTAAACACTACACACCTCGCCATCTATTAGCATCACTACAAATCTTAACGAATGTTTCCGGAGACAGCAAAACATATTTTAATAAATGGTCTAAAAATTAACTTTACAAAAAGTCGTTTGGCCTAAAAGGCATTTGGCCTAAAAGGCGTTTGGCCTAAAGTCATTTGGCCTAAAGGCATTTGGCCTAAAAGGCATTTGGCCTAAAAGGCATTTGGCCTAAAGGCATTTGGCCTAAAGGCGTTTAGCCTACACTTTAGGCCAAATGCCTTTTAGGCCAAATGACGGGTACCCCCAATGGCACACAAAATAAACCAATGCGCACACATAAAAAACCAATGCACACACATAAAAAACTAATGGGGCTGGGGCACACATTAAAATCTAATACGCACACATAAAAAAATCAGGAACGTACGCCACGCGGAAAAGGTGATCGGGGGGGGGGGGGGGGGGGGGGTGGAGAAAAGCCCTGACCCAGTGCCAACAGTCAATCACAGGCTAGGGATATAAATATCAGCCAATAAGATCGCTGCAATACCTGGCCACCCTAGCTACTCACAAGGTGTAGATCGATGTAACTATGGAAATGCTAATATAATACATGAAGATAGACCGAATGAATCTTCGTATAAATGTATCCAAAACTAAGGTGATAATTTATTATAAGGAAGGATCAGGAAATGATTGTTAGCTTAGTATAAATGTTGAACTGTTAAAACCAGAGAATTATTTTTTGTATCTGGGCAAAATGTTATGTAAACATGGAAGGATGGATGGTGACATTGACAGACAGATGAATGCATCTTGGAGAATAGTTGGATGTATGTGGACTATTGCAAAGAATGGGGCAGCATCAAAAGAGGCGAATATGGCAGTATATTCAAGTGTTATCACAAAAAAATTTGTATGGATATGAAGCGCGGGTTTGTCAGAAGAATCACAAGATCAAGGTGAATGCAGTTGGAATGAGACATCTGAAGAAAGTATGTGGAAATCTCGTATGGAAAGAGTCAGTCATAAACAGGTGCTGAAAGAGTGCAGTTTGAAAGGGAATCCAATAGGTCAATGTTGAAGAAGCATCATACGTTTGGGCATGTTGAGAGGATGAGTGTGTATTGAGTGATGAAGCAAATATGACGGTAGAGTGTTTGAATCAAAAGGAAGGAGTAGGCCATGTAAGACGTGGATAAATGTTGTAGACGAATGTGTGAAAAAGAGGAACATTAAGAGTTCTAAGAATAAAAGTGCATGTATAACTCGGTGTATGGCTGTTGTTGAAGCGAGGGAGTATGCAAGGATAGGGAAGTTTTGCGAACGTTAGTGATGATGGAGTAATAACAGAGCTGTTTTTTGAGCTATGCTATAAGCATGATTTCTTGCCTACCCCGTAAGGGAACGGCGTATGTATGCATGTATGTATGTATGTATGTATGTATGTATGTATGTATGTATGTATGTATGTATGTATGTATGTATGCATGTATGTATGTATGTATGTATGTATGTATGTATGTATGTATGTATGTATGTATGTATGTATGTATGTATGTATGTATGTATGCATGTATGTATGTATGTATGTATGTATGTATGCATGTATGTATGTATGTATGTATGTATGTATGTATGTATGTATGTATGTATGTATGTATGCATGTATGTATGTATGTATGCATGCATGCATGCATGTATGCATGTATGTATGTATGTATGTATGTATGTATGTATGTATGCATGTATGTATGTATGCATGTATGTATGTATGTATGCATGTATGTATTCATGTATGTATGTATGTATGTATGTATGTATGTATGTATGTATGTATGTATGTATGTATGATGTATGTATGTATGTATGTATGTATGAAGAAAATTAAGCTGTGGAATCTGCTTCAGCGGCCGCGCTACTCTCGCAGTAGACTAGACTGCCGATAACGGGAGATCGAGGTTCGAATATCGGTCGGGTGTAGAGAGGTTTTTTCACTAAATGATTTTTCACTTTCCCTCCACTCAAATTCTGGTACACTTCCTCTAAATATAGCCTTCCTAGTCCCTTAATAACATTAGTGACAGTATGTGTACTATCTGGAGAACATGAAACCAGCAATGAATGTCTGAATTTCCTAGAGTAATGTATAGTAATCTAATAGCGCTTTCTTGCAAGTTGCTTACACCATTTTTTTTTATAGTACTACGTCTTACTACCCGTTGTATTGGTTTTTTGGAACTCTAGTGTAGATCTTAGGCTTATAGCTATCAAATAAATAAATTATAAAACCCAATAAAACAAAATAAGGAAAGGGTATTTTAAGGAGTTAAACATTCTTCTTGATAATAGTGTTATAATATTACTGTAGAAAAAACCATCAAGCTACCTTCTAGGGGAAACCCCTTGCTTAATAAATTAGAGGCTCATGTAATACGTTTCGAAAACTCCGGTAAACTAAAATATTTGATGATTTACAATAAATAGAAAAACAAAATTAAATGCATTATTAATATTTTAGGAAATAAATTAATTATTCTATTGTATAATTATATATATATATATATATACATATATATATATATATATATTTACAGTATAAGTTGTAACCCAGACTAAATATCAGGCTCACAGCTTTTTTTTATGACTTTGAGTTCATCGCTTGTCTCGTGTTCGAGAATATTAAGGGATTATTTTTACTTAACAGTTTCCTACTTTCCCTCAGTGAAAATGCGGCTTTATTCTATTTCAACTCTATTTTCTTGATTCTTACACCAATGGTCAAGTTAAAAAGCGCATAGCCTGGATGAGTAGTTAAAGACTATAGAAAATATTTTTTTTTTCTATAAAAATATGATAATAAGTTATCTGCTTTATCATTATACCCGCCAGAGTACGGGAAGTAACCCTAACAAAAATGTCCTACGTTTCTGGTGATGCATATATTATATCCATACATTTTCTCATCTCTAACTCCAGGTATTATACCTGTGCTTTGGTGATAAGAGGTTGACTCCTTTTCGAGGCTGAAAAGTCGAAATACGTGAAAAATAATACTATAAAATAAATAATATAGACTAAACTAAATGCTTAAATGGATAATGTTCATCGATGTTGAAATCCGATTGACTATAAAAATTAGTGTTTAGGGATGTTCATGTTCCCTTTAAAAAAATACATTTTTTTATTTAAACATATAGGAGCTCATTGTGTTCCAAAGGAAACACATATAAAACTTGCAAAATCTATCCAAACAAACAATACTTGGTAGTTCTGTGAACAGTAGACCTTGCTGCCTCCATTCAAAAACCACTATGAGATACTGTAGCTGTAGTCCGTCTAGTTAGGAGTGTAAAAATATTGTTTGGGCTAGGCTCAAAGAATGTCCTTGCCAAATTTCATAAAAGTGGTCTGCGCAGTTGGCAGTTATTGTGGACCAAACAGACAGACACTTTGTTGAGTGGCCGCTATATTGAAACGGCTACCCAGACCCAAGGGTGTAACGCCTTCCTTGGTCCTCCAGGACAAAGGCGGGCATACAATCACTAAAAGTATTTAAAAAAATTAGAATAAATGCAGAGTAAGCAGATAGGACAATATAGAGAAATATATTATACTCTAATATATTTGCTTCTGTTTCCTCAAAACCCGCTCAGAAATTATTATCGTGCCTGGAAAAAAGGAAACCAACAGACCAGAAATCAAGGATAGTTCATATTTAGTAAACTTAAAACTTAGTTGAAATAAGCGGGGAGAAACATCAGAAGTTAGTTAAATGCAATGTTTTATTTATAAACACTAGCTAAGTCATGAATTATAGATTAGATAAATATAAATTATATATATATATATAATTAGATAAATATAAATTTTATATATAAGACTCTAGCGATATTATACAATAGGATTTCGACTATATTCAACATTATTAGTTTCGCATATTTCAAATTGTAAGTTCCGGCAATTAACAAAATTTAGAATATTTAATTGCATGTTTTCTCATGCTCAAGTCTGACAAGATAAGGACCAAAACTTATTAAATATTTTTAGAGGCACAAGGACTTTGAACATTTTAAACAATCCAATATATACAAATCTACAGGAGCTTCAAGCGCTAAAAACATGTATCTGAAAAACATTGCCCAAGTCAAAGAGGGACTTAACGATTTGAACCAATTCAATATTATACGAGTCAAAGGGACTTCCAACATTAAACCTTTCAAATATATCCACAATCTGAAGGATATCAA
Organism: Timema cristinae; assembly: GCA_039000515.1. Lineage (NCBI taxonomy): Eukaryota > Metazoa > Arthropoda > Insecta > Phasmatodea > Timematidae > Timema > Timema cristinae. Next base: position 19,553,060 of record JBCFYV010009882.1, read on the forward strand.
CATTTGACGATATTATATGATTCACAAGCCTAAGGATTGTAAAGATTAACGTCTCAAAATTACTTAAGTCTGAAGGACTCCAAGGTTTACACATAATACATATTACAAGTTTAAGGACTTTAAAGATATACGTTCTAATCATATAACCTACGTCTCTTTTTTTAACAAAGCCCACGATTTACATATCATAAATCTCCCACGCCAACAAGGCTTTTTATTCAAATTATCCATTAGTAACATTACACATAATTATATTACAAGTCAAAAGGACTCCAACAGTCAAATATCTCGCAAAGCTCCTAAGTCTAAAGGGATTCATGATTGGAAAATATTAAGTATTGCATAAGTCAAAAGGACTTTAAATTCCAAATATATTATCAAAACATTTCATAATATATAAAAGTAAGGTGGATTTATAAAATTATAATGTCTTTCAGATTCAAAGAGCATATTAAATATTTTGCAAGTTAAAAAGGATTAAACATATTAAAGGATTTTTTCGAGCTATATTATATGAACTTCATAATTTGAAGTCGTAATATAAAAGGTGATATTTAAGCCAAAAAGAAATTTAGACAAACCAAGGCCAAAAGATAATTTAGAGCTTACATTATTTAGAACACGCAGATGTGTCCTAGGGGGCTATCCTGTCAAGAGTGTCTTTATCGCCGTTCTCCTACCAGTATTTATTTGATCTTAGTTGCTCAGAGAGGGGGGAAGGAGGGGTAACACATACAAGAGAAAACACAGAAACAAAAGAGAGTAAAGGGGTAATAGTGGACGGGGATTATGCGACGAGCAGCGTCGGGGAGATTCCTGAATAGTCTTATTTGCTCACGCAACCTTCTCGAGCCGGAAACGTCATACTTTTTCCGACATCCTTTGTGAAAATACATTGTTGAAGCGCCTCCAGGCCTCGCGCTGTCAGTCAACACATTATGTTTGCGGTGACCGGTTGTGTCCGTGGGGGAAGCCAGCTAGAGACGTACACACAGATGAATAGGGCCTTGATGAGTTTATCCATTACTATTGCCGGTGTGGTAGGATATCACTTGAAACTATAGTGTCCAGTTTTATGGTTTTGGTCTTGAACTTGTAGCTTTTTATAAACGCTACAAATCTCGCCCCCTTGGCTGATGGATGACGGGCTACTCCTGAACTGGTTGAGGTTGGTAGTTCAGTAATTTTTTCTCTATCAGCAGGGTCCGCACTTAACCCCCCATTATGTTGTATGGTGTAACCTTTCTAGTAGAAAGTTCATGTTCATATATAATGCTATCACTAATTTATGTCCTTAAAAATTTAAATGCAACAAAAAAAATTCACACAACATAGACGACATAACGACGCTCCGGAGCAAATAAAAAGGGGATGTTACATATACAATAACTGCATAGTGACTACATAGTGACTCACATTGACTACACAGTGACTCTTAACAGTGGTTATATAGACGGGATAATTTTCAAATGGCTCAAATGAGCCCTCCTGGAAATATTCTTGTCTTCTATGTCTGCCAGATGAACAGTAACGGGGGTGAGAAAATCATTGATCAGCCATGGACCACTTCACTTCTGACATAATTTAGCTGAGATCCTCTCAATAGCGGAGCTTTGTGGAAATTCTTTGCATAGGATGGTATCACCAATCACAAAGGGGACAGGGACCCTGCCTTTATTATAGCTCACGGCTACCCTACGTTGGGCCTTCTTCAAGTTATCCAGAACTATCCTACACCTCTCCGCATGGGGAATTTCATTATTCTTATCCAATATAGGGTTAATGTCCCAAATAGACAACAGAACAGAACAAAAAAACAGAGGCCGGGAGGAACCACTATCGTCATGATACGTAGAGTTGAAAGCCAGGTTGAGAAATTTCAACCATTGGTCCCACTTATTCTGAGCTTGATGGTGAAAGATAGTGAGGGCAATAGCCAGATTCCTATTGAACCGTTCAACTTGATTTGAGCCAGGGTAGTATGGGCTCGTAGTATTGTGTCAGATCCCCCATCAAAAATACATATCCCTAAAACCAGCCGACCTGAAACAAGGACCATTATCACTAACAATGGTGCGAGGGGCCCCAAAGAATGTCCATAAACGTTTACACAGCGCATTCACAGTGGTGGTCGCCTTCATGTCCCGAAGGGGTATCAAGAACACAAATTTAAAAAAGGCATCAATAAGCACCAGTATGCAAGAGTTTCCCTGTGAAGAACGGGTGATAGGACCTATATAATCTACAAAGACTTTCTCCCAAGGACGTTGAGCGACATCGACCGAATAAAGCCCAATGCGGAAGTTTTGTGCTGGTTTAGGCTTTTGACAGTCATCACAACGGCTAACCCAAGAGTTAACATCATGATATAAGCCAGGCCAAAAAAAACTCTTGAGAAATTTTGCGGACGGTTTTCAGAACACCCAAGTGACCTCCAAAAGCGGAGTTGTGAAAATATTTCAACAACATGAAGCGAATAGCAAGGAGAACTATAATCTTTCTACCCTATCCTCTGATATTATAGACAACTAATAAACCTTTAAACACTCCAAAGGATCCAACCTTCTCACCTCTCTGAATCTTTTCCAAAATGCCCCTACACCATGGGTCATTATCTTGATGATCTTTAATGGACACAAAAGATTCAGGGATGGACTGGATAACACAACTGTTGGCACTAAACTCCTCAGAACCTATAGGATCCAGGTCTTCAGCCATGCGTGATAACGCATCAGTGGTCACATTATGTTTACCAGAAACATGGTGTGTGGAGAATTTAAAACGGAACAACCTCCACACCTATCTGCCTATCTTTCCCAATTGCTTGGGATGCCGCCACATCCAAGTAAGACCATATTGTCAGTATATAGCTCAAACTCCCTTTGTTCTAGGTAGTCGGCAAACCGCTCGACACCAAAGACACAGGCAAGACATTCTCTTTCATAGGAGTTGTACTTCCGTTCGGCGTCGGTAAGCATTTGACAGGCAAAGGCAATAGGTCGAACACCCTTCGACGATCTCTGGGACAATACAGCCCCCAGAGCTACAGATGAGCCATCAACATGCAGCAAAAAGGGGATAGAAAAGTCAGGCATCCGCAGTACCTCAGGAGAGATAAGCTTCTGTTTGAGGGTGCTAAAGGCCCTGGATTAAGCTTCACCCCAACAAAACATAGCTCCCCCCTTTTTTTTTGAGCTAATTTGGGAGTGCGGCAATATCAGAAAACATAGGGATGAACCGGGAGTAATAGGCACACATGCCAATACAGCTAATTACATCTTTGAGATTCTTAGGAGAGGGGGTAATCAATAATGGGTTTAATCCTCTCGGGATCAATGAGCAAATTCCCAGAAGAGATCACATAACCCAAATACTCAATAGATGGTTTAGCCCACACAACCTTATCCGGATTCACAGTTAACCCAACCTTACGCAAGTGACTTAGCACGCGTTCGAGATGGCCAATGTGATCCTCAATGCTGTTACTATAGACACAAATGTCATCAAGATAGTTTAACACATACTTACATTTAAGATCTGAAAGAATGTGGTAGAGGACGCGAATCAGCATTTGACCTCCAATACTACAGCCCAGGGGTACTCGATTGAAATCGTATTGCTGCCAGGGTGTTAGAAAAGCAGTATATTTATTTGAAGATTCAGTCAGAGAACATTGTAAGAAGCTAGCATTAAGGTCAATTACGCTAAATATCTTCGCTCTACCCAAATGTTGAAAAGCGAATTCTATGTTCGGCATAGGATAGGGATCAAATTGGATCTTTTTGTTGATCTTACGGTAGTCAACAATTAACCTATGTCCTTCTTCCTTCTTTGGGATAATGAAAGCCGGACTGGCATACGGGGATTTGGAGGGGCGAATTACACCTTTGATCTCAAGATCATAAATAAGTTGCCGAAAGATCTCCATCTTAGGGGGGCACAAGAATAAGGTACAGATCTAACAGGGATATCGTCCTCCAGTACAATCTTATATGGCAAAACATCACATTTCCCTAGCCTAGTACTGGTAACATCCGGGAATTTCGCAATAACCTTTTGAACGGCTTCCTCATAGTTATTAAAATAAACAAAAGAAGGACTGGTAGGAATATCACAAATGGGGATTTTGACTCTAGGAGAGAGTTCAAAATATAGTTCTCTACGTGATAGGTTCAACGTAGCTCTTGTTTGCCACAGAAAGTCATTTCCCAAGATGACCTCATAGGGAATAGAGGGAATACAATACATTGGTCTCTTCCATGAAAAACCCCATATATTTATGGATAAGGTAACCTTTTTATCAACAACCAACAAACTACCATTTCCCACTACAAATGGTTTATGTTCAATCATTTCTATTTTATTTGTTTAATGCCAACATGCCGAAGAGATTTTGGGTTGAGTCTGTGGTTACGACAGTTTACCTAGCAAATAGGTCCCCAATGTAAAATAATGGTGACAAAACCCTTCATGAAGCGTTGAGTGGTGAAATATCTGATTTATAGCATCTCAGGATTTTCGGATGTGAGGCTTAGGCACATGTCCCAAAATTTCTTAAAAAAAATGGGACCCTATATCTCAAAAAATAACCTTAGTGAGCTATTGTGAAATATACCAAAGGTTATCGATTGCTTAACTACAGAATGGTAAAATCACTATTAGTCGGGATGTAATTTTCTTAGAAACACCCTCTATAAAAAAACAGTATGAAGTCACACTTAGGGACAATCAATTTACCCTCAACTGTTCTCGTGTCTGAAAATAATTCTAACGAAGAATAAATTGATGGTCAAGACCAATAAGAGACTGACATAAACTCTAGTACATGTAGAAAGCACTCCCGACTCCTGAGGTATAGTACAGGCCTACCAAAACCAAAGGAATAGTCAAACTATGTCACATATTTGGCTGGAGATGGAAAATCATTAGATATCCCTGATATGGGATCAGAGCCATTGACAGCGGTTGAGGCACTCTCAAGTGCAGGGTCTGAAAAATGGAAAAAATCCACGAAGAAGGTAATGGACTTACTCATTAAAATATTATCCACGAGGTTGTTAGTTTCCCTTCATAAATAAGAAACCTACATACAAAGTGGGCATTTAAAATAAAAAATTATGAAACCTCAAAGTTGTAAAAATTTAAAGCTCGACTTGTAGTAAAAGGCTGTGCTCAGACAGCACGTATAAATTACCAGGAGTCTTACTCCCCTGTCATAAGATAACAAATCTTTACGGTATCTCATCTCCCTAGCCGTAGAAGATGATTTAAAAATAGACAATATACTTGTACGGTAATTTGGAGGAGATTTATTTGAAGCCACCTCCGGAAACGACTGATGGACAACAGGGAAAACTGTGACGTTTGAAAAAAAAACATTATTGCAGAAGAGTCCTACTCCCAATCTGGTGCACGTTCGAAAGCTAGCGGTTTCCTCATTCATTTTAATTAATTCTCATATTATTTCATATTGAAATTATTAATCACTATTTTTGAACAGCTGGAAGTCCTAAATGCTCAGCTCCAGAAGAAAAGCCTGCACTATCAAGAATAACACAACATGATTAAAGTTGTCGGTAATAGTCTCCAGTGTGTTTGGGAATTAGGATTTGATGAATTTTATTTTACGGTTTTGAAATAAGCAAAAGCGCTAGATCTGAGACAGGGCCGTTTTAAGAAAAACGTGAGTCCCAGGGCAAAAAAAATTGAGGCCCACATTTGTCAGGCAGTTTTTCAGTTTTAGCATCAAGCCATTATAATATATTGATACGTACTCGGTACTTATGTTACTTAAAAAAATTTCATGTTTTATAGAATATTGATCAACCCGTTAAATGACTATATTTTATTAAATACAAACGAGTTAACAAAAGTAAATTCCTCTTTGCACCATTGCACTTAGTTTTATGTAGACAGACAGTGGCTATCGTGGCGTATTCTACTGTATTGCAGCACATTATTCGAATAACGTAAATCTTAAATTACATAAAGTTAAGGTTTTCAGGAATCTGGAATGGAATCCTATCACTAAGCGAATAATTATTTCTGTTAATTAATTATCTGTACACTATTTGATGCTAAATTTAGAATAATAACTGTAATTGAATTTAATATTTGTAACATTAGCGTGGACTGCTAATATGACAATGTTACTACCCGCCCCTAAACAAGCTAATATTCATAGACATCCTGCAATAGAAATACCAATATAACCTGCCAGCTTAAAATATTACCCCAAATAATCTTATACTCATAGATTTTCAGCATTATTAAACATCACGATCTTATTATGTCAGACTCATGCGTATATCTGACTGGTGTAGACCGACGTACAAGTCCAGCCTGGTCACCACGAATGCTAGAATGAAGAGAAGTCCAAAACACGCTGCAATTGTGCAGACCCTGATGTACTGACGAAGAAATCTAGCAATGCTCTGATTGGCCAATACCTACTATACTATTAGAAGACCACTCATATGTTTAGACACCTGGGTTGGCGTACGTGACCTAACAAGCATAGCTCTACACCTGCTTGTCTTGTGTGTCAAATGCAGCGGCAGGTGGTCAAGACAACGAGAACTAGGCCTACGTGACCAACACAACGAAGCCTTTCCACCAGAGGTTTGCGAATAACGTAATTACAAAGGAGAACACCCACCTTCCCACCCGGCAGCTAGACCTATATAACGAGGGAACACAATCAATAAAAAATACTAATACTTTGGCCACTTCCACAAGAAGTCCTGTTGAGGACTAGGACATTATCTAGCCAGGCTGGCTTATAATATCTTTGTTTAAGTCTTTAAAATATAAATTGCTGCGATGGGTTTGATTTCCTTAAAATACTTTGGTTTATTTTGTTATGGAAATCTGTCAGTGTAGGCATCGGTAATGTTTTGTTAAAAACTTTAATTTTAAACGTAGATTCTGTTATGGAGCACTTAATGCTTCCTGTTGCCACTTGGGAGCTAGTATCTTTATATTTTCTTCGTTTAAAGAGATAGCTACATTTTGTGGTTCTTTTTATGTTTTGCAATATTTAGGTTAGATATTAAATTTTTGCTTTTGTGGTTATCAGAAATTTAAATTCTTTAAATTGATAATGTTTCTTTTGTTGATTATTTTGAAGACTTCTTTGCTTTGAAGTTAATGTCAAAGTAATATATTTTTGTTGTTTAATATGGTTTTGACATTAATATTAGCTGATTCATTTAGGCAAAATTACAAGTTCATTATCGTAACATTTTCTAGTTTAACATTAAATATTTAAATATGGGAATTTTGTTTAATTCTTTAAAAGTGACGAGGGTAATTGTTCCGCGAAGGTTTGAGTTTAGTCGGGAATTCAAACCTTGGTGCTTTAACGTAAATATCTGGTACGATATTTGAATTTAAATTTATTTCATAAATTTAAAACTGTTTTGTCTTTATTCACTGGTGTAAATCTGACACTTTGTGAACCATTTATAATAGGTTTATCAAGCTCTTGTTCTTGTATAATTTTTAGGAGTTAAAATTTAATGTAAATACCTGGTGCGATATTTAAATATAAACTTATTCCATAAATCCCATAAATAACTGTTTAGTCTATTCACAAGTGTGAATCTGGCGCGTTGTAAGCCTTTTAAAAGAGGCTCATTAAGCTCTTTGTAATTTTGGTAATATTTATTAATTTAAACTTTTGATTTTATTTGATCTTAATTCATTGTGGTGAATTAGAAGCTTGTATATCATTTAGAAAAGTTTCTCTAAATAATAGCATCTATTTTGTTTATTTCATCAGTCTATTCTAAACAATTTTATTTATAAAAACTTTTGAAATGCACTGCCCATGTAATAAATTGCTAAGATTTGTTTTTCAACACACTTCAGTAAGACCTGTAAGGCCATGAAACTTGTTGTTTTAATACTGTTTGTTACTTTGAATAAAATTCAAATATTTCTTTAACCGGCTAATGTTTTACTTTCCCATATAATTATAGCCTTTAGAGATCACCCTCCTTTTTTTTTTTAGTCTATTGTGGCCGTAACTAAATAGAGTGAGAGTGGGGCGGTACATATTCCTTGGGGGAGATGTAGCCCCCTGGAATGTGAGGCCTGAGGCAATTATCCCCTTTGCGCCCCCTCCCCCCCCCCCCGGACGTGGCCCTGAATTCTGGGTGAGTCATGTGTTCCGACGTTCCAGGAAGATTCCCATTAGTTCCGACAGTGTTTCCACTCCTCACCCGTGACATAGTGTGTTGGAATATTTTCGTACTATATACAATGAAATAGTTGACATTGCTCGAGTCGAGTTCAAACTGGAACAGCTAGTCATTTAAACAAAATGGAAAAGTGTGTAATTTCAAAGGAAAACATTCAAAGTGTGGTCGACTTTTATGGTGATGATTTCGATACTGAATCTTTGAAGCTTCGTCGTGATATGATGCTGGAGGTTTGGGTAAATCATCAATATCCGACCTGAAATAAGGAATATGCTGGAATAAGATGCTTCACAAAGTTCTCACCGAGTTTGTTCTAAAACAATTCGAAGTGGGTCCTTATGTTTATGAATATGAATAGAATGTTTCATCAACATTTACCTAGATACAGTGGCGGATTTAACATTTTTGTGCCCCTAGGCACAATTATAATATGCGCCCCCCTTCCATTTTTTTTTTGGTCAAGGGCTTTAGGAAGTCTCGGGGGAAAGAGGTGTTTGGGCGGACGTTAGTATTGGAGAAAAGATTTCTACGAAAGATAATCAGGCATGTACATGGCCTATATTAGCTTGAGTTAACATTATGAAGGGAGACTGACGTCAGTTACAAAGCGATTGCAAAGTAAAGTTATTTTTTAAAAAATATTGTTGTTCTGACTTTAACTATTTTGATATTGTTAGTCAATAATTTTTAAACGTAATTACTAAATATAAAAAAAGTTTTATCCTAAATGTGTAGCCGCCCCTAGGCCCATGCCTAGTGGGCCTATAGTGTAAATCTGCTTCTGCATGGATACAAAAATATACACCCATATCTAAATACCAATCAAAGCCTGTTGAAATCTCTCGACCTCGTAAGCGAGAACATCAATACTGTCTCTGGCATGAGCCATGACTGGAAAGTAGTGACGCAACTCAAGTCACAAACGTTTGGTTCTTGTAAGGTTGGTGATTGAAGATTAAGTGCTCATTTCTGTGGCCTAAGTTTCAGAATACTATATGATCATGATGGTGGATCGAGGAGGGGAAATCAAGGAAAAGTAATATTATAGCTTCCGGATGTATTATTATTATCAACATTAGCACTGCAACTTTTTACCTGTTCAGGTTATAAGCACGCTAATGTGTAATTGTAGGGTGATTGTGAGATGAAATGGAGGACCTACAGTTTAACGTGGAATCCGAACCACGGCGGAGGCCTGGTATTCCCCACATTCACAAGTTGTGATTAATACATGTCTTGTCAGAGTTGACGGAAAGGTTTAGCGATCAGATAAATCTGTCCCCGGACCGAGGATTGAACTCCAGACCCCCAGCACAGAAGTCTGTCACCTTACCCTTAGACCACCAAGTCACCTTTCCCGGATGTAGCTGCCCCTCTTGTAAAGTAGGAGAAAATCATGTGATGCCTCACCCTCTGGGTTCAAACAGCAAAAAGTAATGTGGGGCTTCAATCGGCTGCGCGAAAAGAACATTTTTTCTTTGCGAGTGGTCGGCAAACTTGAAGCATCAGTCTTGAACCAATTAGGCCGTTCTCTCAGCTGATCACTTAATTTGGTTTTTGTGGAAATACACGTGTCTAAAGTTTCATGTATATAAATCGAATGCCTTTTACAGAAGATGAGATCATGATAAGTGGATATAGATTGTCAGTACTTAGTGGTTTATGGATAGAATATTTAGGGAATGTGAATTAAAGTATTTAGCTGTTTTTGTTATGGGTTAAAGCCTTTTAGCCCATCTTATATAGTTTTATAAAAAAATATTTTGGTGCGTGGATGTATAGTGTTAGCTCCATATTTTAGAATATCAAAGAGCAATGAAATGAAGCTAGATGAGGACAAGTTTATTCTGGGTATGAAGGTATTTTAAAATATAATAATGCAGTTTTTCTAACCTCCTCTCCATTTCCTCCGATTCCGATAGAACTTATTCTATCAAATACTAGGGTCATAACCCTAATCACTGACTATATTTTTGTGTCCTTTTACTTTAAAATATTTTCTCAAATGTAAAAGCTATTTACGATTTTAAACCAAACTGATTTCTGCTAAAATCAATATTAAAAAATATTAAAATAAGGTTTACACTTTACAGGTTTTTAACCTCTTAGCATACTAATTATTTTACATGTCTATCTCAAAATTTCTGAATTTTTCCATTATCGAAATGAAATGTATGCATGTTGTAATAATTTGCTAAGATTACAATGATTTATATACACTGAAACTTGATATATATAATATTCGTTTATCACGTTTGAAGTAAAAAATAAATAAAAATATGTTAAATCCAAAATTACATGCTTCATTGAGATTTCTGCAATAAAAATAATTTTTGGCTAAATATACTCTTTAGTTTCAACCTTTTTCAAATGTTTGTCGCAGTGTGAAATGCCTTGAAGCAGGGAACAATACAAAGAGCCACATCACATTCTTCACAGATGTACCTCGACTCCATTCTGACCTTCTTGCCTTTCGTATCACTAACACGGCTGCACAGAGTCTTGTGGGGTCCAAGTTCTTTTGCTGTGACTGGAATCATGGATGGGAAATATTGGTCAGTGAGATGTATTGGGTTGGTGCTGCTGGATGGATGACCCGGAGCTTTTGGAGAGAATTATTCTTTCTTATGTATAGAATTATCTTTTCTATGGCAGCAATGCGACATTTTTTTTTTGTCTACCAGTTTTATTGTATATTACAAATGCAATCCACATTGCAAGTTCCATTAGGTGAAAGAATATTATTTGCCTTTTTCCAGCCACTGGATTTGCAACCAAATGCTGGTCAATTTTGTCCACTCCACCTATTATTATGTTGTATTCTACTCCTGCAACTCTCTTTATTTTTGTGTGGCGGCTCTCTTCTAACCAGTCATGACCTTGGGATTATGAAACGTGAAGCGTGGTCGACATATGTCTTTTTTGTCCTTCCATTTCAGCAATGTCACTTTTCCTCTTTGAAAGGCTACTACGTCAACTTTTTTGAGATTTTTTCTGCAAAATGCTGGAGTCATGTCTCTTCTTGTATGACACACAGTACCTTAGACAAAAGTCTGGTTGGCAACCAGTAGGTTGGCAAGTTGTGACGAACTGTAATAATTGTCAACAGTTAGGAAGTAGAATTTTTTTCAGGAGGGGTTTCATAAGTGTCATAACTATCTGGGTTGACTAAGGCACGTTTACAAATTCTTGATCAAAATGGGTACAGTTTCCCTTGTATATGATCACTGAACATAAGGTGCCACACATCAATTCACAAAAAATCAATATCTTGATTTCAAATCTAGCCCTTTTGAGAGGAATATACTGTATCCACCCTAACCTACCCTTGTAGAGCATCAAACTTTTATCAATGGTGACATCACACTCTGGCATAAAGACACGGCTTAACTCTTTATAAGTAATCTAAAATGAGCCAGATTTTGTTCAGCTTCGGTTGTGGATGGTTTTCAGGGCTGTAGACAGAATTATCAGAAAAACGGAGTTGCATGTTAGGGCTGAAGTAAAATAACACATAAGTCTACGCATATCATAAGTTGAAGTGTCTTTCCACTTTGAAATGTATTTTTCTCTTGCATACATGTTTGTCTCAGTCACAGCAGAATTCACAAACTCCTCATCAAGAAAAAGGTTCATGTATCATGGCTTAGCATGCAACTTATTGAAGTATGTATAGAAAATACAATAGGCTCTACCAATGTAATAGTTTCATGCTGTAAAGAGATAAAGGAGTTATTGGTTGCTATTTGTTACCATTCCGGTTGTTAAACTCTCCCAATTTGAGCACAGATTCAAATTACAATAAGAAAGTGTATTATTAAATGCTCAGTTTAAAAAAAAATCCATTAGGGTACATAAAGATAGGCATAAAATAAAATCTAACATTGTGGTTTGGTAAACCACCTTTATTGTGTGTCCAAATCTAACTTTCAATTCAACTTTGAAATTTTATTAATTTTTATAAGCTATCTTATGTCAAAAGTGTCGCCAAGTATTACCCTATAAGCTTTATTTTTATTATTTAAGGCAATCATACTTATTTACTCTTTTAGTGAAAGATTGTTTATTTTACGTGAGCAAAATAAGTTCATTTTGATATCCCAATAAAATGTGGAGCATTTTTTTTTTTAAAGAAGCAAGATTGTTTCAAAGAAAGTAAAATTGTTAGTAATCCTAAATTTATACAGGTATCTGGGCAGATTTGTCTATCAGTATACAAATATATATCAATGTGATACAAATTTAAGAGTATATAAATTTATTTTTTAATAATTCTTCTTAAGTAGCAATGTTATTTAGCCAGAAAAAACTTTCTAAATAATTCCACACTTTAATAGGTAAAACAGTCTCATCAACTTAACACTTTCTCTTTAGAAATCATATCTTAATAATCTTGTGATTGTTTATATTAAACATATTTATTTGAATCACTCTCTGCAGAAAGACCTCAGTTAAACAAAAGTAGTTTCCATAAGAGTGAAGCACTTGCTGCCAAGAACACTTAATATAGTGAATTTAGTGTTCTTTGCAGCTATAACAGGCCTAGCAAGCTGATAGTGGAAGAATATATAGCTTGAATAAAAAAAAATAGACCCAGACCAATGGCTGGAAACAGTAATGGATGTGATGTAAAGTAAAGTAAAGTAAAGTAAAGTGTTATTTGCAGAAAGGGCTTCAGTCATTATTGAAACTAATTTTGTTTGACTGAGGCCCTTTCTGCAAAGAGAAATTCATTTAATAAACACGTTTTGTTAAAAAAAGAAACAAATCAGTATAATCATTTTTTTAAAGCAAATCCATGTCAGGATATTTATTCACCCTTACATCCTTTCTTCATTCAAACTACTAGAGAGGAAAGAGATAGTGATATAAATAAACTACTCCATGTTGACACTTAAGTCATAGCACCCATGCAAACAAGTACAACACTACTTCTCTCGTAAAATAAGCCTGCATTCCTTTAAAGTTAGATATTGTCATGTGATATACTCAACATAATAAAAATAAAGTATAATCAAATTGCCTGGCCAGGTGGTAATAGTGTTAATATTTGCAAAGTATTTCAAAATAGACTTTTAGGGAATGTTGGAGGTAAGACCAAGCAAACGTTTGACTCTCTTAGACCATTATTTTTTTTAACAAGATTTAAAAATATGTCGCTATTACTTATGCTTTTGTTAGGCTTATATAGTTTTATTTTGCTTACTATTAAGTTTTTATCAAGCTATTTATCTATGCATCAATTTGGCAACATTGCAAGTTTCCGGTTATTTAAAAATTCTTCAAACATGTAGTCTCATATATCTTTCTTTGTGTTTTGTGTGTTATTATTTATTAATGTATTTCTATTTGCATGGAATAGGAATAGTTCCGAATATAAAAAAAAATGTGTAAATGTGAAAGTGTAAGTAAGTAGGAAGTGTGCAGAGTGCAAGAAAAAAAAAAATGAACAGAGAAGTGTCCCTATATAGGCCTAACCTAACTATCATTTTAGGATGGCTTTCTTCACCATCACTTACTTTACATTAATGTTCAGTCTACACTATCAACCTGGGGTTTGAACATAGATTGGAAATATTGTGGAGTGGGGGTGAATATAGTCCCAGCCCCCCTCCTCTCACCAAAATAGGAACAGGGGGGCTACAGTACCCTGGCCCCTCTGGTTCCGGACCCCTTGCCGATACAACATATGATCAAAATAACACTAGCAAAGAACTAAAGAAAAAAAAATCAAAGATGATATGACAAAGACATTCATAAAAGTATAAATCCAAGCCTCTATTAACAATAAATTCCATTAACAGTTGATATATGAAAGAAAGAAAGAAAGAAACAAGACAAATCCTTGACTGGTATCTCAAGAATGTATAGTAAACCATATATGTTTGAGTGTATAATAGAAACGAGGAAAATGTCAAAAGGAGAAGTTTTTATTATTCCGTTGCATGTTTGTTAGGTTTATATTAGTTTTATAGGTTACACATCTCAAATACATTGCATGTATACATTTTAAGATTTCTTTAATAAAATAACAGAAATGGTTCAATACAAATATTTGGTAAGTAGCCAGAATTGCAGAAACAAACTACTTAGTTTTGATGATAACTATTTAACACATACAAAACTTTTAAAAAAAAGTTTCAAGACTAAATAATTTTAGTAAGTAGCCAGAATTGCAGAACCAAACTACTCAGTTGTGATGATAACTATATAACACATACAAAAATTTTAAAAAAGTTGTGAGACTAAATTATTCCAAACAAAAATAATGCATAGATTAACGTAATAATAATAATACCTAGAGCATTTTTTTTTTAAATGACCAAGAAAAGGTTTACTCAAAGAGCTGCATTTGCATTGGTATTCTCCTGTATGAAGAATGGAAAGCTACCTTGTGGAAATAAACATTCTCAATGTATCAGGCATGATAATTTCAAATAATTCTATATAAGTACTTATGTTATTGCATTACATAGTTGTATTAATTTAATTAGATTTAATTAGTACAAGAAGGAATATATTATCTTATCTAGCCATATTAATTTTATTCCTAAAAACACAATTTTCCATTTACATAAAAATGAATATATTAAAAAATTATTTAAATATATTAAGTTTTTAATTTAAATCACAGTTAAAAGTATAAAAATGTAAATGCACATTTAACAATAATCTATTTACACGTTGGTCATTTTTTAAAAATGAATATTATAGAACGTAATTTGTATTATTTGCAATTAAATTTACACCAATATTTAAAGATTATTATAAAAACTACAGTAGAACTTTACAAAATGAATACTTTGGGATAAATAAATACTTTTATTCATTCCTAATTTAATAATCATCCACATTAACAGAGTAGCCTTGAATAGTTGAAGACTGGTGGTAACGTTTCCTAGAGGAAAAATCTTCATTCTCTTCATTCATTTGAGATGAAATTACTTCCACTCCGGGGTGTAGAGGTGTTACTACTATTTGTTCATATTCTTGCACTCGTTTTCTGAAAAACAAATATTATAATGCCTTATTTTAATTAAATAAGATAAATTCATGTTTACTCTCTAATGAAACTAACAAACTGAGAAATATCATAGTAGGTGAATTCATTAATAGATAATGTATGGTACCAAATGTGTTAAACATATTAAGAAAGTAATTAAATGAGTGTGTTGTTAACACACAAATACACATTTATCTGATAATTTGCAATCTTTTTAGCCTAAAAGCTTGATGGATTACATTGTAATCCTATATTATAAGCTATGCCATAATGGAAATGTGCAAGGTAAGTATGCTTACTTTTTGTTTATACAAAGTGTATATGTGTCTAGTAATTTAATATTGGGTTAATGAAATGTATTTAAAGTTGCAAATGATAAAATATCTTCTTGACCTTCATTTACGTGTTGCGACAATAATATGAATGTAATAGGTGGTTGAAATAGGTAGGTATACACATGTTTATAACAACACATATAACATTTTTTTTAAAAGTGATCTTGACAAGTTGGGATGATAGGTAAGAGATATTTTCATCGACTTTTCTCTCATGAATGAACGAACACCTCACTGTTGTGTCCTATAAGTTGTTGTTAGAAAAAACAAGATTGAGGCTGCTAGATAATGTTCCACTAACCACCGAACTAGCCCTAGGGTTGCAGCATGATTTTATTTTTCCATGTATGGCTACAGAGTATGAATTAGCCTCCTGAGAATTATGACTTAGCCATCCTGAGTTTATCAGAATAGTAGGCAAGTCCACTTTTATCCTGACACTACCAGAGTGGAGCATCAAGTCATCTTAGCCAAGTTGTTAACCACAGAAGAGGAAAGTTCACCGGCCTGGGCCGTAGAGGGTAGTCAACCAGGTTACATCCCGAGATAGCCACCACATCTCGATTGACAATTTTTTTGAAGACACAAAGTAGGTGGTGGCTGTCTTAATAAATTGTGTGCCTGTATGTGATGGTTAAGACAACACCACTTTATAAATGTGAACTATTGCTTTTACTCACCCTATTAGTCGAAAAAATATATTTTTCAGCCAGGTGAATAACTTGAACTCTGATGAAATACCAGGCTTGACTGCAGGGTTTGCATGGCCTATATACAACCACACAATGAACACTACACCAATGTTGGCAAGGGCGTACCCCCAATGGACCAGAAACATGATCAACAGCTTTACTGCTGCCTATAAGAAACAATAATTAAAAAATATTATCACTTTGAAGGAAATTCTGTACATACTACACAAAAAAAAAGCTACTTCAGTAAACTGAATGACACATTAAATATGTAGAATATCAAAGTGTCAGTCTCCAGCACATCAGTGTGATCTTAATTTTAACCTGGATGGTGCTTAATTATTTTAGTATGTGTGTATGTTATATTGTCTTACTACATAGATATTTTAATTTCTGTTGGGCTGCATAAACGTTTATGGTGGGGGAAATAAACAATTCTAAGCAAACACTTGTTTAATTTTTTTGACAAAAAGCTCATTTTCAAATGAGTGTTGGTATATTTATTTCTTCTCGAAGCAGGCTGGCAATACTGATTGTAGAATTATCTGTTATCCATGCATTAGGTTGTATTCGAGGTCTGTTGTCCACCATTCTTAGTTGAGACTAGCTTGATATTGATGTACGTATATGGTATTGTTTCACTCATAAGATCACCTTAATTAATTTGCCAATTTTTATTATGTTAGTATGTTATGTTAATTTATCTAGCAAAATAGACGATTGGCTAAAAAAAACTGTTTTTTATGCATGCAAGATGGCAAATAATCTAGTGAAATAGATCCTATCAGCAAATGAGTTAAAAAGAAACTTGGCACATAATTTAAAAAAAGCAAAAACCATAAATGAAAAATAGTTTTAAATAAAATGGAAGTTTGCTTCGCCTCAAGCTATATGGCAATGGTTCTCAAACTGTGGTCCGCAGACCCCTGGTGGTCCACGGCTAGGTTCTAGGTGGTCCGCAAAATTTTCTAATTTCTCTATGGAAAATCTGTATTTGTAACACAGAAGTAATGCAACTTTAAGATAAGCAATGTGTACAGTGAGTGGTCTATCACACTAAGATGAGAGTGTACAAACTCCATCAACATACAGCTAGCTCAGTCCATAAAGGTCAAATGCGCAGTACAATATACACATACAGTAATAAGCCTACAGCTACATGGCAATCACATCAGTACTGAGTAGCCCTTTTCCAATTGGCAGTTAGGAGAGGGGGGGAGGAATTGCCTAAATATTGTATAGGCCTAACAATGACATTATTGTTGTGTTATTTGTAATTTAAATTCATAATGAATCGGTAGCTTTACAGTGGTTCATTTAAACAGAATATAAATTAAATCAATATGATCCCACATGGGCCTGCTAAAACTAAAATCATTTGACGATTGTTTTCCAGCCAGTTGCTCTGTTATCACTAAAAAACAAAAGGAATGTGTAAACACAAAATATGATGAATACCTGAAAATGGGATTTTATTGGACTGGTGACGAACTTGCAACTTAATGTAAAGTGATGCTGTCATCACAGAATGCAATGACTTATGTTGCTACAGGTGAGGAAGAGAGTAAATTATTATTATTTTTATTATTATTAGCACCACGTCTTACTACCCGTTCGAATTATATGCACTTACACTAATGTGCAATGGTAGGAGTGATTGTGAGATCAAATGGAGGACCTACAGTTTAATGTGAAATATGAACCACGGTGGAGGCCTGGCATTCCCCACATTCACAAGTTGTGATTAATAAACGTCTTGTCAGAGGTGAGGGAAAGGTTGTCATTCAAATAAATCTGTGCCGGGATCGAGGAGTGAGCCTCGGACCTCCAGCACTGAAGTCTTACACCTTACCCCTAGATTGTCAGGTCACCCGAATAGAGTAAAACTACAGAGGCATCATTCCAAGTGGCTTTACTTGTGGCAAAAAACTGTTCAAGGGCATACTGTCACTGTAACACTTGTAAAAATAGTGGCTAAATTAATGGTGAATATTATGTATGGGGAAAAGGCAGGGTGAGCAATAGACAAGATTCCTTTGGCAAATGATACAATTCAGCGTCACATAACATATTTGGCATTTAACCCTTTTAGTGCCACGAGTCGATCTGATTGACTCCGCCTACTATCCTTAAAAGTGTCACGATCTGATCTGATAGGCTCCGCCTACTACCGTTAAATGTGCCAGAGCCGATGAGGTAGGCTCTCCAGATTTGAGCTAGTTATCGCTTTATCTGAAAGATGGTGTAGTTGTGTCATATACCATTGGAAAGAGAACAACATTTCCCTCTATTATTTTATATAAGGTTGGCACAAAAATCAACCGTAAATAGTTGTTAGTGGAACTGGGAGTTTAGTAAATTTACAATGGCGGACGGTCACATTCTCAATGTGTTAAGTGCAATGCTGGTTTATATGCAAGCTGCATGAAAACGTGTGGCTCACATTCATATTGAATTAAATAGTTTTGTAAACAGTTTTCAAAAGTAAGAGTTACATTGTTCTCTGTTTAGAAAAATAAACTATTTAGATTTTCATGTTATGTCATGTGAATGAAAATATTTCTTTACCAATCAAGTAAATAGGCGTTATGATTTTATAATCTCTGTAATATTATTAAAGATGATTAAACTATTCATTATAAAATGTTTTTTTGAAAAACACATTCATTATGTGTAGGCCTAAATATTCATTCATGACGTAAGCAATATAATAAATCTTGCTGTAAGGTAGGCAATATGATAAATCTTGATGTAAAGTAAGCTATAATAGTCGAAAGATATGTAATGTAGGATAACAAATAAAAATTCCTGTAATCCCTATTTATAATCATATATATTCAAAACTTTATTTTCTTGTATAAAACTAAATGCACTACAGCAAAATAATATTGAAATGTATATATAATAATTTTCTAAATATTAAATCATATTAAGTTATAATTAAAGAACAGTACATACGGATTAAAACAATAGAAAAATCAAAATAATTGCTTCATAAATAAAGGTGTGGCAAATTTTCTTGCAAACCCTTACAAAAATGAGGAAATAGCTGTGGCATTCTTTGCACACAAAACCTAACAAACCTCTGGCACTCTTTGCACGCAAATTCTGGAATAGGTGTGGCACTAAAGGGGTTAATGTGGAGGTGCAATTATCAAACGTATGCATGGTAGTCATTATTTTGCTTTACAATTGGATGAAAGCACAGACATAGAAAACTTGTGTCAACATTTGGCATATGTAAGATACAATTATGAAATTAATGTCATGGTGATTTTTTGTTTGTTTATCGTTAAAAACTCACAGTACAGGGGATGATATTTTTGATATAGTTAATTATCATTCCATAAAAAAACAATTTGGATTGGAAAAATGTGTCTGAATCAGTACTGAATTAGCAAGCTTTGTGTGGAAAAAAAAAAGTTTTACATCAAAGGTAAAAGAGTTAATGACTTAATGTATCTCAATCACTGTTTTATCCACAGAGAATAGTTAGGGGTAAAAGGAATGCCTTCTGAACTGGGTATTGTATTGAAACAAGTAGTTAGAGAGGTTTATTTAATTAAATCATTGTCACTGACCTCTCACCTTTTTTAATGTATTGAGTGAAGAAATTGGAAGCGAGGACAAAAATATACTTTTCCACATGGAAGTACGGTGGTTGTCAAGGGTGAAAGTACTTTCAAGAGTTTTCGAGTTGAGGAATGGGATCAAGATCTCCTTCATGACAAGGATGAAGTAAGTGAATCTCTTTTCCATGATTTCAAGTGGCTAGCACAGGTGGCATATTGCAACGATATTTTAAACATCCTGAACAACCAAATTTTGTCACTTTAGGAGCGTGATGTAACAATTGTTAAGTGTAAAGTAAAATAAAAGCATTTCTACAAAAAAAATTAATAATAATGAGAGTTGGAGTAAACAGCTTGGTTGTCGGGAGTATGATTCATTTTCTGCACTTGATGAAATTTTGCAGTCTTCAGGTGAACTAATTTATGATGAATTAGTGCAATTATTTCATAGCCATATAACAGTTCTGTAAGGTGGCATAGTAAATTATTTTCTATAGCTTGATCAAATTAAGGAATGGGTTAGGAATTCTCTAAGTGCTACATCTCTGATTGAGTCCTTTGGCCTTTTAGCTCGTATGTGTGATCAGCTTGTTGAATTGGCTTCTGATGGAGCACTAAAAATCACATTTAGTGAGAAATTTCTTAAAAAATTCTGGATCCATGTGAAATCAGAGTACCCTGAACTACCCAACAGTGAATTCAAGCACCTGCTACTGTTTCTCACAACACACAATTGTGAACTGGGATTTTCTACCCGGTTGGACTAAGAAGTGTGAAAAGGAACAGGCTTGGTGTTGAGCCTGATTAAGACTGAAACTACCTTCCATTGCACCTGATGTAATCAAACTGGTCAAAGATTGCAAGAAACACCATTCTTCACATTGAAATGGAGGATAAAAAAAGTATTCATGTTTTTAATTTCTTGAGATGTTCTAACACCATTTTTGTTCTAAAATAATTATGTTGTTAGTATTTCTTGTCCCCTGGTCTTAACAGGTCCATGAGGTTATATTTTTTTAAATTCATCATCTTAAATTATTTTATTATCGATGTGGTTTGATGTTGATTAGTGAAATACCATCTTCTTTTGTGTTTTAAAAATAATGTAATATAAAAAGTATTTGTTTTTATGAATTTAATTGGAGCCTTTCCACAATGAAAACACTTAAATATCAATTTTTTATGATAATGAATTATAATGAGTTGTTAAATCATTATTCCTACATTTTGGTACTTGAATGGGAGAGGTGCTGAGGTAGGTGGTCGGTCTGTGTTAGATTGAGAGTCTACACCTAGTGGTCTGTGGTAAAGGAGAATTTGAGAACTACTGATATATGGTATAACCTTTACCAAAATATTATTTGTAATTAAATTTTGGTTCACACACGTATTACATTTTCAAAACTAGAACATAATGAATCTGTAAACCAACCACAGATTTTATTTAAAATAAAAAGACAAGAGTAAAATTTGTTTGGATAAAAAAAGTTCAATTCAACCTAACATGCCACGGAGAAATCAGCCAATCAACCAAAAGTGTCATCTTGGTTTATTATCATGTGTCATGATAAAAAGGTGGTTTCTCATACTGTGGGAGAGTAAATGATATTCCCTGTACAGAAAACTATTATATTATGCTAGGAAATATATGCATTAAAAAAAATCTCAGTTCTCTTGTCCAATTAATCAAGCTCAAGAGAAAATGATTTTAATTTTTATTAAATTTATTTATTTTTTAGAGTAATTTTTAGTTTATTTTCCTTTCTTCTCTGGCCGATTTAAAGATAAAAACATGATTATTTGCTGCAAGTAAGCTCTCACCAGTTGTTAATGTATTCTAAAAAGTTGTAATTATTTTTGTATTCATAAATCATGAGAAACACCATTTTAATTTTTCTAATAAAGTCCATGCTATATGTGTATTGTATTTAAAATAAATAATAAATATCAAAATACAAATATAATTGTGATATTATAGATAATATTTATCTAAAATGTTTGAATTTCCATAAAGTACTAAACATAAGATTTAATATGACACCAAAATGAACAGAATTGGTTAGTAAATAATGAAACTATGAATACCCTTTAAGTAATTACAACCCAAATCACATTAACAAGTTTTTCAAAATAGCGCCTTTGGGCTATTTATGTAAAACAACAAAAAAAAAAAGAGATATAACTTGTATACAGGATTTTCTTAAATTAAATTAGGCAATTTCATTTGAAATAGGAAGGAAAAAACCCCCAGTAAAACCACAGTTTTAAACCCAGTGCCTGGATAAGCACAAGTCTATAAAATAAACAGAGTGGAAATATGTCTATTCAGCAAGTCTTATCTAAGCCTTTTAAATATCTAATAGGTTATAAGAAAAACAAAATATTACATAAAATTAACCCTCCGGTGCAGGTGTGGACACCTGCAATGGCTTTACACTTGTGCGGACTCTGATTCCGGTACTGACTTAAGTCAGTTTGTGGTTGGATTTCACAGTTATTGGTACTTTTATAACATTTAAGAAACTTAATTTTAATTTTTAATCATCAGACGTATTAAAAAAATCCCTTTTAATTTTCTTGCTATTTTTTTTACTTTATGTGTTCATTAACTTATAAACATAATACATTTTTTATAATTAACTGACTTATAACTTTACTTATGAACAAACTTGTGATTACAAAACATTTTCGTACAGAGAATACAATACAAAGAGATTAACGAAATCAACTTAAAAAAAAAGAGTTGTATATTAACTAAAACTGAAATTGCAAAGCTAAACAAACTAGTTAGATTCTTTGCCAAGTTAATGCGCCAATTATCTAGTCACTGTTAAAAACATTTTCATTTAGGTCCATTATTTACATTTTGCTGTCACATTCAGATCACACATAAGAAACAGTGTGTCCCAAACATATATAATTGTCACAACCTTTGCAGTGGTACTTGAATCAGGCTGGTCTTTCTTTTACTGTTCGATCACAAAATAACATCTTTCTCGGGCTCCCTCTTCAATAAGTCTGACTTCTGGCTGAACTTTTGCTGCTGTGTTCTCAAACGCTAATGGCCATTCAGAAGCTCATTAGCAAGTGTTTCTCAAAGTCCTTTCTTGCCATGTTGGATCCTTGCAAATTATGTATGAACTTATCCATGAAAGATTTTCAGATATGAAAAGAATACTGCCAAACTCCATCTTAGAGCTATTCTGGTTACAGAATAAACACACTTCATTTCATCCACCTTATCAACACCTAATTTTGTTTCATTACAAAATGTAATAATAATGGGTTTATGAACTTCAAAACCCTCTAGATTTTCAATTTCATCTTCCTCGCTATCGGACGCAGTATATCTTTGTCGTTTGGTCTGAATATTTTCCTGTAACTTGTATACAAAGCGTATAACCCAAACAGGTAGTAAGACGTGGTGATAAGAATTATTATTATTATTAAAAGTGTACAAGTGTTAAAGTACTAACAAACACAAACCATGCACACTCACTCACAGACACAGACTCACAAAACCCATTCATAGTAAATGTATGGAACTTATTCAAAGCTCCTACTTTTTGAGGCAGTATATTTTCAAAAATTGTCGATAATGAAACAAAAATTGAGTTAAAATCTCTAAGAATTGAAAAAATATATTACTTATAAAAAAAAATTAGCATCAAAAATAATAAATGCATTAAAAGTAATACAACTTACGTGAAGTGTAGATACATTCGTGCAGATTCACAGTCCCAATAGTGAAATGTCAAATGCACGCATGCAGAATAACAGTCCATGGTACCAAGCAAAGTATCACTACTAATAGCAGACTAACACGAGGCAATCTCGGATTGGGCCATGAAAGGCAATAGAAGAAGTTACCAGGCAACAAAGCTTTAAATCAGTTTTACAAGCTGATGGCAACAAAACTAAGGTTTTGCAACTCACACTATGCTAAGCGTGTACAGGAGGGTTAAATACATAGGAGAATAAAAAGTCATAGTAATACACATATGATAAATATATAGTTGTTTTACTAACCCCACAAAGAGAAAGCCATCGATTGCAGAGAAATGAATACCAGTTATTTGTTTTTGAATGAATGTGTATGTCCTTGGCAACTCTTTTTTCAACTTCATTCCCAATTTCTTCTGCATCACTTCTAAAAATGGAGTTTTCACCAGGGGACGAGATCAAACTGGATGTATCTGAATCTATGTGGCCCTGAAAAAAAAAAAGTATTAAGTTTTAAAAATATTATCAATCATACACAAAAGGTATACCTAGAGTAGTTTAATATGTCATTGAGTAAATATTATAAGATTGTAGAGAAATGGAGCAAAAATAAAAGTAAAAATAGTAGCACATATTTACACAAACTTTAAAACATTTTGAGGCTTTCAATGCACCTTCCACAGGAAGTAGTAAAACTGAACAGGAAGTTAGCTTCAGTGATGCAGCTGGATATGAAAGATTAAAACTTCTCTAGTTGACTTGAAATTCTCTGGGGGTTCATTTATTGTTATGTAGATGTTAAGTAGTGCTAGTGTTGCAACAGGGTTGAAATCGGACCTAGTTACCGAATATTTGGGTAGGGTGGTTTTATTGACCTTATGATCCAATGAAGTGCCAGTTCTTTATCTTCTTAACTGGTAAATATTGCATTGGGTTCTGCTAAATCATTTTAATACTTTGATAATGCAGTCATCAAAGTTGAGGCTATGAGTGGAGGCATGTGCTGAAACAACGTTTTCTGGGTTCTTGATTTTAGTGTCAGTGCGCTGTCCATTAATGCAATTAAGAAAAATTTTAGTTGTGAAATCAATATGTTGTGCAGTACAATGTTGGAATTCTAGTTGGTAAATTAGGTTACTGGATTTACAGGTGTGACTGCCATGGATGGGATGGATGGAGTTGGTTATGTTGCTGGAGAAAGTGGTTTCTGGGTGATGTATTTGGCAGGTTTTGCAAGCTGTTTTGTTTCAAGGGTGAGAACCTGGGTTTGATTGAACAATGGCCGTGTCATTCTCCCATTTGAGTTTAGGGTGTACCGAAAGATTTCTTAGTCCAGTAACTACCTTACTATGTAAAATGTCAATGTACTGCACTAAATATTTCCCTCGCCATTGAAACTCTTCATAAACACAGGACTGAACACTGTTATGATACCAAAATCAAGAACCCAGAAAAAAAAAGTTTCAGCACATACCTCCACCCATAACTTTTATTTTGTGGACTGCTTAACTGTTAAATTAATAAAGAGAGCCCAATGAAATATGTCCCAGTTAAGAAGATGGAAAATGGCACATCAATGGATCACAAAGTATATAAAACCACTCTACCTAAACATTTGTTAATTAGGCCTGATTTGAACAACGATGCAACACTAGCACCACCTGCCATCCACAGAACAAGAGACGAACCCCCAGATAATTTTAAACCAACCAGAGGAGTTTTAATCTTTTACAACCAGTTGGCATCATTGAAACTAACTTCATGTTTAGCTTAGTTTAGCTTCCTGAGGAAGGTGAGATAAAAGCAATGAAATTGTGATGTGTGTGTACATATGTGTTTGTGTTTTTACCTTTATTTGTGCTCTATTTCAGTTCAATTCTATCATATTTATTTGATTAAATATTATATTTTGCTTAGTACTAGAGATGTCACGATATCTGTTTTTTTTGATTCTGATTCTTAAGTTCAACCTCTATTTCTAGATTTCGATTCTTAAACTTTTTTTTCATTATATTTCCAAGCATCCAACCTCCCATAAAAAAAAATGTAGGTATTCAATTTCATAACATACCAAAAACTAAAAAATGTTAATGGTAATACATTCTTTTTAAAATTTAAACAAAGGAAAATATAAATTTTACCAAGTATTAAATAAAATAATCAAAATAATAAAATAATTAGGAATTACAATATATTAAACATGTATTATTACCTACAAATGAAGCCTCATTAAATCAAACATTTGTAAATAAAAAATAAATAAATAAGTTTTAAAAACAGTTATTTAGAACATAAGTCTATTCAATTCACCAAATAGAATCGTTAAATGAGTGCGCTATGTTTTGAACTAATGACATTGAACAGAAAACTTAAGTAGTGTACTGGTAGCAACTTAAAATACTTAAGTAGGCCTACTTAAAAATAAAAACTTTTTATGTAACTACTATTAATTGTCAAATAAAAGAGATTAACTTTGTAAAATCAGCCAAAAACTTAATAATTGTTATTGTATAGAGAATCTAAATGGCCTGATACCCTGCTCCCCCCTCAATGCGAGACTTGGAGTGGACTCGACAATTACAACACATGGTCCCTTTAAACTTTAACCTCACAACCTTATAGATATTTAGTAAACACACTAAGAGTCTTCAAAACAAAGTCAAAACAAAAAATTCAAATAAACTCGAAATTAATATAAAAAATTAAGGATTTGATAACAGAAAGAAAAACACATTTCCCACCTTACAAAACTGATCCTATGCACGTTAGCTCGCCAGAAATTAGTGATGAAGTGGTTTTGGCAACAATATATTGGAATATCCTCTAAATCTATTGAATTAAAATAAATATAACTTTTTTTGGTCTATCTTTATTAACTATGTCAATTTTTGTTCTATTTTTATTAAACTTGTCTTATTCAAAAAGCTAAATAGAATATTAAAAATTGAAAGTGAAAATAAATATAATAATTACAGGAGAGCAGCCATCTTAATTTGATCGAAATATCATAAATTTCGATACACACATTGTGATATATCAATTAATAATAGATATTTCGATATATTACAGAAAATTTCCATCCCTAGTCTATGTATTATATATTAATTGTCTGTTTGGAATCGATTAATGTATTCTGACAGTCTCACTTAACTTTGACTAAAAGTGTGTCAAAGTTGTTAAGTTTTTACCTCTTGTTCTGTCATTATGTCAGGTTGTATTATATTCGAGACCATTTATTTTTCATGTAGAACACCTCAAAATGTTAGGGTTGTATTATATTCAGGTCAATACAGTGTATTTACAATATGCCGGCATTTGAGTGAAACGGTAACTAAGCTAATATGAGAGATAATTGATTATTACCTATACTGATTTTTGCCGTTTTGTTTAGTTGCCAGTTTTATTGAGAGATAAGAATCGAAGTAGCGGGAATCATAATGTTAAGATTGATACTAGATTCTTTCGATACCAGTAATAATCAAGGGTATTGAGTTAAGGAAGACTCAAGTTTGATAGCTCCACTTAATTCAATTTATTTCATACATACTATAGTAGTTTAATAAATAACAGAATGAAGAAAAATGGTTTAACTTATCTCATATCAAAAGCAAGTTAAAGTGGCATACATTATAAAGTTGTTTTATTCTATTTAACTCATTTATATAAAGTGATTGTGAAGTCTGTAAATTTTGAAAAATAATACATTTTAACTACCTTAAAACATTGAAAATATTTAATGACCTTGATTGTGTAGCAAATTTTACCCTGGTAAAATATCTTAAGATTAAAAATAATGTTTGGAACTATAAATTAACAAAGCGCACCACAATTGGAAAAAACATCTTAGCATTTATTAATGAGGTATGGCACTAGAAAATAACTTTTCAATCAAATTCGAAGCAAATTCAATCTACACAAAGAACGATTAATGATTAACATTTGCAAAATCTATGTACAGATATTGAGATACAGTGAATGTTTTAATACGACACCTTAGCTCAGTCGGTGACATGTCCATCTACTGAGCTAAGGGTCCCGGGTTCGATTCTCGGCATGGCCGAAAGATTTATCATTGGTGAGATCCTTTCACAGTGATGAATTAAAGGGTGGGGCCTAGATGTTGTACCTGTTCTAAGTTAGATTATAAGGCATATGAAACTATAGTGGAAAATATATGACTTGAATAAAAAACTGAACCAGGCCAGAGGCTGGAAAGAGTTATGGATTTAAAAAACAATAGAAAGGTAATGTTTCAAAATTCACAATCATGTTATATGATTTGTTTATTATTATTATTATTAGCACCGCGTCTTACTACCTGTTCGGGTTATACGCTCTTACGCTAATGTGTAATGGTAGGGTGATTATGAGATGAAATGAAGGACCTACAGTTTAACGTGGAATCCGAACCACGGTGGAGGCCTGGCATTCCCCACATTCACAAGATAACTTGTCAGAGGTGAAGGAAGGGTTTGGAAATCAGATAAATCTGTGCCGGGACCGAGGATTGAACCCCGGTCGCCAGCATAGAAGTCTGACACCTTACCCCTAGACCACCAGGTCACCAATTTGTTTACTATTTGTTTTAAATTTGCCAATTTCAAAACAATTATTAAAACAAAGAATGCATGAGGGATATTTTAAATTTTACTTTTAATTCAGATAAACTTTATAAAGGTATTTTACAATGAAACTTTTCAGAGTCTGAGGGAGGCCAGGTGACCCTGGCTAAGCTCTTATCTTTGTATATAAAGCCAAAGAAGAATGAATATGATACCACTACTTCTTTGTTTGTTGCCAGAAAGTGAGTGTAGAAATTTAATTTATATTTTTTCCCAGGACTTAGAACCTGTTTGGGTTATATACTCACATACGCTAATAGAATATAGATATTATTATTAGTTACACCGCATCTTACTACCCGTTCGGGTTATACGCTTGAATATAGATAAGGTGGCAGAATTTTAGAAGAAATGTACTCATTTTACATGGATAAAAAGAGTGGAAAATCACTTATGAAGGGGAAAAAAAAACAACTGAGTACAACTGTTCAGGATTCAAACCTCTATCTCCCTGTCCTAGAAAATCCAGACTAATATGAGAATGACGTGTTAGACCACGCAACCACAGATACAGTTTTATAGCTATTTATTGTAAACATTCACTTAATTTAAAGAATGTAGATTGGGAAGCCAGAGAAGTATGTTTCCATTTTCGACATTTGTCAATGACAAATATAGCTCAGCTACACAGTATTGGTCTTTGATCTGACTCAGACTTTAACTTGAATCATGACTTGATCTATTTGGGATTATTTTCCCACTAAAGTGCTTTTCCATTTTCTTTAGGCCTATAGTGCTGCATTTATTTATTAAAAAATTACCCTTCTTATGTTCGGCCACTCGTCGTTTGTAAGCTTTATGGTATTTTGTGGCTCAGTACTGAACTAAGAGCTTGAAAACTTGGGATTGCTGTGAGTGACTTTGGCAATTTTAGCAAATATTTTGCACATCGCTCTGAGCGACATTAGCATTCAAGGATTAAAATAACAAATAGTTACAAGATTCAAAATACACCTAAGGTACATATATGCAGGTTCTCCTTAATACAAGTTTACACACAAACTACAAACTTAGGCTATTTCAAGTACATAAGCCCATGTTGAGTTTCCTCTTTCAATGTCTTTTGTTTTTTAAACCACACAAATCGGTGGTAACGCAGTCTAAGGCCTCAGGTTCACAGTGGATGTGAATTTTAAAGAAAATAATAGTCTCCTATAAGGTTTTTTGAAGTGCATATGCCACGTTTTATATTTCTAATTCTAAAAGTTACTCGTACCAGTAGTCATGTGGTCTAGGGAATCAGGCTCCCAATAAATTAACATATAGGCCTATATCTTATTATAATAATAATAACCCTAAAGTGCATACCCTTAGGCTTCCTTTGATAAGTATTGGTATTTTCGAAAATATTAAGTATTGTCTTAGGAAAATTGTTAACCAGGTGTGAAATATAAATCCATATTTTATTGTAAATTTATTTTACTAGGGTGAATATTAAGGAAATCAAGTTTTATTTGTTGTCTAATTTATATATATATCTAATCCTGGTACTATTTAGCTTACAGAACTTAGATACTTGTAATGCCTTATATTAATGATTTCATATGAACAAATAGCCTATTTATAAGACCATTACTAAAATCTAATAAAATCCAGTAAATCCTTTTTTTTTAGTACGTTTACAGGTGTGGATTGGTTGGGATGGAGGCAAAAGGTCATGCATGTACGCATGCGCACACACACAAACACACACACAGAGCAAGTCATTTGAAATGCGGCTGTCACTTTTAAATGATACTATACATATCTATTAAATAAAATTAATAACATAATAAAATATAATCATCAAGAAAGAAACATGTTTTATTTTCTTAAGTATTTTCCTAACAAAATCGTACTCCTCTCTCCTAGCCCAGGCCTTGCTCTAAGTAAAGAGAGTGGAGTGTGTCATTTTTAAAAACATCTACCTTAGTCTGCAGTGGCAAATATACTATAGTGTTAGAGATTATAGTACACAATATTAGTATCCTATACTCAAAAGTATACCACAAAGAGTTATTCGAGTGGTTGCAGGCTAGAATCGTGCTGCGTGCATGTTTAGTTGGGTTTTTTTTTGTATCACTAATCAATAATTTTAATTTCGTTTCTGATTTAACTGTAGCTTACCGTTAATAGGACGTGATTGTGGTTGTCTCTATAGATCTACTGTTAATATGGTTACAGTCTAAAAAAGGTAAAACACACTTATTATAAAAAAATATTGAGGACCAATTAAATCAGAGGTTCCCAACCTAGGGGTGTGAATAACGTCCGGGGGCCCATGAAACAAATATGAAACAAATATGAAACAATGCTAAAAATCATCTAAGAATTGAAGAATTTTTTTATTACAATCCTTTTTCTAAAAGAAAAGCTATATTTTCCTGTGTTAATGTCAACACTATGTTTATTTTAAAGTCTGCAAACCTTGCATTCCCCCCCTCCCCCAATTATTCTCCCTTCTCTTCCACTCAGTTACCATTGTGGACCACGTGCAATACCACCAAATGTTCAACTCTGAATCTCATAAAAATTAAAGAGTTTTGTCAACTTGAAGTGGAAAGTGATTTGTGATGTGCTCTGTCAAACATTAAACTCAATATTCAAGAAATGGTGTAAATAAAACAGTTCATTCTATAATAATGATTTTCATTAATTTTTGTAGCATTTTGCTGCCAGTGATGTTGGTATGAAATAAAGAAGAAATTATAAAACCAACCTTTTTTGAGATTTCTCAATGAAAAAGGTTGGGAACCACTGGATTAAATTGATTAGTAGTGTTAAATGTTCATCAAAGCATGAAAGCTATTCCACAAGAATAGTATGAAAATGCAACTACCACAGATTTAAAATAATAATTGGGTTTGATCAAGTAGATTTAATGTGGTGTTGCTATTAAGCATTATTATTGAGACCAGAAATACCTGGTAGCTTGTGACTCATATTATTTCATTTTTGTAAATTCAATTTTTTTTCCCTATTGGTTGGCAGATAGCACAACTAACTATACCAGAGTTTTAAAATATCAGCATGAAAGGGAATGTTATCATCATCAGTTTATATATTACCTTCAAATTTAATAGTAATAAAAAATATATAATTTGAAAGGAAATGTATCTGCATATGATCGGAGAAAAGGTGGAAAACGATTTAGGAAGAAACATCCTCAATACACCCAGCTGAGATTTGATCCCCAATCTTTCCAGCAAGTTTTTTATTTATACTCTACAAATTTAAGCTTATGGCCGGTCTTACAATCTAAGAGTTACTTATGCTCGTGTTACTCTAAATATTACAAGTGGTTTGAGCGGTACAAATATTGAGACTTAATATTAAAACTTAATTGTTAATAGCCTACTATTTTGACTATAGTTTTGTGATGCTCCATTTTATAAATGTTGGTTGCCCAGCAAATGATTCTTACACCTTTTTCTGAGAGTATTAAAAGGTGTTACACCTTTAAAATCTGATGGTAAAGCATTCAAAACCCTAGCCGCCAGGAAGGTAAATGATTTTTCAAAGTTTTTTGTTCGATGTTTGGGTACTTGTTGAGAAGATCTATTTCGTGTTTTATGTATGGAAGATATTTTGGTCACTTCTGAGTAGAGATAAGACGGGCATTTTGATTCAATAATTTTATAAATCCGTGAACTAAAAGTGAAAATACATCAGTTTTCCAAATTGAGCCACTTTAATTTATTTAGGTAATTGTTAACATGATTATATATTTTTAGGTTGAAAATAAATCTTAGACAGGATTTTTTGGATTTTATGTTTTAAGTTTTTATTCATGCCAATAATAAGTTCTGAGGAGTAGTCAATGTATGACAGGACCAAAGTTCCACATGTGTTTGATTTTACTTCAGTTGGTAGAATGTGCTTGAATTTATAGAGATGCTTTAAACAATAATATGATTTTTGTACACAAGATGAGACATGTTTTCCACAGGATAAATTTCCATCAATTACTACTCCTAAGTTATTATTGTGCTTTACCCTGGGTAACAACGCACAATATATCTGTATATTTGGATTAACACATATCCTTTTGAGCAGATTATTACTACCTATCAACATGTAAGCATATTTGCTAACATTAAGCTTCAGGCAGTTTATGCTGCACCAGCTAAAATTGTTACAAATTGTTTTCAGTGATAAATTCAAAGTGAACTCATAGTTGCGGACATTTAATTGAGTAAATGATCACAGTGAAACATTTTAAATTCTGACAAGTCATGTGTATTGTATTATCAATCACACAATGAGCTAAAGAAAAAAAAAAATCAAAGTTGTAAATAAGTTCAGGTATAGTAGGAGAAGTATGATTTCTTGTTACGCTCCCCCCTCCATCTCCAAAGCTACCCTTTTGTAAAAGAAAGAGCTTTAAAACCTGTCATTGGAATTGAGTGACATGGCATATTACTGATGACCTCAGCGAAGAGGAGTGACATAGTGCTCCCTTGCCAAGGACCTGTGGGCCTCTGACATCGAAAAACGTAGTGAGGGGAGATCATTAAATATAAAAAATATAATATTTGGTCAATATGATGTGAATCTGATGTGATGATTTTTTGGATCACTTAAACACCCTTAAATATACATTTAAAAGCTATAATTTTATTGATCAATTTGGTCACATTAATACAATTAACGAGTTGGGTTGGGCTAGAAAAAACCCACATCAATTCAAAATAAGGACAATGTGTACTAAAAATCAAATTAAATCTAATTATAGAGGTATAAAGAGAAAATTATCTATGTACGATTACATTTTTTAAATTTCATAGCTATTTAAATATTGCTTGTAAACTAGAAAAAAATATTTTATATACTATAACTATTTCATTGTGTACACTTCATATGCATGTCTAAATGGAATGAACTTCAGCCCCATGCATAAACTAGTTAACATTAACAATGATTCGTAAAAAAGCATAAAATGGCATATTTGACCCCTCATAACTCGTGAAATGAAATATGAAATTAATAAATCAGTGTTTATAAAATTGTGAAATACATTTTTATTGCTGTATGGCTTTAAGCAGAAACCATTTTTTTTTTTTTGCAATGGCAATCATCTTAAAAGTATAAAAATATTGGGTATATTGATACTTAAGCAATAATTCTAAAAATAAATTTTCTTCCAAAATAACTGTTACCATATTGATAATCTTAACAGTCCTTATTCTAAAATCTTATATACATTTATAGTATTTTTATATCTAATTATAAAAATATATAGTAATATTTTGATTTTATAGAAATTTTGTTAAGTAAAAATGTGGATACTATCACTCATAATAACTAAAATTGATCCATAGTTAGGAAAATGTACAAATTGTTTTAGTCAACTATTAATTTTTGGTCAATGCATCTCATTACCTGTTTGGGTTAAACACCAACATTCAAGTGTGTTAAGGATAGTGAAGGTTGAATTTAGAACAAGTGTATCCGAATTTTTATGGAGCTAAGAGTGGAAAACTATTTAGGAAAAAAAAAAAAATTCTTAGTACACCTGTCCAGGATCCAGTATATTGCGAGAGTGATTCTTTAGACAAGGAAATCGGAAAACTTTTGGGGGCCAGATTGACTTTCAAAATTTTCAGAATCCTGTGATCACCCATTGTTTTTCTACTCTAATTTGGATTCTTTTTACCCATTCACAACTCTTGATTTTACTAAGATCTGTCTTCATCAACCCAAGGAGAAATATAAATTAAAATAAACCATGCAACTGGTTCTAGTTTTCCAAACTTCATGAATACTGGGCAAACTTGGCTTTTAGAAGTTGATGATTATGAGTTGTTTTTCGGTCAAATATTTTGTAATAAAATAATTAACCTCATTTTTGAAGAAATTAAAAAGTTTTCCAGAAAATGATTTGAAATAATATGTTTAAGATTTCTTTTATTTACCATGCAGTTCCAAATTTAGTTCATTCAACCTTGGTATCAAGAAGGAATGTCAAATATATTAGTCATACTGGATTCTTTAAAACTGGGCAGATCATATTCATTTCTTTAAGAAAGTTTTTTCTGAACCATCTCTATTTTATAATTCCCAGGAGCTGGAAGAATTCTTAAAACTACTTTCATGAAATTTTCCATTGTTAAGAAACTTCCGCAAAGAGGTTGAAAGTGAATTGATTATATAGTGAGACTTGAGAAATTAAAGAAATTGTTAGCCTTTTTATATAATGAAAAAACACTGTTAATTCACAAGGACCATCTATGGTTATGCTGGCTTATTTTTAAATTGGCAAAATACCCTCAATCATAGATAGTTCTTGAATTTTTCAAAAATATTTGATTGTGTGGTTGTTCTGGCTATTATTGTGATTTTCATATATTCCACTTTAATTGAAAAATAATTGCTCATTTGCACAAACATGCTTAGTTGTTGAGATGTACCAACCATATAATATGATCTATCTATAAAATGTTAGTAAACAAAGGATTTTACAGCTGCCTTAGGTTGTTTAGTTAAATCTGTGGCCATGAGCTTCAAAAAACCTATCTCAGTGCACACTTATAATTGCAGTTCATATTCTTTTATTTTTAATTCAGCAAATAATTATACAGCAGGCATAAATGAAACTTTGATATAAACTACAGTAGAAGCAAACGTCTTCACTAAAAGAACCAAAGATTACTCATGACATTAGATTTTTAAAACAAAGTTAATCTTTGAAAAAAAAAAAAGAAAAAAACTCAGATCTACTATAAATGTAAAACCTAGAATTAAACTGGCATATATACGATTTGAATTTGTCCCACACCTTGGTTATTAAACACATCTCCCCTCAGATACGAATATAACAACATTACCAATTATGAATAATCAAGGTTATTTTGGCCACTTTGAATAATTATGTGTAAGCATGTGCACATGCGCAGACACACACACACACGTTTAGAAGATGAAAATATTGACTTTTAATTACGATGTAGTTTCTTACACGATCGACTGAATGCCAATTCCTGTCTTTGACCATTCGACCACCTAAGTGGGTTTTAAGTAGCTATTGTGTGATATATTATTCTGATCTAATACCTTTATTAGGCTTGTCAGGTTAATACATTTTTGGTTTTTTCTAACAAGTTGATTCATTCATACTTGGTGAATGTTTTCCGTAAAGAGATTAACAGGCTCTCAAAAAATTTGCAGATACGGACTATACCCTATGAATCTCTGGCCGAAGCTAAATATAAAATACTCTTTGGTAAAAATGCGCTAGACCCTTAGTTTTAGAGAAAAATTATGTGAAAGTACAGAAAAATACTTTATTTCACTTAAAGCGCAGCACATTACATCTACTCTAATATTGTCAAACCTGCACAATAGATGTTCAGAGTCTGCTCTGCGCTTGGCAATAGATTTTTACACATGTTTGATGCATGTGGCATGCAAGTGGCGTTGGATGGGTATGTTAACCATGGTGATAGCTGCATGTAACCATGTGATGATGTCCTTGGCTGACTGTGGCAGGTCGTCTGGCAAGTAAGCCAATGATTTTAGGTGACCCCACAGAAATAAATCTAGTGGTGTGAGGTCTGGTGACCTCGGTGGTCATTCCACAGACCCCCTATGCCCAATATGTTTGCAGGGGTAGGTATCATGTAGCAGTCAGCACACTATTGCTGCATGGTGAGCTGGGGCACCGTCACAATGAAACCAAATACCCTGGCGCACAGGCACGGGATGTTCCCGAGCAGGCAAAGTAAGATGGTGGCAATAACATAACGGTAATACAGCGAATTCAGCCACTCCGGTAGCAAATAGGGGCCCACAAGCGTAGCCCCAATAATACCAGCTTATAGAGTGATGCTGAATCGTTGTTGGTAGGCATGAACTCGAGTGGTGTTCAGGTTAGCAGGTGCCCACAGGCTGTTATTGTGAGAGCTAGTCATACAATCACGAGTTAAACACGCTTCCTCAGTCCGCAGTATGCGACTGACAAAATCCAGATCCACCTCATATTGTTGCAGAACAGTACACGGCGAGGAAGATCACCTGGCGGCAGATGCTGCGCTGTGGTGTGATGGTAGGGATGGTAGCCCTCATCAAGCAGAGCCTAGGGTACCGCCGATTTTGATACATTTGTAGCCCACACAATGTCACGTGTGCTGTGTGCCTGTTGGGCAACAGATAGTATAGAATCCTCAAGATCCGTGGTCTGCACATTGCGTGGCCATCCTGCATCCAGGTGCTGTGCTGGTCCTATTTGACTAGTCTCCTGGCAATGCAACTCCAACTGGCAAAACACATTTACACTTGGGTGCCATTTATTGGGATAACAATAAACATACAATCGTGCCGCAGGTCCAGCTTGGCTTTTTGATGCACCAATAGCCATTGCCATGTCCCAATACTCTGTGTGTGTGTACTCCATAGTCTATTTGACACTCCTGGGCTCGACTCTTTACCTAGCCCCATGACTTAACACCGACTCATAAGGCACAGCGTTGCCACATAGCTTCTTTCTTCTACTATTTTCAGAACTTTCGTGTATTATTATTATTAGCACCGCGTCTTACTACCCGTTCAGGTTATACGCACTTACGCTAATGTGTAATGGTAGGGTGATTGTGAGATGAAATGAAGGACCTACAGTTTAACATGTAATCCGAACCACGGTGGAGGCCTGGCATTCCCCACATTGACAAGATGTCTTGTCAGAGGTGAAGAAAGGGTTTGGTAATCAGATAAATATGTGCCGGGACCAAGGATTGAACCCCGGACCCCAGCACAGAAGTCCGACACCTTACCCCTAGACCGCCAGGTCACCTTAACTTTCATGTAGTTTTTCTCAAGAACCGAGGGCCTAACGTATTTTTACCAAAGCTTATGTTCTAATTAGTTTGGGGTACAGAATCATGTGGTACAGTCCATTTCCACGAATTTCCAGACACCCTGTATTGTATATTTGCATCCAATACCATTAAATAAATTTCCTAACCATTTTTTGAGCTCAGGTTGAGAATTAAGTCTTAGTGTATTTTGCCAGTATGAATGGCAAGTAGTCCTTTATGACTTCATTTTTTTTAATTCCTTACATTTTAATTATCCGACCTTACTTACAGAATCCCAAAAGTTATTTTATTATAATACATTATTTTAAACAAATAAAAAATTGTAATAATGTTGAGTATGCAATATTTAACTATATTCCCTACTAAAACAAGTAAAATAAATTTATCATTCTGAAACAAGTGGGCCTAAAACTAACTTATCATAAAACAAGCTCACCATTCCTTTCTTGTGGCGTGTTCTCTCTGGAAACAACATGTCAAGATCATTTCCAAATTTATGAACCACTTCTGATGGAGACTCCTTTGTTGTGCCATATCCACCCTGATGCTGTGCTGGCTGAAATGTTTGGCTATGACTGGAATGATGTCTAAATTAATGTTAAATAAGATTAATGTTATTCATTTATAACTAATAATGCATAAAACAATACAAGGAAAGTGTCACAATTGGTGGTTGGAATTGTATTTATGTATTTTGATATAAGGACAATAGTGACTTGTTTGCTAACCCTTTCATTGGCATGTGTTTACATAGCTATTTGCGTGGTTCTAGCAGATATTCCTTCCAAAAAACATATTTTTATGCAATTAATTTATTTAAAACTAAACTAAAGCAAGTATTAATGGCTTTTTATTAGATATATTAAGAATAATTTAAACAATATAATTATCAAGTAAAGGCCGAATTTGATATAGTATGTCTTCACAGTGTGTGATAAATTGTCAGCAAAATTAAATATTTTGGAAATTTGTCCAAACTTCTTCAAAGCTATCTGTTTCTCACACGATGGGGTGTGAAATATTTCTCTAGCACACCAGTTACCTTGTAATTCAAGCCTTATGCCAAAACCAGTGATAAAAGACAGCATTAAAACCTCAACATTACCCACCCTTGTAGTTTAAATCTCTAGAGTAGGGAGACAATTGGTGGGTTTTAAATAAGTGTTTTGCATATAACTTATGTTCGTTTCTTTCCATAGATGACCAACTAATTTGTTGTCAGTCCTGTACTGGCAGTAAAACTGAGATGTTTGGTTGAAAATTGAATTTGTCAACAAATTATATGGGTTTCCATTTGATGGAGCAGATACTCTGACCCATGACAGTGGAACATCAATTATATCACTATATAGATTAGCTATGTATATGTATTCATCTTCATTATCAATATCAGCAAATAACTATGAAAGAATAACATCACTTGAAATGTTACCATTTTAAGACACCATTCTTGCCTGACAAATATTTTCACGATTCATATGTTTTTATTATTTAATAATTTATTATTTGTTATGGTAGAACATTGAACTGGTAGCACCATCTATCAGCTTCATTATGAAGTATTTGAACCAGCTATAAGTTCAGTGGTTCATTGAGAGATGGCATTGCAATAACTTATTGCAATGAAACAATGATTCACACCCACGCAAGCAAACATTTGAGCAACCATAGGCATTGTTCAACGCCCAAGCCAAGGAAGTGGTTAAGAAAAATACTTAGAAGTTCTGGAGCT
This sequence comes from Timema cristinae, assembly GCA_039000515.1. Taxonomy (NCBI): domain Eukaryota; kingdom Metazoa; phylum Arthropoda; class Insecta; order Phasmatodea; family Timematidae; genus Timema; species Timema cristinae. The sequence goes on from JBCFYV010009882.1 coordinate 19,591,735, forward strand.
AACTTAATGATTGTAGCAATAGTAGGGCTACAATAAAATATATGATGATAAATAAACAAGCCCAAATAATGTTTATATTATTATGAAAATGTAAATACTAAAAAAACTAATCAAAAAACTATTGTGTCTTAATGCTATTATATAAAAGGCATTATCTTCTTAACAAGGTACTATTTTCCAATGTGCCACACAGGACCATGGCAGCAGAATTTCTGGTGACACAATTTCACTTTATGAAAATAAAGATATAATGATTTAGAAAGTAGAATTAGAATAATATCAATGTAAAAGTGTATTTTATTACATGTTGGAACCCCCAGAGTAATAAAATGTTGTCTATCAACCACTGTCAACCATGTGGCACTGTCCTTGCACGTCATAGTCATAATCTGTTGGCTAAGATTCATATAAAAATAATGTGTTTATTATATTATAGTTGTAGTGCTGACCTATCCACCTTTTTAAATTAAAAAGAAGAAAAATATATAATTGCTATTAAGTATGGCAAATGATTGCCTAAATACCTTGGCCTTACTTATTATGGAAGCAAAATGTGATTGAACACATTACTAAGAAACCATTGAAGAATTATATTCTAAAAGAAACACCTTAAACAGCATGCTGTAGGTTAGGCACAAGGTAAGTCTCAAATCAATTAAGAATAAGTATGGGATTAAAGGGGTGGAAAACTGCTAATGGTCATGGACAATGAAAACTGTATATATAAACATGGCCCTGCCTAGAAAACCTTTTTCAAAAATACGAAGGTTACTTTTAAAAGCTATTAAGGGGCTGGTCAACACTCGCTCACCCATAAAAAAAACGGTATTATAAATGAAAGATTGTGAAAAAACCATTCTATGGATTTGAAATCAATTTTCACCAATGAAAAGGAATTTATATTATCTAGAGAGAAGACTCTGTATAACTTTTACTAATCATACTAATTAAATTATACAATGAAAACTATCACATTTTCAGCCTTGCACTATTTTGCTAATAATGACTTCATTGAGTGAAATATTTAAAATTGAGTTTTACTATATAAGGCAAAACTATTTTTACTTCAATTTTCTTAAATTAGAATTTTTATTTAGTGATCTATTTTTTTAAATATTTTCTAATTAATAATTACTTTAACAATATTAATATGGGTATAAGTATTAATGTTGTAAAAAGAAGAGACCAGAAAGCTAGATAATATTTTCTCCTCGTTTTAGCTATTTATTTATAATTTATTAGTTTTGTAGCATCCAAAAGGGGCAGATGCCAACAAAACACATAGAATAATATAAAAACTAAAAAAAGGGGGGGGAAGGGTTAACCCAGAGCGAGTGCCGAGGAGTTCTAGGATGCAAATGTTTAACACAAAACATTACAGTCCCACAACTCGCAACCCTCGAACCAGTTGTGGATATTATAAATGTGACCCTCTATCTCAACCAGACAGCAAGAGACTGCAGCCTTCCTAAAGTTCATACTAAACCAAAATATTAGATGACTTTCCTTGGGAACGATGGGGCATATATCAGAAAGATACAAAACAAGTCAAGAAAGGTCGATATTTATTAGCAACGCTCAATAGTTGCGTAACTGTTTGATTCAGAGTATACAATATAATATAGGTAAACAACATTATGACTCGAAACCTATAAAAATATTCCATAGAAAAGTTAACATTTGTTTTATTAACATGCGTATAGTGTACGCGAGACTAATAAAGACTTTATAAACATAGTCATATGGTATTACATAAAAATGTAACTCGATGAAGTTAACCATAACTCTATCTTAAAGAGGCGCCCTTCTCGTAACACTAAATTATTTTATATTTTTAATATCAAATATTTGTTTCCTATTTTTAATATTAATAGTTCGCTCAGAATAAAAGGAGCTTAGCAAAAGACAACAAACCATCTTAACTCAGCAATCAAAAAGTATCCCTCAAGAATTAGCGTATTACAATATGATAAAAATTTAAATATCAAATAGTTAACCATTAGAAATGGCACGTAAAAGTTTCGCACAAGTTACAATTCTAATATCAGATAGCAATCCATAATAAATTAACGACAAGATCAAGAAAATGGTTTCCGTAAAAGTTATTAAATATTCCTAAATACATTATGACCATAACTATCGGAACTATCGTAATATAAATGACAATTACTGTTGGTAAGGCGCCATGACCTCGTTATAAAAAAAAATATGGAAATGTTCCTAACCATAAGATATAAATTTAGATATAATTTAAATATATGGCCAAAAAATTAATTTTGAAAATTATCATAGTATATATAAAAAAGAGTTTTATATGCCAAGAATGAATTTTGATCTTACATTTTAGTCGCAGAAAGCCGGAGCTTATGTTACCCCTGCTATGACACAGGCCCAATTGTGTCGTTATCGATACAGATAACAGAATATTTACAAAACTCAGTAGAGGACGAAAGGAGAAGGAGTGGGATACATTCTGGAATTAAATGGAACAATACGCAAGCAATGCTGAGTTTCGGGAACCTTCTCGTGACGGGAACTCGTTACTGCGCATGTGCAGCCAGCCCTGGGCGTCGGCAGAGCTCGCCAGTCATTCCACGCTCTTAGTGTCTTGTTCTCCCAGGTCAGTGAAAGTTCGTCCGGAGGTTTTGAGCCGTTGTTCCCCGCAGGCCCAGTCGACAGGCGAATGCAGTAAGTCTCTTCTATTTGTTTTGTTTTTTGCGTCTCCCATATAACGTCCAATGCTACAGTTTAATACTAAGCTTTAAAAATTATTAATAAAATTAAAATTTGAAATAGTTTGGTAACTGTAGTGTAACATTCCTTGTAGGAATACCAGGAACAATATATACCATTTAACAATTTACTAGGGTCTTCCATTTACAGCGTTGCCATGATTGTTTTAGAATTGACGAGACAAACCATTTATTCCAATATTGTGAAACTTTAAAATTATGTTCCCACTATTTTAAATCAGGAATAGGAATCAATGTACTCGACTGAGAGTGGTAGGCATACAATTTAAAGCATCAATATTTAAGGCACTAGAGTAGTCAAACAGAAATCCACAAACCTCTTGTAATTTTAAAACGTTCATGGGCTGAGATAGTCTTTTGTGTGTGTTTTCTTTTTTTTCTCTCTCTTTGCTTAGTTCTACCCCCATCCCTTCTGAAAGGTAGTAGGTATTGTAGTTGACCATAGGAGCAGAAAAATACTTATGGATTTAAACAAATTTTTTAAATATATTCGTTGCGCGTGGTGGTCACATAATTGAATATTATTCTTTTAACACATTAATTGAAAATGTTTTTATATTTTCCAAGCACCTCGTCTTACTAACTGTTCAAAGTGAATAACTAGTTCATATTATTGTGTTCAAGAATAAATTAGAGTATAATCCAAACCCAAAAATATGGCTGGACATTAATTAATGATAGTAAATCTATATAAATGAATACAGACCTATTTTTGTTTTTAAACTATCTTATTTTAATGAACACAACATTATTTAGAATAATATTGATTAAAAATATTAGGCATTTTACTTTCTCGTAGGCTAAAGAAATTATCGTGATCATGGAAATTTTTGGCATCAAGTTTATGTTCTATGTAGTCCCAAACTGGAGGGGGAGGGGGGGGGGGGGAAGTGGATCTTTACATATATATCTATCTATTTCCATTTGACTTGTAAGACTTTTGAGGCACAATAATAGAAACATATACAAACAGATTTACAAAGAAAAATTAATAAAACTTGATCAATTTACATTTGTGAATTTTAGATTAGTTAAACAAATATAAGCTTGAGTTGTGAATACAGTTTTAGAGATGTTCATTAAGTATACATATACCTCCTATCTTTCAATAAAAATATTTTAAATTATATAATTATAAGCAGCGTCCAGAAATAAGTAGATAAAGAAAATGTACTTATTAATATGAAAAACTATTTGGAATACACATTACATAGACTGAAATATATTGTAACAAGATTAGTGTTTAACAGCGGGACCAGCGTGCTCTCATTGTTTACCCTGGCTGCACTCCTTGTCTAGCAAGTAGGCAGCGACCTTCTCACTTGAGTGGGGGATTAGAGGGGCCGAGGGGGTGCGGGGGGAGAACGGAGACACGTCTGGATCCTTTTTATTTTGGCCTTTTAATTCTAGAAATGGAGGATTCCAGACCCTTAGCTGTCACCACCCTATATATATAAACACTCAGCGATAGATAGCAGTGGGTATTCAGTTCGTGGTTCTAGACTAATGAGTCTGAGAGTCCCCAGTGCGAGTGTGTGGACCGGTGTGTACATTGTGTGGACCAGCGTGTCAAGTGTGTGAGCCAGAGTGACCAGTGAGCAGGTCGGCGTGTCCACGGGTGGGTCAGCGAGTCCGGCGTTTGTGTATAGCGGGTCACCGCCGTGTATCGTGTGTGGGACAAGTGACATTTGTTGTTATTGTGGACTACTGCTTTAATGAACATTTTTGTGACTGTTTTTAAATATTTGAATAGTTATTAAGTGTTTTATAGTTGTCAATTTGTTTATTCAATTTACTTATATCTCAATGTGTTCTATTAGTTTATTAATTTACAGACTTGATTAAGGCTCTTTTTATTTTACTTAATGACTTGTTTAGTTATAATTAATTTAGATATATAGTTAATCAGTGTGTGTATGTATGTGGTAATTTTAATAATCAAAACCTTTAATATTTCGTGGGCATTTTTATTCGTGTTTGGTCAGAAGCCTACCCCAATATCTCTAAAAGAGCTCGTGGTTCACACGTTCACATGTGAATGGCATGTGACCCTCCCAGGTCACGCGCGCCCGACGTTACAACATTATAAAAGAGAAAAAAAGAAAATATTTATGTGAAATAGTGTGAAGACATAAGATTATCTATATATTGTGTAAAAAAACATGAATAGCCATCATAAATAATTTGATATGAAATTATTTATTTTTGCAATGGGTCTTACTAACCATTTGGGTTATATACACACTTATGTACTAATTACGCTAATGGTTTTAGGGTTAAGGAAGGTTATATATATAGTAAGTGTACCCGCATTTTTGAAGGAGAGTGGGAAACAATTTTGTAAAAAAACCTTCAGTACACTCGACCAAGATACTAACCTTAATCTCCCCATCATCGTTAGTCTAGTATACTGCGAGAGTAGCATGTTAGAACATGCGGACAACAAAGTGGGTGACATGAAAGTAAATGTGTCACTCAAACATTTCACCAATAGTAGCTTCCATTATATTTTTTAACTACAGGTAAGCAATTAAAATAAAATAAACATATTGATAAAATTAAAATAAATACATGAGATTGTAAAGTAAATAAATGGTACCACACAATCGCAAAAACTTTCTCATATTGTGTAAGTAAGATTTGAAGGTAATTTTCAAAAATAGAATTTGGGTAAATATCCTTATCCCTCATCAAAACAAACAAATAACCTTGTTAATAACTATAAACACTCTTTATTAATACATTTGAAACTAAATTTTTAAAGTATGGCTATTTAGCCAAATTTAAATTCTCAAAAATAAACAATTTGTAAACTAATAAGGGTGTGTGAAGGCCACTTTTTAAATGCAAAACGAAGTCGAAGTGAAGCTTGAAACTTGCAAAGAAAAGTCAAATTCGAAGTTTAAGTACTATATTAATAATGAATACACACAGACTTACTTATAAGCTAAGTATATTATCAATCAAATTTTAATATTTACTTAATCATGGAGGTGATAAAATTATTTTGCTAATTTTAAACATGCAAGTCTTTTTATCTGCATTTCTATGATAATGATTATAAATTAATATCTGTTTTCGTTTCCTAATTTCCGTATCAGCCGTTTTAAATAATAAAGAAAATGTAAAGAAGCTATGAAAAATTTCTGTGACAAAATGCACTTGTAAATTTGTCAGAGATAATTCCAAAGAGATAAAATATCAAGCATTAAACATTAGACACAAACTGGGATGATATTACAACTAAAGTAATTTCTCTGATTCATAACAGTGACCTTGGTGTTATTTCTTTATATGTATTTCTATTTTATACAAAACTATATTGGCAATAGTGAATATAATTTATTAACATTTACTTACCTTCCTTTGATCCATGCTTACGTTATGGTAGTTAAATTACTAGTCAATGTTAGAATTATGTTTAGTAACGGTTTTAAAATGATCAAATATTGAAATATGTAATATTTAGTAAGATAAAATTAAATCGTTTGATGATTTATCAAAGTTTTATCCTTCCTTCGAAATTTTTTGAATATGCAAAGGTTAAAATCTAATGTTACAAAACTCAGTAATTAATTAACTTATATTACTAAATGATTTTTTTTTACAAAAAATATAATGCAAAAAGCTTAACAATTACCCATTTTGAGCCAAATTACTATAGCCATCTTTTAAAATATTCATAATGAAAAAACAAGTCATAAGTAAATTACTAGCTGAATTTCTCTCCCAAAAACAAGTATACATCTTTATTTGTCATCCTCATGAGTAATGAGGTGGATTGGATAGAACTAGGTCAAGATATCAATAGGTGGCATACTTACGTAAGTGCGGCAATGAACTCTCTAGTTCTTAATACCATAGAGTAACTAAGTATTAGAAAGTAGTATAAATACATTACTTAGTCATATTTAAAAACAACATATTATCAGGATTAAAATAGTTTTGTTTATTTTGCTATTCAATAGTAAAAATGCTAATAACCCAAAAAGTTAGTAAGACTTGGTGATAAAAAGAATACCAAAAAGAATAGGTTCTTGATTTCATATGAGTAATATTTTCTCATTCACAGATAACACTATTTTAAATAATTATTCAATTCTTTTGGCATTCTTTTGCACTGATAGAAGCCTGACTGTGACAGACCTGTCAATATTACCCAACCTAACAAAACAGAACCTTCAATCTGTACATCAATGAAAGGTTAGGCGTCACTCTCGCAAGGGACTGGATTTCAGATGACAGGAAGATCGGTGTTTGAATTACAGTCATAGCTTCTTTCGTACTTTTATAAATGTCTTGTGTACTATAATTTATTCATAAGACCCTTCTGGGCTATATACACTTGTAATTCATATTCAAAGGGTGCGTAAAGATGGTGAAGGTAGAGTTTAGCAAAAGTGTACTTATATTTGTGTGTAGGAAGAGTGGTAATCCATTCAGGAAAAGACACTCATTAAATCCTCACAGGATTTGAATGCGAACCTTGAAGTAAACCACAAATCAGACTAGAGGAACTTGACGTTCAGCCCGCGTACCCAACAATGCTTATGATGAGTTCCACTCTAGCATTTGTATTGTAAACTATTTTAAATTAAACTAAAATGTAATTTCAGATGACATTCAGATAGAGCGATTGTGTAAGTATAGAAAAATTATGAAAGAATAGGGATTTGAACCCTGGTCATTCAGTTCTGCTCACTAACTTTTATATCTATTGAACTATCCAGGATCTCCTTGTCAGTTCCATAACCCAAATAAACCTCTAAGCATTCTGGTGTAAATAAATATATTAAATACCAACACTTGTTGCAAGTAGACTCTAATTATTCAGAAAATAATAATATAGGTATTTCATTCATGTAATTTGTGATTTTGATTGTATTCACATTATACTAATATAACCAGTGCATAGTTGTTATTTTTCATTGCGTGTCAGAAGTAATATTTTAGTAATGAAAAAATTATAATATTTGTATAATTATTGATCCAATAAAATGTTTTAGGATAAATCAGCATTAGCCTACTATTCAATGTTTTAAGGTAAAAATGTATGCATATTATTAAAATTGTATTCACTATTTTATTAATTTTGTAATTTATATGGTATAGTAGAGGAGAATTTAGGCTGCCACTTCATAATGTAGTTTTTTTAGCACCACATCTTATTTTTCCTATTGTGTATAACAACTTGTCTGATCTATACACATTTAAATGCACTAATAGGGTATAGGAAATAGTAAGGTAACATTTAGAGACATTAAAACCCCATATGTGTGGAGGTAGAGTGTGGAACATTAAAAAACAACACTCTTTGTAGATACACACCTGGGCAGGATTTGATGTCTGACCTCCCCATCACTGGAAAACCAGACTATACCTCAATTTGATTAAGAATGAACATATCTTAGAGATAGTAAATTTCCAAATCGTGTATACTATGGTCAGGATGAATTTCAATGAAAAATCAAACCAGTTGACAAATGCATTGCCTTCAACACTCTTAGTTACTTTCCCTAAATAGCCCTCGTCAAGGTTTTGTACAAGCTTGGACTCTACCTCCCTTCAATACAAGGTGATTGCTACCTGCGATAAAGGTTTCAGAGAATTATAGCTTTGTTTTGTTTGCTTGCTAACTCAGTTTCACTTTTTGGTTGGATGAAGGGTAGGGGGGTGGGCTGTAAAATGCTGATAGCTCAGTGGCAACACTGTGGGCTGACTGAACAGCCAAAGACAGAGTATAGCTCAATTGGTTTCTTCCGATATCATAAATTAGGGGCTGGCGCTGATGCAACTTTCCCTTCCAACGACCATTGACCAGGCCCTTAAGAGAACTATCTAATAATGAACTATACTAAAGAAAAATATACTGTACATACTCAGCCTGGGCCAAACGAGTGTTCATGTTTGTCATTTTTATTTTGTTCAATAATATAGGTTTGCTTATACAAATTTAAATGAAGACTTTAGAATCAATGATAGAATAACTCAATTTATAATTGACCTACCACATTTAAAATATAATAATTTTAAGTTAAATTGACTCCCTTTTTAATATGTCAATTGATATTTAAATGTAAGTATTCAAATGAAGATAAATCCTGAATCGATGATGAGAGTTTTGAAACCTCTGGTGGGTATTTAGTTTTTAGCTTCCTTTGAATCTTACCTAGATTTAACTTCCCCTAAATGTTTCTATCGTGGTTCAGACAGTGTTTGAGCTTGCGTAGTTATATAAACTAACCCCCCCCCCGCCCCCCCCCTGTAATACTACTTCTTTCACACTCAAATAGGCTGTCTCACTTGCTGACATTTTTAGTCTCAAGATTAGCCCCTACCCCTTTCCATCTCCTTGTTAAACACAGAAATAACTATTTGCTTAGAGACCATTAGTAGCCACACCAAAAGAAGACAAGGCTGTCTGCCAAGAGCTTAACAAAGAGGAGTCACCAGTACCTGCTGTGTGTGGCACATTAACAAAACATCGATTCTAAGAATTGTGAATTAAATGCCAATCATCGGCTTAGCTGAGTGTGTCATAATCGGCGATCGCATCAATCCAGCTTTAGTATGTGGCTGAATTCTGCTATGTGATTTAGGCCTATTTCCAAAACAAAATATGCCTTATTCTAATTAGACCCATTTGCACATTCTACCTCACTGGTATTAATTCACCCATTAGGTAAACAATAACATATATAAATGTGTGTTTCTTTTCCTCTTGAAATCTCTTAACTTTGAGTGCACACCACAACATTTATTACAGTTTTCTTAGTTTTGATTTGATAAAACATACATTTTAAGGTTTTCTTAAGGCTAATTTTTATGGAAAGTATAAACTCATAATTTTTCTTAATAGTAATTATTTATGGTTGTAAAATAATTGATAGGTAATACTTAAATCAGTGTGAACCAACAACTTAACTTCATTGTATTGGACTAAAAATACATTGTTATGCATTCACAGAAATTAATTCAAGGTAATGAATATTGGTTGTAAGTTTGAGTATACTTCATCACAATCGAACAAATGTTGAATAAATGAACCCAAGTTGTCCACACGAAAGCATCTCTTTAAAGGAATACTTTTAATCCAAAGTAAACCAGCATCTTCAACAGATATGTTTGCAGATTACTCTTCAATTTATTTACACCTTTTAAATTTTTCAAAATTTAAACTTTTCAAATACAAACATACAAACTATATTTAACTTTTTCCTTACCTGAATCTTTCTTCTCTTCTATGTTGAATATCAAATGTTTGTGCTAATGCGAAGTATGCATAGTCAATAGAAGCATATGTCAGAAGAAATGGCATAGTTACAACAGGTGCTAAAGTATTGATTTCTCCAACAAGAATAAAAATAACAGTGACTAACGCAACAACAACCATAGAATGAAGCGGAACTTTGTTTGGCCCTCTCTGAAAGAATAAAAACAAAAGAAACATGGAATAGGGAAAATAAAAAATAGTACTAATTATAATACGGTCAGACCTCATCTCAAAGTTAACGGTGCCATCAAAAAAATTAAACTATTGTTTTTTATTTGTATGTATTGTTTGATATATTGTATTTAAAAACACATATGGGAATTTGAAACACATTATGCACAAGTTATGTTCATAGAGATAATTAAAAAACAAGAACCAGAAAAAAAAAATGTTGAAAATACTTTGAAAAAACATTATGCATTTACATTTGTGTATAAAAACCTTCCTCTTGTGACACGTCCATTCTTCCATTCTTTTTTTTTTCTCTCACTTGTTTTTCTTATAAAATCGTCACTATCAGGGGGGTGGGGGGGGAATCCCGATTTGTCTTGAAAATTTTTTTTATGTATTGAAACATTTTGTCTGTCATGTTGATATGTATAAATAATTTACATTTTAGTGTACACAATAAAATATACATAATTTACATTTTAGTATATACAATAAAAACTTGTGAATGTGTATGGAATGTCAGGCCTCTGCCATGGTTCAGATCCAACATTAAACTGAAAGTCCTCCATTTCATCTCACAATCACCCTACCATTACACATTAGTGTAAGTGCGTACAACCCGAATGTGTAGTAAGACACAATGATGATGATGATGATGATTATTATTATTATTATTAATAAATAATAAATAAATAATAATAATGTATAAAATAGATCATAATGCAATTTACAATAAGGCATTAGTTTTGCAATATAAGAAAGATATCAGTTTAAACTGTAAGCATATAAGTTTACTAGTTTAAATTAATGCAATACAACATTAGCCACAAGTTATAGCTACCCTTTGCTTACCCTGAAAGGTAGCAAACTTACCTTTCATGGTTCTACTATGGCATAGCTGGTTAGTTAGGGTCATAATTTAGTTCACCAAGGTAATAGTGCTACCTTTCAGGACAAACAGAGTGTACTTCTGTGGTTAAGACTACCTTTCAGGGTAAGAGTTTACTTCTGTGGTTTAGACCTAAGACCTTGGTCCTAAAGTGCTAATTTAACAATACCAAAGTTCTCCAGAAGGCCCCTAGATTGACTATTTTAAGAGGATTTCTAGCTGTAAACTTTAGCATATTTGGTGGCTATAGCAATAGAAAATAATGTGTTCATAGCTAATAGTTTGAATGGTTTGAATTTTCGGTGGGTGTAGTCAATTTACTACAATGTAGTTTTTTTTTATTCTATCTCAAGGTTATTCCTTTTAGTGTCACGATCTGATCTGATAGGCTCCGCCTACTACCGTTAAATGTGCCAGAGCCGATGAGGTAGGCTCTCCAGATTTGAGCTAGTTATCGCTTTATCTGATAGAAAGTGTAGTTGTGTCATATACCATTGGAAAGAGAACATTTCCCTCTATTATTTTATATAAGGTTGGCACAAAAATCAACCGTAAATAGTTGTTAGAACTGGGAGTTTAGTACATTTATAATGGGGTGGTCATGTACTCAAAGTGCTAAGTGCGACACCAGTTTATGTACAAGCTGCATGGAAATACATAAGTGTGGCTAATAACATTCATACTGATGTAAATAGTTTTGTAAACAGTTTTCAAATGTACGGGTTTAATTAATATGAATTTAAAAAAATATACTATTTAGATTTTCATGTTATGTCGTGTGAATGAAAAAATAACTTTATGTATGTAAGTAAATAGGCAATGACTTTATAAATTTATAATATTTAAAAGAATATGAAATTATGCATTATCAAAAGTTTATTAATAATCATATATGTTCAAACTTTATTTTCTTGTATAAAACTAAATACACTACAACAAAAAAATCAAAATGATGTATGTATAATATTTTTTTAAATATGTTAATTGGTATTAGGTTTGAAAAAGAATGTGAAAAAAAAATTAATATTTAGAAATTAAATTGCATTAATGTAATATTATTAAAGAACAATAGATATGGATTAATATGATAATAAAATCAAAATAATTGCTTCATAAATAAAGGTTTGGCCAATTTTCTTGCAACCCCTTTAAAAAAATGAGGAAATGGCTGTGACATTCTTCGCACACAAAACCTATTAGGCCGCTGGCACTCTTAGTGTGGAAATTCTGGAATAGGCGTGGCACTAAAAGGGTTAATGTTGTTAAATTTCACTTTAACTCTCTTTCTTCTATTTTCTTAACTAAAATGATTAATAGCCCTTTGAATAAGTGCAATATTGAAAAAAGTACAATAAAATGTTCGTTATTTATATATTTTGTGTAAGAGGATGAACACAGTATCATTTTTGAGAATCATTTTCAATTTTAGGTTGAATTTATGCACTATGTATAACATAGTGTGCAAGTCTTCAAATATTAGTAATAGATGTGATCGAGTGTGGCCAACAGAAAACGATTGTTTATACTCTATGTATAGAGAAAAGAGAAATCAACAATGAACCCTATTATGATCTTATGATGTTTTAAGCAGCACTACCACATAAGTTAATGCTTAACCATTGTTAAAAAAAAAATTTTTAAATATTGTAATGAGATTAGTGTCGGAGTGCGGGGCTAGTTATTAATTTAGTTGATCCTCTCTATCTCCAATCTTGTTTAGCAGGTATGCAGCCAGTTTGCCAGGGGGATTAGATGAGACAGGAGGGGAGCATAAGTGAAAGAAACGGGACACGTTTACAAGAGTCTGGATTTGTTTTCTTCAAATCCAGTAGTCTAAATATGGAGGATTTATGACTCTTAACTTCAAACCCTATATACACGGTCAGCGGTCCGCATGGGTCTCCAGTCTGAGTTGAGCCTAGCCAAGTAAATGGACTAGGATGTCTGGGCTAGTGTACCCAGGAAATATATGAAAATAACTCTAGGTTCACATGGTGACTGAGAACTTTCTGCAACCCACATGTCAGTTGCGCCAACCCTAATATATATATATATAAATTAGGCCAAGCTTATAAGTTTATCTTACTCACTGAAATATAAATTTGAAGACAGTCTTAAAACAATCATTTGTGAATATTTAATAGCTATTGAATAAAATTATTAAGAGTGTAAAAGTTAGCACACTTATCTTGGTAGTGCTGATGAAGTCACATTTGGCAGGTGAATGCTAGTGGTTAAAAGTGTGTTGTTTAATTTAGTGCTTCAATGAGAGTCTTTTTGACAAATTCTACTTCAGTGCCAGTGTCCAACTAAACTATATTTTAAAATTCCCTAACTTTTTGAGAGCCAATTTCCAAATATTCCAGTCAATATAATGTATTAAACATTAGTTTACTATGATTGAAACTTAATGTAGTAATATTTTTAGGTACATATTCTGAAATTGTGTCACTTTATGCGAGTGTAAAGGAATTTAGCCTAAAGCTATTGGTTATTGGGTTGTGCAGTCCAGGTTAGATTTCAGTGAGATCATATTGAGACATTAAGAGAATGCCTTACATTAAAACAGCTTAAAATTGTTGTGACTAACATTCTTTAGATATGCTTCTTCCTAAAACATAATTGAATTCTCCCACATGCACATAGCCATATCTCAATTTTGTCTAAGGATGTGCGGTAGAGGGGAGTAAAGACAACATTAAAATCACACGTTGACTTTGAGAATTGAGATTAGCATGCTAAACTGGGACAGCTGTATTAAAATATATTCGCAGTGAGTATTAACTGGAAGAAATGTATTATTTTGACTATTCTGAGTACAAGTTACATTTTTTTTTTAGTGAAAATGTAAATTCGAGAAATTTGATAAAATTCACCCATTTTTCCATTACTTTTCCTTTACTAGGCAAATTCCCTAACTTTTCCCTGTTTTCCAGGTTGCTGGACACCATTAATACTACCCAGTTAAGTATATTGATAATCCCACTTACTTTTAGCCTTGATCCAGAGAACAGTCTAATGAAATAAATTATTTGGAGTTGAATAATAATTTTTTTCAGATTTTAGAAAGCTTATATTTCGTTAATCAAATATAAACTGTTATTAATGATGTTGATATAAATGAAAAATATACTTAAATTTATCTTGTTTTTTGATATGTTACTCTTTAATTAACAACTGTTTGACCAAATTTAGTTTACCTAAAGCTAACAATAGATGATGGATTAATTCAAATTATTAGAAGAACAAATCAACATTATGAAAATCGTTTATCAAAACATTATTTACTCATTAAAATAAAATTTAAAACAACCTATTGTGATTATTTTTGTTGAATCAATACATCTTTTTTGCAATGATCTGCCAAAATATGAATAAATACTATGCAAAATGTATCTACACAATTTATTATGAATTATGTAGCACATTCCAAATTTAACTTAATTGTTAAAATATGACTATATTTATAATTTATAATAGATTATTCATAAACAAAATTAATAACTTGCTTCAAATTACATAAGTTATGCTCTGTTTGTGTTATGCCAAGAAGTTAAATTCTGAGTATTAATTGTTGAACAAAATCCAACCTCCTTAAAATAACACCACAATCTGAATTAGAGGTGCCATCTCATTGTACCAAGAAGTGTTTATACTACATGAGATCTCACCTAACTATAGTTTTATTTTATTTACTTATGAGGTTAACTTCATAAAAAAGAACAACATGGCTGGTATGTGGAGCCTTAATGAAATATAAGAAATGTTTAAATAAGAACATTTTAAATTTTTGTAGTAAGCATTCTCATGGCAAACTATGGCCAAATATCAAAATTCACAGATTACCTAGGAATGTAAATGGGGTTAAAATCTTTTTGTAGTCATGCCAAATTTTTCTAAATAGATACATACAAAAATGTAGCTAAGATAAGTTGATAATACTATCTAAGTAAGTATTTAGATCTTAGAATAGAACTTCATAAAATTTTGCTAAAGCATAAAAAAAAAAAATTGTCATAGAAGGTATATTTTGCTGTATAACTTTAGATTAAAATATGTGTAATACTCTCAGTGTAATATGCTTTACATTCTCTCCTGATTTACATCGCATATAGTGTAAAATGTATTTTACAGAGGAAGTCATGTTGGGAAAGAAAGTCAGTAAGCTGAGTGATTAAAAGCCTATCTAAACACATCACTGCCTTTATGCAGCATAAAGTCGTTTACTCAGCCTCGCTTACAATGGAAAACAGTAAATAGTTGGAGGACTTAGCTGCTCGCTGAATGGCCAATAAGTCAATCCAATTGAGGAGAAGCTAAGCCCTTCAAAATAGGGATTGTGAGACACAAAAGTTCTCTCTATGTCTTAGAATGGTAGCTAAGAGACATATCTTAGGTTTGTGGATTCAGGAACCAAGATGTGAATGAGATTAATCTAGGATGGATGTGTCCCGCCTGATCCATACGGATTACCGACATGTGGAGCCTCGTGGCTTCCCATGCCACTAATTTGTTTTCCAGAGTCGTAAATTAGTATAGTAGTTCTGTAGTGATGTTTTTGTAATGTTCTCAAATAGGTAATCTTTGTAAAAGTCTCCCCTGCAGACAACCTGACAAGAACCGACTGGGATGATTTACCGACGGTTATTTAGTAACTAATATACTAGCTAGGTTTTTGCTTTACTTGTTTGGAAAAACTTGCTCCACATCTAAATATGTTTTATAAAATACTCGTATATGTACACTTTGTTTACAGTGAAAGGTTGCAGTCTTACCTTAACTAATTATAGTATGGCCCCTAACTTATAAGTTGCACCATCGTGTAACCTGTCAAGATAAGCTTGCTAACTTTGTGGGTAAACTTAGTGCATGGTACATTTTTTCTCAAAGAAAGCTCTTTAGATGTATTGAAAAAGCTTTATAGGTTTTTATTTTGTATTATGTTATTATGACTAATTTCCATGATTTTATTCTTAGTTTCATAATTCATAATCATAATCATCATCAACTGTTTCCAGCCTATGGTCGGCTCATGTTAGTAAAATGCCTCCATCTTCCTCTCTCCTTCCACTATTCTTCTCCTCGCACTTACACACTTTGTTATCTACTCAGCCTATCTTTTTCTTGACCTACCTTGTAGTTTTTTTCCCTACATACTTCATCTTGTATCATTCTCTTTGGCATCCTCTTCCTTTCTATCCTCATTACATGCCCATACAATCTGAGTCTTGCTTTCTCTACTTTCTTATGTACTCCCTGTAGTCCCACTCTTTCTCAGATAACTTCATTCCTTATCCTATTTTTCCTAGTGACAGCTAACATGTTCCCCACAAACTTCATTCCTATGGCCTCCACTTTCCTATTCTCTCTTACATTCAATTTCCATGTTTCTGATGTATATGTGACAATGGGTAAAACGTATGCCCTAAACAGCACTTCCTTACAATTCTAAGGCACTTCTCTTCTCCATAGCAGGCCCCTTAAATGAGCTTGTTTGCATATATACCCTGATTTTGATAGAAAGAATAGTATCTAATAGATACACAAGTTACTAAAATCATTTTAATATATTCATGCATAGTCATATTATATGCAGCTTTCACTTTAGATGGATATTATAAATACCTACAAAATAACACAAATAATATAGTAAATTGTTTTCAATGTTGGCTACTAAAATTTATGTTTGAATTTTCTAAACTGTTCTTTCAACCACCAACATAAAAATTATATCTTATGTATTTCTAACTCAAAAATTTATATAATAAATGCTAAAACCATCATGTAATAATGTATGAATTATTTACCAATATCAAGGTTACTTAAATGAGTGCTGTTGACATCAGCTTGTCAAATACAATCATATGGTTAACTGGGGACATTAAAAAAATGAAATCACTAACACCTGATGTTTTAAGATAAAGATCTAAAGCAAAAAAACTGACAAAACATCGCACAATTAGTAGGCAACTACAAAATCATTTTAAAAAACATGTAATTAATACTGATGAAAACATATTTTTGATGGATAAGGTTTGGTTTTATTTGAATTTTCTTTTTCCTTTCCAAGACCTTTTTATAAAATTATAAATTTTTATCATTTTGTTAAAATTTGAATTTTAAAAAGCAAAAAATTTTAGTAAAATAAAGGGTTCAATGTTCTAATTGATAATATACGATATATTATATTATTTATTTGTTTTTATTAAGAAATAACAATCCTAATATTATGAAAATTTTTATAGTAATAAAAGAATTTAAAAAAGCCCATAGCTTTCTTTTTTATTTTGTGCTTTATCAAATATGTACTTATAGAAACTTACCCCTTTGCCAAGAATTTTAATTACTGGAATCACATTCTCATTGGCTATTGACTGTAACACTCTTGGAGTCCCGTACATAGCAGTCAAACAGCTTGACATTGAAGATACGTACAAACCCATAAGCAACAAAACCTCTGTAAAAGAAAAATCGAAATCAATAAACAAAAATGTATGGTCAAATTATGTTTAGACTTTTAACATACCTAATTGTGTATTTCATAATTTATTGAATACAGATTTTATCTTTTTTTAAGATCTTTTCAATAAATAGCAATGCAAATTCCCAATGAAAATAGTTTAATGTCTATTTCATCATTATCTCATTTGTGTCAGTGTTCCTAATAGTGTTAACTAACGAGACTCACTCATCGTCATCATCATCATCTTTTCCAGCATGTGGCCAAGACAATTTAGTACAATACCTTCATCTTCCTCTATCCTTTAAACATTCATCCACATTTCGTCACCCGAGAATGCTAGTGTTCTATCCCCAAAATTGTTAAATTTGAGATATTTGGTCTTTACGTTTATTTAGAATGCATATGACTCACTTGCGGTTAAATTTAGACCTCTATATAATTACTTAAGCAGATACAAACTCAAGTTATCATCTAGTAAAATTGGTTTTATACACAAGGTCAAACTTCAATACTCTTTGACACAAAAGTGAAAAATTGGACATAGAACACTTGCATTCTCGGGTGACGATTTAATTGCTTCTATTCTTTTCCTCTCACTTGCACACTTTCTTGGCCTCCCCTGCAGTATGTTTCCTACATACTTCATTTTGATAATTTTCTATGGTATTCTCTCCTTCATCACCCTCATTACATGCCCATACCATCTCATTCTTGCTTCCCCACTATCTCATGTATTCCCTGTACCCATACTCTTTCCTGGATAAATTAATTCCTAATCTTGTTTCTCCTTGTGACAACATGCTCTTCATAAACTTCATTCCCATGGCCTCCACTTTCCTAGACTCTTTTACATTCAATATCAATTTTTCCACTGCATGTGTGACAATCGGTACAAAGGATGACCTGTCCAACACTTTCTTAAACTTCAAGGGCACTTCTCTTCTCCATAGCAGGTCTCTTACACAAATATAGAACAACTCTTGTTATCCTCATACATGCTTTTCACTCTCATTACAACTGCTCTTGACACTTTGGCCTCCTCCATTGCTTTTACAACTTTATTTCTATTAATGATATCATGTGCCTTCTCCACATCCATAAATAACATTACTAGGTATTTCTCAAATTCATACTGTCTCTCTATCAGCTGTCGTATGACAAAGATTAAGTCTATTGTAGTCCTCTGTTCTCTATATGTTTTGTTCCTCTCGCCACCTTCATTTAATTTTATTTATTTTTCTCTTTTCCAGTATCTTATAATTTATTTTTGTATAGTGGTACATCAGCGTTATCCCCCTAATGTTTGTACACCTCTTCTCGTATCCTTTCTTGAAAATAGGTATTATAACTCCCCTTTTCCAGTCTTCTGTTATCTTGTTTTCCTTCCAAATCACTCTCAGCACCCTGTATAACCATTGTATACCTGCTTAACTTGCAGCTCACCATTTCCACAGTCAGTTCATCCACACCTGGTGTTTTTGTTTGTTTCATCTTCTTTAATGTGTCATCCATCTCTTTCCATGTGGAATTTCTTTCCTCCTCTTATGTTATTTCTTCCTGCTTCTCTGTTTGAATTTCATCCCTTTCCTCTTTGTGGTTAAACATATTCTCAAAATATCTTATCAATAGTTCCTTTTCTTCCTCTCCTGTCATTAACGTTTTTACTTCTTCATCCATCATTCTAACTTCTTGTCTTTTCTCTTCAGTTTATTACCTGGCTATATAACACCTTCTTACTTCCTTCCATGTCCCGTTTCAGCATTTCTGTACATTTTTGTGTCCAATCCTTCCTAGCTTTCTGTACCACTTGCTTTGCACTAGATCCACTGAAGATTGTATAATGTTAATGCTTATTTTAACAGCTGCGTAAAACACTCAATTTATATGTTTAAGGTGTTTACAGCTTCATCAGTGAGACATACCATCATGTTGAAAAATAAAATAAATGGGACCAAATTGAAACTAACACCCTCCACTTTGTTCACTGTAGGGTAGAAATTGTGCAAATTAACAACACTTGTAATCAAGATCAGTTAGCAATGTGGACTCAAGACACATAATTTAAAGAAATGCTAATAAAAGCTTGTCCAAGGGCAAAAGCTGTTAAGCAATACCGATTAGAGTAGCATGATTAACATTAAACTTGGAGCTAAGATAACCATAAAAATACAATATAGGGAATTGGCCTAAGCTCCCAGACACACCAATGAATGTGAAAAAACCAATCAGGCTAATCATTCTTATATGTTAATCTCTTATTAGAAACAAACAATATTTATGTCCACCTGAAACTGTAAGAATCAAACCTTAGGCTAGATCAGTACATTTTGGATAGTTTCCAGACCAGTGGTCATTCAATAAAATGCCATGATTTTTAAATTTCGCAGTGATGTTAAAAAATATATATACAATATTGCATCAAGTACCGATATAAATCCTAATATGGTCTCGAGTGAATTTTTTTTATCAAGAAGTTTAATAGTCCCAAAGTAGGGAATTGTGGTGATAAAAACTAAAAATTTCTGCAAAATTTGGAACCAAAAAAAGCAAGAATTAAGATATTATTCAACAACCTGCAAAAAACAAAATAGTTACTGAGCAAAAACACAAATCAGTGTTCAATAATATTTCAACACGCAAAGAGCCTACTTTTGAATAATGTACAATTACATCTGCCAAAGTGAGAGTCGTAAATGTAGAGGGGTCTATTTATATTTTTTTTTGTCAGCAAATAAAGAAGAAAGATTTGTTAAACTGCCTCATCTTAAAAACATAATGTTTTATACAAACTACTTTTGTTCACATTGTTGATGTTACTTTACATGAAAGAGCAATGAAAATGCTAGATGAAGAATTAAATGGGATTTTGAAAGTTGACGTATGCATGACACAATGATGTTTAGTACTTAAT
Source organism: Timema cristinae (assembly GCA_039000515.1). Taxonomy (NCBI): domain Eukaryota; kingdom Metazoa; phylum Arthropoda; class Insecta; order Phasmatodea; family Timematidae; genus Timema; species Timema cristinae. The sequence continues at coordinate 19,612,195 of JBCFYV010009882.1, forward strand.
TTAGTACAAGTCAATCATAAGCATGCATGCATTGAGAATGTAACAAGAAGAGGCCGGATAAGGAATTAAATAATTAGGGATGGTTTAAAAGTGATACCATTAGAAAAAACACTGAAGAGAAAAAGGTTACTGTGGTTAGGTCATGTGATGAGAATGGAGTAGAGAATGCCTAAGAACTTACAGAACAAAAAGAAGGGTAGAAGACCTAATGGAAGACCATGGACAAGATAGATGGACAGACCGCAGAAGGACATGGAAGCTAAAGGAGCGGACTGGAGACGCATGGCTGAGGGAGAAGTTTGGAAAGATCGACCGAAATGGAAGAAAATGTGCTTTCCAGATGACTCACAGAGGTGGAAACGTTGAATGATGATGATTTAAAACATACACTCTGTTTTTATCTTAAGAATATTGAGATTATACATGCAAAAGAAACAATTCTGAACAGTTTATGTATATTAGTGATGATAGCTAGATCAAATAAAGGTGGCGTGAACAAAAAATGGACAAATTAAGTTTTTGAGAATTCTTCAAAAATTTAAGTTGTGACAAAATAAAACCAAATAAAATTTACTCTGAACCAACCTGATTCATTTTTCGATGCAAAATTAGGATCTAATTCCGAATCATAAACATTTTAATCACTTTCATCTAAATAATCTCGTATTTTTACAGAAGTTAAATGCTCCATAACCTAGTTACTTTACTAATAGAATAAACATTCAATACAATTTAAAAAAATAATGCTGCAAACACAATTTCACTCACGAAGTAAACAAACCTCTAAACCATAGATTCAAACTTGACTGACAACACACCCCTAAGATTATGGAGGAAAGAGATTGTCATTTTAAAAAAGCAGTGTGATCTATTGGCAGACAAATAGACTAAAATAAACCATCCCTTTTAACGTACTATAGTAATATTACGACGGATACCATTAAGAAGCATGGAAAAGTAGCCATAGTAATATTACTCTGCCCGCAGAAATCCCAAATCTCTGAACGTCTTAATATTAAGACATTAGCAGGCAAAGTGTTATATATACTACTGCTCATGAAAACAAGGAGATTACTATAGGTTGAAAAAGAGAGGTTTCTTAGTCAATCTAGTAGGTTTTTTTTATGTGCTGCATCTTCATACTCGTTTGGGTTACAAGTCATAGTAGATAAAAATGGTAGAGTTTATGAAAGGTTAATATACATGTAAATTGGCTCTGCATTTTATGTAATCTTTGTTCCTTTCCACATTATTTAAAAAAAAAAAATGAATCCTAGCGTGTGTGAATCCTTAACTGGGTCAAAAGCTCTAATTGGCTGTGACAAAACTGGCTGACAATATGGATAAAGCAAAACCAGTGCTTGTTAAAAATACATTACAAAAACCTATGCTACCCACAGGTATCAACATTAGCACACATAAAGTGTTTTTTCTATAAAGATGTAATCTCTAAATCTGTTAGGACATTGAATAAGTGAGATCAATAAATTATGTGTGAACATAATTGTTTTTGGGTAACAAAATACTAGAAGTGCTGTCAATTACAGTGGCTGCCTTGAAGATAGATGTACAACCATTCAAATTACCGGGAATTTAGTTGAATCAAAACTATTGTTTCCAAATGTGCATGGTTATGGATGACCACGATTAATTGAAACTAAAATGGATGGAAAATGTTTCATTTATTGTGTTTTACTGTGTTAAGGCCCTGCCTACCATCTCTGGCGGTGTGTTGAGCTTTCAGCTCTCAAAATAGATGGCATTGCTAACGTTATACAAACTGGTGGATTCCAGCCATCAGGTTGGCAGCATTACTGGTTTGTTTAAACAATTGGGAGGCTGGCTGACTGCGACCGGTAATCAGCGAGGCTGCAAGCAAACTTTTCCTAGAAATGATAGAGATAAGAAGTGTAGTGCAGGACTGTAAAGTGTGTAGGCGACCAAGTTGGACTAAACATGAGGAGATAAAACGCCAAGATACAATCACACTCTCGAGCAAAAAAATTAGACAATCCATCCCAGCCAGCTAAGACACTTGTGTCTGGGGGTTCAAATCCCTGCTGAAGGTATTTTGGGGAGATATTAAATAGTTTCCTTCTACTCTCCCACACAAATGTGGGTACATTTCATTCATTTATTCTGACTGTCTAGGTATGAACTAATTACGCCAGTGGGTTAGGGATGAATACGTTTCAATTTAGAGGAAGTGTACCCACATTCGCGTGGAGAGAGTGGGAAAATAATAAGGAAATATCACCCGATCATGATTGAGCCACGATCTCCCAGTCATCGGCAGACTAGTATATTGTGAAAGTGACGCCTTAGACCATTGGCCACCAAAGTGGGATATTACCAATCCTTATGTCTAAAAATAACTAAACGATTAAAATAACATGAATTACCAAATCTTTAAAAATTACGTAAGCTAGAGAGGAGGGAGGGAGCTAATATGAGGGAGGGAGGATCTAAAATCATGTAAAAAAGCCTTACGTAATTTAAGGATGACCCCCTTGTAATAAAAACTATGGGCCATTAATACAAGGCCTAGCAGCCAGGTCATGTAACTGAGCAGAGTAGAAACGAACTCAGGTCATTGCTTTATAAATTACCTTTTTAAAAAAGTCTTGAACAATTTTTTCCAAATAAATATCTGGGGAGGGTAGTGATAAATAATACTGTATACTTATTTATCAGAGAAAAAATTATTTAAGGTAAAATTAGAGATAACTTAGTTTTGAAGATTTTGTCACTAATTATAATAACCTATACGAGAGAGTATGTAGCTTACGATTTTGTCGTAGCATTTATTTGAGTTTATTAGTAAGCAGGTAAAATAAAAAATAACTAAAATTTAATGTGCTAAATTTGGCCAGTGTGCCTTGATTAATTTTTAAACTTTAAAGGGTAAAGAGGCAATAAAATATTTAAAAAACAGTTTCATTTCGAAGACTAGAACAATGACTATATATATATATATGTTATTTTTATTACTGATATCACCGCGTCATACTACCTGTTCATGTTATACGCAAATATGATAATCTAATTGGGTAGTAATGAGGAAGGAAGCATTTTACAGGTTATCTACCAGTATTTTTATTCTGGGAGATGGGGAAACAATTTAGGAAAAACTACTCTCAGTAGACCCGACAAGGATTTGAACCCCAAGCGCTCCGCTATCAGCAGGCCAATTTAACACTGGAGTGACGCCTTGGACCACTCGGCCAGTGAAGTAGGTATCTGTTATTTAATATAGTGTTTACAGTTTTCAAACATCTATAGGATTTACACAATTTTCCAGAAATAAATGTTTTTGGGAATAATTTTTCATCCTTTTGGTAAATTTTAACTTGAGTAATATCTCCACGGTGTCAGCCTGCAAGCAGGCTATACCAATCAAGAGGCTGTTGTATGTTGGCGAAGATAGTGTCAACATTTTCGGGTTGAGGGTGTCATGTGGTCAGCACAACGAACCCTCCAGCCTTCTATCTTAGTTTTCTAGACTGAAGCACTACTTATTCATTCAAGTAGCTCCTCATTTGTCCTCACGAGGTTGATTTTGGTTATGTTTCAGACCTACTGCTTCGCAGACAGAATTGGGAGCACTGGGGATCGAACCCGGAACCTGAAGTCAGTAAATCAACCCACTATACCACAGAGGTTGTTGGGTATCGACTACTTACTTACTTTGTGGCATTGGGAACACAAAAATTAATTAACTTTAATGGTTTTAAATATATTTTTTTCATCATCGGCTCCATGTCTTAGTCAAGAGTGCTAAAGCGCTATGACTGAGCAATGATTGCGTAAATTAATCAGCTCTAGTAACTTTGCTAGTTTGATTTCCTATAAGGTTGAAATTACTTAGTACTAGCGTGATACGAACTCGGCCAAGGCACAAGAGATTTTGAACATACTATAAGTGTGTTACAGAGTGTTAGTAACATTTACTTTCAACTAAGAGCTTTTTTAGAAAAATTACTTGAAACATCAGAATAATCTCTACATTGTTATATAGAAATATTTATTTGTATCTTAATTTTGATATTATTTCTACAATAAATAAAATAGTATCGCTACTCATCCATTGTACTTAAATTAGTAGATACAGATAGCCTAAACGCCAGTAATATGATACCATTAAACAAAACTTGCCCTTTACGACAAGCAGTTAAATAATCAATTATATCTTTGAGTTTCTTTGTGCATCCTTTCTTCCATGACCCATGCTTCACAAACTTGTTATTCACAAGGATATAAAATAATATTGTGTAGTTACTTCTCCACATCAAAATTTATGCCTATACAATCCATTGGATCTTGTTCGAAAGCAAAAAAAAGTCACATATTGTTAATTATATAAAAGGTAATCACCGTGGGTATTTTTTGTTCAAAGTTCGATACATTACTTCCGAATGTAAGATAAGAGTGAAGAATTTTACATGTTTTACTGCCTCAAATAAATAAGGGCTAATGTCATAAGACTTTGTGTATGGAGAAGCAGTGTGGTTTTTTTCTTTGTAAATAATGTATCGCTAGAGTAATACTCTCATTGAAGTAAGTAGGGACCAACTATATTTATTCACACAGCAGTTAAGATTTTGTGAGTATTTTAGTTAATGAATATATTAAGATGTTTATATTTAATTACGCAAATTTTTATAATTGGACATTGGCCCTTCTTATTCCAATGCACATGGTATTAATATTTCATTGACTCAAGAAGGTCACAGAGATTAGTTTAACCCTCCACTGCCACCTGAATTCCGATACAGCAGGTTAGCCAATGCTTGCAAAATGATACTAGCTTGTAAATGGGTAATGATCATACTAACGGCACCTATTATTAACTAAGATAACTATTTGTAGAAGGAAAAGTTGCATTTAAAGCTATGTATGCTTACTAAAGTGTCGACTTGCGAGTCGTTAGAGCTCAATATCGTCGTGATTATTGAAGCCAACTCAAATTTAAAAATACGTTTAAAAAGAAAAAAATCATTAAATAAGGTTATAAACAAACTCTCTAGCTTAATTGTACAGAGAAAATAAATAGATCTATTAATTATTTTTGTTTTCCCATTTAAAATGCATTGAAATGGAAACATTTTAATGAAAATATTTCAATAACTGTTTTTAGCATGGTTTGAAAATTCTATAAGAATTATGAAAGATGCCCAGATATGTTACTAAAATAAATAAAAAACAACAATGTTAAATTATTAGATTTTTTTTTTTTAATTATTTATAACCGTGCATTTATGGGTAGGCTCAGCCTTAATCAATGTTCTTTTATTTATAACATACAATAATTGTTTGATAATAAATTGCAAAATATCTTCAGCCACAAAACTGAATGATCAATTAAAAAATATATCTATATATATCCTAAGCAGACAAATTTACTAATTTGCCACTTGTATTAAATTGTAATTTAAGTACTACATTTAGTAATTTTTAGATTTAAAATTTTGAAATTTAACTGACAAAGATAAAATTATTTAAACTTTAATATACAAAAAACAAAAATTAGAAAAATCAAGAATTTTAAATAAGCTTAATAAAAAGTAAGATGTTCATGTCAAATGTTACATTAGGAACAGAAAACTGTTACAAGTATCGCCATATTTAAATATGGATGAACAAATTATTCTATTCATTGAATGGTGGTGACGATAAACTCAATCAATAAAACATACAAGACCCAAGACAACACAAATACAAGACTCGAACTTGCATAAGTGTTGGTTAAAAAGTTATTTCTGTTTTTTAATTATGTCATTATATTTAAATGGGGAGGTGTTTCAAGTTCATAGTATACTTAGGCAAAACATACAGTTAACTAGAAATTTTCCAAATATATACAGTTTTTTATTACCTTTTGGCATAAGCAAAACTCAAGCAATTTGTATTTCATTATAAATGTTGAGAGACTGATATTAGCCTAAAAAGTCTTAATTCAATGCAACCTACTTAAACTTTGTGAGTGAGAATCAACATTACTAAAACGTTTATAAATAAGATAGTAATAATACTATAACAAACACATAAAATAAACAAATTTTCACTCACGGACAGCTGAAACTTTTGCTGCTATCATAAAATCATTTAATAAAACTTGTCGTTGACATGTTGCACCCAGGAAAAGAACAAAAATCATGTAAAGAAGTAATCTGAAACATACAAAAAGTTGCAATACACACATTAATAACAAAAGTAGATTATAACAGCTATAAATAAAGCTCAATATTATACAAGAAATTTTGTACAATACTACAGATACAAACATGCTAATTAGTTTAAAATAATGTGTTCATCAATCTGTCTCAATATAGAACAAACTAAATTCTAATTTGATATTTAAAATTGTCGTGCAACTAGCACAATATACCTGATGCATTTTAATGTACACAATATATAGTATATTGAGATGTAAATGTTCTAAGGAAATAAATAGATACAAGATTGGCCATTTAAAAGTTGTTATACTACTCTAGTTACTTGGGAGTGTTCAATTTTAGAAAAATACTATACAATTTGATTTAATTTATAAATGAATATATTACATTTTACCCTGTGCTTATAGCTGCCAAAGATCCATTTGGAATATTTGTTGAAGGGTTTTGAAGATCACCACTCATGTTTATACCAGCCATAATTCCAGTGACAGTAGGAAAAAAAACTCCAAAAACCGTAAACCAACTATGACCATCCTGATAGTCAGGGAAGGTGTTATTCCTCAAATTACCAGACAGCCAGCCATCAAAACCATTTGCTGAAAACAAACCACTCTCATAAGAACATTAATTCTATTTTAACTAAACTTATTAATCTATAAATTAGAGTAAGATATCAAATTAAAAGTACTTTGATTAAAAGTTTTTCAGGATTAATTAAACCTTGCAATGGCTCAATAAAATATATTGGGTGTTCAAATTTATTGTAAAACTATGTTTAGGTAACAGTTCTAAAATATTTTAAAAATATATTATAAATTTAAACTTGAATTTGTATAGCTATTAAAATAATTACTTTTAAACAATACATAGTTTTAAAAAGCCAAACTAGTAACAATAAAAAATGACTATATATATATACACACACACACACACACACAATAACTTATTATTGAAAGAAAATCTTTTATTAGCCTTGGGTTTAGAAAGACCAGTACAAGTTGGCCAATGAACAACAGTTATGTCCATAGAGCGAATCTAGGAAGAAATCTTGACAGACTTAACATTCTATTAGTGAAAATACCGTCAGTTGGGGATAGACATACTGACAGAAGGTTTAAAACTTTTGAAAGCAAGTAGCATATTGTATAGCCTGTTTCATTTAACTAATTAGTGATGTTAAGTATGTACAGGTTCACATAGGGGGGATAAATCAAAGAGAATAAAATAAAATACAAGAATTTCTCAGTGCACGGCCAACTTTATTCTGAAATAATTACAAGAAATATCTTGAGACAAGGTAGCATTCCAATCTCGCCAATTTTCTAAATTAACAGTTATCTTACAAAATCCCTTAAGTGGGCCAACATAACAAATTATTTTATAATGTTTTAATGAAATTGATTATTTTTCAGTCGACTATTGTTTCATCATAACTTTAGTGGAGTTCAAAATTGGTGAGTTATTTACATGGATGTTAAATTTAGTATATTGAAAGAACACTGTGAGGATGAAAATTTATCATAAATTTTGTAATCAATGTTGAATATTTTCAGCATTTATTTAATTCTGACATTCTAAATTTGGTTTTGATTTAAATATTAGTTGAATTGAAAGAAAAATATCTATATATACGTTTGATGTAATCATACTTTTATTCATACATTGACTTGATGTTTTGATAATAGAATGGTACAGTGAGCCTTATTTTTCTCACGCCAAAGGGTAGGACTAGGTTAATGAATAAAGTAGAGGGGAAGCTCTACAATGTAATATTGCTTGCTACACATAGTTTAAATTCCATCAACCATGATTTAACATTTTCACTATATCTGACCATGGCATAACAGCTTCATTAAACCTAGTTTGATGTATGCAAGTATGCAGGAAAGTGTGATAGTAGCCAATAAGAGTGTAAAAAATAAAAATATCATTCAATGGATACAGTTTACTCTTTACAAAGGTGAGGTTGTCATTCAAGGATTGATCTTCACAATCAGATTCCTCAACCTAGGTTATATTCTATAAGAACGCTTCAGGAAGTGTGAAATGTGCTACACAGCTTCATAAAAGACAAAACTTAAGGCCCTTGACCCTGAGGAGTGCAAGTCTAAAACCTATTTTGCGGGATGGTGGACGGGAGGGTGAAAGGCATGGCGTGGCTTTACAACCGACCAAAATATCTTTCTGCGTCAACAAGAACAGATGGATCACGGAAACCGTAGATGACGCTAGCTAATGGACAGGTCTAGCAGGGAAATCATACGTTTGGAAATATCAGTTTTATTGAGGAGTGAAATTTTTATGTTATTGTTTTCAAAACCCCTTCTAAGGCATCAATGTTTATTAATCAATATATTTTCTTATTTTTTGTTATGAAGCCGGCAGTTTTCTATTAAAATATGTCAATTTTATCGATGTTAAAATTAGAGGTGTGTATATAAAAGTATAACTTAATCAACATACTTCTATTCTTGAACAAACCGTTTCTGAAAAGAAAATTGCAAAATAGTAAACATTCTTGAAGATAATCGTTTGTTCCCATGACACTGCATGTCCACGCCAAATGAAAAGCGCCAATCGCCTTAAACATACTAAACAGATGTAAGGCATGGCAAAATATAAATTTATCATTTTTAAAAACAGATAAGTTTTTCCTCCCTGATTTATAGTATCCTCTTGTATAAGAATGCAATGTGTGTTTTAAAATTCATAATGTAGACACCATGAGAAAGTTAACATATGGAGTCGAGGTATTGGGTCTTAAAGACGGATTTTCTTTCAGATGCAATCATAACACCTCATTCGGTGTCATGTATTTCCCTTTCTTTCAGATTAAGAAACAATACTTTAATAATCTTATAAATATAATTTAGCATCACTGTGCTGGTTATAGGTGAAATAAAAAGTAAATAAAAAGAATTTGTCTATAGAGTACATGAGATTAATTTTGTAATACCATGAATCCACAATTGGGGATAAGATCTTGATTGATCTCTCAAGTTCAACTCAAAGATGTTGGCATACACCTAGCTCTATTGTTCTTGGGAAAATATATATATATTATTCATAGTTCAAAAAAAGTAAAGTAGCCAATCAGATATAGTGTGGCAACTAGTATATAAAAGAAATATAACTTAACTTAATAGAGATATGTGAAATAAAAGGTAGGAAATTATTATAGTATTGATTTAAATACTATCACATGAGAGCTTTGCCCTTAACAGATAGAAAAACTATTTAAATATTAGCTCTTTTTTTTCTATTTTGAATTTTTTTTTTTCAAAATGAATGAAAATGCAAATAAGTAGGGTATGTCAGTAAATAAAATTGATTCAGATGGACTGGAACAGTTTTGTGTTTATCTATTTATTATTTATTGACCAAAGCGTTTAGCTTTTTGCTAAATGTATATGTAAATGCAAATATTTTTATCATGTCCTTTAACATTTATTGGCACTTGAGTTAACTTTATTTAATGATTTGATTTTTAAAACATTCATAAATTATGGACAAAAGCAATTTTTATCAGGATGGACCCAAAATGTATAATTTTAATAGTATTTTTTTAATATATTGATGGTTATTTTGGAAAAAATAACTATGCTTTGAATAAAGTTTCCCATATTTATTTACAATTTATTGGATGTTTTTTCTATAAAAAAAGAATTTCATCTAGTCCTGTTTTAACCATGAATTATATATCCAAGCCATATTAATGAATTGCTTTTTCAAGAAACTACATTAATAATTAATTAATCATATATTTCAAAACTATAGATTCATTGAAAACTAGATGGTAAATATGAATTATTCATACCTTTATCATCAGTATGGACAAAGCTACCAACTGCAAAATCCAAACCAGCCAGCAACAGTATTATCAGAAGAACAAATTGAAGTTTAATGACCCATTTTACACCAGCTACATTAATAACACCAAGTAGTAACACTGCAGCACTGGCGAATCCTCTCTCTGCCCATGGAGAATCAAGTCCTACCAGCTTTGCCATTGATTCACCAAAACCCAACACATAAAGTGCACAGCCAACTGCCTGGTAATCAATAATAATATGTAAATTCATATATTCAGAGTTATTATAAACTTGATAGATATCAAGGAAATTGAATAAGAAAAGATTTTCTTCACAAAAAAACAACAAAAACACGTACATAAAGTTCAAATACAGTTAGAAATGATTCATTTTGGTGAAAATTTTCAAGTACAATAAATGTAAACTAAGGAATTTTTCATGTTAGTCCTTTTGATGCCCAGTTAAATTTAACCATATTTTTTGGAAATATTTAACGAATAAATTTTCAACATACATACTTTCTTATTTACTTAATGAGAATAGTGAATCTAAAGTTCATTGCTGCACTTACAAAAGTATGTCATCTATTCCTATCTTGAGCTAGCTGTTCTACACAGTCCACCAACAACTAATCTTAACATTACTGATTATCTCTCAAATTTTAATTTTAATGACAAGGTAACACAACCTTAATTTTTACTTTCTCACTATCTTACAGGTAGAGGAAGTTTGTGGTCGTCAAAAAAAAATCGAACTCAAGATTATGATGAATCTTGACTGTTCATGACACCCCCCCCCCCCCCCCACGAATCCAAAAAAGTGGTTTTTGACTTTCCGTCTGTCTGTTGTACCTCCAACTAGAGCCTAAACTATTTTACCGATCGGGCTAAAAATTAGTATCTATGATTTTAATAGGGTTGCCTCGAGGGGTTTTTGGAATTGGATATCTAACCCTAAAATTAAGGATAGTTTACTGAAGGGTAAAAAAGAGAGTTGATTTTCTCAAAATCGGCTCTCAAGATTTTGATTAAATTTCATTTCTAAGCATTTATAAATATTCCAAACAAAATGGCTTCTCTCAATATTTCGGCAAAATAACTTTAAGGGCTCCGGTTTGATGCCTAAATTATCTTTTTCTATAATATCTCCTAAACTATTTGATATATGAAATTATTTATTGTTACAAATATGTAGGTCTCTTTATTATACAAATATTATAAGAATATTTTTATAAAACCAATAACTTTCAAGCTATACATAAATATGTATATTTTTTAACTTTTCGAACACAAAAGGTAACAGTATTGCGACCGCAAAAGAAAATCTAACCTGAAATATTGATGGATGTCAATTAAGAGTAGTTTAAGAAAGGGCGAAAAGAGAAAAAATCAATTTTCTCAAAATTGACTAAAGATTTTGATTAAAATTCGTATCTAGGTGTTGATTAAGATTATAAATAAAATGGCTATTTTCATTTTACCATTAAAATGAATTTTAGGGTACTTTACAGAAGCAGAAACTTCCGTATCTCCGCAACTATTTGAGATACTAAATAACTTATCAATGCAAAATTGTAGTACTATTAAAAATAAAAAAAAATTTTATATGAAATATATTTTTATAGATCCAACAATTTCTGAGATATTGGCAAATATATTGATACAATTTTGTGAGCTTTGGTTGTAAAGAGATACTACCTAAGTTTTAACGCAATAATTCTCCGATGCCATAGAGTAATTAAATATAAGTCTCTAAACATTGATCTTTTTTATTGATCCAAACATACAAATGAATACATTAATTCTTTAAAAACAAAATTATAAAATTTAAGACCGGGACACAAAAAAAAAGTTTTACATAAGTGTAGTGCAATTTATGCTTGGGTTTGCTAGTGTATATTATTTCGTTTCACATATATTACGAGTTTTGAGTAAATATCTCCATTTTCAAACAATAGAGCAAGAAAGTCCATGCAGAGTTCCGTACCATTTATTTTTTATAGCCTATAAAAATTCTCGTTTCCACTCAATTCTCTACTTCACAATAATTTTATAACATATAAATTATAACGCATTTATTTAGCCGCATGGCTAACTTAATAAATATGTTTGTGTCTGTTATAAATATATTGAGGAGATCGACCATACATTAGTAATGTCATAGAATGCACTAATAATGAAGAATGCAAACATACTTAACAACTAAAGCCAGTATATGATAAATAGGATAATTTATTTTCTAGAGTAATTCATGTACAATTGTAAATAAATATTAAACTATGTTAAAAGAAGAGAAATGTAGATGATTGTATTATTTTAGTGGGCCATGAAATTAATACGATTAACAAACTAATCAACAGATAAAAATATAGTAAATAAACAAATGTTTTACCTGTCCAAAGACATACAATAAGCCTAAGGCTCCACCAAATTTTGATCCCAAGACATGGGATACAAGGAAGTAAACACCCCCACTTTCCATGCGACACCTTTCACATATTCCCACCGCTGACAGCACAGATATTAAGGCCACAGATACTGTAAAAATATAAGTAAACATAATTATCAAAATGGGAATGATTAATACTGACTAAACAATGAACATTTTTTTCTACCTCATATGAAAATCTATTTTCCCACTTGATTTAATGAAAGCTATTGTGACTCAGATTAAAAAGCAATGCTGTCTTAACTTGTGAATTTATCATCAACCTGGTTTGAAATGAAATAAATTCCCTATTTGGGCAAGTGTATATTTTAATACATACAATGTTTAAGAGGTACTCGAGTTTACTCATAAATTACTATAAATTGTTTTGACAGACCTTTGCACGAGCCTAGTTTCCTGTAAAATATTTTCTTGATTTTCATACTTCTACACTTAGATCTATGAAAGTGAGACAGTCTTTAAAACTAAATTACGTTACAATTCATACATTGGAAATAAAGAGTTATAGTTCTGCTTCAGAACATGAACAAAGATAGTAAAATGAATAATTATATTGACTTTTCTGTTAGATACAGTTTTTAAAAATTGATTTCTTTGAGGTATTTTATTCTTTCCATAAAGATATTAAAAATATTAACAAACATAAAACTTTCCTTGTATTTATATACATTTTTAAATTTTAAATTTCTGAACGAATAAAATACACACCCTTAAAGAAGATGTTTGTTCCGATACACAATAACTAAGCTGTATTTCAACTAATATGAGAGTAGTTTTTATTGTGGTGCTTATTTAAGATGTTACAAAATTACACTATATATACACACTATATATATGTACACACAATGTAACTTACATAATTTCTTAGGACTACCAACTTAACATTTAAATTTTACTAAAATACAACAGCTCCCCATTTAGTTTCAGTACCCGAGCTGACATACACAATGAAATACAACAGAATTTGAAACAGGCTTACAGTTCAATCGACCTACTGGTATCTAATGGGAACATTTATTTGTCGACCAAAGCGTGTTTTCTTTGGTGATTTAGGTAGGGATTGTTGTGGCATCTCCTGTTGCTGAGGAGCAGGTTTTTAGGTGTACTTGTGTCAGAAGGGGATGACTCTATTGGATAAGTAGAGGGTAGATTAATTCAGGTGTGTTTTAAATATAAGGATGCAGTGACTGTTGTAGGAACTTACTGTTTCTACAATACTCAATATCATGAGAGTCTTGGACTACATAAGACTTTGGAGCTGGATGTTTTTCTACCACCACCGCTGGCTCCCAAACCTTACCTTGCTGTAACCATATGCTATCACTCTTATCAAAAGAGGAACATTCAATTGCACTGCTATCATATATGTTTTTTTTCCCTCTTGTTTTAGCACGAGTTTCTTTTTTAGGTCATTATTGGTCCTCACTGGTTTTAGTAATGACCCTTTTATCAGTAACTTGGTACATACTCTTCTGTTCATCATCATTTGGGCTGGTGACAGATTCATATCTTGTATGGGTGGGTGTGTTTCTGTATTCCATCAATGAGAGGTATATGTCACCCCCCCCCCCCCCACCTCCTCCCTCCAATGCCTTTCTGAACAATGATTACACTATTGCTACGGCTTTTTCTGCCATCCCATTTGATTGTGGATAGCAGGGACTAGAAGTAATTGCTTCAAAACCACAATCTTTTGAAAATAGTTTAAACTTAAAACCTGAGAAAGGCATATTATCAGACATGACAGTTTCTGGAATGCCATATTATACGAACATAGATTTTAGTTTTCCAATCATCTCCTTTGTTGTTTTGGTCTTGTGCTGTGCTAAATAAATCAATTTAGAAAAATATTCCATTACAACTAAGAAGTCATTAGCACCAAAACGGAGAATATCAGTTGCTATTTTCTACCATGGCCTATCAGGTATAGAATGAGGAAGGAGTGACTCTTTAGGATTTGAGTTTCTGTATTTCTGACATATGGTGTATTTAGATACACATTCCTATATGTCTTTGGACATGCCTGGCCAGTATATAATCTCTCGAGCACGGGATTGGATTTTAACATACCCAGATGTGACTCGTGAATGGTCAAGCATCTGATTCCTAAGAGCTTTGGGTACCACCAACTTGTCAGCAAGAAATACAAGGTCATCTTGCACATGAACGTCATGGAACATGCTCCAAAAGGTTTGGTGAGGGACATCATTTTTTACCCTAGGCTACCTATCTTGATCATACACTATTATTGACTATTATTGACACTATTACAGATTCAACAAACTTCTCTATTTTTTCTTGTGATATACGGAAATGTTTTGACAAGGAGTGAAAAATATGTTCAAGTTCTGGGTCATCTTCAACTGGATCTAGAAGATAAGCTCTAGAGAGAGTATCAGCTGAAAACATTTTCTTACCAGGCAAGTATTTGACATTAAGTGTATATTTAAGAAGTTTGAGGAGCATTCGTTGAAGGTGTGCTGATACTTTGCTGATATCCTTTGAAAGATAGATTCAAGGGGTTTGTGGTCAGTCTAAATTTGGACGGTTCTGCCATATGTGTAGTGGTGGAAATTTGATACTCCAAATATAATATAAAGTAGTTCCTTTTAGATTTGTTCATACCACTATTCAGTTTCTGTAAGGGTTCGTAATGCAAATCCTGCTGGGCGGTTGTTTTGAATAATACATGCACCTAAACCATTTTTAGATGTGTCAACTTGAACAGTAAGGGGTATTTTACTATCAAATATTACAAGTACGAGGCGTGTTTTTTTTAAGTAAGTACTGTTTTGAAATTAAAAACACACAAGTGTACATTTTTTTATCAATTTTATTTGTACATGAAAGCCTGTACTTTAATCTACTTTTCAACATAATTTCCACCAATGTTAGGACACTGATATCATACAACACGCTTTTGAATTCCATCCTAATAAAAATCTGCCGCCTGATTTGATAACCACTGTAACACAGCCGTTTTGAGGTCATCATCATCATCATCATCATGATGACCACCAAGATACTTTTTTTTAATGCAGAAACAAGTGGTAATCACTAGGCACTAGATCAGGACTATACAGAGGGTGATCAAGTTGTTTCCAACCAAATGATTCAATGAGATCCTGGGTACGATTAGCCACATGTGGACGGGCATTGTCATGAAACAAAACAATCCCCTTACTCGGCATGCCACGCCTTTTGTTTTGGATTGCACGGCGCAGTTTAGTTAAGGTCTCACAATAGGTCTCAGAATTTATTATGTCCCTATGAGGCAAAAAACCCACAAGCAACACCCCCTTCCTATCCCAAAACACAGTACACATGATTTTTCGGGCTGAAATTGTTTGCTTGAACCTCACTTTCTTGGGTGATGGTGAATGCCACCATTCCATGGAGTGTTGTTTCGATTCCGGCGTAACATGAGCCACTCATGTTTCGTCGCCTGAGACAATTTGGTTTAAAAAATCACCAAAATCACTGTATTGCTCAAGGAAAGTCAACGCACTGGCTAAACCTTTGGTTTTGTGCACCTCAGTCAACATTTTCAGTACCCAGTGTGAGCACAACTTACGATAATTTAAGTGTACTGTGACAATTCTATAAAGAACACTTCTTGAAACTTGGGGAAACTCATTAAATAAAGTAAAGCGTCTGCTCTCGAACTTTTTCCAGCAACTTTCTACAGTAAGTCTTCAGTAATGACAGAAGGTTGCCAACTTCGTTCCTCATCATGCACATTCGTGCGGCCATCTTTAAATGCTCTAACCCATTTTCTTACCAATCCTTTGCTTATAATGTTTTTCTCCATACACTTCACTGATCTGTCGATGAATTTCAGCCGCTTTCACATATTTTGCAAGAAGAAAACAAATAACAGAGCATATTTCACAATTGGCAGAATTTTCAATTGATTGGGCCATTTTAAATACTCACAAACAGACATAAACACGGTCGAATACCTTCATAATGGCATCTGTGGTTAGCCAATAGATGAAGATACTCAACGCACATGCGCGGAACGGCAGCCAAATTTCAAAACAGTACTTGCTTAAAAAAAAAAACATGCCTCGTATATGATATTTTGTCACTAAAGACTTCAGTTTGCTTAATGCTTGGGCATGTTCTGGATGCCAAGACCAGTCTGTATCATTCCTTGTAAGGCAACATAATGGTGCTGAAATATGAGACCGATTGGGTATAAATTATTAAAGATATACCCAAGGACCTAAGTAGCTCTGCTTTTCTTGATGGGGTCAGCATTTCCACAATTGCCTTGATGTGATTACTGTCAGGATGAACCCTGTTTTGATATGACTTGTCCCAACATATCGTACCTCTGGGACTCTAAATTGAATCTTATCGAAATTGAACTTAACATTTGTTTTTGATCTTTCAAGAACCTTTGTTAGTATAGCGTCATGGTCAGCTGTAGTTGAACCACTTACAATTTTGTCATAAAAATAGATCTCACATCCCTTAATAACCTCAAAATTTTGTGAATTCTTCTTTTGGAATACCCCTGGAGCCGAGCAAATACCAAATGGCATCCTATGAAAATTATTATTATTATAAGCACCGCGTCTTACTACCCGTTCGGGTTATACGCACTTACGCTAATGTGTAATGGTAGGGTGATTGTGAGACGAAATGAAGGACCTACAGTTTAACGTGGAATCCGAACCACGGTGGAGGCCTGGCATTCCCCACATTCACAAGATGTCTTGTCAGAGGTGAAGGAAGGGTTTGGTAATCAGATAAATCTGTGCCGGGACCGAGGATTGAACCACGGCCACCAGCACAGAAGTCTGACACCTTACCCCTAGACCGCCAGGTCACCCCCTATGAAGATAATACCATCCAAATGGGTAATTGAATTAAGTCAGGTCAGTTATTTGGTTATTTTGACCAAGTGCCAACAAAACCACCTAAGATTTTTCTAATGTGGGTGTTGTGTTTAAATGATTCAATATGTTTAGAGGAAGAATACTTGTCTCTGCTCTTACTACCCAACTTAAATTTAACCCCAAGCTTTTTTTTTCAATTGTTTATCCTCATTCCACAACTTAGCATTTACCATGTCTATGTTTACAACTTTCAGCTTGGTGTTTACGGATTTAACACTATCAACATAAAGGCTCTTCTCTGGCTCAGATTCAATATTAGGATCATTGTCACTTTCTACAACAAACTCTAGTTCAACCTGTTTTAAACTAAGACCTACTTTATTTACAATTTATACTTCTTTGGGCAGCCTTTAGTGAAGTATTTCTTTCGATGATAGTAAGCGTATTTTTTTCCGTATTTGGGCAAGAATCATATGTATTACTATAACAGCACTTTTTACACATAAATGTATTTTGTTTAACTTTGCTTGTACATGCATTCGCCATTTTATTTGGTTTTTTCGTTAAACTTTCCACTTCCAATACTTGGGCTTGGTGGTGACTAATTTCAGAAGCTCGGCAGTACTCAGAAGCTTTCAACAATGTCCTATCTGCATCACGTTACAACCGCGGCATAAGAAACTTATTAGGAAGTCCGAAAACTAGACGTCCTAAAATAAGGATTTCCTCATCAATAAATTCACATGACGCTAACTTCTTAAGCTTCGCTAAAAATTTGTTAAACGCTTGTCATCCTTTTTGTAAAGCATGAAAAAATGTAAAGTGCTGAAACAGCAGGCTCTTTCTCGGGGGAAAATAGCTGTCTAATTTCGCAATTGTGTATGTCAGTTTATTTCAATCTTCATTAGCTGTCCACTTGAAGGTGTTGTACACTTCCAACCCTTCATCTCCAACTAAATTTAACAATATGTATATCTTAACTTTATCTTCCTTCTCAGATTTACCCGTTGCATCCAAAAATATATGACATTTTTGTAAGAATTTTTTCCAATTCTCAGGCACATTGATTGCCCAAGAATTCGACTGAGCCAGGTGGTTTAAAGTAATGTTCCATTATTACATAAAACATAATTGCTTCAAGTCATTCCAATACAAAAAGACACAACACTATCTTTACACGATTATTCAAGACATTAAATAAAAGTAAGATAATGTTTGTTAACTTCTTACACCATGTTTGATCTGGTACACAATAGCTAAGTCGTTATTTCAGCTAATATGAGAGTAACTTTTATTGTGTTGCTTATTTAAGATGTTACAAAATTACATTGAGTACACAATATCACTCATGACATTTCTTAGGACCACCAACTTAACATAAAAAATATTACTAAAATACAACAGATGAAAACAGGCTGTAACTAACACACACACACATATATCTATCTATATCTATACATTTTTATATATATATATATATATATATATATATATATATATATATATATATATATATATATATATATATATATATATATATATATATATATATATATATATATATATATATATATATATATATATATATATATATATATATATATATAATATATATAATATATATATATATATATATATATATATATAAATGTTTTTACAGTAAAAATTCAAAATATTCTAAATTTTCTCTGTATTTGATAGTTGATAACATGATAGTGTAGCCATGTGGGATGTGTTAAATACCATGTTTGTATTTGATAAAAACACAGAAATAGCTTTTTTTGAACTGTTTTCAATCACTTAATGTAATTTAAAAGAGTGAAGACAGAAAAAGATCTTAGATTAAGAGTTGACCATCAGTTGTATTTGTTTGGGTGTATATTTATTATGGTAGCCATTTCACCAACTGGTACTTAGCTTGACTCCTCTTCAATGTGCCAGCTCTCAATTAAATGGGCATAAAATAAAAATTATTAACACAGTCCTGATTGAATATTACTAACCAATGTTCTCCCAAGAAATTTTTGACACCCAGGTGGTGGCAGTGTAATACTTGGCAATATTAGATAATTTTAGTAGGGCTTATTCAATAGGTCTTGGGGAGTAGCGTTAATAACATTTTCATTAAAATGGTTTGATACAGTGAATATACCAGAAAGATTTTATTTTATGAGGTGTAAACAGCATTTACATCATGATATATTCCATTTCCAAGATCTTATTATGAAGGTTAGATCTAACTTTATCTGTTAAATTAATTCATTATCACACTGAGTGTATCTAATTTAACCTATAATTAGTGGAATTAGTCTCCAAACTCTTGGTTCTATTTTTATCCAGGCAGTAATATGACTAAACATGACCCTCTCTAAAGAAAACGAGTTCCTCTTCCATAATTATATGATCGTCTGGCTTAAAACCTATCTTTACAATGTCAAAACACAACTCTGTTGTGATTTCAGTTCAGCTACTAGTTATACTCATGATAGTGTGCTAGAGTTAACCAACTATTACTTTTCATCTGCTAACAAGTATATCTAACTATAAAAACTTATAATACATACTCTGGAACCTCAAACTTATACTCCCTAATATCATTAAAATATAAGTGTTGCAAATTACAATATTGTTAATTTTAAGATATTGAGCTTACTTTAAAATACATTCTAAACATTCAACAAAGAAATGAAAACAAAAAAACCTAAATTAAAAATGTTATACCTTATGAGAGTAAAAACTAACCAACTAACTTTTAACACATAAAGTACCTTCAGATATTTTCAGGGCATATTTAAGAAATCAAATTATATGAAAATCATTCAACATCTAGTTTAACACTTCCAAGTCTGTGTATTTGCATGTAGTGATTAATATATTATTCATATTCTAGGTGGCTTGATGCCTTAAGATCTGGAACACTACAACTGAACTTAAAAAAACTGAAATAAAATTATTTCCCAAAGCACAAAAAAGGTATGAAATTATATATTATTTCAGCGTACCCAGTAATAAACTGGATCAGTTCTATTATAAAAAAACAAACAAATTTGTTTCAGTTAAAAACCCCATTAGAGTTTATAATTCCCTCAGAGTTTTAATTGTTTAGTTTCAACTCCAAATTTGGCTACCTACAGGCTTAATCTATAATATAGGCTTTTAAGATTAGTAATGTATTGATGTGTATTTATTGATTGGAGCATACAACTTAGTTTAATGAGTAGCTATCTAAATGTTAACATAACACCAATAGCTATTTCTAATCACTTGGTACGGATGTCATTTACTAAAGTTTGTTCTAATTGGAGTTTCAAGTGTAGAAAAGATGTATACGTAACTTGATTATTTTTGTGTAAGACTTTTCATGCCCTCATCGTAAAGTGATTTGAAAATATTTTCAACTTCATCATGAGCATTAATAATACAATCACCAATTCAGTTATTTTTAATACCTTTTGGTATAATGAAGCGGAATAAACACACTGGTTTAGCAATACGACAAAAGGCTCTTAGTTTGCACCGTGTCACAAGAAATTATGTGTCACACACATTTTAGTCTATAAAAGATGGCACTAGATTTTACATTTATCAACAAATAGGCATGCTGTAAATTTTAACACAGGCCAAAAAAGAAAAACTGTATCCATCTAGGTCACTCAGGTTGTATAAGAGTCAACATTAAAGTAAAAAATATAGTTTATAGATAATTATTATTCAGTAGAATATTATCTCTATAATGTTAGTGGTTTAGTTATAAATAATGACTAGGCTTCATCAATTCCCTGTTTTCAGTGATTTAAAAAGTGAGGGTGACTTCTAATTTCCCTTTTAAGATTAATAAAATCTGTTAAAAATTGAGCTCGAGATCTTGATGAATTTCGAAGTTTCATAACTCCCCAAATCCAAAAAAAGTTTTTGAATTTCCATCTGTCTGTCTGTACCTTGGAGTAGAGCCTACCCTATTTTACCGATCTGCCTAAAGCTTGGTATCTAGGGTTTTCATAGGGTTGCCCCTAAGAATTTTTTGAATGGGATAGCTAACCCTAAAATTAAGGGTAGTTTACTAAAGGGTGAAAAGAGAAAAAATCGATTTTCTCAAAACAGGTTCTATACAATTCTGTGAGCTTTAGTTGTACAGAGATACTACTTAGGTTTTAACGCAATAATTCTCTAATTCCATAGAGTAAGTAAATAAGTAAGTCTCTCAAAAGTTTGTTCTTTTTTCTTTAACCTCTTAAAGAAAATGTTTGTACAGCCATTTTTCATTTTAAGACTCAATAGTCAATATTTACCCTTTTTATTGGTCTAGTTTTAAAAATAAGGAACTTTATAAAATGTGATGACCATAAGATGTGCAACCTCTAGTACAATGTAAAAATTTTTAACTTTAAGTCAAAATTTAATACTATCTATGGACCCTTGTGGACCCAATATCGATTATGTTTCTGTCCAAATATACTAGTGAGGACTTTTAATTCTTTAAAAAGAGAATAATAAAATTTAAATCTGGGAGTCAAAAATTGTTTAATATAAGTATAAAACAATTTTTGCTCTGGTTTATTAGTATATATTGTTTCGTTTCACATATATTAAAAGTATTGAGTAAATATCTTCATTTTTAAACAATAGAGTGAGAAAGTCCTGGCGGAGATTCGTACCATTTATTCATTTAGATTAGCAGTTGCTGGCAAATACATATTCTTTGGAGTTAAACTATGACCTGTTGCATATTTTTCAAAAGTGAATTAATCAGTAGGTTTATCACATTTGTTTAGCTATATTGGTATGCTCAAAGGTTCCAAATTCAGATCTAACAGAGTTTCTTTTGTCATAAATATAGAATATGCAATTTAAAAGTTAATCAATAGATATATACCTGTTGCAATAACCATTAAAACAGCATTCAGAACTCCAGCCTGACCCACAATCCAGCCAGACCTAAGAAATACAATGACACCAAAAATATTGATAAGACATGAGGTGAATACGCCATCCCAGGTTCCAAAACGAACTGGCTCAGATACAAAGAAATTGGATTTCCACCATGGCTTCTCACCCTGAAACAATTAGACAACAAATCAATTCAATTTCTTCCTCCTGAAGTTTCTCTTAGTAATAATACATAGCTCCCCTTTTCTTATTTTTCTCCCACCCGCCCCCACCCTTTCTTAATTGCTAGCTTAATAAAAATTGTTAAGGATTTCCAATAGTTCTGGTGTGTAAATTGGTTCATACTTTATTGAGATTTAGCAACCTATACATTTTTGGAAACAACCAAGTGTAACCAATCAGAATAACAATGTTGCCATTTTCCTGAAAGTATGGTGACCATCTTGTATTTTCTAAAAATATCCCTCAAGAAGACATGTTTCCCAATATTCATCTAGTAAACCACCCAGTGTTTTCATTCTAGCTGTTATATGTAAAATTTAAGTGGCGAGAATTCAAATGGTACCAAGCATAATGTATTTCACTGATTCTGAGGCTACAAAGACTACAAGACTACAAAGACTCCAAAACACATGTGTTAGATTTATATTCGACCTTCGGTCACGTGATCATATTTCCCCATACTATAAGAGGCTGACATGGCTACGACTTAAAAAAAAAGACGAACTCTACACTCAATGACTATCATAAAGAAACTAATGACTTCCAACTCCCCAAAATACCTTTCTTCCCCGTATAAACTCAAGCAACCCTAATAATAATTTCAACACTTGATCACAAGAAAACTCAATTTTATTCATTCCTCTCCATAATTCCAATCATTACTAATATTCTTTGACAGTTTCAGCTTTTCGTTCATAGAATACCCTAACCAATGATGTAAAGAAATTAGAATTGAATGGTTTCAAACGAAAAGTCACAAATAATCTGCGTGTGGAAGCTCATTCGCGAGAATGAGGAGTGTCAGACGTAATCACACCTTTGTGTGTGTGTTTTTCATATTATGTAATCCTTGTGTATTTTAGCTCTAGTTTTTATACATTTTTTGTGTTTATATATATATTATTTTTGTTAAACTTTATTATAACTGTATTGGTTAAGCGTAAGAAAAGGCGGTAGCCTTAACTTCGCCATTAAAGATTATTATTATTATTTAATCATGTCCTTAATAACTTATTACAATTTGAGTATGTCCTTGCCAAACTATTTTTTGTGGAATTGTTATGGCTCCCTTTTCTGCGTTTGCAGGATTCAGTAAGAGTATATTGTGAGTGTGATACAAGAACTTTGTCAAGAGTCATATCAAGCTCATGAATTCACAATGAGGGAAATGTCTAAAGTGTGTCAGAGACAGTTCAAGAGACCCAGATTTCTATATAGTAACTATGTTCAAGTGCACAATCAATTACAAGATTTCATAGCAGAAAAACTTTCCTTAGAGTAAACTTTATGGAAAACTAATTGCTAATTTAATACAAGTAACAAAGAATTAAATATAGCATATTAGAGGCCACCACACCTATGCATTATCAACTGGATCAATGGTGTTAACATAGTTGTGCACAGTGCCAAATGGACAAGAACAGGTGCAGCTTTTGTTAGCATGATGATGGTGACCTGGTGGTCTGGGGGTAAGGTGTCAGACTTCTGTGCTGGCGGCCGGGGTTCAATCCTCGGTCCCGGCAAAGATTTATCTGATTACCAAACCCTTCCTACACCTCTGACGAGACATCTTGTGAATGTGTGGAATGCCAGGCCTCCACCGTGGTTCGGATCCCACGTTAAACTGTAGGTCCTTCATTTCATCTCACAATCACTCTACCATTACACATTAGCGTAAGTGCATATAACCTGAATGGGTAGTAAGACGCGGTGCTAATAATAATAATAATAATAATAATAATAATAATAATAATAATAGCAGCATGATGATGACCAGCAGTTGTTCAAAGTCTGTTGGAAAAAACATTTGTTCCATATTTAGCAAGAGAGATGAAGCAAAAGCAGTGCACATGAAGATAACATGGTGTGAAGAGACTGATTGAATTCATCAACAATGGTGTGAAAACTAGAAATAAAACCTACCTGACACAGCTAGAGAAAACATCATCATGCTCCAAGGTCTTTATATGCAATCATTCCTTAATATACTTCCCGTTCTTTGCTGTGGACAACAAAGACTTTACCAAGTATACGGTCAATGGTAAAGAAATAACTCAGCACAATCACTACAGCCTACCAAAAAGATGATGCTCCTGGAAACTGAGTGCACCATCTCTTACAGTAGGTAATCCACAAATCCTATTAGTCCCTTTATACCATATAGATAAGATGCTCTGTGACAATCCCAAATAAAAAACAATGAAGATAAATAATTTGTTGTCAACAAGACAGGGAACTCAATTAAATCATATCACATAGCTTATATGGGTTGTCACTTTTGCTTTGTCCAGGATTAACTAAGATCCTATAACCTGCTGTTGTCTGCAAGTCAGCCTGTTACCCATTTTGGAGTCTTAACACTACTTACTCCCAAAGGTGGTGGTAATGAATGGTTCAACTTATTTACTATAGAGTATCAAACATATTGCCCAAGGAAGATGGTGGAGATCCTCAAAATGTATATTCATTTGAATAGGAGGTACTCATGATGTCTGACCTCAGTTGAAATTCAATGTTGTCTTACGGCTAGGCAAGTTACATGTTTTTATTGCTGCTTTTAGAGCTCTTCACAACTCAATAAAAAGAAGTCATGCATAGATCATGTTTGAATGATAGGTGTGTAAGGTCCTGCCACGACCATAAAGTTCTTAAGTTTGCACTCTACATAAGCTCTCTCCATGCCCATCCATCTATTCATTTGTGGTACTGTATGAAATTTTATTTGAGAAATTTTTTAAAGATTACCCCCAGCTGAAAGAAATTTGCTTGGAGGCAACAGCAGGAGTAGAAGCTGCCTGAACAAAGGTTACACAAATATGTCAACACTGATTCTTTTAAGCAAGCCAACATCACCCTGATTAAAACCTGGACTACTGCTGAATTTGTTTAGAAATTCCAAGAATGGTAAACACCGAGACCCAATAATACCATGTCGAAATCAATTATGATTATTAACACCATTTAGAGACAGTATCTTGACATGATGATTTGATAATCGTCAAGCTGGAAAAGTACTGGCAAAACTGTTCTTTGCATTTCACTAGTGTAATGTTCCTTTACAGCAACACATTGATGTACGAAACTAAAGTTGATCTCTAGGTGACTGAACCCAAACTGTTTAAGGGTAACTTAACTATCCTAGCAAGCACTTTGGTACTATTTAAAATGGCCAGTTTCCTAACTCACACTTTGAGACGATTGATGAAGTAACGCAAACTATGTTTTAAAAAACTGCAATCTGCATTTGAACAGTTGTCACAAAGAAAATTAATATAAATAAGCTAGGTTTTTTATACATGTAAGAGGATATATATATATATATGTCCATGTTTAGATTTAAATAATATTTTAAGAGATATTAACCATCCTTTGGACGCAACCCAGATTTGCCACTATTTTCTTACTACCATATTCCCTGTATTTTTCAAGTTTTCCAAAAGGAATTCCCATATTTAGAGGCAACTTAGATTATATAAAAGAGTGCTAAAGTTTCCTTTTTCAACAAACTGAATAGTATGTGTTTAACCCTTTCTATGCGTTAATCGGATATATCCGATCTCAGCATTATAGCCATTGACTGTGGAAATTGACTTTACCCCATGGCATGTAAACTTTATCCACCTTTGCTGCGACAGTTGGAAATAGCCACAAAAGTGTTAGAATGCTGAATTTTTCCTACTAGTATGCCCGTGCACCATTGACATCTGGTGTTAGTTTCAAGAACTGTCAATTACCAGCTTCTAAATCATAACAATAGTAGCGCTTGTTTACTCCCGCACTACTTGTAGCACATGTGCAATATTTATGTGGTAGAAAACATTGTTGAGGGATTTATTAGTGTAGTATTTGTTATATTACCCTGTTATTCTACTGTGTTAGTAACATTTAATTCATGATTGATGAATTTGTGCCATGTGAAGGGTAATAAATATATTTGGTTAGCATGGCAATTGAAAAATTCAATAATTCAGTGAGTTTTAAAATGTATTCTATTTCTTCTAATTGATATTTTGTTTGTTCTTTACCCGATTACTATTTTGAAACCATGCTTAACACAGATATATGATCTTATTGACTACATTGAGGAAAGCACCAATGTAGCACAAAATTGTTCAAGTTGTGTTGATGTAACCTAATTTTCAAAAGTTTTCTTTTTATTACATGAGGCCAATATTAGGCCTGTCAAATCCTCATTTAGCGATTGGTTTAACACTATTGTGGGTTGCTAGTAAAATAAAGAATGGTTTTGATAGCAGAATAACATTGCATTTGGGTAAAATAGGACATAAATAATATGTGACATACAAAATTTTATCGATATAAAATTTATATTATTATGCGATTTATAGACAATGTGATGCTAAATTTCATATTTAAAATGCATTACTATTTGAAAATCACATTATTTGATCATAATCGTTATCATCATGCCAATTTTCAGATTTTGAATTTTTGAGAATAAGTAAAAATTAAATATGCAGCAAAAGGGTTAAGAGCAATAAGACATATTTGAAACCGCATGCTTAATTCTTCAGTTGACTTTTTCGTCACTCCAAGGACTCAGTTTCAACTTTCGATTAAATGTCCCAAATAAACAACTCTTACAATATTTTTACTAAATTTTGCAAAATTCACTGTTTTCTCCTTGTTTTTTAAACACAAGAAATTCCCCGTTTCTCTCGGTTTTCAAAGTGCATGGCAACTCTGCAATTTCCCACTGGCAATATGTACTAGTCAAATGACTTTTTTTTTAAATTTTTTAGTAAAAATAAAGTAACTCGGAACAACTCCCAGCAAACGCTGTCTCCGTTATTTAAAAGAGTAGTATTCCTTGCTCGGCACCAATACCATATTTTTTAATTCCTTCTCCTCTCGTTTACACCCTTCATTCAGGCCACTATTTTCCCTCCCCTAATCTTGTGGTGACCAAAAGTAATTTGGAGCGCCAATTCCTTCCTCTACTTCCTGGCACCCATGAGCAATAAATGTCACTCCAACCTCCCCCACTCAATTTACCCACCTCACTTAGAAACAAATTCATGAGCTTCAAGAGCCTCTTTTGGCAACACTGTGACTGAAGGAATTGACCCTTCACACAAAAGAAAGCATGTGAACACTCATCAATGTCACTACAAGTCAAAGGTTAAATTACTTATCAAACTACAAAAGATCCACAATATCAAGCAATAGTAACCTAATCAGAATAATAACACAAATGACCACAATCAAAAAAATGGACCCCATATTGACATGCTTGCAAATAAGAACATCAGCTGGATAGAAACAAACAACAACATTGCTGAAAGTCACCAACTCTCCTACTCTTGACGTTCCTAAGCAGTACATTCTGAAAAAACATACCTATGTCAGGGAATAAGGTCTCGTAAGCATTGTTCATAAGGAGATCCTGAATACATTTCTGAATAACTTATACAAGGACACTGATAGTTAAATGACGCCAACAACAATAAAAGTTTTCTCAGCTCCCTAGTCCATTATATAAATAGTTACTTTTTTTTTTTTTTTGCACCGTGTCTTACTACCCATTCGGGTTTTATGCTTATAATAATTTACTTTACATAATAAATTTAATAAAATAATAATTTTTTTCTGGATCCAAATGAAATGTCATCTATACTACTATTAATTTCCTCCCCCCCCCCCCCTTAAACTAATGGTTTTGCCAATAACCATAAATACCCAGATTGGTTTACAAGGTGAAATAATAGTAAGAATTATTTTGTAGATTAAGTTATATGAAATTCAAAGATACTCATGAAGTACACACCACTCACCCTGAAATGTAGCAATCATGCCTTCATCAATTATAATATAACCCTATCCTATAAGCTGCACCATAGTGTAACCTGTCAAGGTAATTATAAATAAATAAGTACATAAAAAACTGTAAGCAAAAGTGGCACCCATGAAGAAATTCAAGAGGTAAAAAATATTTAACTGAGGAGTAAGATATATATTTAAGGTCGGCATCAACACAGTTGTCAGATAAAACATTAACACCAAATAATTGTTTGGGAAAAATTATAAATATTATTTGATAAAACTGGCGACGGTCAACAAATATGTGATGAATGGTAAGTGTGGTGTCACAATCACATTCTGGCTGGAGTTCTCCAAGTAAAGGATATCGATGAATTATAAAAATGTGTCCGATTTGAAGACCTCTTGTCATTTTCAGCAAAAAGATAGGGCCTACTGATTAGGGAGAGCTTTGATGGCACATAATTTATTGGTAGCCAGTAGTGAGGTCCACTGCATGTGCCCCCCAATGAGAGCTCACCTTAAATACCTGCTTTGCTGGCAGCATGGTTTAAGGCTTCACTTTTGTGTTACACTAGACTGCCGATGAAAGGGAGATCGGGGTTCAAATCCTGGTTGAGTGTCCTGAGGGTGGGTATTCTCCTAATGGTTTCCACTCTTCCCCCACACAAGTGTGAGTACACTTCTTCTAAATTCAACCTTCCCCATTCCTAGATTATTAGCATGATTAGTATATATGCATATAGGATATAGCCACAACAGGGGTATGCCGCAATGCTTAAAATAAACAAAACAAATGTGAGTAAAAATAGTTTAAATTTTACTAGTTTTATCATTAAGTGGCATGATAAAGTTTATGCACTCCTGTTTATTCACATTTTTAATTTCTTTCAACCCCTCTAAGAGAAAAGTATTGTGATCGTCGGAAAAAGTGAACTCGAGATTTTGATAAATGTCCACGTTTCATGACTCCTTGAAATGGAAAAAGTGGTTTTTGGGTTGCCATCTGTACCTTAGACTAGAGCCGAAACCATTTTACCATTTGAGTTACAATTTGGTATCAAGGGTTTTTATAAGGTCTCCTCAAACTTGCAACTAAATAATCAACTTTAAAATTAAAGTTAGTTTACTGAAGAGCAGAAATAGAGAAAATAGTTTTCTCAAAATCTGCTCTAACAATTTTTATTACATTTTGTATCTAGGACTTGTTTAATATTACAAACAATATGTTTATTCTTGTTTACCAGTGAAAATGACTTTAAGGCCACTTTACATGAGCAGACATTTTAAATTTTGATCATATACCCGCAACTACTTGAATTATGAAATAACTTTTCATTGTAAAGTTGTAGTACTCTTAAAATTAGAAATATTTTAATCTGGAATTTATTTTTATAAAATCAATCGTTTTTGAGCTATAAGCAAACATATATATTTTTTATTGAGTACTTAGTAATATTAAATTGGTTATGATTTATGGTGGATTTATCAATGTTTTTGTAACATTATCTTTGATTGAGTGTTTATGCAACAGGGTTGACACTATTTTCTTATTACCAAATTCCCTGTGTTTTCCAGGTTTTCCAGAGAAAATTTTCATTTTTCCAGACACCTAATAGATATTATAAATATAATTATAGAGGCATTTAATTTAATTTTAAAGAAAATTTTAGAAATGAAGAGTGGTAATTTGTCATTGGAAGCATGTTTTATTGTGCAAGAGAAACACATGTTTAAGAATTATTTGGAAAATGATGAGAAATTAATGACACATTTTTATGAAGGAAAAATTGGTTATATTTTCTGTCTACCCTAAATGGAATGAAAAAAAAATGGGAAATACCAAAAATACAATTTTGAGTTTAAATGTGGGGGTGGAACGAGACGTTTGTCTTATTAGCGGGGGTGAGTGGAGGAAGCCGAAAATGTGTGGCATTTGCCGAACGAAAACGAGTCGTCTCAGTTGCACTCAGGACTTATCTCAAGCTGATGAGGTGCTGGTAAGCAGTCATTATGAGACGTGTTCCAATCAGTCTGCTCAATACTCCATTTACAAATTTTAGTCTATATTGTTTCGCTTGCAAGCACTTTATTGCCCAAATTCACTAACAAATTCCAGTAAAATCTAGCTTTTTGGTGAAATTCCCGGTTTTTTCCAGACACAAACAAATTCCCTGTCTTTTCCCGGTTTTCCAGGTGCGTGGCAACCCTGTGCAACAGTGTGTATTATTTTGTTTCACAAATTTTACAAGTTTTTAGTAAATGTTTCTATTTTAAGAAAGGAGAGAAAGTCTGTGTGGTGAACCATATCGTTTAGTTTGATTCAGTCAAGAGAAAAATGAAATGATATAGTAACCAAACTATAAACCAACCTGTTCTTCAGCAAACAATTCATTGACCCCGTATGGTTGGTGGCCACCTCCTCCATAGTCTGGTGAAATTCTTGAATCAGTAGAGTTTTCTCTCATGATACTATTTCGATGATGAGGGTAGGGCTGGTCTCTGGTACCCAAACCAAATTTTTCCCAATTAACTTCTTGCTGATTTGAAAATCTTTCTGGTGACTCCATGATGCTTCAGGATTAGTGAAATGTTTTCAAAATATTTTCATCACCTTGTCTGAAAGTTATTATTATTATTATTATTATTAGCACCGCGTCTTACTACCCGTTCGGGTTATACGCACTTACGCTAATGTGTAATGGTAGGGTGATTGTGAGATGAAATGAAGGACCTACAGTTTAAAGTGGAATCCGAACCACGGTGGCGGCCTGGTCTGAAAGTTAATATCTACTTGAGTCAACACAAAATATTTGTTCACTTACTTTAAATATGGGCTATATGTTTTAAAATCACATCTTACTACCCGTTCATGCATATGTACTTATTTCACTAATGTGTTAGGGATGAGGAGGATTTGATATGTAAGAATGTACCCACATTTGCATGAAGGGGTAAAAATCTGTTTAGGAAAAACCACCCTCAATACACCTGGCCAGGATTCAAACCCCGACCTCCCCGCCAACTGCAGTCTAATCTATTGTGAGAGTGACGCCTTTAGATCATGTGGCCACCAAAGTGGGTGTAATTAAACTAAAAAGTTTTTAATTTGATTTTGAATATGTGAGCCATTAAAAGGTATTTTTTTAAATTGTATTGTGTTATTTTTCTCCTTAGTGGGTCATGCTAACCCATATTCTGAATAATACTGTGCAGAGGGTGGTTTGGGGGCACTGGGAATGAATTTATAGAACCAGAAATGACCACAACGCATTTGGAAATCAGTGTTTAGATCATTTAATCACCGAATAGCTAAGCTAACACACCTATATTTGTTAATTATAGTTATAGCTGCATCTAAATATTACATTAATTAAATCATTATCATATCCATTAGATGTAATCAATATATTTAAATGCAGTTATAGTTGTAATTATCAAATATAATAGTGTATATTTAATCCATCATAATATGTGCATTTGTACAGTTGTCATTATACATTTGGCAGCAAAAAGCCCTCCCAGTCCAAGGTGGCTGTGTTAACTGATAGCTCATGATCTAAATTGATCGTTCATAATATGTAGCCAACGTGACTTCTGCACATCCATTACAAACTCTACCTTAAAATATGAGTGGTGAATGAACATGGGCACAGGACAATTACTGGATAGCTCAGTGGTTAGAGCATTGGTGAACTAAGCCAAAGGTCCTGGGTTCGATTCCCATGTCCAGGTGTCATTTTTTTAATTTAAAGAATTTTTAAAAGAAGGTTTAAACAATGTAAGTAGTTACACACAATAATAAAATCACATTTAAAGAGGCTTGAATGAAAGGTTTGTTATTATTATTATTATTGTTATTATTATTATTATTATTATTATTATTATTATTATTATTATTATTATTAGCACCACGTCTTACTACCCATTCAGGTTATACGCACTTACGCTAATGTGTAATGGTAGGGTGATTGTGAGATGAAATGGAGGACCTACAGTTTAACGTGGGATCCGAACCACGGTGAAGGCCTGGCACTCCCCACATTCACAAGTTGTGATTAATACACGTCTTGTCAGAGGTGAAGGAAAGGTTTATTTTAAAAACACACATTAAAATAGGTTTCAAAGGAATGTTCAACCTATATTAGTTATTGGCCTGAAAAAGTATTAAATCCTTGTAATCCTATGTTATATTTGTCACAGTTTTTACTAAGGGATGGGGTGAAGGGGGCTTCTTTTTTTTATAAACATACATTTATTTAAACATAATTCTGATGATTTGGTTCTATTTTTTATAAGATTTTTGATAAATAATTACTAGGGCTAGGATTTTTATGTCCTAAAAATTGTTAGAAAATGCTTTATAAAAGCTGCATTTATGACCAAAAAAAACTAAAAATATACCCTTTAAAAATGTCCTTTAAAATAAAAAAAATTACCAGTAAAATTTACATTAATTATTTTTATTTCCTTGCAAAATTAATCAAGAAAATAATAGGCCTAGGTGCGTGAAACAAAACAAAAATAATCTAAAAAATATAATTTAATTGTTTGACTGTTTCTGTATCAACAGAAATTATTTATTTTACTAACCAGTTTTACTAACTTTCCCTATAAAACCAAAACAGAGAATAACCAGAAAAAACACTTTTTTTTACAGTTTTTGTGCCAAACTTAAAGTCTTTAAACAAAAAAATATGCCTCACTACATTTTACATTAGAAGAGATCCTGTATAAAACACAAAAAGTGGATATTATTAATACGTCTTGATGTGTGACACATTTTGATGTAAACGGCTTCTTAAATATAGCTCTATTTTCATGTTTTTTTTTATAAAGGCTCTTGAGTAGAAGGTCACATTGTGGAAATTCTTTTTGAACCCAGTTTTACACCTCACCTTGCTGTCAATGTAATAGATGTCGGATTAGCTTTGAAATACAAAGATTTTTACCTAATCAAGCAATAGCTCAGTCGTAGCAAACTTGCTTGTCATTTAGTCCCAAATGACCGTAATTTGTTAATAATGTATTTTGTGTGTCTATAGGAAATGTTGCATTCTTTAGTCAGCTCAATAATATGCACTAGCTGACTGTTCAAACCTTGTTTCGTAATTTCAAACTATTTTTTAGAATTACTAATGTTTCATATTCTAATAACTCTCCAGTTTGTATGGAAATGGAATCCTCTAAAACTGTATTCTCTACTATGAAGATTTCGAAATTTAAAACAGGTGGGTTTGTAAACTTGTCTTAAATTCTATCTTTTTCATAACCATCGGGAATTTCCTGTTTCATACTTAAAAAAAAAAATCTGGTGGACACTTTGGCCCTATTGCATGCATTATCTGACCCAAGTGATAGTAAAAATAGTTATTATTATTGTTATTAGCACCGCGTCTTACTACCCATTCGGGTTATACGCACTTACGCTAATGTGTAATGGTAGGGTGATTGTGAGATGAAATGAAAGACCTACAGTTTAACGTGGAATCCGAACCACGGTGGAGGCCTGGCATTCCACACATTCACAAGATGTCTTGTCAGAGGTGTAGGAAGGGTTTGGAAATCAGATAAATCTGTGCCGGGACCGAGGATTGAACCCCGGCCGCCAGCATAGAAGCCTGACACCTTACCCCTAGACCACCAGGTCACCCTAAAAATAGTTAACATTAACTAAAACAATGTATTATTGTAAATATTACAAAATATTTCAAATGCCCTGAGTCCCCTAAAATGCCTTCAGAGGTTCCTCGAGAGAATCATTGTGAGAAGAGATCTTCTCTAGAGACTCCAACCAAAACGAAATATTGCAACAGATCAAAGTGAATGAAACAGCAGCCATGTAAATTTAGGTGCCTTCTATTAAGCCAGATACTAAACAGATTTGAAACAATGTCAAACCATGACAATATTATATTCCTTAAAAAGCTCAATGGTTATAGTAGTGGTGTACTAAGCCAAAGGTCCTGGGTTAATGGTGGCTACAAAACATATTTTACAAAATTCCCTGACTTTTCCAGGTTTTCCAGGCAACATTTTTCAATTTTCCCTGACTACTTTTTTCCAGTTTTAATGATAGATGATGACTTTTGTTATTGTTGATCACATATTAAAAAGAAGTTTGTATCTACTAAACATAAACAGTTTTATCAGTTATCTTAAAAATTAAAATGTTATTTTATTTAGGTATTATTAGCTTTTGTTTTAGTGTTTAGTTGCAAAATTAATGGGATATTTTAGACATAGTTTTTAATTCCCTGATTTTCCCAGGTTGTCCCTGTTCGGATGTCATATTTCAATTTAAAGAATATGATATTTAGATGTGGCTATAACTGTAACTATCAAATGGTCACAATAATATACTGTGGGTGTATATAATATATTATGGGTCTATACGATTTACTATGGGCCTAATTTGTATTAAATCTATACTATGGATATATATATATATATATATATATATAAAGTGATGATGTAATAGATTGGGAGCGAAGCACAGAGGCAGAAGAGACCAATGATATTGCTACAAATTTGAGCTGCTCTGTGCTTTACTAGAAAATGTTGATATGCATCCCAAATACCTTTTTTGATTACTTTGCTTAATATTCCTATTTTTTTTATTTATTTTTTACTTTATCTTAACACCCCAGAGAGAAAATATTGCGATCTCCATAGAAATCAAACTTGAGATTTTTTGATTGTTTATGTTTGATGAGCCACTGAAACCATTTTACAGATTGGGATAAAACTTGGTAGGTCTATCAAGTGTTTTCATAAGGTCCCCCAAAGGGGTTTTCGGAATTAGGTAGGCTCTATCTAATGCTAAATTTAATAGTAGTTTATGGGCATAAAGAGAAAAAATCGATTTTCTCAAAATTCGCTTTAGGTTTTGATTAAGTTTGTAATCCAGACACTGTTTAACATTGCAAATAAGATCGCAATTCTCATTTTCTCAAGAAAATGAATTTGAGGGTGCTTTACATGAGGAAAATTTTCCAATTTTCATAATTTCTCTGAAACTATTTGAGATAAGAAATAACTTACCATTGTAAAGTTGTAATAGGCCCCTACAATTAGAGATAAAAATCTTTTATTTGAAATATATGTTTATAGAATCAATAGTTTCCGAGCTATAAGCAAATAGAGGCAGGTATACAGACGTTTCAGATGGCTTGTGCGATTTTGTATAGAAGATAAATTTACTTTGTATTTTAGTTTAAGTTGTGCAATATGTTTTAGAACAAAAGCATTATGGAAACAAATTTTTTCCAAGAAAGTAGGCTTACATGCAAGCTTAATCTTATCATACCCTATTAAGTTATGCTTTATGTGGACACATGAGTAATTTTAGATTCGAGCTTTCAAGGCCATGTTAAACTCACTTAAAGGGTTATATTTTTATTATTTAATTTTTTTTTTTGTTGTATTCATTCTTTCATTTATCCCTTTGTAAAAATGTAGGCCTGTGGCAAATCAAAATTATGTTGACTCTCTCAGGGGAAAAAAGCCGAAAATGTAACGGATGATGGGTACGGGTACAATACCCAATATATACCTAAATATAATAAACAAAAGGGGTCTTATATTGAGAGTGTGTCTGTTCTGTCACCAAACTATATTATAACATAAAATGAAATATTTGGTCTGGAAATGATCCATGCATTTTACCTTCATATATTTGTTTCATCACTCGGTCCATATTCATCCTCTCAATATGTCCAAACCAATGTAAAACACTTCTTACACATCTACCTATTGTATTCCCTTTCAAACCACATCCCTTTAACACACATTCATTACTGACCCTATCCATACAAGTTTTTCCACACACATTACTTAGATATCTCATGCCAACCACAGTCACCATGCTTATATGTGTCTCCTGAAAAACCCACGATTCACATCTGTAAAACGTTGGCGTTAACACACTTTTATATTTTATACTGCCATCTTTGCCTCTTTTGATATTACTTCATTCCTTGCTATAGTCCACATACATCCAACTACTCTCCGTGATGCATTTACCCGTCTGTCAATTTCACCATCAAACCTTCCATTTTTACAAAACATTTTGACCAGATACACAAAATCATTTACTTGTTCTAACAGTTTTCCCTTTATACTAAGCAGACAATCATTTCCTGATCCGTCTTCTGGAGACATTTATATGAAGCTTCATTCTACCCATACTACTGTCTTATTATCACATACAAATTAACTTCCAGACATAATCAGCAATTTCGAGACGTCTCATTTACATAAAGTACAAGCTATGAATGAAATATACATGAAGGTTATAAATAAATCAATGTTGAAGATAAATGTTTAAGAAGCTGAGCAAGTAAGTATGGGAGCCTTGCCACTGGGCTATTTCTATAATCCAGAAAGAAAAGTTGAAATACTCCACAGTCATATTGAATCTTTTTTAACATCAATTTAACAATTCCAACCGCTTTCTGAGCCAAACCATTGCTGCGAGGATAGTGAGGACTGGAGGTAACTAATTCAATTTTCCAAGATTGAGCCAATACTTTGAATTCATATAAATCAAAAGGTAGGTTAGGTTGTCAGACATGAATTGTTTGGGAATCCCAAAACGTGCACAGATTGGTTTGAGCTACTTATAGCAGTGGAAGCAGACTTACTCGGGACCTTCTCAGCCTCAATCCACCGCGAATGGTAGTCCACAATAACTAGATAGCTGTCACCATTATAATCCGCAAAATTAGCAGCAACTTTAACAAACAGTAGATCAGGGATATCATGAGGTTGCAGCGGGTCCTTTATTTTAGACCGTTGAAATGAATTGCAGGTTGAACACGCAAGTGTAAACTTTTTCAAATCAGAGTTGATTCCTGGCCAATAGAAGCTGCGAGACGCTTGAGCCTTGACTTTTTCAAAACTTGTGATGTGTGCATTGGGTGACGAATGCAGACAACTGTAGCGCTAGCGTCGGTATTTGGTCAGTGCGAGCTTGCCAGACGCGAAAGGAGGGGATTAACTTGCCTGACTCGAATGAGTCAACACCTCTTAGAATGGCTAGTCTAGCGAGTGAGTCGCCATCCACCGCGCTCACTCACACATCAC
Source organism: Timema cristinae (assembly GCA_039000515.1). Taxonomy (NCBI): domain Eukaryota; kingdom Metazoa; phylum Arthropoda; class Insecta; order Phasmatodea; family Timematidae; genus Timema; species Timema cristinae. Next base: position 19,649,455 of record JBCFYV010009882.1, read on the forward strand.
GGGATATCATTGTGCGCTGTATCTCCAACAATAAACTATATACATAACTTCATATCAACAACTTGATTATTGCTTCTAAAATATATCCTCAGCCAAGGGGGGTCATAGTGCAAACTGAGGTGAGTTGCATGAAGGATCTCAAGGGTGAAAGCACCTCAGTTTAAATGGAACTAATAGATGCTCATCATGGACTGTGATGTCTTTTCTGAGGAAAAAATAGTGATTCAGCTCTGAGCAATCTGGTGACAATGACTTAGACCAACCTTTAACGTAATAAGTAAATACTTTGCTCAAAACAGAGTCCACAACTGTATTTTCCTTGTACTTTTCAAGTAAAGATGGTTGAACTTTTGGAGGTTGTCCCTATAAGATCTACTATGTCGTACATACTTTCATCTACAGATGAAGGAATATTTTTTAAATTTCGGGATAATAACTCCGCTATATGCATGTATTTGTCTGCTAAATACTTGAGTGTGAATGGATAGGGCTATAGTTTCAGCCTAAGGTGGCGGAGGCGATTATTGGTAATTTTACCAATGGCTTTTACAATGACGAAGGTGAGTGGCTGAGGATCTGAATGAACAGTTACATCTTCGTGACCATACACAATGTTATGGAACCTTTTTAATGTAAACGAGACAGCAAGCAACTCTTTTTCCACCTGAGCATAATTCAGTCGCCTGTAGATTGTTCCAACTTCTTTATTGTCCTGTTTCCTGAAGGTGGCATCTATTCTGCACTTGGGAGGGTTGAGGTGGGGGTGCTTTTATACTGACTACTAACTTTAAATATATCACTCTGAGAGGATTTCCCTTCATCTTCAATGGTTTTCAAGTTTTTGTCTTCTAGCTCCATTGATTTGCAATATTCCACAACTTTTTGTAGAGTAGTGTCATCCCTAAGAAGGTGTTTGTGACTGTTAGTTCACACCCAATATTATTTGTGCACACATCAATTTATCCTCCTGGTCACCAAATTCACAAGGTGTGGCAAGAGCTCTGAGTTCTGCGTAGAAGTTTTAAAACAGTTCACCGAGACATATTTTCCTGTTCAAAAAAATTGAACACAAGGATGGATTCATTCTTCTTAGAAATACAGTGAGATTTAAGAACATACAATATGCCATTCACTGTTTATTCTTCAGGTTTGATGGTAGTTAAGGTTTTATAGAGTCGGACAGCATCTCATCCTAATAGGTTTTTTAGCCTGGCTAATTGCACACCCACATATTTTGTTCCAGTATTTGTCGCCTCAAAATATTCTAAAATTTCTTCCTCGAATTCTTCGCCAAATCTCCAGTAAGATTAAGCGACTTTGGTTTATTAAACTCCATATTGACAACTGCTTCTTCCCAGGACTAGATAGTCGTATTCACAAATTTGAATCACAGATAATTCAATGGAGACACTACCAACTGTGCCATGTTTTATTATCATATACAAATTAACTTTCAGACATAATTAGCAATTTCAAGAGGTCTCATTTACATAAAGTACAAGCGATTAATGAATTATCCATGAAGCTTATAAATAAATCAATGTTGAACAAACACTAAAAGTATCGTACACTGTGAGGCAAACTGACCAACAAAATCCACCCTAAGCTGAGTTAGGCGCTACTATACAACCTATTAAACACTACATTCAATAGACTTAATGCATTCTGCAAGTCACTTTCATTCTCAGCCATTAATATGATATTGTATGCATATAACAGCACCCTTACTTTCACAATGTCCAATTGCATACCAAACACGTCTTCACAAGCATCACTGATACACTTATCCATGATAACCATTAAACCAACATGGAGACATAACACAACCTTGTATAACACCCTGTTTAGTGTCAAAACATTCTCTCAAAGCTCCATCCACCCTAACACATGTTTACTTCCATCATACATCACCTTAATTACATTTACTAACCATGCTTACACACCATAGTTTCTTAGAACACACTCCTAGTCACCCGATTGTACACTTTCTCCAGATAAGCAAATGCACAATAAACTTTCTTTATTACTGCCTTACATTTCACAATCACTTGTTGAAATGCAAATATCTGGTCAATGCTACCGCTACCTGGCATGATACTCCATCACATACCCCAAATCTTATCCGCAGTTCTTTCCCGCACTTTCTCAGTTAAAACTCTCCCATAAACTTTTCTTGGAATAAATACTCAACAAACTAATTGCCCTATAAATCTTACATTCACTCATACTACCTTGGACTTACAAAGGAACAATGACGGCATTCTTCCAGTCATTAGGAACGTTCACCATTTAAACACACACAATGAACTCACACAATCTGGCAAGTAATATCATGCCCCCACACTTGAGCATTTCAATTGTGATCGCCTATAAACCCGCAGCTTTGCCATTCCATAACACCTAGGCCTTGTTAATTCTTTCACTCCTAACATTTTCCCTATTTTCTGCTTCTTTCTCCAAATGTTCATATTCAACACTGTTTATTTTAAAATGTCTAGCTATAGTCTAGGCCTGTCAATATGTCAGCTTCAGAACCAATAATTTGATAACAAGAGTAGAATTTTTGGTTGTAGCTGTCAAATACACATCCCTAAACACTTTCATTTAGGCCATAGGACATAGGCCTTAATAGCAATGTATTTCACAAAGCAATTTCGACAACACGCAAATAAACAAAGCTACTATGCTTAAATGCTTAAATAATATTAATAGTGTAAAAACTTAGTTCAAGCACGTTTAGATATTGTAACATGAAAAATTACCTATTTATATTAATTTGGTGAAAATAATGTGTGTTTATTCATACTAAAGTCACACTTATTTATCTAAAATTTCACTCCATATGTACCCCTTGAACCGTACTACTTATCTTAAAAAAAAATACTTTGATAATCCCACTACATTATACATCACATAATTGTCAGCTTATCAGATAAATTTTATTTTTCATTGTCACAATGTCACACATTGACACAATAGAAGTTCTGAACTTTAGGTGAGGACCATTGATTAGAATATCTAAGAAAGTTGTGAACACTTGAGTATTAAAATTGTTTATTTACGGAGGTGCTGCAGCTTTTACGGTCAGAAATTTGGTAGTGCCTCTTTTCTATGGCAGTGCTTGACTTGGTTATTTGTAAATCGTAGCTTACCAATTTAATAGAAATTATATTCACTACACTTTGCTTTGTTATTACACTTTATTCTTTTGCAGCGCGTCTTACTAACCGTTCGGGTTATACGCTTATGTACTAATTAGTTTTAGGGATTGGGTAGGTTATATTAATAAGAAGTGTAACATCATTTACGTGGAAGGACAGTGTAAAAGCTTTTTGGAAAAACCATCCTCAGTACACCCGACCGATATTCTAGCATCAATCTCCCCGCTATTGGCAGTCTAGCCCCGGGGCACCACGAAATATTCAAATATTTTAAATGAAATAAAAGCATACGTGGTTTTAGATTCAGAACATCGATGTGTTAATTCGATGGTAGGAAGAAAATTGAAAAATCACTAACTGTTTCACTTCTCAAGAGTAATACAAAATGGCGTTTGAGAGCAGAATTTAATAAAGTCGTTTAACAGCTCTGGATTGTCCTTATATAAATCACTATAGAAGGTAGTTGTTTCTCAGCCCACTGTGTGAACATAAGTAAGTCAATAAATACATGAATTTGAATAATATATATGTATATAAATAGCTGTCTCCACGGCCTTGATTTATTGAAGATTGAATCAAGAGAATGGTTTGGTGATTAAGTAAACTATTAAAAGTTGTTATTATCTTCCTAAAAATTGACACATTTTTATTAAACATTAATAAGCGTTGGAGTGAAAATAAAGACAAAGCAACACAAACTAATAGTGGGTGTGTTAAGAAGAGAAATTTCATAAATACGACTATACTTATTTGGATTTTGGCTTTATATCGACATAATTATGTCAACGATGAAGGGAGATCGCAGTGTGTACTGTGTATACAAATTTTGGCACCAGAGTGCATGCTTCAAATAAGCGAAAATGCCGTTTATAAACAATCATCGGAACATGGTTGGTAAACCACGCGACTATTTCACCAGAAAGTTAAAAGAATTAAAACAACAAAGAAGAAACTTTTCTCATCAGCTGTCAATGTCAAGCAATGCTTTGATAGCATCATACAAGGCTATATGATATATAGATTATAAGTGTAAAAAGCCCCATACTATCAGAGAACAATTAATTCTACCGGCTGCTGTAGATTTGGTTAACATTATGATTGTGGAGTTTGCGTGCAAGAGTACAATATTCCTGGCAAGGAATCCAGTGCTAAAAAGACAGTATTTGACGCATCCTTGGCTAAATTAAACACTGTCACAACCCAGATTCAAGAATATTTAGTGGCCTAGCGTGGAGGTTGGATGGGGGCCTTAGGGGTCTTTGCTCCGGGCACAAAATTTTAAAAGAAAAAGGTAGTAGCTATTTCACGTACAGCCTATAGAAACAGTGAGTCTTTGTTCATGATATAATTCAAGAAACGGAGTAGATTTACGCATAGGCCTCGTAGGCACGTGGCTACGGTGATGAATATTAGGGTCAGCAAGTTTTGAATGACGATTTTTTTCTGCCAGGTAAAATGATTTTATGGCTTCAATCATTGAAGTTCAATGTGTGTGTTATTGTTGTGATTTGCTGGGTTTTTTCTGTGCAATGAGGTTAATGGTGAAGATAGTGGAGGGAGTAGAAGTGATGACTGGGCTATACTTTCTCCTACTGCCTACCTTCCCTTCTTCCACTGTCTCAAGGCCAGTAGTTATTATTTACAGGGTGGCGTGGCAGAAAAATACAGGCAGTAGTATTGGAGACAGGAGTGTGGACTCTATACCCGATTCTTCCTTAGAAACTTAGAAATGCAAGAGTGTCACTGTCTTGTATTTCTGGTATCCAGTACTAATAGAAGTGAATGACTCTTATATCTAGCTACAGCAAGAAAGACTTGAACTTGATCAATGTGTGCTTAAGTTTAAATCATTTGCTCTATTTTCCAGGAAAATGTCTAGTATCAAAGGTAAATGAGAAAGGGTTGCAAATGTGCAAAACGTAAGACATTCCTAAAGATAAAAGGTTAGGAATACGTAAGATGATGGCTGGTGAGCCAAGTTGTGATCATGGCTTGACCTTAGCACAATGAACACGCAAAGAACAACTGAAAAAAATCGATCAGCTTGAGGCAGAAATTACCACACGTACAAAACAAATGAATACGATTCACAAGCGATTTGCTTTCCAGCAAATCCAGACATTTTTAGATGCTGAAAAAGATTATTTTATTGATGAACAAATTCAGCACACATGTGCTAAGTACACAGAGTTGAACTATCAAGCTGTGATTGCCGAAATAAATCGCCTACGGTATCACATTGTCTTGTATAAGGAAGTCAATCCTGATGAGCAGATTCCTAACTGGACAGCTTTAGATTTGCTTCGGTGGGTGTACAAGTGGAAGCTGCAAGAGATTTTGACTAACTTTGAACTAAGAATCTTTTCAACCATCACTGTTTCAAATGCCAGTTGTGAAAGAAAATTCTCAAAACTTAAATTAATCTAAATGTATCAGAGATCTACAATCAGTCATAAAATACTGAGTAGCCTAGCAATAATGTCAATTGAGAGAGATTTCAATGCAGATTTCAATATTGTTAATGAAAAATTTGCACAAATTAAAACCAGAAGATTTTAAATAAATCTAGGTATACTAGCCTTGAATTAATTTTACATTAATAAGTCAATATTTTCTTAAAGTACAATACATGTGCTTAGGGGCCAAGGGGTTTAATTTTTATTTGGAATGAAGTCGGGGAATACTAATGGTCCACAGATTAGGGCGCACCATACTTGCCTTGCCCCGGGTGCTGGCAACCCACGCTACACCACTGAGAATATGACACAGAAAAAAAATACGAATTTCAGACTATAATAATTGCTGATTTAAATGTCAACATTCACTGAACCCAGGGCCGTTTTAAGACCTTCGTAGACCTTAGGCACTTTTATTTATAGGGGTCTGTGTGTACTATATTTACAATACAGAGTAAAAATTCGTACGTTGATACTGAAATAGATCTATTAATTTTACACGGCATATTTTTTTTAATACCCCGGAGACAATGTTTTTGGAACTGAGCTATACGATGTGAGAACCATGCAACTAACAGACTCACAGGAACCCCCTCTCCTTTGCGGACATTTCTGGACTTTCTGGCACTTTGGTGTATGCGTACTTATCTACTTTACCAGTCAGCAGTCATGAGTCACAGCACAGAAGACGCTAGTTTTATGCAGTCATACTTCACCGACAGTACGCGTTATGTGTTTAGGTTATACAGCAAGTTTGTTATGAAGTGTTTTAACAATAATAATTGTGTACTTGAGAATATTGTATTTTTGTTTCCAGAACCAGTAGTACGCTTTGTGTGTAAGTATCGCACGTTGTTTGCATGTTATAAAGTGTTAACACAAGTTTAAGGTGTTCTGATACGTACATTTATGTATATTCTCCGATCTTCACCATGTAAAATCAAATAATGATGAAGCACTCTCTTTTAAAAAGTTCCACCTGATTACACACAAATAAGTTATGTTTCAGTGTAAAAACATTACTTATGACGTGGTAATTCATGTTTTCATCACTTGGCTGATTTCTAATATTTGAAGGTGCGCTATATTAATGCTGTGAAAAATTATATATTTTTTGTATTAAATTCATTAATAGATCTTTTTGCCACGTTCGTGATTCATTTATCAAATGTCACTTGCAAACATTTTAGAGGGGCTGCTCATTCTACGCTGTTATATTATTAACTTAAATTTATAAGTATCTTTAATTTATAACTGAAAAACATGTCTGACGAATATAAGAGAAAACACAAGTCTGGATCCGAGAAAAGAAAGAAAAAAGATGCAACAGGAGAAGTGATAAAGAATATTACGGGATCAATTTTAAAATTTGTAATACCAGCAACAATAAAAGGTAATGATAGCATCAACAATCTGTCCAAAAATTCAGAATCAGTAGATAACAGGGAGAGTAACAATAAATTTACCACAGACATCATTAATCCTAAACAAGATTCAAATAAAAAAAACTGGCGTTTGTATGTCAGCCTCCTACAGAAGATACAAGCATCAAGACATCTAATAAAACATCAAAAATGGTTATATCTCAGCCACCTACAGAAGACACAAGCATCGAGACACCTAATGAAACTTCAGGAGAAGTGTCTCTGAAAACAAGCGATCCATAAGAATGGGAGATTACTCCAGATATGATACACCACTTTGCAAAACATATCCCAAAATAAAATATAGAATCTAATTTATTTTTAAAGGGTAGAAGTTGTGTAGATAAGGTACGATACGCGCAGAAAGAATATTTTATCAGAAGATTAACAAATGGGGAAATAGTTAAGAGAGAATGGCTAATATATTCTCCATCAACTGGCAGGACTTATTGTCATGTATGCAAGCTTTTCAGTGACAATGTACTGCTTAATAAATTTCTAACGGGGTTTGTTGACTGTAAAAATGCAACTACAAGGATAAAAACCCATTAACAATCACAAGATCATCTAAACGTTCTCTCATCTATGTTACAGTGCCAAAAAGCCAGTCGAATTGATGCAGAACTGCCAAAGGAGAAGGAAAATGTATGTACATACTGGGTTGAGGTTCTAAAAATAATTGTAGCTGTAATAAAATTTGTTGCTGAGCGAGACTTAGCTTTTCATGGGGACAATTATTTACATAACTGGCTTAACTATGGAAATTACCTAGGTTGCATGTATCTTCTGGCTGAATTTGATCCATTTATAAAGGAGCATATTCGAAGATATAGAAATCCGGGAAAAGGCAATGTTTCTTACTTTTATGCTGGTATACGTGAAGAATTCATTAATATATTGGGCTCTCAAGCTGCAAGCCAGATAATATACGAAATCAAAGATGTTAAATATTATGGACTCAGGACTGACTCGACTCCTGATATAACTCATGTTGAAAATTTGACATTTATAATGCGCTATGTACACAAAGATGGAAATATTATTGAGAGATTTATTAAATTTATTCCAACTGAACAGCATGATTGAAAGTATTTGGTATTGTACACAATTTTCTCGGACTTCATGATATTGATATTGCAAACTGTAGGTCACAGTCTTATAACAAGGCTAGCAATATGAGTGGCATATATTCTGTTGTCCAAAGCAGATTTAAAGAAATTAACAGTCTTGCCGAATGGGTACCATGTGCAGCCCACAGTCTTTATTTGGTTGGATCAACAGCAGTAGAAAGTTGTTTAGTGGTAGTGATTTTTTTTTTTTAATTTTACAGGCAATCTATGTATTTTTTTCCACGTTGCCATGGTGATGGTCTAGATTGTTACAAATCATGACCAAAGTACGATAAAATAAATTCACTCGAAAAGGTCTTTCTGCATCTACTAGACTCTCACATTCACAAAGCTCATCAAAATGCGTCTTTATTTTCCCCAGACGGAATTTTTTTAAACTCTGGTCGAATAGATCCGCTTTGTGCGATCGATTTGGCTTCATAAATTAGAGAGTTAAAGTCATTCCTGTACGAAACAAGTTTATCCGAACAAACATGTAAAAATATTGATGCCTTTTTTTAGCACCGCTTCTTACTACACGTTCGGATTATACGCTGATGTACTAATCATGCCAATGGTTATGAATTGGGAAGGTTGAATTTAGAGGAAGTGAACCATCATTTGCGTGGAGTTATAGTGGAAAACTATTTAGGAAAATCCTCCCTAGTTCACCCGACTGAGATTCAAACCTCGATCTCCCCGTCCTTGGCAGTCCAGCTCAACATGAAACTAGCGCATTAGCTAACTACGCCATCGAGGTGGCTTATGGAAGAAGTAGATAAGTCAGTATTTTGGATACAATGTGCATGAATGCTAACATCTTAACGTTGTTTGGACAGAGCTAATGTTGAGAAAAATCTGTAAGATAGCGTTTGTGTCGCTGAGAACAAGGTGAGAGTGGTTGCTAACGGTCCGTCCCGTTGAGAACCAAAAAACCTGTCTTCGTCAGCGGTGGACTGGAAAGTCCTGGGTTGAGTTTTGGGAAGGGCAGAGAGGGTGGGGTAGGGTGCGGATTAGCAGGTAGACACTCTTCTTCTTTGGCTATTATGAATGAGAACAGTAAATGAGGGACCTGACAAATATTATTATTATTATTATTATTATTATTATTAGCACTGCGTCTTACTACCCGTTCGGGTTATTCGCACTTACACTAATGTGTAATGGTAGGGTGATTATGAGATGAAATGGAGGACCTACAAATTAACGTGGAATCCGAACCACGGTGGAGGCCTGGCATTCCTCACATTCACAAGTTGTGATTAATACACGTCTTGTCAGAGGTGAAGGAAGGGTTTGGTAATCAGATAAATCTGTGCCGGGACCGAGGATTGAACACCGGACCCCAGCATAGAAGTCCGAGACCTTACCCCTAGACCACCGGGTCACCCCAGGACCGAACTAAACCATCGGTTCATTTTTAAAGTTGACCTTAACATGATTTAAACACTAATCTCATTTAGTTTATTTTAACGAGGAATGGTGGTCAGATTTCAAATCCCGAATGGGTAAACAAATTTCTAAATTGCTTCCCTTTGTCCCTTCACAGAAATGTGGGTACATTTCCTCTGTTTTAAATATTGCTCATCATTAATACACTATTGTAATTAATGATAATATATCATTAACACACTAGTGTAAATAATAATAATAATATTAATTAAACTCACTAAGTGTGCTTTATAAAGATATGCCGAACTATTAGAGTGGAGGGAAAACGGGGGGAGGCGGATGTTAAGTATTTAAAGTATTATCTCCACATGATGTTGAATATGAGTATTTGTTAATTACAGTTATAGCCTCACCTACATATTATTTACATTAATAAATGACATCTTGACCGTGTAATTGAATTTGGGACATACAAACTATGTTTTGATAGTTTTTACAAAATTAATTCGTTACGTCTGAACAAAGGGGAGAGAATACATTAGAAAAAACATGACAGGAAAGGACATAAAAAAGAGTGATTGAAAATGTAGGCCTATATGTGTGTTATGATTGTGGAGGGGGGAAGGGGGAGGTGGAATATTGATGTAGACATTCTGTGCACAATTGCACATATTGTTAGTGTCCATCTGGACACGTCTGTAACCTGAACCTAGACAATACAGCAGTGGCTCTCAATTTATGTTTCATGATGCCATTGTAGGTTATCTGTGATATTCTTTTTTTAAACTTTTTTTAGCACCGAGTTTTGTTCAGGTTATACGCCTTTGTACTTTCTACTATAATCTTAAATCTAGGACAGACACAAAATCCATCCCCCGGCCGTCAATTTATCACTTGAAAGGGTAAACCCACATTCCAACAATGATAAATTTCTCGGTAATGCCAAGAATCGAGCCCGGGACCTTAATCTCCCTAGATGGACGCAGTACCAACAGAGCTAAGATTCGTATCTCTCTAGCATGATATTTCTTTTCTAAGTTATATCCCCCAATCAAATGTATAGGCTTTTTATTTTTTTACAAAAGAGATCATTTGTTTTTAAAGGACGGGGAAAGTGCACAGCATAGACTTCCTTACAACTGTAAATAAAAAATAGATATTTACTTACAGCTCGTAAGATAATTATTTGAAACGAGTTAATAGACATGGTTGCACCATAGAGAAATGGTTGCACATTCTACCAAAGAGCATAAACGAAATAATATTCACTATTAGAGAAAAGAGGAACATAACACCCGCTAAGAACTAAAGCAATTTCCTATTATATACATGTACTGTACCTATAATTCGGAAACTATTGGTTTTATAAAAAAAAATTAGATAAAGATTTCTATATTTATTATGCTTTCATTTTCGAAATGATACGTTATTTTGTATCTCGAAGATGTGCGGATATACGATAAAAATTGTAAGTTTCCTTGAGTGTAAATTACCCTCAAAGCTATTTTCATGAGGAAATGTGAGCTTCCTTTTTGTTTTAATACTAAACAATACAGATATATGAATTTTAATCGAGTCGACAATGAGTGCAGGGAAATGTCCTTCATCGAAAATATGTAGTATCAAATCAAATGAGCTTCAGCGTTCATAGTTACGGGCAAACAGAACCGCCGAACCGCGTATTCAAAATATTTGGAAATAAAAAGGAAGTGACATTTTAAAAGAAAGTTACATTTTAAACAGCATGCTTATTTGGAAGATATCTATAAATATGTTTACTAACGCTAAAAACATAAACAGTTATCTTTTCAAGAATTTTACAAATGTGACACAAACTTTTTCAAAATACCAAAGTTAGTTAGGTTATTTAAAAAAAATATGAAATTTTTGGTATAAATACACATTACAATTAAAGTGGTTTAATGTTTCTAGCTCATTTATAATAATTATAAAAAACTTAAAATACTTTTATTTTTAACAAATATGACCCCGAATATGTCCCAACTATTGATCAGTTATTTTATATGTAAATAATGTAGCTATTGTTATAATTACTTTCACACCAAAAACTACTATTGTTATAATTACTTTCACACCAAAAACTACTATTGTTATAATTACTTTCACACCAAAAACTACTATTGTTATAATTACTTTCACACCCAAAGCTGCTATTTGTATCATTACTTTCATACCCAAGTTGCTATTAGGATCGTTACTGTCACAGATTAAGTTAAGTACCTATTTATGAAAGTGAAGTTAAATTGTGAATGTAATTTTTTAAACACCCTACCTGGTTAGTATTTTGTTAACCCTCAAGTTTGGATCAAACCTATAAAATCAAGGCCATGACATTTCCATATAATTTTGTACTAAATTCATTAATAGTGTCGATTTGTACACACCTACACGTCATTTTAAAGAAACTTAAAACACATTTCCCACAAAAAATATAACAATCATCCACTTACTCAGATTTAATTGGTTTGAAAGTCAAGTCTTTAGTGTTTGTGAACGTGGTACAAGATTAACTAAAATCCACTTTGCCATTATCACTAAATAAATAAATAAAATAAATGAATAAATAGTAGATAATAAGTTGAATATTAAGACTATTCATTTATTTAAAATATATTTTGTTAATTCTAAGTTAATCGAACCCGGAACCTTGTGCTTGGCGCACCAAAGCTTCACCATTGAGCTACCTACTCAGTATTTGTATAATGCCAAGAAATACTTATCAGTCATACTTTAAAGAAGGTTTGGTGAAATACGTGTGGCAGGACATGGCTCGTTAATAGCTATAATATATTATAGATCATAGTTATATACTATAAATTATATCCAAGAAACCATTTAAAACTAATAAAAATTGTCCAAACGGCAGCACAAGGCTACCCTGGATCAACGATGGAGTTTGTTTCGGATTTTTATTGAATGGCCGACGATTTTACATACCACCAACTAACCCTTAGAATATGAGCGATAAATGACCCTTGCACAGGATTAGCCCTAGATGGCTCAGTGGTAAGATATTGACGTGCTAAGTTGGAGGTTCCCGATTTTGTTTCGGATTACAAAAGAATTTTCAAAAAAGTTAATTATTTAACTTCAATAACATAATATTTGTTTGAAGTCATTTCACCTACTCATTAGTGGTTCGGGCTCTCCGAATTTCTTCATAAAGGCGTTTCATTGCCTTGGAATGCTTATTCATTTTGCTTTTTACATATCTTCTCCCATCTTTAAACTTTTGTGGGGCCATTTTTTAAAATAATAAAAATTATTTTTCCACAATTAACACACTTCACACATCTCTAAATACATTAAATGCAATTACACTCAGCCACACTGAAAGAAATCCTTTCATCAATAGTAGCACGGTGTAGAGCCTGGTAACAATCCCTAAAGAGAGATGGTGATAGTTCAGGGCGATGAGCTTCACAAACATGCCAAAACCACTTGAAACATATTTATGGTTTCAAGGACAGACAGCTGGTGACTTGGAGTGAGAAGGGATGAGTTGTCTGCTTTACTCTAACCAGGCCGTTCTGTTTCGGCTATTGCGGGCTTGTATCAGATATATTTTCAAAATCCGGGGGCAAAATATGTAGCACCTCAGCTTGTATCAATTTTCATGAGTTTCAGATTGAATATTAATGTAAATGAAGTACCATTATAAAGTTATAAGAAGTCGGCATTAATTGATTTACTTCCTCCATTTATTACCCACGTTTAAGTATACAAAATAATTAATTTAATATTGCATTTATTTGGCAATTTTTTACGCTATTAATTGAAGGTTCATTGAAATAAAATTTATTTCAATTAATAAACCTCCTCAAGTACTTCTAACACTCCAAATATGAAACCTTTGCAACATTTGGTTTTCCTTAAAATTGTTGCACTAGATGCCAAAATTTCAAACTTTGAGTAAACACTGTGCTTAAAATATACATTTAATCTATATTTTATACATTGATCCAAGTTTGGTTCAAGAAGACCTACTAATATATATATAATAAATATATTATTAATTTTGGGCCATACACCCTTAAGCTGGAACACCAACCAATGTATGTTTAGTTAAATTAGATAACTATGTTAATAAAAGGCTTAAACTAATTGATTTTGGCCGGGTTACCGGGTGGGCCCCATTTTGGACGCGGGCCCGCAGCATTTTGACACCTACGCCACTAAAATTTTGTAAGCTTTAGTTGTACAAAGATACTACTTACGTTTTAATGCAATAATTCCCTAATGCCATATAGTAAGTAAAAGTAAATCTCTCAAAAAGGTTGATGTTCTTTTCCTTTAACCTCTTAGGGGAAATATTTGTACAGCAATGGTTTATATCTATCATTTTAGACCCAAAAGTCAATACTTACCTATTTTAATGGTCAAAATTATTTATAAATGAGGATTTTAAAAACAATGCGATAATTATATGATGTGCGACGCCTAATCAAATGTAGAAAATTTTAACCGGAAGTCGAAATTTAAATACAAAGTTTTGACCCTTGTGGACCCAATATTGATCTTTTTTTATTGGTCCAAATATACAAATTAAGAATTAATTCTTTAAGATTAAAATAATAAAATTTAAAACTTGGAGTCAAAAAATGTTTTAAATAAGTAGGGTACTTATTTAGAGTAAATATTCTTCCAGTTTTAAAGGATGGAGCGAGAAAGTTAGTGCACAGTTCCATATAATTTAATTTGTATAACTATCAACAGCAAACTTTTTTTTTCCGTGAGAGGCCTATTGCTACAAACACATACTCATACACAGTTTTTCTGGTTGGATTGATAACTTAAAGCCGATACTCGCCTATGCATCCTAGGATAAATTCTATGTGTTTGTGTGTGTGATCTAAACCTCGATTTACTCCAGGCCATTAATCGAGAGAATTTAGCCTTCAGTAATCGAACTGATCTAATGTGTGCTGGTTTTCGATCACCAACTTCAATCCTGGCCTGCACACCACCATCTCTCCAATATCCCCGAGTGCGCACCTTTAAGGAGCCCACTCACATGCAGTTATCAAAGAGTCCGTTGCTTTACGCTTTATAGACTGAAAGCTATTAATCACAACTCATTCGCAGTTATCAGAGAAGTCAAGACCTACCAGCCATTCATCGAAACTGAAAACTGCTTGTGTGAGTTGTTTGAATATAATCGTCGCAGAGGTTTATCGAGAACGATGGTCCGCCAAGTTTCTTGTCTGAGGGCTAAGTTCACCACACACACGCAGTTCCGAGGAGGAAAGTCTCAGCCTTCAGATAACAGATCGAAGCAGAAAACTGCATGTGTTTAGTACTTTTTCTCAGTTAATTAATGAAACCCAGAACTTTTGGCTAGATAGATTTTTGCATTCATCGTGTCAGGAAAAAAAAAAGCAATAACCCAGATTTTTTAAGGAAATTTATTGATATATATCATTTAGATATGTCTTTAAGGAAAGTTAAAGATAAGTGCTACGCGAAAAGAGACCTTAGGCATAAGGGAAAGATGGTAAATTATCTGGTGCAATTCGGGTCTGCTCTTCCAAACTTCATCATGTTGCTAAACACCTTAAAGTAGCAATCAATCTTTCTTCGGCTCTAATAGCACTTCTCTTTTTTGTGGTTTGCTTCCTTATTAATGGTTCTACTAAATTTAGGAAAATTTGAAATGACTCCTCCTTCATAAGTTAATAATTTTTAAAAAAATCTTTATTGATTTAAAATCTGCGTTCCCTTTTTAACCACTCTTTAACCCAAAAAGCCTATTGCCCCATTTTTTATGTAACTATTCTCAACAACGAGCATATTTTTGTGGTCAGATGGCAAAACCTGTTATCTTTATTATTTTTGCAAAATTGAGTTATTAGTATATTCATATTCCTCTCATTGAAATCTATAATATGGCATAATCTGACATGTCCTATTCTCTGTACTAGTTGAGTTATGAATATTTAGTTTTATTATATCTTAGAGGTGACCTGGTGGTCTAGGGGTAAGGTGTCAGACTTCTATGCTGGCGGCTGGGGTTCAATCCTCGGTCCCGGCAAAGATTTATCTGATTACCAAACCTTACCTTCACCTCTGACAAGACATCTTGTGAATGTGGGGAATGCCAGGCCTCCACCGTGGTTCGGATTCCACGTTAAACTGTAGGTCCTTCATTTCATCTCACATTCACCCTACCATTACACATTAGGGTAAGTGCGTATAACCCGAATGGGAAGTAAGACGCGGTGCCAATAATAATAATAATAATAATAATAATATATCTTAGAAAAGGTCGAGTTTTAAACAAGGCAGGAGTTTATGTGTGATATCTTTGGTTTGGTCATCTTAGATATTTCACAACTTGAAGCAATTTGTAAGTGGCTGAAGGTGATATGTTAACATATTTGGTTTTGTCATGTAAAATATTCTATTAAACAAAAATATTCAAGGTATCAGAAGCTGATATGTTGAGATACGTGTTTTGCCACTCATCTGATTCATTTATTAACTTATTTTAAACTGTCAAGAAAATTATATGTCACTATATTTGGTTTTTCCATCTTGGAGAAACTGTAGATTTTCTGTTGGCAACACTTGAATTATACGGTTTAAGGTTATGTTGGACTATGCATAGTGGTGTGTTTATGTATTTTACTGCTGAGCTCCTGTTGTTTTTTAGTTTAAAGTGAAAATGTTGGTGTTTAAAAGTTGTAAGGTGGAGTTTAGTTATCAGGGTAATTTTATATTACATAAGACACAGTGTAAAAATGAAGAAGAATTTATCCAAGGACATTATTTGATATAACTGGAAGTAGTCAAAATACCAGACCAGATAGAGAGGAATCTACTAAGCCAATCAGAAGCTCCCCAGATAAGTATAATTAATTTTCATTGGTAAGAAAAATTATTTTAATATAGGGCCTAGTACTTACTATTTACTTTATTGTTATTATAAAATTATTAGGTTACTTATAAACGTGTTGTATTTTATAGCCTTGATACTATAATATAATTCTGTGATTGATTGACATATTCGGAATTGATTGATTTAAAATGTAAAATCATTCGGTTTCAAAATCAGACCATTTAAATAGACTCGAAACAAAATTCTGGATACATTATTTCATTATTAGGTACTACAAGACATCATTTTACAGTTTGTGAGCAGTCAAGCATAAAGGATATGACAATGGTGTGGCTATAATATGCAAAATTATCGTAGTTACTTAACCAGTTTCCTGACAGAAATTTCAGCTAGGGACCTGATTGTAATGTTCTCCTTTTGTGAGTAAACTCATGTTTTAGGCTATTTCACCTAACCCAAGGGAAAAGAAATAACAGGTTACTTCCTTTGGAATGTCAATACCAATAAAATGAAAATAGGTTACTAAACCAAGTGAAGATGGTAGTTTCAGATTAAAAGTGAATATTTTTTCTATTACAATCCAAGCCATTGAGAACATTGATGTATGGAGCCTACAGCATTATCTTTTTATTTTATTTTGCGATTATTGTAACCTATTCTGGATTTTAAAAACCTCTAGTAGAATAACAAAGCTTATCTGTGCTCAAGTTTTTGCTTGACATAAAAACTACCATGAAACTTTAAGTAAGTGATGGTTAAAATGTCCACAAAATGAAATGTTTGTAAATAACTCATTGTTTAACTAACTCTTTTGTTTGAACAATGCATGTCTAGTGATACATGTACTGTTCAAAAATTGTATAACGGATTACCTATAATAATAATAATAATAATAATAATAATAATAATAATAATAATAATAATAATAATAATAATAGTAGTAGTAGTAGTAGTAGTAGTAGTAGTAGTAGTAGTAGTAGTAGTAGTAGTAGTAGTAGTAGTAGTAGTAGTAGTAGTAGTAATGGTATTAGTAGTAGTAGGAGGAGTAGGAGAAAATTAAGACCACCTCTGTTGTCTTGTGCTCAGCATGCTTGGCTATGGCTTGACAGTGTTTATTTTTTGTGTTGTAGAAAATTTTGAGGATGTCCAGTAGGTACACTGAGTGGATGGTTGCAGCTACTAGTGTGTAAATAATTTTATATCTGTTTTAGTTGAAATACTTGTTTGTTATTTTACAGTTCTGACCTATTCTTTATTTTATTATATTGTATACTTTTGTATGTAATTGTGTATGAAATTTTATACAAACAGGCACCATATGTTAAGTCTTGTGGCTTAACTGGAGCCTAAACATTATTATATAAATATATTTAAAAAAAATTGTCTCTGACTAGTTTTTATAGAGATTCCACTGACAGGGTGTATAATTTATTCACATTGTTAGCTTAAAGTACAACATGTATGCTTCCATTACTATCCATCCACAAATATTCAAATGTATAATTTGGTGTCTGTATAAGATGTAATTGTCACTGACTTCATTCCCCCCCCCCTCCCAGCCGGAGCAGTTGTTGAGTTTTTAGAGCTCCCTACAAACTATGGATCTCAAGTTGATTTAATAAGAGTTGAGTCTGCATCACATGCTACAGAACAAGAGCTTCAAGCCAATGAATCGAGTGATGTTGAAACTTCGGAGCCTACAACTGAGCCGATGCCAAAAAAAGAGGAAAGGAGTATGGAAAAGGAAGGAAGAGAGAAAAAAAAAGAAGGATCAAGGTTTGCCACATGTCAACCGCCATGGTAAAAGTTTTCAAGGGAAAGCTTTTTCCCCAATTATTAAGTGTTGTAGGCTTAAGTGCGAAGAAAGATGTAATCCTGAAAAACAACTCGAAATTTTTGATGCATTTATTAAGAAGCCAAAAGAAGTGAAAGATGAGATCATTTGTTGTCGAATATCAATTTGTGAAGAAAAAAACTACTAGGAATACGAATACTGCTAAAACTCACAATAGACAAATAACTGCCAATTATAAGGTGAATGTTGGAACATCACAAATTAGTATTTGTAAAAAGATGTTTATGTATGTTCATGGGGTCACTATGGCCAAAGTGAACTATCTTATTCATAAACCTCGTTCCTCACCTACTGGTTTTCATGGGCACGATAAAAGAGGTCAGCACACTCCTGAAAACAAGTTGGTTGAAGAACAAGTACAGATAAGGGCGTTCATAGAAAAGTATCCAAAACATGAAAGCCATTATTCCCGCTGGGACTGTCCCAATGAAATATTCTTGCCTAGCCATTTGAATATAAAAATTATGCATGACGAATATAAAAAATGAATCTCAAGAGTGGAGAAACCCAAACCACGTGCTATGATGTATTCAGGGATGTTTCCAACAAAACAGGGTACAAGTTTAAACAACCATACTTGGATACCTGTAAAACGTGATGAGCTCGTCACAATGAAGCGCCATGCATCCAGAACAAAGAAAAGAGAAAACATATTCCGAGCTGCATAATGCCCATGTCATAGAAGCACAGAAAGGTTACGACAGTAAAATTAAGGATAAGAGTTCTGCAAAAGAAACGGAAAATCAGACAGTTCTTGTTTTTGATTTACAACAGGTCCTCCCATGTCCATTTCTATCCACGAACATTGTGTATTACAAGAGACTTCTATCAGTGTACAATCTAACCATTAGAGAGTGCTCTTCTATGGAATCTTCAGAATGCCATATGTGTTATGAAGCAACTGGAGGTAGAGGTTCTGATGACATTGCATCTTCCGTCTACAAGAAAGTCATAAGTCTACCACCTCAAGTCGAGCACGTGATCACTTATGCAGATGCTCCATGTTGACAAAATATAAATATTAATGGCCTGTATTCTCACTTTTGTTTTGCAAAAAAAAAAAAAAACACTAAAGCTGATTGACCAGAAATTTCTTCTATCTGGTCACACTAGACTTGAATGTGACAGTGATAGAGAGAGCTAAAAAGAAAATTGATGATCGAAAAATGAAGATTTTGATTCCTCGTGACTGGTTTCTGTTTGTAAGACTGATCAGAGAACAGAAACCCTTAATTTCACTGAAATGACCCAAAATGACTTTATGGCATTTTCTAAGCTCTTGACAAATATTCTCATTCACCAGAAAGAAGACAATGAAGGGAATAAAGTGAAGTAACCGAAAATAAGATGGCTTCGTTATACAACTGATTTCGGTGTAATATAATACAAGTATTCGTTGAATGAAGTAGAGCCATTCAAAGTTTTTAACCTCAAGAAAGATGTAAGGTGAGGGAAATTCAGCAAGCAACAGCCTAATCTTGGTGAAACAATGACAACTGTTGTCAATCGCTCATACAATCAACCTTTGTGTATAAATCCCCTGAAAAAGCAGGACTTACTATCCATGTTAACCCTAATAGATTAAGATTGCCACGATTTCTATAAGAAGCTGCCTATTTTTGGTCGAGCTTTAGAATTTGATGAGATCCAAGATCAATTCGAAGAATATAACTAATAAAGTTTTTTTAGTGATATAAGAACATCAATTTGTGATAATGAAAATAAAATGTTTTTCAAGCATTATGTATTTTTTTCAAAGAAGCCTCAAAATATTGAGTTATCTCACTTATCAGGTTTTCCCAACTTACCAAACAAATATTATATACATTTTTGTAAGATGGCAGAACATAAACATAATATTCTACATGTATGGTTCAATGAAAATTAACAACAATCATATAATCTTTTACCATTTCTAATTCGCTAGAAGGATTCTAACTATCTCTGAATTGAAAATAGCTCTCCTGATAAATTAGCAAAAGTTTACATATCAGGTTTTGCCATCTGATCACAGATTTATAGTGTTATAAAAATACTTGGTAGTGTCGTCATGGCTTGTGAACATTAGTCAATTGTAGACATGGATCCCAATAATATAGCTGGATGGATATCTAAGGCTAAAATTTTCTAGCTGTCGTCTGCACACTATTGTTTAAGAGAGAAGGAAATATTAGGGTATTTCCTTCTATTTTACACACATACGAGGCAATGTGGCATTTCGACAACACTAGCTAATTTTTTTGAATATATTAGAGATATCAATGTACGGTTAGTTAAACGAAATAAATGGGTTAATAAAGCTTTGAGGAGCATGACTAAGTTCAACGCTTATGACTTGTTTCTTTAAATAGGCCGGCCTATAAACTAAATTATCATTTGATCGTAAGACTTCTACACAAAGTTTGTCATTCGAACAAAAGTAACCATGTTTTTACTTTTTAACGACCTTATTTCATCATAGTTACCAAACATTAAATATAATATAATTTCTGAACGTAAGATACGAGCTGAGAGCCAACTTGAAATATATTGTAATGTAACGTCCCTATTATTTGGGTGCCCGGTAGCCAACCCTAACTACTATACTACCGGCACACCCTAGGGGATGGATAGTTCGTGGGATGTATAAGCGTGGGTTAACCTCCTGCCAGAATAAACCTTAAAATAATTATGCTCTTACAGTAATATAATAAAACTTCCTACAAGCCCTATGATCTAAATAATAGTTTGAATGTAAAACTAATACACCAAGTTTGTTATTCAAACATATGCAATTAATTTTTAAACTACATTATTTCATTAAAGTCTAACGAAAATTAAATATAATAAGGCTTTTGAAAGCAATAGGCTGTACAAGCTAAGAGCCAACTTTAAATATATTGTAATATATCAATACTTAATACACGCCTATAACCTAAATATCAATAAAAAAAACTACCACACTCATTTTTCATTCAAACGAATCTAATTAAGTTTGCAGCTACCTTTTTTAATTTTAGTTATCGAACTTTAAATATATTATTGTTTCTTAAATAAGCTAATAACCAGTTTTAAATAGATTGCAGTCTCGATAGAATGTAAACAACATGGGCTTTAGGTAGATGTTTTAATATAATATCAAATATTTGATTCTTATCTGTACAATATTACTTTTAAAACTGAATTGTATATCCTTTAATGTAAATACGTCTTCAGTCAAGTGATATATAATATTTAACTATTTAAAAAATATATACTTGTCCATTATTCACGAGACATACTTTTTGCGCAAGATCATTGAAAGAAACTGTTAACTCTGTCCACTAGCAAGCAGACGACAAACTTTAGCATCACGATTTGATTTGTTTCAAGGGGTGTGTTTAGGTTCAGCCAATATAGTATAGAGATCACTGTTTGTATATCGTCATGGCGCTTACATATTAGGTAGGCCCACTTGTTTATATACAGTAGCCCCGTGGCTTCTTTGGTGCTGACTGACAGCTCACAGCTGACTTCTGACAGTCAAAATTTAGGTATATACCTAAATTTTGACCGTCAGAAGTGACATCTGCTAAACACATGTTTTTGCAGATCATATGGTTCGGCGTAGGGATACATAATTTGGTCTGGTAACTTTTCAAAGCTTTTAGCTGTCAGCTGTGAGCTGTCAGTTAGCACCAAAGAAGCCATGGGGCTACTGTAAATCAATATAAACTATGTAAATAAACATTGTTGTTTGTTTGAGAACAAATTGAGTGGATACAATCTATTTCCCTCAATTAGACTATGTAATTTTTGAAGGCCTTGGGCTGGACAGCAAAAATATATATTTTCGGTATCAACTGGCTTACAATAACGTACTATGTTGAATTTAGACTTCTTTAAAACTTGATCATCTTTCAGAACGTGCATGAAATTAAGAACTAAATTTGTTGTTAGTTTAATTTAGTTTTTCAATGTTGGTATAAATTGAGTTTGTTATTGTGGGTGATTGAAGGTTAGTTCAACACCAAATTTATGACGATTGAAAGGTCTATAAATTGACAAACTTTTCAAGTTTATTTCTTAAATACGATTGAAAAATAACATTACATTTCATCATAGAATGTCATATCAAGTAAGACTAACATAGTAGGAAATCACATTGAAATATATTTAGTTCACAGGCACTTTAGTATTATATTACTGAAAGCTTTTTAGTTTTGATGTGTGTACTGTTAGTTTACAGGTCTTAGATCAAATTTTATCCAATATAACATTCTACTTTTCATATAGGTTTTACACATTAGAATCGGTACTATACATTGTACATACAACTTTGACTTGTAATTTCCCTAATAAAGAATAATCTAAGGGAGATATTGAACCAACCTCTAAACTAACAATTGTTTCCATATTAAAGTGTACAATTAACTAACTCTCCTGAAACTCATTAGATAATCGGGATCCTTAGCGAGACACGCGTTTCAGCTTTAAAATATTTATCTTATAATTTAATGTTGCAAACAACAGAAACTGATTCACGAATGTTTATGCTTTTAAAAAATGGATAATTTTTTACTTACATTAGAAGATTCTTATAGCCTAATTAATATTGGACACAAATAAACGCCAGTCACCCGTAAGTTATACTAAGTCTATTTAATTATTAATTTAGAAAATAAGTGCTTGACTCACTTAATTCACAGGGTATTGTGAAACACAATTGTTGACAGCAACCACACCTTGAACATCTTACTTTTTTTCGTAGCAAACTCAAAACTTGCACATGGGATAGTATTTCCTTATTAACTCAATCCAACACAGATTGTAGGTCTTTTAGTGAATTAACATTAATCAAATTCTCACACATAGCTTTATTTAACCCTCTTACATAAACACAATGATCTTTTTTCTCTTAATCACCGTGGTTTAGTTTATGTTCAAGTTACACGCATATTAAAATGATAATTACTGTACTATAGTGGGATAGAACTGAGAAAGGAAGCATTTTAAAGGTAATCTATCTGCATTTGCATAGAAGGATAGTAGAAAACAATTTAGGGAAAACCCCCTCAGTAGACCTGGCTGGGATTCGAACCCCAATACTCCCTTCTTCAGCCGATTAGTCTAACACAAGAATGAGGCCTTAGACTGTTTGGCCACTGAAGTGGGTTAGATTAACAACTAAGGATTGAAATAATAGGAGATTGTCAACTTAGAAAACCCTAATAGATTCATACACTAAAATATCTTTTATAGATGTATTTAACCATATTAATTAAATAAAAATCTTTGATGTGTATATAGTAAAAAAATATTAATCAACCAAGCTTAACCCAATATATTGAAATCTATTAAAATTCAACAAATAAAATGGTGGATGGATTAATACATTTAGAGACCCGTTATTTCCATGTGTAGTTGTCATATATGTAGTCTGATAGAGACATTATAACTACAGTAGCCCCCATGGCTTCTTTGGGGCTGTCTGACAGCTCACAGCTGATGGCTTTGAAAAGTTACCAGATCAAATTATGTATTCCTACGCCGAACCATATGATCTGCAAAAACATGTGTTTAGCAGCTGTCATTTCTGACAGTCAAAATTTAGGTATATATCTAAATGTTGACTGTCAGAAGTCAGCTTTGAGTTGTCATTCAGCACCAAAAAAGCCATTGGGCTACTGTAGTCCTAATTCATTATTTAACATCCATTTAAAATATTTTAATGTCTGACTTTTTTGTTTGTTTCTTACATAATTAGTAAAGCTACAAAGTAAGGTTTTTTTTAATAAAATATTTTTTCAAAAGGAAGCGTAAAGGTTCTTTACATACCACAAAAACTTGACAAGGAAAGTATTAATAGCAAATTTATCAAACCTCTAAAAACTAAATAGCATGAAATGAAGCTTTTATAAGGAGGATAGTATTTTTAATGTGAATGTCAGAAGCTTGGTTACTTTGTGACATAACACTACAAAAAGGCATAATTCACATTCAATACACCATATCACGTTAAAAAAAAGAATAAAACTAAAAACTGTTTCAAAGTACAAAACTTTCGCCTATTATCAGGTCTCTTTAGTTAATTAATCTCACTAGGGTACCTTAGTTGTTTCTCACCAAGCTTTCATCCACTGTTAACTTTTTCTTTTCCAAAAATACTATTTTTTTTTGTATACCACCTAAGCGTATTCTGTAGCCTGTCTACCTACTGAGCTAATGGTCCTGGATTTGACTCTCTGCATTGACAAAATTTTTATCTATAGTGAAATTGGAGGCTGTGTGTTGGTTCTTTTCTAGATTTAAATTAGCTTATATTATTATTATTAGCACTGCGTCTTACTACCCATTCGGGTTATACACACTTACGCTAATGTGTAATGGTAGGGTGATTGTGAGATGAAATGGAGGACCTACAGTTTAACGTGGGATCCGAACCACGGTGGGGGCCTGGCATTCCCCACATTCACAAGATATCTTGTCAGAGGTGAAGGAAGGGTTTGGAAATCAGATAAATCTGTGCCGGGACCAAGGATTGAACCCCGGCCGCCAGCATACAAGTCTGACACCTTACCCCTAGACCACCAGGTCACCAAATTAGCTTATAAATCATGCACCTATATAATCAGTAAGTAGGCTACCGCAAATTAAAAAATGGAATGCTTTTTTAGGGGGTAAGGTTAGCCTGGGATACTATGGGATAACATGATCACATAAACAGTCTCACTTTTCCTTCTAATTATTGAATTTATCCAAGCAATTTAATCTTTAACTCAAAAACAAACTAATTTTATGTTACAGTACTGTACCTACATTACTGGTACCCAACCTATTAATAAGTTTAAGGTCTATATGATATTTTAAAAGGGGTATTTAGGCTAACTGCATTTTCTAAACCAAATGGGTATATCTGGACACAACTTATAGAGACAAACTTAACTCTTGCACAAACACTCCACCCAACCCTTCATCCAATTCATCAGCAAAGTTAGCATTTAAGAAATCCAATAACCATCACTTCCTGCCTTAACTAACACATTTTATCAACAATCCAGGCTAATTTGAATGTAAGAGCCAAGATATAATTTCTCTTGTCAAAGTAGCATGTAGTTCTTGACTTGTCATATTTCAACTTAATTTAAATTATTACTGAATTGCATAAGATTTTGACAAACACAATATGTAGGTAGCAATGTTTATCTTTTTGTTTATGTGTCCAGTGACCTGGAAAACCGGAAAAAGTCGGGGAATTTGCTTGGTCAGGGAAAAGTCAGGGAATTTTATCAAATTTCTGGGATTTTCACACATTCATTAAAATAATACAAAACTTTCATTTACAATAGTCAAAATAACATCTTTCTTCCAGTTAATAGTCACCACGAATCTTTTTAAACACAGTTGAGCATACTAATCTGAATTCTCAAAGTCAGCATGTGATTTTTATTTCATCTTTTCATCCCTCTCTCTGCTTGTTTTTATCCAAAGTTGAGCCATGGCTATGCACATGTGCAAGAATTCAATTACGCTATTGAAAGAAGAAACTAAAAGTGTCTCGCAACAATTTTAAACTGTACTGGTGTACTCAATAGGATCTCATTGAATTCCAACTTTAATCGCACCACACAATTAGCCATTGTTTTAGAGTGAAATTCTTTAACTCCATCATAGAGTGACACAATTTCAGATGAAGTATGTGTATAGAAATAGTATTACATTAAGTTGCGATCTTAATAAAATAATGTTTTTTTATATGGGTCATTCTCAAACTAAGGGATAATTTATGTCTCCTGCCTATGTAAATATTTTGTTATTTTTAAAACAAGCAACACATTTTTTAGTTGTAAGTGTATAAATCTTGATAGAAACATTTAAAAATGATAATAGTAAAAACAAATTAGACCAAACAATTATTAAAAGTCCCTTTCATCACCTCGCTAACTGTCCCCCACCTCTTAATTTTGAAGTTTGAAGTTCTGTATAAAAATAAAGAAAAAAAAGAGTAAATATATATATAACCACAGTAAAATATTCCTATAATACTGTTATTTTTGTTTGAAAAATCCATTTCAATAAATTATTGATGAATTTTGACATTTTAATCAATGTTTGTTAGTCCCCAAGTAACATACTCAACAAACACAATATTTTTAATTTGCCGCTAAAACTTTCCAGAATGCTTCACTGTTCCCCATTATCCGTAGCGTGTTGTTGTTCAGTATTTAGGCAGGAACTAACCTCAATGTTTGTTTGCTGCTTTATACTTAAATTATAGTTATGAAATTCAAAAGTCCGCCAAAAACATCACTTTGCTAACATTGCTTGGTAACAAAAATGCTGTTATCACTTCACTAAAGCTGGGGTTTCCTCAGGTAGCGGTGCAGTAATATAGCGTTAGCCGTCTTCTGTGTGGCGGCCGTTCCGTGACGGTGGCCAGTTTATGTAAACCTAGCCCTTATATGTCGTCGTCATTTTTAGTGAAAAGTTCACCGCACGACTTCAAAAAACGGTACCAAATTGTTTGTGGCCGTAAGGACGGCCGTGATACAAATGGCGGCACCGCTATTTGGCATGACGGTGGCAGTCAACGCTATCTAGGAAACCACGCTCGATTGTATAACGTGCACTGTATAAATGAAAACCATGCATTTAAAATCTTTTGACAGCTAAAATCATGTGTTCTACTTAACATTGGAATATAAATAACTGCTTTATAAGCAATAGCTCCTCATCCCCCTGCAGCCCCTTTCCAGATATTGTATAGTGAGTGACTCATCAGGAATGTAAAGAAGGTACAACGTTCATTTAAACTAAAAATTGCTCTCCCCTCCCCCTGCAACCTTTTCCAAATTAGGTGTAGTGAAGGTCTCACCAGGAATGTGGATTTTATAAGTCTGCAGGTAAAGGGGCACAAAGTTCATTTGGACTCATCTTCTTCAGTCAACAAGTGTGTGGTAAAATATCTGATGTTTGAATAATCAAGTTTTATCAAAGCACAGATAATTCATATGTATAACATTTTAAAAGTCATTTCCAAACCATTTTAAATTTTCTTTCAAATAAAAATGCTTAAAAATGACTTATTAATTAAGAAAAAGCAAGAAAATGGCCTAAAATCTAAGATGGCAAAAAATGACCTATAAAATACACATTTCTACAACCAGGGGATCTGAACAGAGTTTATGTACAAATGAGCATTCATTGTATGTGATGGACAAAAAAAAAGATATGTCATAAAAATCCGGGCCCTGATTATAACATATTTATGTGCATCTGAAACAGTGTTAGTGAAATGATAGATAATGGGTAACCACTTTTGTAGAACTAAAAAAACAAACAAAAAAACTATGAAAAAATTGAAAAATCAAGCTCTACTGGTTTTATTACTTCTTTAATACATTTTGGTTAATTGGGCAATAAATTATACTTTTCCTGAAATTTTTATTTTTTTATTTTTGGATTTCCTATTTATCCCTCAATTAGAGAATGACCCATATAGTGACTGGAAAATTTGGAAATTGGCCCTGGAAAAGTCAGGGAATTTAAAAATATAGTTTGGCTGGATACCCTTAATTATATTTTGTTTGTTAGGCTAACAGTATTTGAAACACATAAAATCAAACTTTTAATGTTATTATCATCATCATCATCACGTCTTATTACCCGTTGTGGTTATATGCACTTATGCTAATGTCTAATGGTGATTGTGAGATGAAATGAAGGACCTACAGTTTAACGTGGAATCCGAACCACGGTGGAGGCCTGGCATTCCACACATTCACAAGTTGTGATTAATACACGTCATCAGAGGTTACTACCTTGTTAAAAATATGTTACAATATTGCTGATAGGGGCAAACACACACATAAAAGTGGCCATCAGTTTACTAGGCTTACTCGTGTAGTAAAATTAATTCTTTATTAAATAATCTAGGTAATCTGTTGAGCCCTAAGTTTGACTTTAACAGTTGTATGTATGTCTCTGCACAACAATGTAGGCCTACTATATACTAAAAATGTTTTATGTTGCAATAATTTCATAATTTTGTTTGGCTATTGACGTTCCTCATATGAGTCAAGGTAGTCGGTCATCATTGGTATATGGGTGAGCCTCCTCCTGGTACAAGAACAACTTATCTCATGGTCTTTTATGGGGCAAAGCTACAACACATAACTTGGCACATACAGGATAGCACCAGCTTCCATCCAGTCTACTGAGCTCTTTATGATGCCATCACATCAACTGCTTTGGAGGATGTTTGTATGGTCAGGGTATTTGAGGCTGGGCTCATCCTGTGAATGTCTATCTTGGTAGAACATCGAGAATAGGATCTTTTACACACTGATATTTTGATCTCATCAAGTAGGCCCATCTACCACACACATTACACTCTAACTATTATTTATTTAAATTTATTTTGTTTGCTAAGTTGTTTAGTTTCCACTTTTCTCAATATTGTAATGTTGTCATCAATAGATTCAAGAGCTATGCTTTTATTTTATTTTTTGTCACCCTGTCATATTACCTCTGAGTTATACACACAATTATGTAGGCCCAATAATAACGTTAATGCAGATATGTCCAACCTTTCCCTAGCTGAGAGGCTGTTCATGAACTTTGTTGCTTTTCCTTCACAGCATCAACAGACTCGAAACGAGTTCCTTTTAGTGCAGACTTGATCTTTGGGAACAGAAAAAAGTCACACAGGGCTAGATCAGGTGAGTAAGGTGGATGTTCCAATACCGGAAACTTGTGCTTCGCCAAAAACCTCTGAATAGACAGCGCTTTATGTGCTGGTGTGTCGTCCTGATGAAGAATCCACGAGCCGTTCTTTCACATTTCAGGTCTTCTTCTTCTTCTTATGCATTCACGAAGGGTTGTCATAACCTCCTTATAGTAAACCTGGTTAACAGTCCGACCTTCGGGTACCCATTCAATGTGAACAATCTCTTTGGACTTGCTCATCCGTGCTTTCTTTTGTCTCGGTGAACTGAGACTCTTCCAATGCATGGATTGGCGCTTAGTTCCAGGGTCAAACTGAAAAAACCACGATTCGTCACAAGTTATCATATTTTCTAAAAAGTTTGGATCATTTTTGATGTTATGAATGATGTCAGCACAAATGTTAATTCGAGTTTCCTTTTGCTTAGGAGTGAGCAGTTTTGACACCATTTTAGATCAAACTTTTTTCATATGTAAAATTTATAGAACACTTATCAAGATTAACTAAGTCAGCAATTGCTCGAATGCTCAGGCGTTGATTTTCTTGAACAATTTCACTCACTTTTTCAATAATAATATCTGTTTTTTATCTGCAAGGATGGCCAGGGTGCGAATCATCTTTGATCTGTTTCCTCCCTTCCTTAAATTTTTTAAACCAATCAAACGCTTGAGTACAAGATAAACAATGATCACCATAAACTTCCTTTAACAAATTGTACATTTCTCTAGCGTATTGCCCAAGTTTTACAAGAAACTTCACGTTAACAAGCTGCTCACCATTTACACTCAACATAATTCCAACGGAGCTCAGGTACACAATCCATTTCGAACAAAGCCTACGGCTGAACTGTCGAACACACAACCTTGAAATTTAGAAGGTAGAGGGAGAAAAGAACATAGGTCAATATCTGATCCTGCTGGTTGTTGCTGAGACCTCAGGTAAGTTGCAAAAAAATTAGTCTGGTTATTTAGTAGCCACACCTCGTATTGTCAAAAAGTACAATGTGTTTTTATTATGCGTTGGTCCTAGGCAATTCTTTCTCTCCTAGAAATTGATATTTCACACAATAGGTGAGTCTGATAAATACTTAACCTGCTTCAAATTATCATCTAACTTCTGAGGATCAACACCAAAGGTCAAGACAGGAGTCCTTTGGGAACCTCAAAGGTAACACATTCATCTTGACTCAATAGCCGGAGCAGAAAGGCAACAGCTATATTGGATATACCAGTTAAATAACCTCTTTTGGGTATTAAAATAGTTATATTTATGCATCTTCCACTTTAGACTAAAGGTTTAGTTATGAATATTTCCACGAATTTACCTATTGTTAAAACTATGTATGGTAAATTTCTCAATATTGACAGCTTGTGCCACTTTGTATGGTTGCTATTCTGAAACTAAAATTATATCATGGTTAAATCTCACTATTTAGTTTTTCTCAAACTAAAAAAATAAATAAAAATACTATGCTTATATATTATTCCAGTTAAGAACACTCATAAATTTAGAATCTATATTGTTAATATTATAAGGAAGTTCATTTATTTATTCAAGTAAATAATTAATTACAAACTCGTTGAGAATGGCTGCTCCTAATAAAAAAATATTCATACATTATTTTTTAAGGCTCTTAACACAACTTATGGACTGAGAGCTATTAGAATTCCACATAAAGGGAACCCCGAACCACTCTTGCCACCTTTACATCATGATATAGGACTAGGGATGTGAAAAAAGTATTGATACTTTACTAGTATCGATATTTTCCTTTTTATACTAGTATTTTTTTACTTGATACCTTTTTTTCGGTACTTTTACTAATATTAGTGCTCACACTCCAGTATCGGATTGGTTTCAAAAGAAACAACTTTTTGTTATCTTAACTTATGTTGGGATTAAATTTTTACTGAAATGGATCGTGGAGAAAGAACAAATTACACTATTTCAATTCTCACTCATTTTCTGCATGACCAGCAAAAAGCAACTCTAGCATTAAATCTATTTAGCTTATCATAATTCATAAATGTTCTTTCATATTTATCAATACAGCCTGATGCCTGACGAGGTGAGTAGCGACCAGTCTACTACCCCTTCCTTTATCAATGAGCATAGTCATCACAAACTAAACAAAATACGCTTTTGTAGAACTCAATGAACTCTGTCAACTAAATGATGCCCCAAGCAGATGAAGCAGAAAAGTTTATATGTGCATTGTTTGCAGATAAAGCAGGGGAGGGCATCTAGTCTTTGTCAGTAGTTAATAATCTATATTGTTAGATTATATAAACAACGAATGTAGTTAAAAAATGGCACCTCCCAGAAGTGAACTATGGAAGTTTTTTAAAAGTTGGATACCGAAAAAGCATCTTGTAAAATTGGTTTTAGATTATTAAATACCATGATAATTTTCAGTGTTTGGTTAAAATTAAATTATAATTATGATGTAAAAGTTGAAATTATTATTACTAGAGAAGAAAAAATATTTTTCCAGATTAATATTTCAATACCGATACTTACTGTTATTGATACTTTTCTTTTGATGCTAGTATGGTATCGATATTTTTTTCCATTACTTTTAATGAGTACAGTATTGATACTTTTCTTTCGATTCCATATATCTATAGGACTGAGAACCCATCATTGAAATCAAAAAGTCTCAAAATGTAATAATTTAGTTGTTTTTCCTTAGTTTATTAAAAGCAATATTTAGTGTCAGAGAGTTATATACACTACAATGGGTCTCAAAACCACCATTTGGAATTGTTTTATCTGAGCTTAAAATTCCTAAGAATTCATTTTGACTAAATATGTTTTTACTACATTCATATCTATCAAATAAGGATGTACTGGTGCTGGAGGTCACTGCTTCCTTCCAATTTTTTTCCTGGGTAAGACAATTTAATACATGTGAACAACAATAATAAAGATTCACATCAGGGTCTTATACAGATTTTTTTGTAGGAGGAGAGGCGACTTGTGGCATATAATAAAAAATGTATGAAAAACTGGTGCCCCCTCTTGCCCTACAACCCATCCATTGTTGTAACAGGTCTGACTAAATTTTAATTAAAATAACATTATGGTACTTTGAACATTTTTCTGAAGTTTTATGAATTAACCATAGTAAATCATAGTTTGTCATTTTATCATATTCATCCTTCATGAATCATATAATTATATCACTGCTAGTTTCTAGGAACCAACTCTTTTAATTTAATAGGAATCTATTGGTTTGTTGGATAATAGTATCAATACTTATAAAATACTACTAATAATAAAGTAATATATTTTCAATGTTTACCACAAAAAATGTGTGTGTTTTCCAAATTGTTCTCCCTACCAGAATCATTCTATATGCATATGTGTATTCTGTTATCACTCCCACATTTAACAAAATAAATAAAATTATTCACTGCGTTCTGATAAAGTGCAAGTACAAGAATAAGAACTAAGGCTGGTTTATCTGCTACTCATGCAAATATAATAATTCTACAGTTCTACAAAGTTCAAGCTCTAAAACCTGCCTCTAGATAGATGTTAATAACATTATATGAAAAAGTTTTGGCAAATATAAGCTTTATGGAAACAAGTGACACAGACCTTTATCCAAGATTGCCCTTAATTGAGTGAGTTTAATTACATCAATAAGAAGGGTCCTTTATCTTAAAAATGTAATGTAGAAAGTCAATAGACATCACTCTATTATACTATACTGTATAATTCTTTGGGATGGATCCAAATATATGTATTTGACTAGCATTTTAAAATTAATATGATTTTAAATTTAAATTAATGTTTTAGTTTATTACAAATTATCTTTCTTGTTCCATAACAAGTTCATAAAACAAATTAATTACATGAAACAAATACATTTTATTGTTACTTTCAACATTTGCTATTTTTTATTGTGTTGTTTCAGGACTTAAGCTATGCTGGACAACCCCCTCCAGGTAGTTATTCTGGTGGAGGATATCAACCCGGTATTCAGCAACCAATGTCCATTTATCCAGCTGGTCAACAGCCAGTTGCTCAAGGAACAATTGACCCTAAAATTCAGCAGTGGTTTTCTACTGTCGATAGTGACCGTTCTGGTGTAATCTCGGCTAAAGAGCTCCAAGCTGCATTGGTGAATGGTCAAGGGAAGCATTTTAGTGATACTGCTTGTCGTCTAATGATTGGTAAGCAAAGTAGTAAAATGAGTTTATTTTGGTACACACTGTTTAACCTTAACTGACTATGCCATCTCTCTATCTTATAAGCTACAGCAAAGTGTAACCAAGCAAATTAAGCTTTCTACCTCTCAGGGTAAATGGAGAATATATAGCTTGTGTGTTTTTAGTTACTTCACACATAATTTTCTATATTTTTTTCTTTTTTGTGATATATACAACTGGAAGATTATTGAAATTTGTCAAAATAGAGAGTTGATGTATTTTTATGGGAGCATTCGAAGGAACATTTTGAGGCTAATAATTACTCCCATAGATAGAAAATTTTTATGCTGATTGATTAGCAGTTGATTCCAGCATATCAGTACGTATAAAGCATAGAATATGATACACTACCACCTGTCTCAGAATGCACAATGGACAATTAGAGCTTCTACTATGGTGCATAGATAGTACTCTTTTGTAAAGAGAAAAATAATAAATACTTTCACTGTGTTTCTGGTTCTTTTAATTGCCTTACTCGGGAAGCAATTATTTCTACTTTTACCTTAATTGGCAATGATACCTAATTTTGGTTGGAAGATCTGTATAGAAAATTCAAACATATTTCTTCGCAGCCAACATTTTTCTTTATTATTTGTGTAATTTTATTGGTATTGATGATATCAGGATATCAAAGTGACAGCTGCAGATAGTATGACATTATATATGAATATATTAAAACGGTTTTAGTAACTAACCTTTACTCTTCTTCCTATCAAAATCTTACTATATATATATATATATATATATATATATATATATACACACACACACACACTTATATAAATTATTGTTACTTATGACAATTTAAATTTTAATATTCGAGAAAAGTGGTTGGCAACTAGTCAATCACATAAGAAAACAACTTTACAGTTAAAAATCAATCTTTGGCTTTTCAATACTTGAAAATATATCAAATAATTAAATATAATATTTTAGATTAACCAAAATCAAAATCTCGCTCACTCATGAATGTGTGTTTCCGTCTTAGTGGTGATATGTCTTATAAGCGAAGAATGAGAGATTAATAAGTCATTATAGTACACCTCTTCTTTTGCCATTTTGTGAGACTACTTTAATGCTCAAGTATTCATGGCAAATATTATACTCAAATGAATAATTAATACCATGGATGTACTTGGATGTAATATGTTATTAAGCATGCTGTTTCTGCCTCCTCTGGAGAATGTGTGGCCATTTTAATGTGGGCCATGAACAGGATAAAAATATAATTTAGCTAATAATACTGGTTTCAATAATGTTCATATTTATTTGTTATGGTAATTTTATCAAATAATACTGTATTTATTTTATTATAAGATACACTTTTTTCCTCATTTAAACATTTATAAAAATGGGGTGGATCCTAGTATTGTTGGCGTTTTAGAATTGAAGAAATATAATATTTTTACTTGGTATTTAATTGATTTATTGAAAGTAATATGAATATATTTAATATTACGTCTCATTGTGACTTGCCATCATTACATACTTAAATTAAAAGTAATTATAAAGAAATGGTATTAGCAAACATACAACACATGTGACCTGGTTTGAAGTTCAGATGAAAGAATGGATGAGACACAGAAAGTATGCCAAGGACCGCACTTCTCCTTGGTTTTGTCAATTGACATCCTGCCATATTTGAAAATGAACTCTACCAAGTCAGAGGAATTTTCCTGCAAACAGCGATAAATTAGCATTTTTCACATTAAATAAATGGTACGGAATTCTGCATGGACTTTCTCACTCCATTACTTAAAAACGGAGATATTTACTCAAAACTTGTAATATATGGGAAACGAAATAATACACACTAACAAACCTGAGAAAAATAGCTTACATTAAATCTTTTTGAATTTTATAATTTTCTTTTTAAAGAATTAAAGTCCTCAATAGTATATTTTGACAAAAAAAAAATCAATATTGAGTCCACAAGGGTCAAAACTTTGTATTAAAATTTTGACTTCTGGTTATTATTCTTCTGGTCTTATTAGGGGTTGCACCTCTTAAGGTTATTGCATTTTTATTAAATTCTTCATTTATAAATCTATACCTATAAAAAGGTAAATATTGACTATCGAGTATAATAGAGATAGATCATTGCTGTACAAATATTTCACCAGAGTTTAAAGAAAAATGAACATAAGCTTTTTGAGAGACCTACTTACCTACTTACTCTATGGAATTAGAGAATTATTATGTTAAAACTTTAGGTGCGGCAGAAGGGAGCACAAGTGTTTTACAGTTTTTATAGAATTGAAATTTTAGGCCAAAATAAATCAAATATTTCTCCAGTAGCAATATAGAGCATAGTTTTCTTCACATGCTAATATCAACAGATCTTGACTAAATGTCAAGGGTGTCCTGGAATTTTGTCAAAACTTTTTTTTAAAATTTTTAATAGTACACAATTTTGCAATGATAAGTTATTTAGTATCTCAAAAGATTTGTGGGGCTATGGAAATTTCTGCTTCTGTAAAGTACCCTGAAAGTCATTTTCATAGTAAGATGAAAATAGCAATTTTGATTATAATCTTAATCAATGCATAGATAGGAATTATAATCAAAATTGTTAGAGCTGATTTTGAAAAAATTGATTTTTTTCCCTTTTTGCCTTTATTAACTTACTCTTAATTTTAGGGTTAATCAGATACACAGACAGACGGCATTACAAAAGCCACTTTTTAAGGTTTGAGGGGTCAGAAAACGTTGACATCCATCAACATTTCTGGTTTATATATATTTTTTTACGGTTGCAATAATTTACTATTGATGTTCGAAAAGTTAAAAAATACATATATTTGCGTTAAGCTTGAAAACTATTGGTTTTATAAAAATATGTTTCAATTAGTTTATTTGTATTATAGAGACCTACACATTTGCAATGATAAGTAATTTCATATCTCAAATAGTTTCGGAGATATGATAAAAATGAGAATTTACGCATCAGACCGGAACCGATAAAGTCATTTTGCCAAAAAAATGAGGGTAGCCATTTTGTTTATAATATTGATCAATGAATATAAATGAAATTTAATCAAAATCATTAGAGCCAATTTTGAGAAAATCGATTTATATTCTTGTAACCCTTTATTAAACCATAATTAATTTTAGGGTTGGATATCCAATTCGAAAAATCCCTTGGGCCAACCCTATGAAAACCCTAGTTATTAAGTTTTAGCCCGATCGGTTAAATAGTTTTGGTTCTAGTCAGAGGAACGGACGGACAGAGAGAAATTCAAAAATAATTTTTTTAACTCAGAAGGAGTGGTTGGGGGGGAGGGGGGGGGGTGTCATGAAACATCAAAATCTCGAGTTTGATTTTATTGACGGTCACAATACTTTCTCTGCCTATAAGATAGTGAGAAAGTAAAAAAATTGAAGAAGGGGAGAGGGGTATGCCTAGCAACAGCCACAATGCCTATATGCCAAGTATTAATAGAAACAAAACTTTTACTTTCTTTATGAATTTTCCCACAAAATGAGAATAAGAGTGAAATAAAAGAAATAGAGACTAATTTAATGTACTAATTTAGAATAATTGCTGGTTAGGAAATTTACCGAAATACAATGTATATGTCGGTGCAAGTTTATACTCTGAGAAACAGCAAATCTTAGCGGTTTCTTAAAGCTTAGCTTTGTTTTAAAATTTTCAGTGCTGTAAACCTGCCCCTCTTCCTGGGTAGACTTGTTGGAGTGGTTTGCTGCAATTGTGTCGTTCAGTTTTGCATGTGCTAGCAAAGTATTAAAAATCTTTCACCAATGGTGACTTTTTGGAGTAGAACTTTACTTACGTTACTTTATAATTAAATACTGGATTCAAAATTAAAGAAGAAATATTAACTATTAAATGTTTTTGCCCAGCTATAAGCGTACACTTCGGCATGTTGATTCCAGCTCTTTGCCAAAGACCTAATCAAACAATTAAAGGCAGACTTAGAATACTTTTCTTTCTTCACAATAAATCAAGTGATATTGTTATCACAGCTTAAATAAGCATGTTTGTAAAAATAAGCTTATGAAGATCTTTCAATGAAAAATACATTTTTGAAAATCATACTCAAATTCAAAACAACTACAGGAGAAAATATTTTTGCAACATTCATAACAATTAAATGGCTGGGAAAAATTAGCTAGGATATCCATTGATGGTGTTTTTTAATGGACTGGCATTCATAAAGGCTTTCTCTCAATATTTCAAAACTATCAATGCATAATTCACACTCAAAACCCATCTGATTAAGTATGGAGTGTGTCCTGAAAGTAGTTGTAAAAATTGCTAACAGCACCCAGGTATTAGAAGCAACTTTTTCACATGAATCTTCGTCAACTAAATAAAAGAAAGTTTTTAACCATTTTAAAGAACTGCTTCAAATAAAAGATTTTCTCAAACAAATGGATGTAATACTACCCAAAACTGAATGGTCTGGTATAGCTAATATATTATATATTTCTTCTTGAGCTCACGGAGAAGTTGAATTAAATTTGTAGCTGCAATTTAAAGACAAAAAATAAATAAATCATAAACATGATTTTTGCAGTCAAACCTTTTCTGTAAAATTTATATTTTGAGGAACCAATTTCATAAAAAAACATTTAAACAAGTTCCTTCCTTTAAAAGCTTAGTTAACGATTTTGAATGCATAAACTTAGATCTGAAAAACAACATAAAACCAACTAGCATCAGAGAGCTGAGTTTGCCCGAAGATTCACTAAGTTTAGAAAACTTGCAGGATTTATTTCAAATCTATTTTCGCCTAATGTTGGAGATACATCTCAGGAAGTTAATTCTATCTTTAACTATCTTGATTCTGCAACATTGTAAATGGAAATCATCACAATGAAAAATGATTCTGAAATGAAAACACACTGATTTTGGCTGACTAGCCTGTATTTAGAAGTATCCGCGTGTAAAATGTGTTATCATTTTACAATTATTATAAACCTGTATAGTATTTATAAAATAAGTGAATAGTTTAATTTGAAAATAAATATACTTTTTACTCTTATTTTATTCTAGAAATGAGGGGGCATAATTATTTGAGAAAAGATTGAATCTAAGGAATAAATATAAGCATTGTGGAAGCCAATCGGGACCCAAATTGTTTACCAACCCCTGTGCTAGAACTTTCAAACATAGTTGAATATCCTGCCAGATGCACAAATGCAAAATCCATATTACCGATAATATCTATCTTAGCTGAAATTAGAATACCTAATATAAATATTTCATTTGGCAGGAATGTTTGAGCCACATATCAATAGTTCCAGCCTTTTAAGTCTCAGTTGCATTTAATTAAGGGATAATTAATGTATGTATTTCTTTTTTGCAGGCATGTTTGATGAAGATAAAACGGGTACAATAAACTTATTAGAGTTCCAGCTTTTATTCAATTATATTAATCAATGGCTTGGAACTTTCAAAAGCTATGATCAGGATGGATCAGGACACATTGAAGAAAAAGAGCTTTCCCAAGGTGAAGTGTTTTTTAGGCTTAGTTTTTATGTGCATACATTTAGGTGTTCAGACTTAGTTAAATGGTAAGAATAGGAGATTCTTACCAAGGAAAAATAGATCCTAAATTCATTTAATTCATTCTGAATATAACAAGGTATCAGGAACCTCTTGCCCAGTAGGACTTCCAGGGATTAGCCATTTTACTTCTAGTATAAATACTCTTCTAAATCTCTATTGTGATCAATAAAAACAAAATAGTGTCAATACAATTAAAATAAATTTTACAGACTTCCTATATACATGGCTATTATGATAAGGTACTATAAATATAAAAATAATTTCAAACAGTAATACAAAATAAACTAAAGCCAGCCGCCAAGGCCGATAACCCAAAATTGAGGTTCTTAAGTTTTTTATTGTTGATATTGATAAAGAGGTATATGAGGATTAAGGAAATGGCAGGTACCATTAAGGTACCCTTTGGAAACTTTCATAATTCAAGATGGCGGCTCCCCCTGCACAGAAAATTTGTTCAACTTCTCAACATGATTTTTTTTTAAAGATTTTCATCTAATTATTCACATCATTTTGAAATTTTAAAAATCTGAAAAATAAACATTTTCTAGGAAGGCTTAATTAGTTGGGGTTAACGAAGAATGCTGTGGAGGTTGTAATTTGCGACTATTTCAACCCCCTTTTTTTTTGCTGTCCAGGATTTTACTCTTGCCTCTGAAATTGATTTACATTTGTTTGTCCATAACAAGCATTCATAAAGAGCGACACTTGTTTTTAATTAATCAATTTTTACTTTTTATTCTCCCAACTTTTGTTTTTCCTCTCAAAATATGAAACTGTCATGTCACATCCACCGAGGTTGTGGACAGCCACGACATCAGGTATTACATCCTTGAGCTTTTTTACAGTAGCATTAATATTAACCACTGTTCATCCCTTAAGGTAGGATGGAAGGGATGTGAGAAAAGGCCAGTGTTTTTGCAGTTTTCATAGCGAAACATTTTTGCTAAAATTTATAAAATATTGCTCCAGTACAAACATGTAATTTAATTTTCTTCACATGGTTGCCTCATAATTTCTTGAATATCTCTCAAGGGTATTCTGGAATTTAATGACAACCTTTTCTCTTCGTTTAAAATTTTCTCACCTAATGCTATACTCATGATAGATATTCAGGAACTGTTGATATCAACATGTGAAGAAAATTAAACTTTATATTTGTGCTGGAGAAATATTTTATTTAATTTACCAAAATGTTTTGTCTTAAAAACAGCAAAAACACTGGCCTTTTCTCGCGTCCCCTTCCATCGCACCTCAACTGTTCATTTGTACTTGCAAATCCAGTTTTTTGTAATGATAAAAAAGCAACAACAAGAAATCGGTGTCATAAGAAATTATGTTGACATCATCATTGTACCCACCATCATTTACTAGTTTTACTGATTGTAGAGCAAAATATGACTTCTGGTCCTGTCACAATGAGCTGTGTCTATGGAGCAAGAAAGTTGACATCCTCAATATCCTGACAAATATAATTTATGAGCAGTTTTTTATTCTCTTTTACTGTTAGAACACTTTTAGGGTTGTTTTGGAGATGATCTTACTAGTTCTACTGACTTCAGAAACCCTCATTTTCCTTGTGACATTCTTGTGATGGAAGGTTTGTATCGATCAAATATCAGATATACATTGCAATTTTGTAACTTGGATATCAGAGCGGTTTTGAAGCAAGACATACAATCATTGAATGTATTATTCTCAGGCCAAGCTACAATCCACAAAAATCTTACCATCTAACACTGTACTTGTGCAACCTTGAGATGTACCCCGAGAAGAAATTTATACTAGAGTATTTTCAAGTTGATTTTGCTATACATATTATCATCCATCCAGCATTATTGAATGTAGGAGTAGGAACTGGTGCTAGCTCATGAGAAAGAACCTCGTCCATGTTTATCTCTCAAAAACTTTGCTATATCAATTTTAATATGTTTCTTGGTTGCGGCCAGTATGATCACTTTCTGGGGTATTTTGTTTTAAAATTCATGTTACCATTCTCTTTCATACTGTCTCATTTGTTGTAAACCTAATCTTACAGAATAATTAACATTAACTTCGTGTATTCTCCCAGTTACAATATTAAAATGTTTTTGGGTGAATTTCTGGCCTCATACGATTTATTAAGCGTTTTGATACTTTGATGAGAATCCCTTCCTGGACCTTAGAATCTCGTTTTATTCTTGGATTCCTTTATTCTTTCCGAACGGGTAGTAAGACGCGGTGCTAAATATTATTATTATTATCTTTATTCTTTATGTCAATTGGGTGGTTTTATGTTGTCGTTGCTCATTAGTAATAACCAGGGCCCGGATTTTGATGATATGTCATATATTTTTTTTGTCCATCAGAGACAAACTTCTCAGTTGTACATAAACTCTGTTCAGATCCCCTGGTTGTAGAAATGTGTATTTTATAGGTCATTTTTTGCCATCTTAGATTTTAGGCCATTTTCTTGCTTTTTCTTAATTAATAAGTCATTTTTAAGCATTTTTATTTGAAAGAAAATTTAAAATGGTTTGGAAATGACTTTTAAAATGTTATACATATGAATTATCTGTGCTTTGATAAAACTTGATTATTCAAACATCAGATATTTTACCACACACTTGTTGACTGAAGAAGATGAGTCCAAATGAACTTTGTGCCCCTTTACCTGCAGACTTATAAAATCCACATTCCTGGTGAGACCTTCACTACACCTAATTTGGAAAGGGTTGGGATTTATCTGATTGCCAAACCCTTTCCTTCACCTCTGACAAGACATCTTGTGAATGTGGGGAATGCCAGGTCTCCACCGTGGTTCGGATTCCACGTTAAACTGTAGGTCCTCCATTTCATCTCACAATCACCCTCACCCTACCATTACACATTAGTGTAAGTGTGTACAACCCGAACGGGTAGTAAGATGCAGTGCAAAAACAATAATGTTGTTGATGTTGATGATGATGATGATGATGATGATGATGATGATGATGATTGTGGCGGCGGCGGTGGTGGTGCTCATTTTCAAAATTATGTCAATCATCGGATAAAAAATGAAAAAAAACATTTTGATGATCTGTTTGTAATAATTGTTAACATGCTAAGTATTTCAAGATGGGACGGTCACCATATTTTGGTTAAAAAGTATCATACACTTATTTTTAATACATATTAAAGTTAAACCAATAGTAGGAAAGAAATATTAATAATTTCTTATTAAAAACAAGTCAAAACACAACAACAAGGGTACATAAAAACAATTTTTCTGTTCAGGGGGAGCCACCACCTTGAATTATGAGAGTTATCAAATGGTACATTCATGATATTTGACATTTCCTGAACCCTATCATACCTCTTTTTCAAAAAGGTTTTCAGCTTAAACACTTCACTTGGCTGCCAGACTAATTAGTCAACCAGTATATTTCTGAAATATTCTTATTCTCTTATTCTTGCAGCACTTCAACAAATGGGCTACCGTTTTTCACCAGACTTTGTAACGTTTCTCATTAAAAAAAGTGATCATGAAAATCATGTAAAAATTTCTGTAGATCAATTTATTGTTATCTGCGTACAAATTCAACAGTTCACTGGTAAGAAAAATAAATTTTGTTTTAAGCATGTTGAGTATTTAAGTAAATTTCCTAGTAAATATAGTTGGTAAACTTTGACAAGGCTTAAAAATATTGTGGCACTGTGCCTCACACATTGACTTAAAGAGAATTTAGTTTTGAATTTCGGTGGAGTCAAAATTTTATTTTCCTGTTGTGTGAAACCTGGTAGAAAATGAGGCGTTAGAGAGAGCTCACCTGATATGCAGTTTCAAGTGCTAATGACCACACTTGAATATGTAATACCTGTAAAAATAATAAATGCAGAAGGTAAGTGTCTGAAATCTCCCCCTCGTTTCTACCCTAGTAAATATATACAATATCCTGTTTATTTGCTGACTATCATTACCTTTGGGAAGTAAAAATATGAAAACTATTTTCTCTCTCACACACACACTCTCTCTCTCTCACACTCTCTCACACACTCTCTCACACACTCTCTCACACACACTCTCTCTCTCTCACACACTCTCTCTCGCACACACACACACACACACACTCTCTCTCACACACACACTCTCTCACACACACACACACACACTCTCTCTCACACACACACACTCCCCTCTCTCTCTCTCTCTCTCACACACACACACTCTCTCTCACACACTCTCTCTCTCTCACACACACACACACACTCTCTCTCACACACTCTCTCTCTCACACACTCTCTCACACACTCTCTCTCACACACTCTCTCTCTCTCTCTCACACACAGGCACGCACGCACGCTCACTCACTCACTCACTCTCTCTCTCTCTCTATTTGAAGTTGTAAGGGTATGCATATCATGTTTTATTAATGTGCCTGCTTGATACCAATATTGTACAAGTATAGAATTATAATTAGAGGTACCACTGAAAAATGTAAACTGATTGTGTTTATAAATATACTTTGATTGTTTCAAATGGTGGTTATTAATATTGAGGTTTATAAATATTGTATTTAGTTATTTTAAATATTCAGTATATAAACATAGTTTAAATACCCCAAATATATATATTTTTTTGTAATCAGGGAGCTCAAATAGTTTTTAAATACTTTTTAGCATTAAACTAAAGTTTAGAATATAACTAACTATATGACATTTCATAAACATCTTAGGTTCAATCTTATGGCTACTGGATATACATTGCTATCTGGAGATTTTTCCTTGTCCTCTCAGTGATCCAACATGGCGAAATATTTCCCTGTGTCATTGTGTGAATTTGACGAAATCATTGAAATTATTAAAAATCAAAGAAATAAAGGAGTAAGAACCAAATAGTCTTACAAAAATATCTCGAGGATTCTATTACTGTGTACAGAGATAAGAAATTTAATATTAATTAAAATTTTTTGAAGCAACTGTGCGCAAAGGGTTGTACCGTCTTTGTCAACACATAACCACCATAGCTAAGTCTGAAGCATAGGATTCTACAAGTCTAGAGATTACAGTTTCAAATCATTTCACACATAATTTTTTTATTTCTTATTTAATCTGATTCAAAACATTAACTTTTCAAATCATTAATTGAATGAATTTGAGGTGATTTTTACTCATAAATCATACCAGGTAGTTGATCTTACCAATATTCTTATTTAAAATAACTAGCAAGCTAAATTAAAAGATGTACATTAATTGAATACTATATTTTATAGGTAATTATTTAAACACAATATTAATGGATTTCAGAACATAAAAAATATGCTTATTTAAAAAAAGTCACTTAAGTAAGCTAATAATTATTGTTGGAATAATGGATCCTTTAAATGATTTCTTTTTAATACTTGGAAATAAATCTATATTGATACTATTGTTGACAAGCAGTATTATTATTAAGAATTTTTTTTAAAAGTGTTCGAGGATTCATTCTCATACTTTGAAGACAGAAGTTCGATTGTAATTTTATTTTATTTGTGTATTTTGTCTTCGTACACATTAATAGTATTAACAGGGCAAACCTAAGGATAATATTTGGTGTAAGCTATGTATGAACATGGTGCCTTTGCAATTGTGAGTCTCAATTTATTATATAGTAAACTAGTAAAATTAGTAAATAATGAATCATAAGCTTAAATTATTTAAAATGTAGTTACATGCGCTGTGATTTTGGTATTGTTTCGAAATACACAAATTGTAATAATAACATGGCTTGGAATGTGACATGAAGCACATTTGTTTAAACTACAAATATATTCACAGTTCTCCTCAATTTAGTTTCACGTCAATTATCCATATAATATACAGTGTTTAAGGTTTGGACTTTGTTTGCAATTGTGCAAAAACATAATGATGGCCTAGAGCTCTAGACAACACGTCTAGGAGATTTGTTAATAGGC
Organism: Timema cristinae; assembly: GCA_039000515.1. Classification (NCBI taxonomy): domain Eukaryota; kingdom Metazoa; phylum Arthropoda; class Insecta; order Phasmatodea; family Timematidae; genus Timema; species Timema cristinae. Next base: position 19,694,057 of record JBCFYV010009882.1, read on the forward strand.
CTTACTAAAAGGTAAATGAAACCAGATACATAGATTTTTAGTATAATATTACATCTAGTGTGACCTTATTAAAGTGGAAGAATATAATTATTTAATAAATACATATTTTTTGTAAGCGTTTTCGAATCCAAAATTTTAAATTTTGAAACAAATTTGTATCATGGTCAACTGACTCGAATCAAATCTGAATCAAATCGCATGCTTATAAGAAAGTTCAGATTACATATGAATCGAATTCCATGCCTAAAAAAACTTCGATTTGGATCAGAACTATTCTAATACTTTTTATTTTCTTAATAAAACTGATTCTTATAAAAAAATTGGATCAAACATTTGATATTATAAACAAGTTCAAATCAAATCGTTTAATTTAGGTCTATATTGCTTTAAATCATATTTGTGTTGAATATTATACTATACTAAGTTTTAAATCCGATCTAATAATAAAATATCTCAAAAAAATTTGATAATAAATTTATAAACATTTTGGGTTCACTAAAAAAAGTAACCAATAAACCTAACCTCAAAAGGTTGAATAACACATAATGTAGACTGGTTACAATGGCAACACACATTTTAACTTTCAGATAATAGTAATTGGGTACTTAAATCTCCCAGTTAAAATGTGATATACTCTATCTGGCAGATACAGTGATCTCTATACTAAACTGGATGGGAATAAACACACCCCTTGCAAAGGTCAAAGCGTGATGCTCAAGATTGCCATCTGCTTGATTGTGAGGGAACAGATTTAATAGCTTCTTTCAATGTTCTTATGCAAAACCATGTCTCTGGTGAATAAAAATGTTAAAGTTTGCAACTAGTGAATTATTATATCACACTTGGCTGAAGAAACATTTACATTAAAGAATATACAATTCAGTTTTACTATTAAAATTGTACAAATATGAATAAAACCTTTTTACATTCTGCCAAGACAATATATTTAAAGTTTACTATTAGCTTGCATATTGGTTTCATAAACAATTTTATATTGAAAGTTTGATAACTAAAATGAAATAAGTTATTTTAAAAATTTATTACATTTGTTTGAACAACATACTTTGTGTTTTAGTTTTATGTTCAAACGATCATTTAGGTCATAGGGTTCTAAGAAGTATTACTATATTACAATATATTTAAAGTTGACTATTAGTTTGTATACAATTTCAAAACCCATGGTTATTAAAAGTTCTGCGACTATAAAGAAATAAGGTCTCTAAATCTTGATTACATTTGTTCGAATTACAAACTTTGGGTAGAAATCTTAAGTTAAAAATAGCATATAGGTTATAGGCTTGTAGGAAGTATTACTATATTAACCTACATCAACTTATTTAAATAAATAAGTCACGAATGTTGAACTTAGATATGCTTTCAAAACACATTTATTTCATTTAACTAATCATACATTGATATAGCTCATATATTCACAAAAATTAGTGAACAATGTCAAAATACCACATTGTCTTGTATATGTGTAAGAGAGAAAGATATATCCTAAAGTTTCCTTCTCTCTAACACAATGTTGTGCAGATGACAGCTCGAAAATCTCAGCCACAAATGTCCATCCAGTTATATAGATCAATGGGCAGAAATAAGACATGGCTTTAACCTATCAGCTAGATTGAAATATTTATCGGCCAGATTAATATTCATCTGGGCGTCATAAGACTGGCCCTTAGCCTTAGATATTACCAGTAGTGTGGTTATAAACTTAACAAATTAGGGACAAGCAAAGTCAAATATATGAATGGTCATAAACATCCTAGCCTTAAATTTTAGCAAAAGTTTGGTGATAAATGATTTAAAAGAGCTGTCTGGTGAAATACAATATCCTACTTTTCACTGCGGATTAATGTTCAGTTTTTACAAATTAATAACCACTGTTGAATTAACTAATCATTTTTGCTTTTAAACTTCTTGTTTCTATAGTTTGAAAATAATTTTTTTTTTATTTAGTTTTATTTGAAAATGGGTGACTTTTTGAAATGTTTTAACTACAATAGCTATCAATTTCTGTATACCTGCAGACAAAACTTTGAATTGTAAAATATTACATGTGTTGTGTGCTTAATGCTCTATTTAAAGTCCATTCAGAACTTTTTATATCTATAATTATATCCATCCATATATATATATATATTTTTTTTTTTTCAGAAGCATTTCGAACCAGAGACAAAGAACTTAAAGGTGTAATCACAATAGATTTTGAGGATTTCCTTAAAGTTGCCTTGAATGCTTCTGTTTAGGCAAACATATTTGCTCAGTAAGGATTTGTTAATGAATGTGTGAAAATATGTTGACATGTTATTCTGAACATTTCTCTTTATTAAGGTAAGCTTGAACTGTTAAAGCATTATTAAAAAAAAGAAACATGTTTATAAAGGGGAGGATTGTATTATTTTGGAATCAATTAATATAGAGCTCTTTTTATATCCAAATGCTGTAATGTTGCATTTAAATTACATTCCACCATTACTGTACTATATCATTTCAATTGTGAGATGTTGAAATAAAAACTTTCTAAAATCTCTCAAGGTAAAGTTTATTAGTTGCATTGTATTTTAAAATCACTAATACAAGAAATATATATGTCAAGTATAAATACTCCAGCTTATTATAACTTCAATACTAACTTTTTTTTACCTTTACTAGATTTATGCTGAGTTTTAAAATTCAACATTTAATCTACTTATTTGTTGTACAATCCACTTACCCTGAAAGATACAAGTCATCCCTTGACGGATCACACTATTGCCCTATCCTATTAGCTACACCATAGTGGAAATGTGCAAGGTAAGCTTGCTACCTTTCAGGGAAAACATATCTTCAAAAGTTTAAATTAATGACCTACATTTTGATTCCGAACACAATTAAAACCCAATCTAATTTAAAAAACTTAATTCATAAGGAACTAATGGTTTAATATTATAGATTGATATGGACATCACACAAGCTATTGGATTTTATTTATTTGTTTCCAGCTGCATACATTGTAAACCACAATATAATTCTACTGTTAACTATGTATTGGTCAAGCTTATTAGCTTATAAACATGCCTGCCTAAAATCATAGCTATATAAGTCATATTAATAATTTTACTATAATCATTGATATGAGTAAAACTGATAGTGAAGTAAGATTATCAATAAATAATAATTGTAATAGTGTGCCATCAATACATCTCTGAATTTTGGTATCAAGTAATACAAAACTAATATTACTTTATTGTTCCTTTCCAGACCAACTTTGTTAACACTGATTTAATAGCCAAAGGTAAATTATTTATATCCATATTGCACTAGAGTTCCCTCTTTAAATCTTATGCTGTGTGATTTCTTCAAGCATAATATTCCTTCGCTGCATAATAAAAACTGAGGTTTTAAAATAGTGAACTATTTTAATTTTAATTTAACTTTTTTATAAAAAAATTAATTTGTTCATTTCTTAAAAAAAGAATAGTTTTTAATTTATTTTAAAAACATCATTAAGGACCTTAGACATGTTGAATGCAAGTCTATAACCTATTTTGTGGGATGGTGGGTGGGAGGGTGATAGTCTTAGCATGGCTTCACAATCGACCAAAGTATCCTTCTGCGCCAACAAGAACAGATGGATCATGGAAACCGTAGATGGCGCTAGCTACTGGACAGGTCTTGCAGAAAAATCATACGTTTGGAAATATCACTTTTCTTGAGAACGAATGAAAATTTATGTTGATAATTTCAACCCCCCTTTTAAGATAATGTATTGTTGTTTATTAATTGTTAGATTTTATTATTTTTTGTTATAAAGCAGGCAGTTTTCTATTTAAACAATGTCAATTTTATTGATATTTGATCACTGTTAAAATTACAGAGACTTTTTATGTATATAAAAGATATAACTTAATCACCATCCTTCTATTCTTGAACAAACCATTTCCGAAAAGAAAATGGCAAAACACTAAAAATTCTTGAAGATAACCATTTGCCCTGCATTTCCACGCCAAATAAAAAGGGCCAATTGCCTTGATATAAAAACACTTTACGTTTTACTGGGAAATTACCCTAATAACCTCTATCATTTACATACCATTTTGTAGTCCCTTTTGGTGTGAAATATCTCAAAGCAAGGACTGACTCTTAAGGGTGGCTTTCCCAGACATGCTGAACTTTAGAATGAGGTCTGCTTCCTTTTACAGTCTTTTCCCCCCTTGTATTTGCATTGTGATGGCCTCTAAAGAGCAACCACAGCACTCAGGTTTATGAGATTTTTCTTCAAACTGTTGAATGAAGTGCCATTCACTCAGTTGTGCTTCTGGTAAAGGGTCCAATTTTCTTCCTCTTATAGCAGACACTGGTCTCTTGTAATTTAGCAACAACCCCTCAATTACTGCACAGTGATAATTTGTTCCAGATTTTTTATCTGCAATAATGTAATTGATTTGTCGATTGACAAGAGCGATCTCAACCAAAGAAGATGGTACCACTTTATGTTTTGTGGATATACCTGTATTTTGTAGATATCTGGTCAAATTGGTCTATTCCATTCATAAACTTACTGTAGTGGGCCACCAAGTTGGGTTTAGCCAAAGTACGGAACCCATTTTCTCCTTTCTTAGAACATACTTGCACTAATTCAGTGTCAGTATTATGCACAGTACCGAGAAGGTTCGCTCTCCCTGTGTCATGCCAAGTAGAGGTAATTTTACTTTCATTGACACTTGCCCAAAATTTTGGCTCCTCTCTCTTTTTCACTTTACATGAATGTGGCCTCATTTCAATAGGAAGGTATTTTCTATTTGGCCTCACAGTTCCACAGTCGCTTATTTTTAGTTTATTATAAAGAGCAGGACTTGAAAAAAAGTATCACAATTTAATGTGTCCTTTTTTTTCAAACCCTTTTGTGAGGTTCAATATAACCCTTGGCCCTCATGGCTCAATACTATCTCCTGGATCCTTAGTTTTACCTGTGTACACATAAAATTTACAAAGAAACCCAGTTTTACTGTCACAAGGAGACCAAACTTTGACACCCCAATTGGCTGAAGGCTTTTATGGCAGGTATTGCTTGAACCTTAGTCTCTCCTTGTAACAAAGAATGGTTTCATCAACTGACAGTTGTGAACCTGGGGAGAAGTGTTCAAGGTAATTATTCATTACAAGTTCTTTTATAGGCTTAATTTTGAAGAGGGGTTTACCTTTACAAGCTGTTCCTCATTATTATTTAAATGAAAAAAAGAACGTAACAGGAAATACTTGTCCCTAGTCATGCCAAGGGAATAATATGGTGTGTTATTTAGCAAGTGTGACACATTTAGAGCGAGAGGGGAAGTCATATGGTTTGTCAAGAATCTGGTTATAAAATACCTCAATTCCTCTGATGTGTGTATAAATACAGACAGAAGAAAATGTTTAGAAACTTAAGAAAATGCAAGTGTTGAATCTTGCAATATCATCAATGAATTTTGCATTTTATTGGGGTGAATTTCCCAATCCCAAATCAACATGGTTTCGAACCCTTTTCCATGAGGCTGATAGTGTTTCAATTTCTTCTTCTTGCAAATCATCATCAATCTCACTACTCGAAATGTCACTTTAATTATCACTAAAATCCCCCTCTGAATCAAAATCGGCAAATAAAAATTTTGTTACATCTTCATCTGCCAAGTTTTGTCTACTAGATGAAGCCATGTTTACAAGCTACACACATTTGTCAAGACTAAAAAACAAACTGTTGTTATTAGTAGCATAGCTTTTGAATGCTATCAAAAGATAATGAGCCTACAACAAGTGTGTATGCAGTGATATCTGGTAGGAAAAAATATAACTTATAAGAGTAAACACTTTACAATACTTTCAACAGATGTCATTAGTTAACTTGTTTACAGTTCTAGCTAAAATGCGACAGGAAGTTTGAGCTAGCCATAATGTGAGCTCCGCATAGCTTGACACACAGCGCATTGTGCATAAATACTAGTGCCGCAGTGAAAGAGTTAAATAATCATCATGGCTTGCGTTTGATGGCAAGCAATTTTATCAAATATGAGACATTTAATATTTAAAATTGTAACTAAAAAAGTTCAAATAGGCTTATATGTAATTGAGGTAAACAAGATAATTACATAATTGCTGTTCAATATTACCTATGATTTAGCCAGCAAGGTAATCAATTTCTAACATATCTTAAATAATATAAAGTTTTTTGAATTACAGACGTACTCAACTTTTGTATGTTCAGTTTTTGTACAACCACCACTTTTTGACTTTATAAATGACACCTTAAATAAACTGTTGTCTGTTTAGTTTGAACTTTCAAACGTTAGTTGAGAACAATTTTTTTTAGCTATTTTAAGGTAGCATGGCCAAACAAGTTAGTTTTTACAATGCTGTCGGTTTTATCCATAAAGCAGTGTATATTTGTATAGTTATTTGAATAATACATTACATTATATCCTTATTATTTTATCAAAATAAAGTGTTGATACTAATGAATTGAGGTAGTTTTGGATTAGGAACTATGCTAGAATTTTTTTGATTTTTATGTTTTTAAAGTTTTGAATAATCATGTGTAAAGAATTCATTGGTAAAATACTAAACAATTAAGTATTACTTTGTCTCATTCAAACTGAATTTGAATTTTTAATGTCTATCCCAGCAGGAATTGGACCTATAGCCTTGTAATGTTAGGAAAACATTTTCTACAGTTATAATTATTTACTTACTTTATGGCATTAGAAGCTGCACTTACAAAAGTATGCCACATATCCCTATCTTGAGCTAGTGCTATCCAGGACACATTGTTACACCCTACCTCTTTCAGGTCCATTCTGATGTTATCCCCCCATCTGCATCTAGGTCTTCCCACTGGGTTTGCCAGTTAACACCCTAAACATAGTTCTAGATTCTTCCACTTGCGCTGCATGTCCTGCACATGGTAATTTATGAGACTTGACTATCCTAACAATGTCTTGTGATGAATAAAGGGTATATAACTCATCATTATGCAGCCTCTTCCACTCCCCAGTAGTCTTATTCCTTTTTGGATCTAATATCTTCTTAAGAACTTTATTATCAGACACCCTAATTTTTTTTCGTAATGTAAGGTAAGAGACTTCTTTTCACACCCATAGAGAACAGGTAAAATTATGTTTTTGTGTATTTGGAGTTTTACATTCTTTGAAAGCAGACAAGTTGAAACAACTTAATGACCGAGTAATAGCATGCATTTCCTGACTGTATTCTTTTCCTCATTTCCAATCTAAGATCGTTATTGCTAGTTAAAATTGTTTCTAAATCTTTAAACTCATTAATATTTAAACTCGGTAATCTCAAAATTATCATCCCTAATCTGTGTTCTCTGTGTGATCGTATACTTAGTCTTTTCAGCGTTCCCTTCTAAATCTAATTCCACACTAATCTTTAGTAAACTTACTGCATTTCTTGCAACAGATTTTTTATTACTCCCCAACAAAGTTAAATCATCTGTGTATCCTAAGAGCTGCATTGTACATTTTAATATAAACTCTTCTCTACTCTTTTGTATTAACTTAATAGCCAACTCTAAGGCTGGATTAAAATGTAATGGGGAAAGTTAAACACTTAAGAATATTTCAGTGAAAGCTTTAAAAAATCATATTGAGATTTTGCTAATGCGTTCTCATTTGTAACTTATTATTACACAAATTGTTCAATACATACATACATACATACATACGTACACAGAGGGACCATTGAAATAATAATTCAGATTTTTTTAATACTCAAAACATCAATTTGTACATAGAAAGTTGAAAATAAACAAAGAGAAACATTAAAATCAATAATTAATAAACACTCGAAGTTGACTGTTCACTATTTCTTCAAAATAGTCATCATTAAAAATGAAATTGTCATGTTTATGGAAATCCATACATACCACTAAAAATGTATAAAGAAAACATTAAAACCAAGAATTAGAAAAATGATTTCCAAGTGAATTTACATTGTTCTTTTTGATAGATTCATATTCATTATGTTGGGGGAAATCCAACAATATGTGCTGAACACCACACCATGAAACCTTACAGCATTTTAGCTACTGTATTTCTCACAACCATATTATATTTTCTCATCAAGTTCTACTCTCTGCCACTTCAACAGATTGTCTATTCAAGCATCTTTCTTGTTCATGAACATTACAAAATCAAAGTTTTAGTGTTAAATCTGCTTGATTATCAATTCCTTTGTGATTTCTTTTACAATTTTATTTTTCGTTTAACTCTATTGTGCTCTCAATAAAATCTTAATTTAGAAAAAATTGTACACAGGTTTTACAAAATCTTTAAATTAACTCTTACATTACATTGACTATAACATTCTAAAATGTCACTTTTTTTTTTTTCAAGGATCAGATCATCAAGTTTACTTATACTTCTGCTTTTATGTTACAAAAATAGTTAGATTTTCTACTGCAAAACAGTCAAATTGAAAGAAGTACAGGTATTGTCTTTCATGGAGAAAAAAATTGACTACCATATGGAATGTTAAAGCATCAGCAATAATCAACACATGTGTCAGAACTTAAAAGACAAATCCAGATGTTACAAATCCCTTTCATTGCTCATGTGTAAAGATCACTGGAGGTGATAAAAAGAGAGATAAAAAACTGAAGTGTTGATCACAATGAACATTGTTTTTTCTCTGTATTAGTATGTCCCTGTTTGAGAGTTCATAAGAGGGATAGCATGATTCTTGTCCACAATCAGTGGCTCCCACTTTGTATATGTATATATATTTGTGATTTAGGATAAATTTGTTGGTTGAGTTCTCTGATGTGTTGATCCAGATTTGCATTATTGTTGGCTATTTATTATTTTGTAACTTTAATCAATTTTGTAAAGTAATGTTTTTTATGAAAAACCATATTATAGTAAATCATTTTCATATTTATGTGAACAAGTATTTTGTACATAAATTAGTTTTAACTTGAGTACTACTCATAATTCTAAATAAAAACTAAATTAATACATATTGTTTTTAAAATAATTAGGCCCTATCATAATATTATTGTAGTGCATTAAGTTTACCTTTCCCTCCTTTATTATTACAAATAAAAAATACTATTTCTAAAAGTCAAAGGCCTAATTATTTATTTGAATTCACAAACAATATTTCTTTAATTTTAATTTTTACCTTTTTTACATATACCTCTTTCTATTTTAGAAAGACATGCACATTTTATTCTATTAAAAAATTAAGAACAGTCTAATGGATACATCTCATCCACAGAACATTCATGTTGATTGTAACAATACTAGAGTTACAGCGTATCTATAAATTATGAAAGGATTAAGAGTTTTATTGGCACAAAATGTAGATTACATTATAGATTACTTTATAAGTTTAATTTTAATATGTTTCACATAATTTACTCTTAGAAAATATTTATCATCTTATATGATACTAGCTGGTGTTCCTGTTTTTCACACAGAGAAACTATGAATAACTAAATCTGTTAAAAGCTAAGTTCTCATATTAAGGCTAAGTTATAAATTCTCCATACACAATATTTGATGGTTTGCTTGTTTGTGTTAATAAAATATATTATTTTGTGAACCATCCTTTGAACATGCAACGCAAAACTGTAAATGTGAAAACTAAGCTGTTCTTAGATTGATTCCGGTGTACTTTATGGACTGGCCCTGAGATTAGTGACACGTTAAAAACAATTGGTTACTAAGGATTTGAAACAAATAAAAGTTACAGAGAAACAATAATTTAAAAAAGGAAATATGCATTTATAAGGTTTTTGGCATAATTCAAGAAAGGGAAATATTTATTTACAAAGTGTTTGGTTTTATATCTATCTAATATTTTGAAACAACCATATTCATTTGATTGTTTTTGGACTTTCATAGAGAACCTTATTTATAGACATGAGCATCCCAAATTTCAGATTTATGGAATGTTTAAAAGTGTTTGAACAATTCATGCGGACAGACATACATCAAAACTATATCATATTAGGACGTTTAGCATCTGGCTGCCAATTTGTTTATAATCTCTCCTTATATGATACCGAGTTACGAAAAATAATCCCAAAACAAAAATTAAGCCAACCAATACTTTAAAATAAATCTATTCTCTGAATTCAAACATTAGCCAACCTACAGTGCATCTCATTTTTCGCAAAAATTAATTAGAGGGTATTTTACATAAGCGGATACATCCCATTTTGATTATATCTCCATAACTATTTTAGATACAAAATAAATTATCAAATATTTACAATGTATATTATTTAATTTCTTTTGGTGGTGGTGTAATGCTCTTTTTTCCCTATTATTTTTCTGCAATGATGTATATTTCCATTCACAGTTATAGGAATGAGAAAGATGCATTATACCCTTAAGGGGCTTGCATAGGGGAGCCAAGACAGTGTCACTCAAGTGGTCAGCTCTTTCACGATTTTGATTAAACTATTAGTAGTATCGAGGTTTGGTCTTCACTGGGATGAATACAAAACTTTATTCTATGTTACTATAATAAAGAGAGATGTCAACATAGTTTAAAATATGAAATTTTGCCCTTAGAGAAGTCATAATAAGGGATATTTGAGTTGATCGTTAAAGACCTAAATCCGAGGGAAACTAGAGGGCAATACTCTAGGAACATAGAATAGAGATTTGTGAATCGAATTATATAATTTATTAGGGGGGTCACAACAAAAAATTTATTGGTATCATTATTAAGCTGAGAGGTAGCAACTGGTAGCATTTCCCCGTACGCTAACGCCATCACTAGGCAAAGGACCAGTCAAGCTTTGCTACGAACGTAGGAGGTAGTAGTGGAAATGAAAGAATGGCAGACGAGCAGGCTAATCCTTCTCTCGCTTCCTCTTGCCGTTCGTACTTCCACTCGGCTCATCACCTTCTGTAGAATCTTGCAGATCGTGGCACGCTTAGTTGAAAAATACGTACATTGACCACATTTTATTAAGTGGAAGCTAAAAAAAATTAGCGTCAGTATGGACGAAGAAAAAACAACTGTGGACCATAGAAGAGGGAAAAAAAGAAGATTATACCTCACAGCCCATCGCAAGAAAAGAAATTGGAATAAGGGGAAGAAACTATGGATTGGTGATTCTGGGTGACTATTTTTTAAGTTTATATAGCAATAGTGAATTGGTCAAAAATGATACTGGCCTATTTATTTATTATTTATCATACACTTTTTAACACACAACCAAACTTAGTTAACAATGTATCTGTACATCCATTCAGGAAAAATAGCCTAGTAATCACTATTCAGAATAATAAAGGACGTATCCATCTAGAAATAGAAATTTTATTTTATAGCACCCCCTGAATCAGCTTCACGAATCTCTACCAAGGTGCATTAACGGTAGTTTTTTAAATGTGAAATTCACTTTGGTTTTATAATCTATCTACACGCTAATGTGAAAGCACTTTTTTGTATCAAATACTTTCTCTTCCTCACCCCTAGTAAATTATTTTTTATACTGTTGTTTTAATTTTTTTTAATAGTTCCTCCGTCCGTCCGTCCGTCCCCCCTCAAAGTAACAAAGGCTTATTTTTAAACCAAAACTGTGTTATTAAAAATTCATAAATTTAATTTAAGAATAATATTTGTTCCCATGACTTCATAATAATAAAATAGGGTACTGGAATATTTGTTTTAATTTTTTTGGTTAAATGGTTAGTTTAAAAAAAATACAAGTTTTATGTGACAATAATTAATACTTGAACATGTTTGACAAAATTAAATCCTGTATTATTTTGCATGCAAATAATATGTCCTAGCAATAAAATATTCAGACAATTACACTTTTAGCCTGAGATTTTTGAGTCACATGCTGAAATACTAATTATGCAAAATATAAGGCAAAGCATAGCGGTTTCTTATATTTAACCAATATTATAACTCCACAATTATATTTAATTTACAGAAAATACTTACTGGTTATAGGAAAATAACTATTTAATAAAAGCATGTTATAAATTTCTGTGATTTTGGTGAATGATCAATGACCAAAACACAAAACATCATGGCGGGATAGTAAATTCGGCTTTATGTTTTTCTACTGTCAGAAATGTTCAAATATACCGTTTATAGGCTTTTGATGTTGTAGTTTTATATATAAAAAAACAAGTTTCTTAAAACGTGATCTTATTTATCTACAGAGTACGCTTTGTAAAGGCAAGTGACTTAAATACTAAAAGAGGTGGTAACAGTTCATAGAGCGAGCAAAAACCTAATATTCAAGAACAGATAGAAACTATGGATTGGAATTCTATGTCTCCTTCTTCTGAAGAAAGGTGAGTTTCTAAATAATTTAATGGTGTGGTCTATAATCAGCTGGTGACCTGGTGGTCTAGGGGTAAGGTGCTGGACTTCTGTGCTGGAGGTCCGGGGTTCAATCCTTGGTCCTGGTACAGATTTATCTGATTACCAAACCCTTCCTTCACTTCTGACAAGACATCTTGTGAATGTGGGGAATGCCAGGCCTCCACCGTGGTTCGGATTCCACGTTAAACTGTAGGTCCTCCATTTCATCTCGCAATCACCCTACCATTACACATTAGTGTAAGTGCGTATTACCCGAACGGTTTGTAAGACGCGGTGCTAATAATAATAATAATAATAATAATAATATAATCAGCTCTCTGTCGACTTGCAATAAATTTTATTGCTTGAAAATCTTGAGTATAGAAACTTTATAATAAATATTAAAGTGCTAAAAAGCTGTACATATATATAACCAAATTAATAGTTCCTAAGACGAAAGGACCACAACATCCTTACTAAAAAAAAATTATTTTATATAGGCCTACCAATAGTTGTTTACATTTTGATTTTATGAATATTCATCGTGATATAATCCCCTCTCCACTTTCGGGCACACCTACCAGCATCTTATCTGATACTATTCGGTATCCTCACTGCAGCGTACAAATTAATATATTCACACATTCAATAATTAGTAGGCCTAGCAGCAGCACCTTTACAGAAGATTTGATGGCCATATCCTCCGGCGATAAGTCGAAGACATAATTGTATTCACAACTGTAAATATTAGATTTCATAATTCACTTTAGTGTTTTAATTTATTTAGTGAACAAGTTAAGGTGGGCTGGAAGAGGACGCGAGAAAAATTAAGTTGTTTTTTTTGCAGTTTTCACAACAAACTTTTTTAAATCAAATGCTTCATTAGAGACATATAGTTTAATTTTCTATACATGGCAATATCAACAGCTGTTCTTGAATATCTGCTATGAGCATAACATCATTTAATGAGAAACATTTTAAACGAGGAGAAAAAGTTTTCACAAAATTCTAGGACAATCATGACAGAAATTTAACAACTGTTGATATCACCTTGTAAAGAAAATTAAACTCTATGTTTGTACTGGAGCAATATTTGATTTAATTTGCTGAAAAAAATGGTTTGATACGAAAATTGCAAAAAAAAACCTAGTTTTCCTGGCATCCCCTTTGATCCCACCCTAAGTACAGTTAATAGGAGTGCCACATTCATAGAAGAAGGGTATAAAGTCTGAAACTAGCTATGATATCTATAGTTATAACTATATGTTTTATGTATTTTGAACTGGTACAGAGGTATCAACTATAATCTGGCATACTTGGAACCCGTCCCTGCCATGACAGAACCATTTTATATGGTTCATGGTGAAGCCGCTGCAGAAAGAGGAAATTTACATCAATTGTAAGTCGAAGCAAAATGTTTATCTTACTATTTAAGACAACACTTTTGGGTAAGAGTGGAATTCACATTTATATGAGAAACTTAAGTCAAACATGAGTGAAAAGGACTCCAAATAGGAGAAAGAAATTCAAGCCCACATATTGTGATTTTATGGCTGGCTACCTATTAAAAAATCGCGCTGAAAGACGTGTCATTAGTTTGGGCTAGTCTTCATTTGAAGTAACTATACGGTTGGGATGAGATATATATTATTTTTATTTCACCATTCCAGGCTATTCTTATTTAACTACACTTCTTGGACAAGAATGAGGAAAGTATAATTTTGAGCAAATGCTACAACATTGGTATGGATGGGGAGTGTGAAATAATATACTATATAATATAAGCTACAGGCGAGATATTGAGGAAGAATACATTAATACCTAATTAATCTTGCTTTCAAGATCAAGGATGGAGTTTAACGTATAGAAATCATTACTTACTACGAATTAATTTCCATAACAAAAACCGTTTTAGAGGTCGTCGTTAGATCTCAAACTAGCGTTGAAACAAGCCATTTTACCAAGTTGATTTAATTTTTTTTATTAAAGAGTTTATTTACTCATACATGGTATTACTATTGTGTGTGCTTATTGCGAGATAAAAAATTGCCAATTTATTCCTCATATCTCCCCAATTTTACAAATTAATTGATTTGCTGTAGGGCAAAACTAAACTGGTTTATTAAATATATGATATTACATTGTGCGAGAATGAGAATTAAAAAAAAAATGAAAGTAATAAAATGTATGTTAATAGTCTTCCTGAAATATTTTCTTTATATTATGTATGACCCGCCTCGGTGGCGTAGTTGGCTAACGCGCTAGTCTTGTTAAGCTCGACTGCTGAGGACGGGGAGATCGAGGTTCGAATCTCGGTTGGGTGAACTGGGGTAGTTTTTCCTAAATGGTTTTCCACTCTCCCTCCACGCAAATACGGGTTCACTTCCTCTAATTCAACCTTCCCAATTCCCAATCCATTATCGTAATTAGTACTAAAAGTGTATGAACCTAACGGGTAGTAAGACGCAGTGCTAAATAATAATAATAATAATATATTATGTATGTATTTGATTAACTCAAAATAACTTTAGTAAGAAAAACAAAATAGCAGTTTAACTTTAAACATAATAGTGTAAAATAGGTGTATGTATTTTAATGAAAAAATTAAAGAATGCACAAGACATACATTCAACAAAAACTTTAGTCAATGATTTATTTATTACAAATTATTATTTTTACATCAATAATCTTTTTTTTTTCAGGAATACTACAATCGATACATTTCAAATAAGCCCCCCTCGACATTCAGAGATTCCATCCTGTAGCTAAACTGATGGTGACACTATTGAAAGTATTCTCCCTCCACCTTTAGAGTCGCCTAACCCCACATCTCTAGATAATACCATACATTAGACTACTGTTAATTCAGAAACAGAAGTTATAATGGATATTTTCCTGGAAGATGTGCCACAGACACCATTGTCTACACAACGGTAAATATTACATTACACATTTTAGTGTTAACTTATTTAGTGAACAATAAATTAATTTCAAATTTTGAATTAAATTGTTACCAAGCTACCCTGATTAAATATGATACATATTTAATAGGAGTGTCACCTAATAAAATACAATTAGAAGCTGAAATACAATATCTAGAATTATGAATGTAATAAAATAAATGCTAATTAAATATCACAGGCTAAAATTAAGATTAGCACAATCATGGCAGTGGGAATGTGATCAATTTAAATTAAGCCTGGTATTAAATTAGTTGAAAAATTATACATGTACACGGGAATTGATTCCGTGAGTGCTAAGCCAAAGGTCCGGGGTTCAATTTCCGTGCTAAAGCTATCAGTTAACATTTATGGTTCTGATTCCAGTTCCATTCCTTGCATTAAATACGTCAAGCTACAGTGCACATTTGTTTTGTTTCTTTCTTTCCAGGGACACAAATGTTTTTAAAACACTCTCTATCATAGAAGGACGCAGAATAGTCGACTTACAGTACTCTTTGGAATGTATTCAAGCCATAAAGCATAAAGGGTTCGACTGCACATTTTCAAATATGAATATTACAGGCGAAACAAGGAATGGCTTCTGCAGCACATTACACTTGCAGTGCAAGATGTGTGGGGTTCTCGAAACACTCCGTACTGAAAACCCCAACTCACCGATTAATGTTAATACCGCAAAGGTGGCTGGCATTATTAACACAGGCCAAGGTTTTTCTCAGATGGAAGAGTTGTCTGCAGTACTAGATATGTCTTGTATGGGCAATCCTATGTACCAAAAGATACACCAAGAAGTAGGTGAACACCTAGGAAGCATTGCTTCTGATAAAATGATGGCTGCCGCGCGTGAGGAAGCAGCATTGGCTGTCAAAGCCGGAAATGTGGACAAAGAGGGTCGACCAATGATAACTGTTGTTGCAGATGGAGCATGGTGCAAAAGATCTTATAAAAGCAAATACGACGCTCTCTCAGGAGTGGTAAGTTATATATAACACATAGTATTGAGACGTAGAACTTTGTGTTGAGCTAGATATATTATTTAATATAATATAGTAATTACTAAATAAACTTTTAAAACTCAATTTTGTCTTTGCTTTTCAGTTTAAAGTATTTTAATGGTCCTGTAGCTAATATACCCTACGCTAAATTTTGTTTATGGTACTAGGCATGCATAGTTGGCTTCAAAACAAAAAAAGGTGATATACATGGGGGTTCGCAACTCCTATTGCTCTATTTGTGAAAGAGCATCTTCTCAAGAAAAACCTACTAAAGAGCACATATGCTATAAAAATTGGACACAATCTGCCACTGCAATGGAAGCTGACATAGTTTATGGGTTCAAGCAAAGTGTACCAATGTATGGAATCGTGTATGCCGAACTTATAGGTAACTTAACATAGCGCCTTAAACAATTAGTTAATATCGTAACATCAAAAAGTTTTAATTTATAATCCAGTTATTTCATCGGGAACCCAACAAAAATTAATATTAATAAATGATATTGCCTTACCAGTATGATATTGAATTAATAAGTGGATTTAATTTTTTTTTTAGGAGATGTGGACAGCAGTGTCATGAAACGTTTGAGCCTAGCCAAGCCGTATGGTCCTGATTTCGAGATAAAAAAGATTGAATGTGCAAATCATATTCTTCGCAACTATGTGAATAGAGTAAAGGAAATTGGGAAAAGAGGAAAGAGCTAACTAGGTACAATTCCTGGAATTATTAGGTCATCCATTCAACAAAGAGTTTTAAGAATGCGATATGTTGTAACTGAGGCAATAAAATATCGTCAAGTACAACCTTTCCCTCATCATGAAAATGTCAAACAACTAAAGGAAGACATAAGTAATGGGCCAAGTCATGTTTTTGGTGATCATTCTCGGTGTGGGGAGCGAGGGTATTTTTGTCAGGGACCAAAAGAAGGTGAAACAAATTTAGTGCCAGAGTTGATAAAATATGGCTTATGGGAAGATATAGTTAGTGCTCGTAATTCCTTGGCATTCCATGCTCAGAGCCTAATCTTTAACGTTAGTAATAATATTGCAGAGTCATTTAATAGTGTAGTTGCCAAATTCATCGGCGGAAAGCACATTAATTATGCTTTGAGGGGCTCTTATCAAGTTCGCTGTACAGCAGCAGTAACTTCCCACAACAAAGGTCCTACACTACACAGACTCCTGCACAAAAAGATGGCTATTGTCAGTCCTGGTGTAAACAATAAAAGGTTTGTCACACGAAAAGTTAAACGTCTAAATGCAAGGACCAAGCGGAAATTGCAGTACCCTCCCCTCAGAAAACCACAAAAGAAGTCTTCAGGTCCAGAGGAGCACTATGGGGTTCTGGACATTCCGGCTAAAGCTGACCTCAATGAAGAAGACTATAATCTGAAGAAAGAACATTTTATTTGTAGTTTGCGTATGACAGAAGAGCAGAGGAAAGCCTTGATTTATGAAACGGTCGAACAAAGTCAGAGTGAAGAATGGAGAAGACTGCGAAGGAAGCGAGTGACAGCTTCATGGTTTGGTAAAATTTGCAAAATGAGACAGACCACATCGAAGGCAAATCAAGTAAAGACTATGTTACATGGAACATTCTTTGGAAATTATAGGACTCGATATGGTGTTGAACATGAACCTATGGCAATAGAAGCTTTGGAAGAAGTGCTTGGAGTAAAAGTTGAAAGGGTGGGGTTGGTAGTCGACAGAAATATATCATTTATTGCAGCATCTCCCGATGGATTTATAGGTGATGATGCTATCGTCGAAATTAAGTGCCCTGCATCGGCGAAAGATTTTACACCAAATGAAGCCATAAAATGCAAAAAAATCAAGTTTTGCACATTACGAGGAAATGATATCCTTTTAAAAAAAAGAGATAGTTACTATTACCAAGTGCAAGGACAATTACACATAACTGAAAGATGGTGGTGTTACTTTGTTGTCTGGACAAGAAAAGGAATGTCCTTCACGAAAATTGAGAGGGATGACATCTTCTGGAAAAGTGAAATGGAGCCTCAATTAATTAGATTTTATATGGATAGTTTGCTTCCAGAGATACTTGATTCCAGATATGATCGAGGATTGCCAATAAGGGACTCCTTTTAGAGAAAACCAATATTTAAAATGATGGCCAGCCATCAAAAAGAAAATATCTTAATTGGGTTGTGAATGGATGAAATTTTGTTTTACTCCTTGGTGGAGTTTAGATAAGAATATTAGATAGATAAGATAGATAAGACTATTTCCCTTCAGTTTGTTTTTCATCATATTTTGAACATTACTGACCATAATTTCCCTTCATTACTTAATAAACGTTAAATGAACATGAGAGGTCTTAATTTTGTGATGTACGCAATGGTGGATCTACATAAAATAGCACCTATGGCAAGCACTGGAATTGCGCCTCTGTCCAAACACCTGACACCTGTTTTTTAAACAACTTTACCACAATATCTGCTCAAAAATAAGACAAACTCATTAATTTTATATTTAACACATTATGGTAACATAAGAAAACTATGAATGCACCTTCCTTGTTTTTACTGACGCAAATTGATCTATGATATCTTAAAGTCTGTTGTTTCTGTTTATTCTCTTTACACAATCAACAGAGCAAATCACAAAATCAGCTTTGACCCATGAAGACTTTCAAAAACGAAGGTATTAGTTTCAGATCTCACAGCTGACGATGGTTAGCAGTATCTGAATAGCACTGTGAAGATTGTGGAAAATGCTCTCATCAGCATACTGAGCAATACATTCTGGAAGTTCTTCAAGTCTTGATATTTTCATGTTGCCCCGACTTGAAAAAACATGTGACAATCTAAAATGTATTCATATAGTTGTTGTCCATCAACAACACAGCTATAAAATTTTCCTAAATGTTCGCACTTCTGGTTCGAATCTTTAATATCGTCAGCGTAACACAGTCCCTTGGCATCAATAAGAAAGTCAAAGAAAGTCACTTATTTCACTGGTTTCATTTCCATCGTCTGTAATGTCCTGGATAGCTCTAAGTATCTTCTCAAGGTACTTGTTAACCAGCTTCATTGCTTTTATCCTTGCACTCCATCTGATTTTGGGCTCCCACTTCACAACCACAGGTGCAGCATTTTTCATACCTTTCTTTGAGTGAGTGATTGTCGCAATTCACTAACAATACCAGGCTGTTTGTCTCACTTATTCTTTGTTGAACACTACTCTTGTGTCAACCATCACAGCAGGGTTGTCATAAAACTGTGACTGAAACTCCTTTAGCTCCTTTTCGTCCTTTTTTCCTTTTCTGTTAAAATTTTCTTTAATCATTAATAAAAATCAAAGCGACCTCAAACGTCATAAAACAAATGTGATTGTGTTGTTGGTAATTTTTTTAATATATTCTCAATTTTAGATAAAATTATTTATTAATTGATAAATAATTAGAAACGTTTAGTTTAAATATTATTTTACATTTAAAACAAAACGTTGAAATACGCCCTTAGGACCTTTGCGCCCTAGGTTCGCTTTATCTCAACGGCCAAGTTCTGACATGAGAATTAGTATGTGATCTTATATAGGCTATTTTCAGTATGAATATCATGGATTAAGCTACAATTTGTACAAAAATAAATATTTAACGTTCTATTTAGTAGTTTATATTATAACAACTAAAAATGATTTAAAATATAAAAGTATTTGGAATAAAAAAGTAAGATAAATTACAATAATTGAGTAAATAGAACGTATTTAGTGACGTGCCCCCGTTAAGTGGCGCCCAGGGCACTTGCAAAATCTGACATACCGTAGGTCCACCACTGTATATAAGTGAAATGATTATGATTTTTCTTTATTTAGAGATATGTATGTAATGGGCATGATTTTAATTTGTTTAGTGATATATTGTGATAGTGTATTGCATAAAATTTTACTAAACTTTGTTGTAGGCATTTATGTGTGGTGAGCATAATTTTATTTATTTTGTGGCATATGTGTATTGTACATAATTTTCTAAACTTTGTGTATGTGTAGTGAACATAATTTTTCTTTATGTTGTGATATAATAAATATATCATGTAAATTTATTTTATTATGTGATAAAACTTTTTTTTTTAACATTATTTTTTAAGCGTTATGTATGTTTGTAGTGAACATTATTCTCCTAACTTTTGTGGTATACGTGTAATGAATAAGATTTTCCTTTATTTTGTAATTTAGGACTACGTATAGTGAACATATTTTTCCTAAGCTTTGTGGTATACGTGTAGTTTTTCATACCCGAATACGATTTTGTGAGATGGTAAATAATTGTAAGGAAGTTGTACGGGAGCGTATGGGTTTGTTACTGATATTGCAGGAATAATTCTACGCTAATAAACACAGGCAAAAAAATATTTAACAAAAGGGTCTTAAATTAAATACTGTATTTATGTTCTATAATTTTGACAATACGATTTATTCCTTATGTTTGTAACCACTTAACATTAGTTATGTTTTAACGAGTGTTTTATTCATAAGAATTATAAATTATGCCATGTAAAAAGTGAATTTATTTTTTATCATGTTTATTTCAAAGGAGGTAATATTGACTAAGTGGGAAAGAAATATTTCTGCAAGGTTTTTATAATTGATTTCAGTGTGCATATTACATATAACTTAGGGTTAGGGGCTGTAGCAGCATCAAACTCTCAGAAGAAGGCAGTAAGCTAAAAAAAAAGGTTGAGTATTACTGCCTTGAACCATACAGATAGTGAAATCACATATAGTTAACATTACATTGATAACTTTCATCAGTTGTACACTTATAGTGGACATTGTTACCTTTAATCAGTTGTACACGTATAGTGGACATTGTTAGCTTTCATCAGTTGTACACTTATAGTGGACATTGTTAACTTTCATCAGTTGTACACTTATAGTGGACATTGTTAACTTTCATCAGTTGTACACGTATATTGGACATTGTTAGCTTTCATCAGTTGTACACTTATAGTGGACATTGTTAACTTTCATCAGTTGTACACTTATAGTGGACATTGTTAACTTTCATCAGTTGTACACTTATAGTGGACATTGTTAACTTTCATCAGTTGTACACGTATAGTGTACATTGTTAGCTTTCATCAGTTGTACACTTATAGTGGACATTGTTAACTTTCATCAGTTGTACACTTATAGTGGACATTGTTAACTTTAATCAGTTGTACACGTATAGTGGACATTGTTAGCTTTCATCAGTTGTACACTTATAGTGGACATTGTTAACTTTCATCAGTTGTACACTTATAGTGGACATTGTTAACTTTAATCAGTTGTACACTTATAGTGGACATTGTTAACTTTCATCATTTGTACACGTATATTGGACATTGTTACCTTTCATCATTTGTACACGTATAATGGTCATTGTTAGCTTTCATCAGTTGTACACGTATAGTAGACATTGCTACCTTTAATCAGTTGTACACGTATAGTGGACATTGTTAGCTTTCATCAGTTGTACACGTATAATGGTCATTGTTAGCTTTCATCAGTTGTACACGTATAGTGGACATTGTTACCTTTCATCATTTGTACACGTATATTGGACATTGTTGCCTTTCATCTGGTGTACGCATATAGTGGATATTCCTTGCCTGAATTTAATTCTAGATTTATATTTACTTCAACTTTATTAGGTTGTAAAAATATATTGAACATTACTTCCCTTGTTTAGTCTCTCCACGTAGAGATTGAAACTAACAGATTTTACTTGATTGTAAATATAATATGAAAGCTAGTTTAATCACACAGCAACGTATCAATCTAATATTTTATATAACTTATGTAAAAACTATATCCAAAAAGCGTATTGATAGCTATTGTAATATTTTTGTTGGTTTAGGAATATTTGGAAACATACAAACTAAGCTATAAATGTAAAAATTTAAATAAATCAAAACACAAACATGATATTTCGTGATTATTTTATGGGTATAACTAATAAGTAGTTGAAATGTCACGCTTACCTACACCATCTTATCTAATTTTACTATTTATAATGACAGGTTATAAAGTTGTCATATAATAGTTTTAACTACAACAACTAGAAATTAAAATATTGTACCACCAATAGCTAAACGTTCTATACAATACAAGTTTTCACCACCACTTAACCTTTAAAATGGGGAAAAAAAAGGTAATTGTTATGCAACTGCTACACATTTAGGTGCTGCTAGTTTTGCCTTTAAATAATGATGAATTCCCTAATAATACAATAATTACACCAAAGGGAAAGAAAGTGGAAATTATTAATCAAAGGTCATATACCTTCATTTGTGTAAAGGAAGAGTGGAAAATAATTGAAGGCAAACAATTTCTGAGCACACGACTGGAATTTCAGCCCCAACCTACCATCACCTGTAAATTAGACTAGACGAGAGAGATTATTTTGTTCACGTCCCCACTGGAGAGGGCTACTATTTTTCTATTCATGGTTTTATAAGATGTTTAATCTAAATATTAAAAGAGTTCAAGCTACTGTCCGGCTGGGATTTACCCAAAGGGTCGAATGATCTAAGGCGTCATTCTAACAATAAAATTGGTTGCCAATAACATGGAAGTTAGGGTTAGAATTCCGGTCTGGTGTATCGAGAGGGATTTTGCTCTCAATGGTCGATTTCCACTCCCGCTCTTCGTTAATGCGGGTACAATTCCCTTAAAATTAAACTTTGCTATTCTATAACAAATTAGCGTATTAATTGGTGCACATGCAAATAATCCATAACAGGTAGTTAGATGGTTGTGGAAAATTAACCTAATGATTTCAATATTTAGATACAAATTTAAAAAATAAAGTTATAAGTACCTAATTAATCTATGTACATGAATGTAAGTACCTAATTATTTTATGTATATGAATGTAAACCACGATTTAATATACAAGAGCAGCATTACTAGCAACTTGAAATAGTAATGATCTTATTTCTTTTAAACAACTCGCACTGTCTAAATTTGTAAGAAGATTGGTTGTGCATCAAGCCAGTGGTCTGTTGTAAAATATAAACCAAAAGAGTGAAAAAGCTGTCGCTTTTACTGGTGAATGAATCATCCCGGCCTTGAGTGACAAGTCTTTCGTCCTTCCTCTTTCACTAATCTGTTACGAACTCATCGAAAGAAAGATAGGTAAAGAGAAGAGGGGAATATTTTTTTTACTCCCAAAAGGCGACGAGGTATTTCTACCTGCCCATGTAGCACCCTTAATTCTGATATGTTTTTGTAACATTGTACATTAATTTTTTCACTTATCTTGTGCTTATGAAACAATCATTTAAAAGAAACCCTTTTATCATCGAAAATAATTTTTGTTATTGAGTACCACTGCCATTGTATCCTAGTCAGAAGTAATTTGAGCTTGAAATTCTTTTCTGGTTTTTAGTAGAGAAATTATCTTATTATTATCATTAAAGTTGTGTAAGGAGTATAAAATTAGTATCTAACATTGTTAAATAAAAGTGTAGGTCAGTAGTGTGTAAAGAAAAATGTTTCTTCTGTTAGGTTTTTTAATCTTTGTATATTTTCTTAATGCTTACTATCTACACATTGTGATTAAAAAGTATTATTTAAATACATAATATAGCAGAGTCATTTACAAACATTTTGATGAATTTAATAATCAAAATACAAATTGTAGTGTGTGCAACTTAAAAAATAATTCCTAAGAGCAAGAATGGGATTATCTTTATAACACCACGAAAATATATATAATCATTACATTCTATTAGTTTGGGTACTACTCAAGTTTTAATTATAATATCACAGTTTACGTCACTGCTCTGACATAGTGTCTCTCGTAAATGTTTAATTTAAATAAGGCTGAACATGAAATAATATGAAATAAAATGTGAGAATAAAATGAAACTTATAAAATGACACAGATAAAATAATAGTACACAAAGGTTGTGTTAAATATATTGGAATTAATGATTATGTACTAGCCACAAGAACAAAACATATTCTTTATAGGAACTGATTTTAAATTAATTTTATGGATAAATGCTATAAGTAAATTCTATATGCACACAAGGTCGAACAAACAATGCCTTACAATGTTTTACCGAATATTACTTCATATTTGATTAAACATTTTCAATACCACTATTTTCTGTCACAATTTGGTTTATGAATTAAATTTTTAGTTATCCGCTTCTAAGTCCGCATGGTTTAAGTCGCTATTCTCATAGTAGACTAGACTGTCGATGACTGGGAGATCGAGGTTCGAATCTTGGTCGAGTGTACTGAGGGAGTTTTTCCCGAAATGGGTTTCCACTGGCTCTCCATGCAAATGTGGGAACACGTCCTCTAAATGTAAGCTTTCTAATCCCTAATATCATTAGCTTAGTTATTGTATAAGCATATAACCTGAACTGATAGTAAGACAGGGTGCTAAATTATTTTTATTTTAGCTACATTAAGCACTTAAAGAAATAAATGTTTTTCTTATATTAATATAGTTGTATCAAATACATACAGTAACAATTTTTCCAATACTGCCGTGTTCTAGTATAAGAATAGCTCAAATGATGTCAAACCAGCCTTTTGTGAATGGTCTATATTCTTTGCCCAAGCTTTGCATATTACTTTAATAAGCCTTCCAACTGAAACAAAAAGAGAACAACAATAATTAAGAATCTTAATAAAACACATTTTATGTATGTAATATTAACAAGCCATGACGTTGCTGATGACTTTATGGTATGTGGGAGAAGGAAGAGAAAGTACATGAATGGAATGAGGATGTGTGAAAAGAAATTTAGCATGGCAAAGTGTGATGTGATGATAATGACAAGGAAGAGGATAAGGCCTATTAAAGCTATATAGAGCTGAGAAAAGTACAAAATGTAAAATATCTTGGAAGTGTGATTGAGGTGAAAGATGGGAGTAGATAGAATCTATTAATAAGAGGGCAGTAGGATAGAAATTTGTTCTCTAGGTGTGTAAGCAGGGTGGCTACAGACAGGGAAAGCCGGGAATAGTCAGGGAATTTTGCTAGGTCAGGGAAAACCGGGAAAAGTCAGGGAATTAACTTAAAATTACTGACAACTCAGGGAATTTATCGACTGCAATAGATACAAAATGCAAATGCTGTTTACTGTATTGGCACAAATATTCCTACAAAGCTCTATTTTGTAGCAAGCCTTCTAGTGAGCCCGTCTAATAATAGACTGAAGTCTGAACTGAACAAAGAAAGAGTGAGTGTAACTAGCGGGTGCAGGCAGAACTGATGTGTGAGCGAAAGAGAAGTAGGGATGGTTCTTGACCTTGATAATTTGATGACGTCGCTCATACGAACATAGGAGAATCTAGAACTAGATATTCGAGTCTTTGTCTTACGCATGAGCAAGTACTGGAATAACAACTCGTTTAATACATCTTACGCATGCGCAAGTATTGAAAAATACATTATATTAATTCCAATTTTAAAACTACTATTCCTGGATTTCCTAACAGATAACGATTATTTTAGTTCAAAAGAGGACGTAAAAACTGATACAATTTAATTTAATTTTTACTAGATTTTTGTTAAAATGTTAACGTGACTGAAAAAAACAGTTTGCCGAAGTGATGTTCCATTTCCTTAATTTCTAATCGTAACGACGCAGTTTTTAAAAGTGATAATGTTCCTTAGTTCATGCTGTGCTGCCTTAACTTCCATTTTCGCTCTTTCTTCCACGTGGTTTTTAACTGAGACATTCAAATCAAACCCTTTGATTTAAAAGTTATACTTTTTTTCAACTTCTAGGCGCGTGTGTGTACTGAAGACAATGTCGAAATATAAAAAAACATGTTTCAATGAATCGTGGTTATTAGATTCGAAGTTTGAGTGGGTTAGGCCAGCAAAAAATAACTACTCTGCCGTGTGTAATTTGTGTAATTCAAAGTTCATATTAAGCAACATGGGTAAACATGCTCTGACAAGTCACGCTCTAGGCAAAAAACATCAAGCTGCCACATTGAATAAAACGCAGAGTTATTCAATGACTGCTTTTTTAAAAGGAAATTCTTCCAATTCCACCATTACAACTTCTGCCCAGTCAGTTGCTGTGAATGTCATCTCGCCATTACTATTACCACCACTATCTTCAGAGTCAACAAAAAATGAGGTAGGCCTACTTAAGTTTTATTTATTTCTGTATTTTCTGCTGGTGGAGGACAAATTATGTTTTATGCAAGCTAAAGGGAAATTAGAATTATTATTAATCTTAAATAAAATGTTGGGTATAGTAAATAGGTGGACTATTTAGATACACCCATAGTTAAGTTATTTTCAATTACACCAATTTACCCAGGCTTCTTCTACAACTACAATATTAGATATAATAAATAGGCAGGTTAGTATATAATATTTTTTTTCGCTTTATAGGGTGTGACTGAGATCGTGTCTACAGCTGTTGCTGTGAAGGAAACCGGAAGACTGAGAAACTTTCTTGTGAACGATGATGTGACAAAATCTGAAATTATTTGGTGCTTGAATTCTATAATGTCACATACTTCAATGCGGGCAGCTGAAAAAAGTGTTAATCTCTTTAAATTAATGTTTCCAGACAGTACAATTGCAAACAAAATGCAATTAGGAAGGGCCAAAATTGGTTACACAATATTGTATGGTTTGGCCCCATACTTTCATGAAGACCATGTAAAGATGTGCTTAGAGTGTCCAGAAATAGTGAAATAGTGATTGGATTTGACGAGTCTCTAAACAAGGTTGCCCAAAAGGGTCAAATGGACATTATAGTACGCTTTTGCAATTTAAAAACAAATGAAGTCTCAACACACTACTTCACATCTACCTTCCTCGGCCATGCGACAGCTGCTGACCTGTTAAAGGCTTTTTCAGATGCACTTCTAGAATTGAAAAATGTCAAGCTGTTACAGGTGTCAATGGATGGACCTAATGTCAATCAAAAGTTCATTCAAGAGCTAAAATCCATTACTGATCCAGATAGTCCTACATTGCTAGATATCGGAAGTTGTGGCCTCCATAGTCTCCATTGTGCTTTTAAAGCGGCAATAAATTCAACCAATTGGGGGCTTGTTGAATTTCTTCGGGCTCTGTATAATTTACTAAAAAAGGTTCCTGCACGTAGAGCAGATTATGTACACTATAGTGGCAGTGAACTCTATCCTAAAAAGTTCTGTGCAGTTAGGTGGTTGCAAAATATAGAAGTTGCTGAGCGAGCGGAAACTATTCTCCCCAATGTAGTCACATATGTAAATGAATCCATTGCAGCAAAGAACGCACCCAATTGTCGTAGCTTTCATATTATCTCAACTTCAGTGAAAGACAAACTACTTGCACCTAAACTAGCTTTTTTCAGTCCGTTGCAATCATGGTAGAACCATTCCTCATTCAATTTCAATCAGATGCTCCTCTTGCACCCTTCTTGTATGAGGCTTTAATTCCTCTTATGAAATCTCTAATGAAGAGATTTGTAAAAAGTGATAAGCTGGATGCTGCTAGGTCATTGCTTGAGTTAGACATTTTCAACGAAACCAACCTTTTAAATGCAAAGTATGTGGATCTTGGATATGCAACCAGAGAGGCCATTAGAAAAACTAAAGGTGTATCAGAAAAGGAAATTCTGCTCTTTAGACAAGATTGTAAGACATGTCTACAGAAGCTATGTGCAAAGCTTCTTGAGCGTTCCCCTCTTAAATACAAACTAACCAAAGCCATATCGTTCTTGGACCCTACAGTAGCTGTGCTCAAGTCGACACGTAGCGAGCGACTGAAGTCTACTTTGGAGATAGTGTTAGCAAATAATTGGATCACTGGCGTTGCAGCTGACCTTGTGGATCGCCAGTTCGATAGTGTGTGTAGCCAACCAGATTTTTTGGAAAAAATGAATGCTTTTTCAAAACAACATGATAGACTAGACACATTATGGATGAGTATTCCTCCAAGTAATGATGACAACCAGAAGTTTGTATCATTTCTCAGATTGATTCTCATTCTTTCTCATGGGAATGCCAGTTTGGAAAGAGGTTTTTCGATAAATCGAGAATGTATTGTGGAAAACCTAAATGAAGCTTCTCTCATTGCACAAAGGCAGATTTATGATTCAGTTAAAGCAATTGGTGGGATAGAGAAGATAGACATTACCAAGTCTTTGATACATTCTGTCCGCAATGCCCGTTCAAGATATAAGGATAGTTTAGAACAAAAAATGAAGGACAAGCAGAATGGAGAGAAACAAGAGGGAGATAGGAAACATGCAGCGATATTGCAAAAAGAACTCCAAGCTAAAAAACAGAAAATCTTGTCAGAGGCACAAAAACAAGCTGATATTTTACAAGAAGAAATAGAATCTTCGAAGAAGAAATAGATGCAATTTCACAAATGTTAGTTTTTACAAATTAACTACTGTAAGTGCACACTTAATTAAAAATGATTTTATTTTTGGTGTTTTGTTAAACAATGGTGACAAAGTTCTAGCTAATGACTATCTGTTTTGTATTTGTTTGTTCTAATACAATATTTGCACAGCGTCACATATAGTATCTAATACATTTAAAACTGAAAAACTTATTAAAGTGTTTATTGTGTTTATGCCTCATATTTTTTAAAGTTAACCTAGGCTGAGGTAGCCTATTTGATTAATGTAATAATCACCATTCATCGAGGTGAACTGGGGAAAGTTATTTTCACATTCTCTATTTGCCTGTTTTTATACAATATTTGCACTGTGTCACAAATATCATCTAAAACATTTAAAACTAAAAAACTTATTAAATGGTTATGTTTAAGCTTGGAATTTTTTAAAAGATAGGCATTTGTGATTGATGTAATAAATGTAAAAATTGCCATTTATCTAGATGAAGTGGGGGAAAAGAAGTCAGGGAAATTTGGACAAAAATTTCTGGAAAACCTGGAAAAGTCAGGGAATTTTATAATAGAAGTTCTGTAGCCACCCTGGTAAGAGACCTGCTATGGAGAATAGAAGTTCCCTTTAAGTGTAAGGAAGTGTTTTACAGGGTGTACTTTGTATTTATTGTCACTTATGCAGCAGAAACATGGACATTGAATGTAAGAGAGAATAAAAAAGTGGAGGCCATGGTAATAAAGTTTGTGAGTAGCATGTTAGATGTCGCGAGGAGAAACAAGAATAGGTATTAAATTATCTGAGAAAGAGTGGGGGTACAGGGAATACATGAGATAGTAGAGAAAGCAAGACTGGGGTGGTATGGGCATGTAATGAGGATGATCAACGTGAGTCGCGATGGGAGGTAAGGGATAGTTGCGGAAGGATAGGGAGTAACGATGAAAATGCTCTTTCCAAAATGACGACAATTTATTAACGGTGGTTCGCTAGGGTGGGTCACCACTAAAAACAGCTCCGGAAATCACCGTATTATATACCCTCCACTGCTGCCTGACCTTGTCCAATGGGGAAAACAGGGGCTTCCCATTGGTGCGGGAAAACGTGAAAGACAGTATCATTCACGTGAGCCAATAGCGAGCGCTGGCGCTGGGTACTGAGGTGGAGTCGTCATGGACGGCTCAGAGAACATGGACTGTGGGCCGGTCCAGGCAGTAGGGAGGGTGGTTGGCGCGGCCGGTGCAAGTGCGGAGGAAAGATAAGAAGGCCGACTGAACAGTGAGGCACATCAAAGTAAGTGTGTCCATATTTGCCAAGTTAATGTAAATTTAACTTGTGTTGGAAGAATATCAAAGGTTTTTAGCATGGTCAAGATCATCTGCCCTTTTTGCTTAGTTTAGAGAAAAGAAAAGGTGGCCAATAATCGATGGGTAGACTTTTTCAAATTTCCTTTAACATTATTGTCATTACACATAAAGCCAATCTGAGTCAGCTCTATCTCTTTATATTTGTCTCAGATATCAGTTGATGGGCCTTGGTATGAAGAAATAGCCGCCTTTATCTCTATCTCCATTATGAAGGAAGGATGATAGTTCAAAGCATAAGGAAGCAGTGTAAACCTTGTATTCTTTACCGCAACTGAGTCTAATACTCATGAGTCCCATTTTATATCATTCTCAAAAATGTTTTCTTTGATAATCCATGTAAAGAGTTGGTAGGGGTGTGAGAACAGTATCCTCTAAGGTGGGATATAAAATAACCAGGCACAACAGATGTTTATGGAATCCTCTAACAAGTACCATATTTGTTGAACAATGATGGCTGGGTGTACTGCAAATAAATCATCGTGCAAATACATAAAAGCTGAAAAAACACTAAAACATCAAAATCCATCAGCATGCTCCCAATTTTGATAGAGGCCAATTCTTTTGGGCTGCATTATGTAGCCGTATTGAAAACATTTCTTTAGATAGGCCAAACCCATTTAAGGGAGTAGGTAGAAACTAAGAGTTTTGTACAAAATCAAAATGAACAGTTATGATTAGCCTTAACAAGATTATTAAGTAGGGGCTATACATAAATAAGGAATACCTAAATGAGAGAGAGAGAAAGTACATAAATGAAAACATGTCTTCTAAAAAGGGAGTTTAAAATATCAATGGGATCCCAAACTATAATAGCATCGATGTTTTAGAGGCCAAACATACTTTACATTTCAAAATAATCCTCAGACTCCTATTCCCTCCCTTTCCGGCTTAATTAATAGACATTAGGTTTTCTTGAATTGTTGTTA
The DNA here is from genome assembly GCA_039000515.1 of Timema cristinae. NCBI lineage: Eukaryota > Metazoa > Arthropoda > Insecta > Phasmatodea > Timematidae > Timema > Timema cristinae. The sequence continues at coordinate 19,724,958 of JBCFYV010009882.1, forward strand.
TTCCTTCACTCACCTCTGCCACTACTCAATTCTTTGCCACGCTCTTGCCCGCCCATCCAAGCCCACAGGGTTGTCATTACCTAAGGGCCAAGGGTTGCTGAACCCCCACACAACCTTCTTCATGACTGTTCGGCCATGAGCCAACCCCTTCCAAACGTCCATGACAGCGACAGTGGGTTATAAAGAGAACAACGAGCCACTTTGGACAACACCCTCTTTGAGAATAAACCATGTGCTAACAGCACATGTGCTTACTTCACCAAATCCCCTCTCTTGTTCATTGTGGGTAATCATTGAGCTTCCCTCCCTTTCGCCATTCACCGTGTAAATCACCGAGCTGCTCCTCCACTCACCCCGGTAACTTGCCGAGCCACCTCTCCCGCTTCTCACCTGCTATCTGAAGTAACTTAATGAGCTCCCCCATGCACCATGGTAATTTACTGAGCTCCTCCCCCATGCTCCATGAGATTAACTGAGTTAATCTCTCACTCACCCTAGTGACTCCCTGAGCCTACGCTCAACCCTACCGCTCACCAAGTCACCACCTTAACCACACCACATTCTGCCCATTGGATGAAACATGCTCAGCTAATAAAACAGGTCCCTAGGATCATTTGGAAACTGGAGATATTCAAGACTTCGCCCATAGATTAAGAGTGTACATGAGTAATCATGTTTATCAAACAACAAGTGTCAACAGAATCTTAACCTTGTATGACTCCTGACACTCCAGAGAAAACAAACCAATCAATCATACTGTTAATGGATAACTAACAGTCTGCAATGGCATTTTTGTAAAAATTGACTGAGTTGTGAAAAGTTTATCAAATAAGTTATAAGTAACTTCAAGTTGATATGTAAATAAGGTGCTAAATTGGTCATTTGGTCATCCAGGAACCAAAGGGGATATTTTCTTTTCCAGCACTAAGTTTCATGGATATAGTCTGAAAAAGCTAGATTTGATATTTTTTTTACTGCAGCTCACTGCCTCTATTAATTATGATAACTTGGTAGGGATAAGGAAGGTAGAACTTAGACGAAATGTACGAATTTGCATTGAAGGATAGTGGAAAACAATTTAGAAAAAAAAACCTTTTGCCTACAAATATATGAAAGAAGAGTTAGAAATCTTGCCTTTGAAAACCACACAATGAGAGGCTACTCAAAGAACATCATTCAACATTTGCTAGGCCATTTGCTTAACACCTTTATGCAGTATTTTAAAATCCACATTTTTAACATGTCTTTGAAAGTCCAACACCTTAGCTAGTCGGTAAAATGTCTGCCTCCTGAGTTAAGGGTCCTGGGCTTTATTCCTGCCATGGCTATTTTTTACTATAATTTATAAAATTGGGGTTTCTCCTTTCACAGTGACTAAAATAATAATGACCGGGGTGCAGGGTTGGGGTCTTTTGTAGATATAGGTCGTGTGCTGATATAACGACTTGGTTCATAAAGTGCATGTTAAATACCTATAAAAACATATTTTTGTTCTAAACAGGTTTAAACATTGTCGGGTCCAACATTCACATTTAATCTCTTTGCTCAGATAATCTCTCATGGCTTAGCCATGTCATCGAAATCATGGTTTGAGGATTTTTGGTTAGCGAAGATATGTCCTTCAGACTCGTGCATAAGATCACATTGTCGGAAGTTAGTAGTTAGTTCTGTTTGAGTAGCATGCACTTCAATATAGCTACTATTAGTGACTCAGTTTTGGTTTTTGACCTAAAATTGGAGCAGATAGTCAATCATCTTATATTCTTTGTTAATAGCACAGGCCAACCCATAGCCAAATTATTAGAAATTATTAATATTTATAACTACTTTTATTTCTAGTTCCTCCAAAAATGTTCTCTCTCTTTTACCTTGTGTGTCGGTTGTTTGAAAGGTAGAATGGTTATTTCACTTTTACATATTTTATTTAGCTGTTGAAATTAATATAGTAAATAGCTGGTCCTACAGATTCTTTCAAATATGTATTATCATTTCTCCTTTAATTCACATATATTTTGGAAGTTTTTGGACCCAAACGTGTGTTTTTTCAACTAAATAGTAATTTACTGGCTTTTTTTTCCACAGATATCTAAAGTTATATTGTATTCTGGGTCACCTAATGACTCTCAGCAAATGATATGTGGAAACTTTCAAAAATTGGTCATTAACAAGACCACTTATATAATTCTACTGGAATGCTATAAACTTTTCTAGAAACTTGATTAATCTAAATTATGTTGCTTTGTTTTTCATCATTGAAGTCAAGACATTTTATTAATATTGAATTCATAGACATGTTTGTTATGCGATTATAATGAAGTCAAATATTTTTACCAATCTAGTTACAACCTATCACTTGCCAGCAAATGTTAAGTCATGACTGTCTTTGGGTCTAGTTATTTTAAAAAAACATATGGTTAATGGCTAAAATACATAATCTAAATATTAATAACATTGTTTATTGATTGAACTCAAATTTATGTAACAACTAGAAATGGAAAATATGTATTTTCAAGACTAAACTTACATTTAGGTTTCTCAAAATTGACTGCAGCAAGAGGATTAAGGTATCCTTTGGGGGTCTTAGAATTAAAGGAATATCCTGGAAATCCTCGCATTGGGATATAAAACAGTGGTCCTATGTTTTCTGCATCATCCACTGTTTCACCTTCACATGAGAGCCACACAGTTTGCATCTAAAAACAAACTTGGTATAGCTACAAATTATGTTTTAGAGTTTTTGTATGTGCTAATAACCATACAATCAAATTCAATTTATAAAGTTTGATTAATGAGCATTTCTAAAACAGGTCATAAATAGTTACATTAGTTTTGTTTAAATAACAAGTTTAGCTCGTGATATAACTCCAATACACACATTCTTTTTAAGGAATAACTATCAATAAATAACTCCTTGATAAGTGTAAGGAAGGGACATAGATAATTTTTATAAAGGTGTTTTAAGGGAGAGTTTCTATAGAGCTGCTTAAAACACTTTTTTATTACAGCTTAGTTTTTTAAACTGGAGAGTGAGGTAGTTCAAAACAGAGTATTTAAAAACGATAGTATGCATGATTTGAGAGCTATAAAAATAATTAAAACTAAGTTTTAAAATAATTTGTACTCCAGAAAATCGGTGCTTATAATTTTATTATGATGTATTTACATCTATTTAATTAGTAGAATTCTGTGCTGGTAAGTACATGGTATAAGTGTCAAGCTTATAAAGTCTTCATAACCCATGATAGAGAGGTCGCGCTTTGAATCTTGGCCTGGTATGTACTAAGAAGGATTTTCCCCGAGTGGTTTTCCACTCGCCTTCCATGCAAAAGCAGGTACACATCCTATAAATGTCACCTCTCTCATCTTTACCACAAATCGTAATTAGCATCTAGCCTCACACATACTAGGATGTGATGAAAAATATTGTAAGTAGGTCACTCTAGTAGCTCAGACTTCACTTTTGTTTAGTAGTTTAAAATTGGGTATACATCTATGCCCTGTAGGTTCCACTCAATGGTCAGGGAGTTGTAGGCCTCCCCTTTTGGGCCTAGAATTTAAGCTTATATAGTCCAGGGTTTGAACCCTGTAATTTGTTTTGAGGATGATAGGTAAGTTAATAGTGGCTCAGTCTACAATGAAGGAAGGGTTTTTTCTTGTACTCTTGACAAATTACACTATGCGCTATCTTATAATCTGCATCAGGGACACCCTTATAGGTATTCAAACAATGCGGCTGTACAGGGCCCCCCAATTTGAGGAGCCTCTTGCTTGCTTAGATTACAGAGGGAAAAACAAGCTGGGGTGGGAAATTTTTGCTTGCTCTCTCTTATAATAGGCTTTCTGTATAGGCACTCTAGCATGTATTGACAGAGTGTAAAAGCAGATAAAAAAATAAACATGTGATTTATTGAACGAGTGAAATGAGTTATTCTTTTAAACTCCTCCCATTTTCATTTGTCTGTCTGTGGTGGATATGTCTCGTGATGACTTTTGAACACATTAACTGATTTAATTCAAACTTGGTACAGTTTTTCTTTGTAACTTTATAAAAATGAGTTTCGTTGTGGAATAAAATCTAACAAAATGTCGGGAAGAAATCAATCCTCATGTGTATAGAAACACGGCTTCTATAATTAATTACTACATGTGGGGGAGTCATAGAGTATCGGACAGCTTGTGTTTCGGTAAATTACCGATAGCTAGAACACCCTCTCAGGTATAAGATTAATGTTCTTGTTTTAAGTTAGTTGAAGGTTCACTATTGAGCCGTATGGGTTCCACAAATGTTTGTGTAGGTTTTGTGCTTTGTTTCTTTGTGTCAATTACATTTTCAAGAATTCTCATTCTTAGACGGTAAGTAAAATTAGTTTGGTTATTTGATTTACAGGTAAAGGGCAAACTCATGAATAAGTTATGATATTGATTTTATCAAAAAAGAATGTGTAATAATGGTGGCTGCCATTAATTTATTTCCATACAAATTGGCTAGTATCAGAGACACGTTACTTTTGCATAATACTGGACAAACTAAGGGATGCCACTATTACTTTTAACCAATAATAACAACAAACAATTCTTTAGCTACAAATAAAACACATACTTTTAGGTTAAGCAAGGTTATTTTTTCTGTCTTCTTCACAGGCCTTTTTCATTTCCAGTAACTAATTTTGGAATCTTACACTATGCCTAAATTAAAGAAAAAGGAAATACAAGCCTACATGGGAAGTTGCAAGAAGATAACATGAAATCAGCTGTAGAAAATGTTTTAAGTAATACTATGACAATGAGACAGGCAGCAAATACATATTTTATACCTTGTTAGGAGACAATTGTTGTGAAGCTAAAATTAGGAAATGAAGTGAAAATAGGTCCTGACATGGGGCAATTCAAACCTACTTTCTCGCAAAATTTTGAAGAGGAACTTGTAATACATATCAAGGACCTGGATAATCATTTGATGCCATTAAGTTGTAAGGAGTTTGGGTAGTTGGCTTTTTGATGTGGCCGAAGCCTTGAAACTTAATCACCGCTTCAACAAGGAAAAGAAGAGTTCTCGTAAGGTCTTCTGCTATAATTTTATGAAACGACACCCTGTAATCACACTTAAGAACCGCTGAATCTAAACCCATGAAAACTGTAGCAGTACAAAATTAAATTCTTCTTTTTATAAATGAGATGCTTGTGAGAAATTAGGTTAAGACAAAAAGAGAATTTTAGTATACAAATTTGATACAAAAATTGCCTGGTATTACCCAACTACTTTTTTAAAACAGAATCAAGCTTTTATTTTAACTTGACACTAGAAAGAAGCATATTTTCCACACACTATTTAAATACAGTTAATAGATAAAAAAAATACATGTAATCTTAATTTTTACATGTCACTTGTCTCTCATTTTCACTTGATGAAATTAAAAATTTAATTGATAAACCTTAACTGTCTGATATTACATGACTCTCCCCTATTTACCTTTAAGGATATTTCCTGAGTCCTTATCTGGCAGAAAGTTGGTGTAAAGGTACAAACTAGTGTAATAATATTTAATAAATTCTTTTTTTAATTTGGGGAGGGTGGGTGGGTTGTGGGGTGGTTGGGAGGTTGAGGCAGATAACTGGGGGCCCCGCAAATAAAGTGCACCTATGGCCCTCACGTCTGCTAAGGGTGGGCGGCCCTGAGCTGCACCATAGTAGAAGCAAGGTGAGGCTACCTTTCACTGTAAACTGTGTGTACACATAGCTGTATGTGAATAACCGCTTTGTGGTCATTAAAGAATGTTGACCCTACATTCTCTTATGTAGGATAATTCTTTCCTTAATATGCATGGCAAAAAAGGCCCTTTTTTTACACCGTTTCTTTTCAAGTAGCAAGTCATCACTGCACAACTCGAGCAAGACCTTAGTTCAAGAGTGATCTAATTCCAAAAAAATTTCATCAATGAGAGAATGGATCATAAGAGTGGCGATTCTATGGCGGCAGGTGATAGGTAGGCGGGGCAAGAGAAGGCTTATGTTTATTCATTGAATTTTTCCCACGCCAAAATGGTTTGCTTTATGATATCTATTTACATTATTGTACTCTTTATTGAGAAAAGAAAATCTCTACATGCTATATTATCCTTGATTTGTTAAATATATGCTAACTAGTAGTTTTGTGAACAGTAGACCTCACTCAACTCCTTGGTCTTATAGTTAAGTTGAGCTATTCATCGAAAAAACCTTTGAGCGGCCAACATATAGTAACGGATAACCATATTGAAAACCTATTTACAGACATTTTTCAGCCTAGGTTAAAATATCCCTGCCAAATTAAGTTAAAATTGGTTTTCACATTTGGAAGTTATCGTGGAACAAACTGACAGGTTTTTGAATGCCCGCCATATTTAAATGGATAACCAGATTTAAAACCCCTCTGTATACCTTGTTTAGCATAGCTCACAGACAAGTTGTACACCAACCCTCAGCCTCCAAGTTAAAATGGCTGTGCTACGGGGTAGAGCTTAAGTCCAACACAGATATAGTTAGGTGCCATCAAGAGGCTTTTTTTATACTCATTTTAAACATGGTTTCACCAGAGAGAAGTAGACAAATATCCTTCTCTAGTCAATCGGCTGGCTTCCACAAAGCTAGGTTCAGGTAGTGACCTAACCCCCTCATGACATGATCCTACCTCACAAAGAGTTTACATAAACTGACCATTATGATTACAATGGTCCCTTTATGCAAACATTTTAAAAGTGGGTCATCTAACAATTGCACAATTGGTAGTGTCTTTATCACTGAGCATTGACACTAGTGAACCGCAGTGTTGATGTACTCAACCTGGCTCAAGAAACGCAGTGCAACTTCCATAAGGCTGCAGGGTCTGGTATATCCTTGTCTGGGACCTAATTTCAAAGAGATTCCCTGCCAAATTTGGTTGAAATTTGTCCATGTTTTTGACAGTTATTGTGGAACAAAGATCAGAACGTACGTACATACAACTAAACGAAATGCCAAGTTGTCAAGTTAAAACAACCTCGCTTAGCTTGATCATCAATGTGTTATTGGTTTTTAATTTTATATTTTCGTGTTCTTTCTATTTCCTTGTAACTCGAATAAATATTATGTTTGAGCACAATTTTGACATATGGGATGGAAGTATAATTTTCTTCTAAGTTTATTGTTAAAATAGTGTTGTATTTGATTACCGTGGTAATTTTAATCTTACTATGAGAGTAATTATGACGAAGGTAAAAAAATGCAGGTTATGTTTATAATTACTTTTGCTACGTGTCTCACTATCCGTCTAGGAAATTGTGCCAACGAGGTAAGGATAAGGTAGATAGAATCGAGAGGAAATATACCCAAATTCAGGTGTAGACTATTTAGGAAAAAACACCTTCAGCACCACCGTGGTTTGAACCCCAAACTCTCTATCACAGATTGTATTGTATGGGTTAATTTTGCCAATTATTCTGATGACTTTTGAGTTTATACTATACAATTTTATGTGTCCGAATTATAAAAACATGTTCTTTCTGCTGAGACATGGCTGTTATTAGAGGTTTTTCCTTTAAGTTATTATCTTACAAAATATGTATACTTAAAATTGGTCTCACCTGTAAGGGTTTTCTACGTTGAATGTACTCTATGTGCTCCTTCAATTCTGTTGGCATGTCTACTGGCAAATTTGCTACGTCCGAGTAGAACTCCGGTTCCCATCCTTCAATCTAAAATTGTGCAAATATATGATTATTACATCATAATAATGTAGCTGTGGCACTCCTGTAGTACAAACCCGGGATGGTTTGGTGAGTTGTGGAGTGGATCAGTCACAAGTCGACACATACATTCGGTTGTAGCGTGGTTTATTGAATTAAAGGATTAAATTTACACTTGGATGATGCAGTACACCATCTGGACATAGTGTTGTTTACACCTGGTGGATTTTTCTAGAACTAAACGAAGAAGGTTTCAGTTCAATTATTTTATTTGTAATTTGAGGCTTTAACTTTTGTTTTTCAACACATTACTGTTGGATTAAAGCAATATGGATCCTAACTAATGGATATAAAATTCTAGACTTAGTTCTGCGCCCAAAAACATAACCCAAATAAAATAAGGCAGTGAATTATCATTAAAATCACCAAATTTATTGAATAATAAATAGTTTACAATCATTATTACAAGGCTGGTATTGTTTCAAAATCAAATTCTAATAACAGTAATTATCAAGATAATGACAATGAAGAGGATGTAGGTGATGTTCTGTTTTCTGGGGAAGAGGATGATTCTGATGCTGACAAAAAATATGAACCTCAAAGTGGTGAAAGCTTTGATTTGGATGACATTGATGGGAAGCCTATATGTAAGCCATCAACAAATAAGGTAAGAAATAAAACAATGGCAAGTGAACAACCAATAGAAAACTTGGTCAAGACTTACACTTAAACAGTGATAATGAAAATACTGTAGAAAATCAACCAGTTTTAGAAGAGGGGGGAGGTGCCAAAAGGAAAGTAAAACATAAAACTAAGTCTACACAGCAAAGTAAAAAACGTGTAGTGCATGCCAATGATTGGGCATGTAATGTCCGCAAAAGCAAATTAGCTGGTGGTAATGAATATTTAAGTAAAAAAGGTACAGTTCTTGCCAAAATAATGAAACCTCCTTGTTCTTGTAGGATTGAATGCTCAGAAAAATTACCAGAATATGAATGACAGAAGATTTTTGTTTCATACTGGAATGAGGAAAAGACTACAGATATTAAAAGGCAATTTATTCTTGCATGTGTTGAAAGGCATAGTAGAGCTCGATCAAGAAAAAGAGAACAAAACTCTAATAAATCTAAAGATTACTCTCTATTTTACCATTTCACAGTAAATGACCAACGAGTTAGGGTGTGTAAGGTTATGTTTCTAAACACACTTTCTATCTCTAACATGGTAGTAGTAAATATTTTTAAAAATATTGAGCCAGGAGGTTTAGTAAAAACAGATCAAAGGGGTAGGCATACACCAAGCAACAAAACCCCTGAAGAAACCACTGAAAGGGTAAAAAAAAACATATTTCTTCTTTTCCACATTATGAGTCTCATTACTCTAGAGAAAAGAGTGACAGTAGAAAAATTGTATGAACTGTAGTTAGATGACTGCAATCAAATAAGTGTTGATCCAAAATTAAGAGCAAAAAAAATGGCTGTACTCAGATATCTTCAATAAACAGTTCAAGTTGTCATTAGATCACCTAAAATAGATTCCTGTGAAACATGTGATGTGTTCTTTGCTAAACTGAAAAATAATCTGACTCAAGTGGGAAAAAAATCTGTTAAGGCTGATCATGCTGCACATCTCAATGAATCAAAAACCAGATACAACTTAAAAATTATTGACACTAAAATGGCTAAAGATTCATCATAACACAAAGTATTAACTGGTGATCTGCAGAAATGTTTGCCATCGCCACTCATAACAAACTCCATTAGTTTCTATAAAAGGAAGCTTTGGACCTTAAATTCTACCTTGTATGATGCATCAGATTCCTCGGCTCACTGTTTTATGTGGGACAAATCAAAAAGAGCCAGGGGCGGAAATGAAATTGCATCATTGATTTTGAAATGGGCCGACATTGTCATTCCTGGCAGTGAAATAAAGGAAATCACACTTTGGTCAGACAACTGTTATGGTAAAAATAAAAATGTGAGTATTGTAATGTGTTTTTTCTGGGTACTCCATAAGTATCCTCAAATTAAGATCATACCTTAGATGTTTTTAATTAAAGGTCTCACCCATATGGAAGCTGACAGTGTACATGCATTGATAGAAAGGAAAAAGAAACCCAATAATTTGGCTATCTTAACACCCTGGAACTGGCAACAGTTGGTAGGACAAACTTCCAGTAAATACATTGTTCATAATAAGGAACTTCAAGCTTTCAAAAGCTTCAACACACTGTATAACAAAAAACAAGCACCTAATCCCCCTTTGTAAGTATGAAGAAGGATGTTGACAAACAGCCAGTTCTGTTTTCAACTTGTGTACAGCTACAAGTCCGACAGGAAAATATTGGGACGCTTTATTTGAAAACCCATTTAGATGGTGAGAACCAAGAGGTTGAGTTCATGAGGTTCCGCAGAAAAGGAGTTACGTTTCCAGCAGATTTGAATCAAGACTCAACAAACCCAATACTAATTCCCCAGAAAAAATAAAATGATTTAATGGCACTATTGCCTTATGTTCCCTCAGTTTGCCATGATTTTTATAAAAATTTAAAACAAATAATGAAGCCACATGTGACTATCCAGAAGGTGACGTGGATGATGACTTAGACCCTATGTAACACTTTTATAACTATAACTTCTATCCAACTGTAACATCTATTTTGAAAATAAAATATATGGGCTTAGTAATGTGTTATTCATTGGCTATTTTTTGAATACCCCGCAACACTATGTCATATAATACAACAGCCTTATAAGAGGTATACAATTCTGTGTCCATAAAAACTGCTAAAAAAATGTTATTGTCGATAAATAACACTAAATACAATGTAAAAGGAATGTAAGGATAAAATTTGGTTACAAAAATTCAATAAACAGTTGAGGAAATAAAATGTTTTAAAAATAACACCTGTTCAAACTGCTCTCCTGTAGGTTAGGAAAATGTGACATAGTGTTCTATACCTCCGAGGTACAGAATTATGTAGTCATTTCTGTAAAATTATACGGAAAGTACAGCAAGCTATCGAGATGTAAATTACCGATAGACTCCTGTGGTACTCTCTTGGCTTCAGGTCCTCTCTCGTGATCCTTTCAGGTATAAGATTACTGCTCTTGCTTGCAGTTAAAGACAACAGTTTCTCTTTTAAACTTTATAAATGAGTGTTTGTATAGGTTTTGTGCTTCAGTAATCACAAAAACCCTCCACTGTCATTTGTTCCAACCTGAGGTCCTTGCTATGTTAATACGGATTTCAATACCGGCAGAGCTCATTGTCTCCTATGATAATAGTCTCACGGAAATTAATGGTTTTGTTTGCTATTTAAACTTTTTTTTTCATTGTTCGGCCATTATTTGTCATTTGTTAGGGGAATACTATGAGAGGTTAGCTCTAAAGTACCAAGTACTCTAGAAACATTGTAGTTTGAATGAACTGGTTTGAGCTCCTGTTTCTAGTCTCGTCTATTATTATTTATTAGTTAATATTATCATCATTCATCATCATCATCATCATTATTATTTTTATTATTATTATTAGCACCGCGTCTTACTACCCATTTGGGTTGTACGCACTTACGCTAATGTGTAACGGTAGTGTGATTGTGAGATGAAATGAAGGACCTACAGTTTAACGTGGGATCTGAACCACGGTGGTGGCCTGGCATTCCATACATTCACAAGTTGTGATTAACACAAGTCTTCACAGAGGTGAAGGAAGGGTTTGGCAAGTCTCGTCTACTGACGCGAATCTTCTCTTTAATCAGCCATTTTATCGACTCTTTTAGTTAAGACACCAACTTCAACATACAGTTATAGTCAAGGGTGCATCCGGGGGAACGACGGGGGGCTTCGGGGGCTGAAGGCAAGGAAAAAAGTTCATAGCTAATAAATGGAAATTTTTTTTTAAACTAAAACAATTTTAACAATTTTTTTTTTTTACATATTTATAAACAAATAATATAGCTCACACACACACACCCATACTCTCACAGCTCATGCATGTGCAAAAAATACTGCAGCCTGGTTAGTTAAATTTTAAGTTTGTTTTTAACAAAAATGCAATTTCCCCTTTATACTCACCTAAATTATGCATATGGTGGCACTCACGGTCATTCACAAACTAACCTTGTTTTTAATCTACAGCTTGTGTTTATATCGCAAATAAAACCTAGTAAGTTAAGATGGAAATATATACTTACATTCTTTGAATCACTTTACACGTTCCTTCTACCTTTTTCTATTTGATTCTTAACAATCTTATATACTATATCAAGGGTGGTTAAGACATACAAATACAAATAATTAACACGTCCTTTGGTAAAATTATCTATTCCCATAAACAGTAAAATATATTAACTGGTTTGAAAAAAAAAAGTTTCATCGATAATTCTCGGGGTTTTGAAATGTGTTAATAATGTAAAAAGTAATCATACACAAGTCTCGTTCTCAACAGCTAATATTCAGATATAAGCTAATAGATAAACATAATCGCTTTATCTTTGACCTATCTAAGTAATCTTTAAAAATGCATATATATAAATAATATAATTTTTATATATTCTTATATAAATAATGTAATCTTTATATATTCTTATATAAATAATGTAATCTTCATATATTCTTATATAAATAATGTAATATTTATATATTCTTATATAAATAATGTAATCTTTATATATTCTTATATAAATAATGTAATCATTTAATCATACTTATTTACAAAAATCAAAAAGCCAGTTGAAGAAACAAGACCCCTTGGTAGGACAAGGCGTTAATGGGAGGATAATATGATGATGAATTCAAAGAAGGTTAGTGTCAGGTTAGGGAGTGAATGAAGGAGTCTCAGGATAGGGTTGAATGTCGAGACTACTCTATGGTGGTCATGATCTTACGAGTTTCTTAAGGGCAGAGAGTTAGCTAGTTACAGTATTTATAACTAGGGTTGTATTTAAAATTAGATGCTCATTCTAAACAAATGTCCAGACATATAAAAGTCATCTAGTAATAAAACTAATTAGCGGACCATGGAGTGTCATACTACCTGTGTGAATGTGAGGAAGATGCATGGTGATGCTCTATGGTAGCTATAATTATTCTTTGCTGTACATGGCGACCAGTATTGGATGTTTATGTCACACACTTGATCTTTTTGAGGTGGCTGGTCATAATTGCAGTTCACTTTTTTCTCGCTTCGTCCTGGGATAAGTGATGGATCTGTGTATGCTGAAAAAATATTTCATTATTGTTGTCAATTTTCTTGTTTGAAAAATATTTAAACATTGGGGTCTAATTTAATGTTAAAATATAATTACTTACCTTTTCTTTAATTGTATGTATGTCAACGAAATTATATCGGAATAAGAAATCTGTGGAAGCTCAATTACTATGCGCGATAGCTCATTATTTTTGCACAACCTTCTAAGAGAGTATTCAGGTTGAGTAATAAATAAGAGTGTGATATTGATATTCTTGGTGATGGTATAGTAGTATGTATCTCACGTGTAAGATTAACTAAACACCGGCAGTAGCATCCTAGTTTTAGTGTGATAAACTCATTTTGCAATCGGATACATGACACTATTAAACATTTATATGTAAAGAATATAATTTTGATGATGATGATAATAATATTACAAGTCTGCTCTATATCACTTGTAGCCCAGTGTGTGAAAATATTAGCCAATACTAATGTACCGTTGCCCAGGGACGCCCGAATGTACTAATAGTAAGTACATCCTTTCTGTGGAGGGCTCATTCCATGTCCTAATGAGACAAGCTGAGAGTGATAGTGAGTATGAGTCTAAGTGTGATAGGGAGTGTGACGGTGTGGAACCAGTGGAAACTCTTAAACCTAACTAAAGCCTTATGAACCAAACTGTAGTGACCGTTGGTGTAATCCCCCTTTCAGAAAAAATACCCAGGGTACCAGCCGGGAATTGAACCCTGGACCCCTAGGCTCAAGGCCAGGTGCAATGACCACTACACCACGGTTGGTTATACTGGTAATGATACCTACAATTACAATACAGTTGATCTCGGTGGTCTTGGGGTAAAGTGCTCGCTTCAGGACCCGATGTTTGTGGGTTCAAACCCATTCGAGGTCGATGAATGATTCTTGTATTAAAAATACGTAGCACAACTTCCTTCGGAGGGGAAATAAAGCCGTCGGTCCCGTGTCGATTGCGACATGTAAAAAAACCTTGGAAGGTACGTGAAAATACCTTTCCAGCAAAATTGGTAAACCTTTTCTTGCTCGCTTATAGAAATTTAGTGTGGAAGACATCGGTGAACCACCACTATTCCTGAACTTTCCTAGTACGTGGGATTTCTACCAGATGGTGCAGGCAGCACTAACCAGCTGAACTGCTGAAAATGCACAGCTACTAGTATTGATGACAGAGGAGATAAGCTCGTTCTCTTTCACCCCCTGAAAATGTTTGTGGATAATTATGTCTCTTATTTGAATAAAATAATACTTGAGTAATAATAAGTTCTCAAATGTTACTATAATCAGACGCTAACAAACAAGGCAAGGCTAAATTACTCTAATTACAATAATAATACCAAAGCCCCGTACGGATAATGGGAGGTGGCGCGCTTTGTACGGCTCGCGACGCACGCTTCGCACTTAGGCGTGCGCAGCGAACATGTGTTGCGAGCCGTGTGCTTGTCGGTAAGCCGGTCGTGCGAGCGGAACGTTTCGTGTGGACGGGTGTGTAGTTGCTTCGCGCCGCACTTCGCACGCATCATGGACAACAAAGTTCTTCGTCAAGGAATTCATCTTTATGAGATTAATCGATTATTATGGGATCCAAAGAGCTCGGACTATTATAATAAAAATAAAAGAGAAGATGCGTGGCGTGAAATTTCTACCGAAGTAAATATTCCTGTCAAAGAATCTAAAAAAAAAAAAAGTCACTTCGCTCTTGGGATCCTACAAACTGAATAACTCGTATCGTCTACTGAGGTGTGTTGTGCGTGATTATTTCATTTCTCGCATTGAGCATGCGCCGATCAAAATGATATGGTGACGCATGGCTCAAGCCGAGGAGTGCGCCACCTCGCACTGTCCGTGCGCGGCTAATAGCAATAGTAAACTTGTAAAGTAGGTATAAATATAAAATACCTTTCAGAAAGCTCTCGATGTTTGAGATCCAATATTTAGATGAGTTGTGCTGCTTGGGATCGTACGCTATCAAAGCATTCCCATCTGGTGATGTCGGGTGAATTTGAAGATCTTAAAATATTACAACAGATTCAAATAATTATAGTTTAGTCCACTGACCGTCCACTTGGTATTTATTTAAATATGGCGAAAAATGACACCTAAGCACGGGAGTAGAATATAAGACCCTCAGATTAACGCCCCAGTGCTCTATTACTAAGCTATCAAGCATTCTATACGTGTGCATAGCTTAATTCAAAGTGAGTGATTGGCGTATTAAATCATCAGCTAAATTCCGTTCACGATAGGTTTTTACCTGGATGACAGTTCGAAAATCATATGTTTAGGTTTTGGGTTGCCAACACTTGTAAAAGATCACAGTTTTGTTATAAATGTAAAGATCTTTAATTACCTGTTATATATTACATTTAAAATAACGTAAACTTAATTTTTCTCATACTATTTCACTTTTTTATATAATTTCTTTCTATCCAACTCGAACCAATATTTTAAACATAATTAAAAGTACTTATTCTTCGTTTTGGAACGTTAATGATTTTGTGTAATATAGTGCACACATCAATACCTTTTAATACAAGCATCGTATTTACTTGGAAAAGAGAACATTGTTGTCATTTTTTTACATACAATAAATGATTTTATGATTATTTTATCGTATTTTGAAATATTTAACTGAATAAAATATTTTCATCAACTGCGTGTCTGCATCATTGCAAAAAACTTTTTTACCGTTATGTTCAATGATATGGTTTAGATTCGTCAGCCGCCATTTTGAAGCTATGTTCGTTAGAAGTTTTTGTGAAAGTTGTGTTAATATTTTTTTTAGGGGGAATAAAACTATAAATAAGCTTTGTGGTTAACTATCACATTAATATATTACCATCTGTTTTCATTATAGTCATCCAAAGTGATAGATGTCAGCTGTTGGCGTAGTGATATATTAGGGATTACTTCTAGTAACATTTCGAGCTGTCATCCAGGTAAACTTAGCTGGTGAATGACTTATAATTAGTAGCTATCAGAAACACAACCACCGGTGACTTGTACAAGTTTTAACTGTACCAGCACACACGCCAACCCTAAGTCACCGGTGACGGATTTTGTTTCTGATAGCTACATATTAGCTGATGGTCTAATACGCCAATCACATACTTTGCCTTAAGCTATGCATGATAATTGATCTTGCACAGGAAAGAATCCAGAATAGCTTAGTGATGAAGCATTTACGTGCTAATCCAGGGGTTCCAGGTCCGATTTTTGTGTCCAAGTGTAAATTTCTAACAAAATTTAAATCATTGGTTTATTACATATTAAATGTTTAACATTTAGGCTATCGAATTGAAATTTAGTGTTTAAAAAATTATCATCGTTCAAGTGTGGTTTGGACATTAAAGGATCAGCCAGCTAACCATTTGCCTTTCAATTATTATAAATAATTAAAACTATAACAATAAAAGCAAATTATTTATTAAATTTGCCATAATGTTACAATAGTAAGTCAACCATTATTTAAATATAATTTTTGGCGCTTACCTTTAGTTTTATACTATAAATTACATGTTATTACTTATGCCGTATGAAAATATTGTGTAATAATTTCTAATTTAGTAAGGCTATACCCATATAAGTAACATATTGCCTGTTACCTTAGTTAATGCACGTTTTAGTTATAGACCAGCTTAAATATTAGTTGGTGCCCTACATTCTAAATAATAATAATAATAATTATTATTATTAAAATAAGAGCAGAACATAAATGTCACGACGTGACTATCTCTAAACCAATCACAAAACCTCATCCAAATTGGCGCAAGCCGTTATGATTCAGTTCAACTAGTTTCAGCTTGGTCCACTCTTTTTGAAAACCTCTGCTTGGGAGAATCAATCAAATTTCCAAACCAAAGGAAAACCAATTAACGTTTGTTCTGTTTAGAAAAAACATTAGTTTTCAACATTCAAATAACGTTGACTCACTGGTGGGAACTGGAGTACATGCTGAGCTCATCTAGCATGGTTTGCTGGTGAGGGGTGGCACGGGTTCGAATCCCAATTGGATTTACTGAGGATATTTTTCCTATCTCTCTACTCAAATGATGTGAATGGGTTTTCTACAAATATTAGAGAAGGTGTAAATATAGGCTAAGCTGTTAATATGGGCCAGAAAGGTTTCAGCTCCATTGGGTGCTGAAATCTGGCATAAACTATTTGAACGTTTAGTACCAAACTAGTGACTATGGTAGAGCAGAAAAAGTGGTAATTATATGTGGAAGCTTACACCAGACAAGCCGTTCTTTGTTTTTGTGTGTTTCAAAACTTTAACAGGTAAGTAATATAATTTTCTAACACAAAATTTATTTTTACTTCAGGTATTAGGCTTAGTGTATTTATTACCTTCTTTATATATTAGTCTTACAATCCCTATAGAGTTCGAATTTAATTGTCTCAATAACAAAGCTTCTTAACCGTCCACGCCATAATGTCGGTAATATGGGCTACCTTTTTGGTTTAAATATCAGCTACCAGTTCATATGTAGACCAATATTTTTTAAAGCTTATAGAAAACATAGAAAGTCCTTACTTGTTTAGAATATCAAGAAATAAGCTAACATATGTCCAAAAAAAAGAAGCAGTAGAATGAATGAATGATGGAGACTATTAATTCAGTGAGGGAGAAAGAGAGAAAAAAAAGATACTTTGAAAGTTTCAAAAGTATTTCAAGTGCCCCATACCACACAGCAAACCTTGGTTAGCGAAACCCTCTTCTTCCGGATAAAACAGCTGTGACTACATTAAAACGCAAAACAGTTTTAGGAGACGAACTTGAATAAGAAATTAGTGAAATATTTATTGCTGATGGAGACATAAGCCACAAAAAATGAACGAAACCAACCATTCAAAACATCAATTGCAGGACGAGCATGAGTCAATCTTTTTCTGCAATGACATAACGATGTTCTCTCTCTTCTAAAGCCATGTGGTACTTTCTTCACAAGAACCCTTGGATTTAATAAGGAAAATATTAAGAAATGTTTTCAGATTCTGCAAAATGCTTACGATGAACACAACTTCCCAGCAGGAGGAGTGTACAATGTAGATGAAACTGGGATGACTGTCGATCAAAGCAGAATACCACCTGTCATCAGACAGAAGGGTAAGAGACAAGTAGCCACGATGACGTCAGCTGAGTGCAGGTACAATAGCAATCATTGCAGCGATGAATGCCAGTGTATACTTCGTTCCTACAATGATAATCTTCCCCAGAACCAACACGTCTGATCATTGGATGAGATGTGGTTTTCCAGGTTCGATTGGCTCCATCTGGATTGGTACAGACCCATATTTTTCCTGAGTGGTTAGCCCATTTCATTGAACAAGTCAAACCAACACAGGAATCACTTGTTTGATCAATACTGGATGGCCACTTCAGCCACAATCGTAATTTATATGTAATTAATATGGCCCAAGCCAATCACGTTACCATTGTCGTGCTGCCTGCTCACTAAACCCATCGGCTTCAGCCCCTTGACTAGACATTTATGGGTGCTCTAAAGGACTTTTATAATCAGGACGTTAGGATGTGGCTTCTTCGCTCGCAATAACTATTATGAAATGCTTACTTGAAGGTCCAAACTGGAAAGCGCAGCGTATGGCTCTTAAGCAACGAGAATCTTTCCCTTGAACACAAACATTTTACTGATGCAGACTTCATGGGATGTGAATTTGAAGCAGAGAAGACTTGCAGCAACACAAATATGCAGTAAAACATTTTAGTGTTTATTAACGCTAGCATTTTGTTTATAGATTGTAAAATTTTTGTAGGGCTTTTTATCTTAAAATATTATAATAGTAAAATTGGTAAAATAGGCTCATACCAACTTCTGTTTATTTACATACATTTTCCTTAAATAACTTAAAGGTTTATTTCAACCCCACATTTTTTTACAATGCTTTATTGAATTTGAAGGGTAGACCATATTTAGACACTAATTATAAAAAATGGGATTTTGCGTCTTTTATTAAAAATGCCTAATAAGTGAAATAATTTTTTTAAATAGTTATTTAAAGTTACTGACTTAAAGAAAACATGTTAAGCTACATAAAGACCCAATGTCGTAACTCAATATTGAAAAGAGTTTAAATTTCAATCCTAAAACAAACCAATAGCCCATATCTCCACCTTCTACTCTAATTTCCTTATCCTTACCCCATAAGTTTAATTAATTGCGTATGGACTAAGACGCATGGGTAAGACGTGGAGGAAAAGAAAATCATTAAATAAAAGATAGAGATTTTAAAAAATATTTTTCATTATAAGTCCCCTTCAAACTTACATAAAAGGCTGTATTAGATAACATCATGAATAGTTATTTGTGCAAACATATTTTGGCATGTTTTACATTTTACTCATTTTAGGGAATATATTGCATACTACTAAATTGTTTATACATACATGGATCTCCACCTGTAAAATGTATGTACAGAAATACGCCCAATCCAAGAATAGCAGCAACAAACACGACCGCAGAAAATAATGGAATCTGATTCTTCATGGCCCTGAAAAACAGCCAATATTTATAATATTTAACAGTAATCAAGGAGATTCACTAAATGTTGACAAATTAGAAGCAATACCAAATTTAAAAAATCCAATAACTACTAGTTCTGTGAATAGACCTCACTTCCTCCATTCAATAAAGGCTAAGTACTGTACATCATGTTAAGAATTATGTCATGATCGTATCGTTGTTACCACAGTCTTAACATTTATTTTTTGAAAAATGTCTCCTTCGATTTGAAATTGATATTTTTCCCTTGGTGATCAAGCTAGAAGAAGAACAAATTAATACTATGTTCAACAGTTTATTATATTAATATAGAATAGCCCTTGTTCACGTGGTTGTAATGTTCATAGTGGTGAACTCTTATTTTGTTTCAAGTGCATGAATAAGGCATTTCCTGTTTTCGTTAATGTTTATGTGTTAAATACTGTTAGTAATTTTCCTAACATACTTTATCAAAGGATGAGACTGCAGTTTTGAATGTTACCTTTACTATCTTATATTTTAAATTCTGGTTTTATCTTTATTAATAATATTGTTTTAATTATTAATTTTTATTTTAGTATATTTAAGCCTTTCAGGCATTTTGAAAGTTAATATATTTTATTTTATACTAAATGTGTTTATTGGGGGAATTGGACTGTGAACAAAAGGAAAAGCTTAATGTTGCAGACTTGTTCCGTTCAAAACAATCTCCGGGTTTTCCTTTGCATCGAACGATGACACTGTCCAACTAATCAGAAGACTGAAATCTAAACGACATTCTTACGATAGGTCCAAATTACCGTTTCAAATAGGAGTGGTCTCTGATGTGAGCAGAAAAATGGAAAGGGAGTTTCTTAGAGAAACAAAGCTTGGGCTATACCCGAAGACAGACGCGATACGACAACATAGTCGATAGGACGTGCGTTGCACGTGTGGTTGATATTAATACTATAAATGTAACAAAGACAGGGTAAATTATAATACCATGCGGATGCCAAGTTATAAAAATAACATTTAAATATATAAATCAATGTGATTGAATACTTTTATTGAATAAAAGTTTCATTATCGACCATAATTATAGAGTATCCAGCGTCAACTTTAATAATACCCATCATAGCCCATTGTGGGACATGGACCAAGGAGATCATCATAGCAACGCTGACGTCATAAATTGAGCTTAAGCCAGGGTCAGACAGGAGATGACAGCCACACTCTCTCAACAGAGAGGTTAACGCATCATGCTGAACATGGGGAAACTATAATTGGTACACAACAATGGGCAAGCAGTGCTCTGTACAGCAAAATGGTGCCCAACGTGGGGAACGAAACGTCACAAAGTGGTGGCCCAATTGAAGGGCTAAAGAACCCATAGTGTCCACGAGAACCCATAGAGAACCCATCGTGTTCACGAGAACCCATAGAGAACCCGTGCCTAGCGTGCTCATCGAGAACCTGTGCCCATCGTACAGCAAATCCACAATGCAGCAGAGGCACTAATCATCGGAGGCGCTAATCCACAACGCGAAGACGTGGAGATCCCATCATTAGACCAGTCAGGTAAAATATAAGTATAGGTTATAAATTGTGATTTGCAAGTAAAATAGAGACTAAATATGTTAAAGTTTTAATCATGCTAGGGTTATTGTGGTTAAATAATAAAATAATAGGTGATTTGTAAACTGTAGCTTATTTGAAGGTTGATATGGTAGCTTAAGTAAAGTTAATTTATGTAAGTTAAAATATTTTAGTAGAATATGGAGTAATCAGATGAGAATGGTGAGGAAATTTCACACATAAGTACAGATATTGACCTAGATAAAGGTAAGTCTATTCAGGAAAAAAGTAGGCAGGATATAGTGGAAGTAAACGAAGGAAATAAAATTCGGGTGGATATTATAAAAGTGATAAAAGCTTTATTAAAAGTAACGAAGAAGCTTGAATGAAAAGTAGCAGAGAACTAAATCAATACATAGAAACGAGTCGGAGGAAAACTACTAAAAAAATAGAGGAGAGCAAAAGCGAAACTAATCAAAATTTAGAACAAATTAAAACAGAACTTCATGAAAAATTAGAAGCGAGCAGGAAATAGAAGCGAGTATGAAGGAAACTAATAAAAGCTTTGTGCTGGTGGCCGGGGTTCAATCCTCGGTCCCGGCACAGATTTTCTGATTACCAAACCCTTCCTTCACCTCTGACAAGACATCTTGTGAATGTGGGGAATGACAGGCCTCCACCGTGGTTAGGATTCCACGTTAAACTGTAGGTCCTCCATTTCATCTCACAATCACCCTACCATTACACATTAGCGTAAGTGCGTATAACTCGACGCGGTGCTAATAATAATAAAAGCTTAGAAGTGATTAACTCAGAACTTCATGCTATAAAGACTGTATAAAACAATTCAGTTGAAACAGCTGAATAATAAAATGGTCACAGTTGAAAATAGTCAGGATAATTTAGAAAGAAAATAGGAAAATTTGACCAGAACTTTTTTTTTATTCAACAAATAGTGATAATAACAACACGAACGAGATATAAAAGGTAAAGAAAAATGTAGGGGAACAAAACAAACAAAATGAAAGGAAATAGGAAATCTTGAATTAAAAATTGATAATAACAAAGTTAGTGTGTAAAAAAGGGTACAGGATAACCTAGAGAGTAGAGATGAGCACAATCGAGTAATTCTAGGAATTGAGTAATTACTCGATTCTCTTTAAAAAGAATCGCGTAATTGAATAAAACTACTCGAGTAATTTTTAGCGAATCATCTAGTCGAATCGTTCCGTGGCAATATGATGGACAACATTACTCGAAAGCCTTGCAATGGATTACGATACTAACATGTCAATAATCTCTTCCTGTAGATGGCAGTAGACACTGCCAGTCACCCCCTCCCCCCCATTATTTTCAGGTTTCACGTTTCATGTACAGTCAATATTTAATATTGCGTTTTAAGAAGTGTCTCACAATAAAAATACTAAAAAAAAGTTTTTACTCTTTTTAATAAAATAAACTTTTCTTTTTAAATTATTGTTAAATTTTTTTATAATAATTGTACCTTTTAAAGGGGAAAACATTTATTTGTGCTATCATCACTTCTGTGGCCCGATGGTCTAAGGCGTCACTCTCGTGTTAGACTGGTCTGTTGATGACGGGGAGAGCGGGGCTCGAATCCCGGACGGGTCTATTGAGACGGTTTTTTCCTAAACGGTTTCCTACTCTTCTTTTACGCAAATGCGGTTAGATCACCTCTAAAATGCTTCCCTCCTCATCCCCACCCCAGTAGAGTAATTCCAATATGCGTATAACCTGAACAGATGGTAGGACGTGATTTAAAAAAAAATAGGTTATCTTTGATCAAATATTCAGTTTTATAATTTTTCAAAATTAAATAGCACTGCGTCTTACTACCCGTATGGGTTATACACCAATGAATTTCTACAAGTGAGCGAGAAAGAGCCTACTAATTTTGCAGGGAAAGGTATTCTCACATACCTTCCTGGCTTCTTTTACACGCCACAATTTACACGAGACCGACGGATTTACTTCCTTTCCGAAGGAGGGTGTGCTACGGATTTTTATCTCTCAAGAAATATCCGTCGACCTCAGCTGTGTTTGAGCTCATGACCATCAAATTTTGAGGCATTAGTTTTATAAAAATAAGTGTTGAGACTTGAATCATACACGTTATCTTGCATGGGATCAATCTCGACCTGCCGCACTGGGTGAAAGGAGGAGTGGAGGAGCCAATAGTGGTTTTCTATCCTCTGATTTAGCAAATGCCAGTGCAGTTCCTCTTACTTACTCTTCTCATTGCGTTCTTCTTTGATTCGACCATTGACACATTATTATGTCTCAATGTACCATAAAAATATTTTAGCTCTATTTATTTGTAATAATAGACTAATGTATAAAATATAATGATCACATATTTATGGTGAGTGCTGTACTGCGTTTTTAGAATATTTCTTCTTTGATCAAAAATAAATTGCTGCTGTTGCTTTAAATTTGTTTTCTACTCTTATTATAATTTTAAGACAGTGCGCGTAGCTGTTGGTTTTGCTGAAAAATGTCCATGTGATAATTTGTCAACCTCAGTCCACAATTGTGCGTAATCTAGTGCGTGTGTGATGAGATGTGAAAACGTTAATTGACTATACGACTAAATAGAATACGTGAAATTTTGTTTTGCCAGATATTTTGTTTTTATTTTAGTTTTATTATTATTGTTGTTATTTTTTATTATTATTACTGCTATATTTAAGTCAAATCATTAATAATAGTGAATTTTACCATCCAACCAATTTTTTTTAACAATAATGGTTCGAGGGCGGAAAAAGTCAGTAGTGTGGGAACTTTTTGTTAAAAAAGAAAACAATACAATGGAATGTTCAGTGTGTTAAAAAGAAATCACTCAACTCTTCGTGACTTGACGACACTTTTGGATGTGATAGAGGGTGATCCAGATTTACCATTGCCATCAATCCAAACTACAAGACTTGATGACCAAGCAACCACATCAGAAACCTCTGCTGGGACCTCTAATGAAGGAATTGTCTTAGCAAAGAGGCCGAAACAAATCTCGTTGGCGGGGCTTTTCGACGTCAGCAGATACCCGTGGTTAGGAGAAACCATATCAATCAAACTCTTGCTGAAATGATTACTGTTGATTTTCAATCTCTTTCAATCGTTGAAAATAGAGGTTTAAAACATTTGTTAGAGCGTTAGACAGCCGCTATGAGATTCCGAGCATAAAAACACTGTCCAGGACAATTTTTCCTCCAGTATTAGAAAAGTGCCGCGCTAAGGTGAAAATTATTATTGAAGGAGCATCGTTTGTAGCTTTGTCAACCGACACTTGGACCTCTGCAAATACCAAAGGTTTCATTACTGTGACAGCGCATTGCATATTTAATGATGAACTATATTCTCTTGTGCTAGCCACTAGGCAAGTTGTTGGTAGTCACGGTAGGAAAGGCGTGATTAGGTTCTTATACGTGTATGTAATTTCGCTCAACATTAGACCAAATTATTTAAGCTCTATTGACGATGGCTCGTTATTCTAGCAGATATGATCTGACTTTAAATAAATCATCCTAAAATTAACATAGAAAGGCATTTACGCTTTTGACTTTTGGCATAAATAATCTGACCTCAAGCAATATAGCCTGATAATTAACAAAACACCCGCCTCGGTGGCGTAGTTAGCTAACGCACTAGTTGTGTTAAGCTCGACTGCCAAGGACGGGGAGATCGAGGTTCGAATCTCGGTCGGGTGAACTGGGAGTGGCTTTTCCTAAATGGTTTTCCACTATCCCTCCACGCAAATGCGAGTTCACTTCATCTAAATTCAACCTTCCCAATTCCTAATCCATTATCGTAATTAGTACTTAAGCGTATAGCCCGAACGGGTAGTAAGACGTGGTGGAAAATAAAAAATAAATTAACAAAACAGAAAGTCGATTGACTTAAATCAAACTGTACACAAAATCATTTGGCCTAAAATTAATATCTAATATAAATCTTGAACGTAATTATCTTAACCATTAATCAGTTGTACTCAAATTAACTTCACACAAAGTCAGTTGGCCTTAAGTCGTTTTTCCTTGACTTTAGGTTTCTTGACGTGTACTCTTTCTTTTAGCTCGAATATAAATTTTGTAGCGTATGGCTGAAGGTGATGCGACACTAATGTCCTGTGATCTTCTGTTCACATGATAAAATAAATTGGCTACCGCTCCAACTCCTCTCCGTTATTGGGTGGAAGGTTCCGTTTGAAATGGTTTAGCTGAGTCACCACGCTATGGCTCACGATTGAAGAATGTAAAAGGTACCTTTTACTGTACCATCTGATGGCCAAATAAACACGACTTGGTTCTATCTAGGAACCCCTGAAAAGATAAAATCTGCTCAAACGCTCTACCACTAAAAAAAGAAGTTTTAGTACTTTTCCACTTCTGAGCCTGATTCCTGAATCAAAGGTCTGGATTTGACTTTGATCGAATCCTGGACCGGGTACACAAGGGATGGTTTTCCACTTTGGAATTTTATATTTTGGTTTCATATAATCTCCTCATACAAATATTTGTGCATTTCCTCCAAAATACTTACCCCATCCCTAATAATACAAAAATAAACCCACTTCAATTCGGAGAGGATCTAAACCCTCAACCCGCAATGGTGGCCAGGTGGACAAAGAGGTCAGTCTAGTTTTATCTGGGTTGTCAGTGATTGGGAAGTTGTACTTCAAATCCCAGTCGTATGTAGTGAGGTGTTTTTTCTAAATTGTTTCCCAGCAATACGTTTTATATTTAAAAAAAATATCCATATGCATCTTCAAAAACTACCATTAATCATTATTATTATTATTATTAGCACCGCATCTTACTACCCGTTCGGGTTATACGCACTTACGCTAGTGTGTAATGGTAGGGTGATTGTGAGATGAAATGAAGGACCTACAGTTTAACGTAGAATCCGAACCACGGTGGAGGCCTGGCATTCCATTAATCGATTGTCAAACAGGTAAACCAATACATAATTTGAGTGAAGCACTTTTAGTATTCGTATTCACGTAGAATAAAATAAAATAAAATGCAGATGATTTAGCTTTGTTATTAGAGGCTAGTGAAGAATTAGGTTAAGAAGTGAACGACGATAAGACTAACCATATGATCACACAAAATACACAGATTGTGGGCGATAGTTTAGAGATTACTTCGAGTAACACATCATTTGACAGGGTTAATTAGTTTAAATATTTAGGAACAATTTTAATTAGCAATAGAGATATTAGTATTAGATTGGAAATTAGGAAAATAATACAGTCGGGCAATTCACGCTATTACTCAGTCCGTAAGTTGTTGACATCTCGCCTGCTGTCAAGGAATGTAAAACTCAGAAAATATAAAACAATCATTTTACCTGTTGTTCCCTATTGATATGAAACGTGGTCTCTTAAAGGACCTGTGAGGTCATATTGATATGAAACGTGGTCTCTTAAAGGACCTGTGAGGTCATATTGATATGAAACGTGGTCTCTTAAAGGACCTGTGAGGTCATATAACACATTGTGGTGGGTAATGATATCCTCGCTACTGTACAAGCGAGAGGCAGTTATGACGTCACGGTAGGCTATCGCTTGCTGTCCGTTCACCTGCAGCAAACTTATGCTCCGAGCAATGTGTGTGTCGTGTCACTGGGGATTGGTGTAGAAAATTAGTGTTTAATATCATGCCGTTCCTATCTTGTGTTTATTATGTGTTCGAATAGTGTTGATGAAAATAGAGACATAAGCTTTCACAATTTTCCTAACAAGAAAAGGTCGCCATGCAGATATAAACCATGGTTGAATAAAATTAATAGAAAAACATTTCTTCCGGAGAAAACCGCCAAAGTGTGCTCACATTTTACTAATGATGGCTTTGAAATTTCGTCCGTGTACAAAACAAAATTTAAAAAAACAATACTCCAAATCAGTTTTTTTTACAGAGTGTGGTTCCTACAGTAAAGCTGAAAGAAGGATCGCCTAGGAAGAGAGCGATCTCTACTTACCAGAGGAAGAAGATTACTGAAGAAGCACTTCACGACAATGCGTGTTCGAGGGCATTAGATATTTGCGAGGTGGTAGCTGTTGAATGTAATGAGTCCGGAAATGAGATGTTATCAAACTAGTGAATCATGTAAGCGTAGCCACGATGAAAAAAAAAATAATTTCAAATTGAGATTGGGACAAAGTGTTACAGGAATATTTTTCCTAAACCGAAAACAATTGTGAGGGAGACAATGACGATAGTGATGACAACTACGCTGTAAGTGACGAGAGCATAAGTTATCGATAAGAATCAAGAAACACAATACAATAAACCGCTGAAAGGCAAGCAAAGAAACAGAAAAAGTTTTGGCGCGCAGCTTTTCATAGTGTTGTCTGATTGCTTTCATCAACTATTCAAATTTTTCTTGCTATGTGGTAGTGCTGTATGTGATGCACAGTCAGGTGTAAAAGGGGATTCACTTGTAGTAACTACAAAATGTACAGAAGGTCATATTTGTGCATGGCATTCACATTCTAATGGTAATAGCCAATCTTCACTAAACATATCATTAAGAATCAAACAGCCTAAGCTATTATGTATGCATTTAGTGAGGGATCACTCCACACAGATATCATATTCTGAAAATTGAAAAATGACACCTGGACACCTGGACACCTGGCTTGAGTTGCATCCCAAACAATTACTATAATAACTGTACATGTGGCGCATAAGCCAAATGCCGAGTCGCAGATGGCTGGGTTATCTGATAGCTCGTGATATTAGAAATCACACATTAGTGGCCGACCATTTACCTAAGTCCATCATAGACTCTGCCTTAAAATATGAGTGAAGAATGACGCTGGGCACGGGACGATTCCTGGATAGCTCAGTGGTTAGAGCATTGAAGTACTAAGCCAAAGGTCTTGGGTTCGATTCCCGTACTTAAGTGTCATTATTCAATTTTCATAATATAAACATATTATGACAAGCAACGCCAATGTATTTGTGTGGTATGACTTATTATTATTATTATTATTATTATTAGCACCGCGTCTTACTACCCATTCGGGTTATACGCACTTACGCTAATGTGTAATGGTAGGGTGATTGTGAGATGAAATGAAGGACCTACAGTTAACGTGGAATACGAACCACGGTGGAGGCCTGGCATTCCTCACATTCACAAGATGTCTTGTCAGAGGTGAAGGAAGGGTTTGGTAATCAGATAAATCTGTGCCGGGACCAAGGATTGAACCCCGGCCGCCAGCATAGAAGTCTGACACCTTACCCCTAGACCACCAGGTCACCGTATGACTTATTCTTTATTTAAAAAACTTTTCACATACTTTAGGCCTAAAAAGTATTTCCAATAACTGTTTCTATAATATTATTAAGCGGTATGTTATCCCTGCAATAAAAAAATTTTGGTTCAACGAACAAAGTTCATATTTTGAAAACGCAAATGAGGTGAGACTAGCAGGTGACGGACAGTTTGACTGTGTGACTTATACTGACAGTGGGACAATCTTAGACTTTGTGGTATTACAGAAGGGGCCATTCGCAGGCAAGCTGTACAAACCGGCATGTTAATTTACTAAGCAGGTTATTAAAAAAAAGTGCACAATCTCACTTTTTGTGACTGTTTGGCATCGTGGCATTCGATAAATGATGAGTACTAAGTTCAGTACAATAATCAATGAATTTGACTTATGGCATATCTCCAAATCTTTAACAAAATAGTTTAAAGCAGCAGGAAGTGAGTTTGAACTTATACAAGAGTGTACCTTGAGTATTATAAATCACGTATAGTGGTCTTCAAAAACATGCGGGAAAAATGACCATATCACTGACATCCATACTTGCACCAAGGGTAAATATATAAATGGCTGCGCACAAGAATAACTCAGTGATAGTGACAGAAAATAAATGGTTTAGAAATAGTGAAGAAGATTTCCATGTTATTTCCAAAATTATTTGTGATGACAAATTATTAGAAGATGTTCGGCACACATAAAATTGTCACACCAGCAAATTAGAATCATTCCACAGCGTTGTGCTAAAATATAAGCCTAAAAGAAATCACTTCAATTATGATGGAATGGTTGCACGTACAGTATTATCCATACTGGATTTCAATTCTGAGTTAGAAAAAAACCATGCTGGACGGAAACTCAAATATTCTAAACCATTAAAGAAATGGATAGGTGTAAACACTTACAAGGCAAAAACACGTGATTGGAGAAACAAAATTCTTTCTGTGATAATGGAGACGGTACGAGATAGTCGTCGCTTCAAAATGGACGATGACCCACACGCAGCGACTGACGTGCCAAGGTGAACCTCGACCACAGTCCTTAGGTGAAATTCATCAGTTCTCAAGGGTCCGTATTGTTTTGTAAGCATTGGCATTTTTTAAACTTTATTCACTCACAGCATTGGGACTGAATTTTATTGTATAGAACTACAAGGTTTTTTTTGCATGGATTCATTATTTATATAGTATTTTATGCAGTATTTTAAATTACATAATATGTATTATGTAATATATATATATATATAAATACAGACAATTGTCAATATTTACAGAAAGTCTGTCGCGTAGTATTTAGTGCAGGCAGCCCTAACCTCTGAGTTAGAATCTTTTATAAATACCATTATGTTAAGGATATTTGTTCCGTATTGATTTACTGCACAAGATGGAATTACGACACGGTTTCTATAACCGATAGCAGTCCATGCATTTATTCAGGAGACAAACCTTATAAGCAGCGTAATGCCAAGTTCTGTTTATGGCACTGTCTGAACTGAGAGGGCGTTTTTTTGTTTACAGGCTTAAATTATGTCGTGTCATTGTTTGCACTTCACTGTATAGGACAAGCTGTTAAATGAAGGATTAAGTGTAATGCACTGATATTGATATGATTTAACAGTTTTAACATTGTCAATCTCACAGCAACATATACATTCCTAGTCCGTTATCATGTCTAAACACAATCCGCACAAACACCAACTTCCTGAGTTAGAGCGCCCTGCCATATTTAGAATAATTTCGTCATCGCACCCATAATGTCTGTAACAGTGTAAGAAAGAAAGAGCACAAACAAATAACACAGAATGGTAACGTGTGAGTAGTAGAAAAGTCGCGCTGTAACTGCTAGGCCTAAGATGACTCCACTGGAAACTTCCGAGCCGCGTATCTTTAGGACCAAACCACGCTCGCACGTCGGATTTTTTGATAAATAATTTGTGTGAAATGATCTTCCGAGTTAAAGTATCACTGACATTTGAGTTTTTTAAACTCACAGGTCCTTTAACTTCCATGACGAAATAAAATTAAGGATGTTCGAAAACAAGGTGCTTATGAAGATATTTGGTCCAAAACGAGATGAGGCTACTAGGGAGTGGAGGAGCTTACATAATGATGAGTTACATAGCCCGTACTCATCACAAGGCATTGTTAGTATAATCCAGTCTTGTAGATTACGGCGGGCAGGGCATGCAGTGCGAATGGAATAATCTAGAACCTTGTTCAGGGTACTGATTGGCAAACCCAATCGGAAGAGACCATTAGGAAGACCTAGATGCAGATGGGAGGATAATTTGACCTGAAAGAGTTAGGGTTTAATGAGGTGGACTGGTTAGAACTAGCTAAAGATAGGAATTAATGGTGTACTTTTTGTAAGCGTGGTAATAAACGTTAGAGTTCCAAATGCCACAGAGTAAGTAGGTATCCATGTAAAACAACATTAAAATAATTAAATGCTAATAACTAAGTTTTTACACTGATTCATTAGCTTTTTATAAGAAGGAAATATTACTCTTTGTACGCATTTTGTAAATATAATTTAAGACAACCTGTTTGGGGCAGTGAAACATAAATTTCTTAACAAAAGATATAAATATTTTTTTCCCAAATTTCTTCATCGTCGGCTAATCCGCGTATGGCCTCACTCTGTTCGCCGACACAGCCTCGATTACAATTTGCCTCTAGGGCAGTAGTTCTCTAACTTTTTTTTAATTATACCCCTTGGTTATGACTAAAAGTCTAATGTATTGCGCCCAACAAAAAATTTCCACAAATGACAGGTAACATTACAAATTTTAGGTGATTAAAGCAGAAAATTTCCCACCACCTTTGGTTTTATTGTCATTTTGCCCATTTCCCCCCTGAAAGCTGCTCGAATATCCTCAGGGGTACGCGTACCACAGTTTGAGAACCAATGCACCTTTGTAAAACACACTTCTCAGCAGAGATTATTTTGCATCTTTATACAATTTGATTTGATTTTGTTCTCATTAACCAATTCTTATGAATACTGTACCCATCGACATTAAGGATCCATCGCCTGACACTCTATTTTTATTATGTTTTAAAAGTCGATGGCGAAATAAATGTTGCATGATGGTCACCTGGATAACCAAACAATAAACATATTAATTTAATTTAATGGCATACAACGTAATTTTAAATCACTATTTTTTTTATTTGAAAACAGTTTGTTCTCTCTTGATTAACAATATTTTTTAAATTAAAATTGTTGACGAATTTCTATTTTCATTGCTATATATATATATCGAATTTCTATTTTCATTGCTATATATATATATATATATATATAGCAATGAAAATAGAAATTCGTCAACAATTTTAATTTTAAAAATATTGTTAATCAAGAGATGTAAAATACACAATTTTTTGTGTGCCGAACATCTTCTAATAATTTGTCATCACAAATAATTTTGGAGATAACATGGACATCTTCTTCAGACTTTCTAAACCATTTCTTTTCTGTCAATATATATATATATATATATATATAATACATCTTTAATGATATAACAGTAAAATCACGATAAACCCCAATAAATACGTTTTATAGCAATGGAAATGTTAAGGAAGGTGCTCAACAATGTGTATTTGAGAACAAAAGTTTATTACCGACACAAAAATAAAATGTTAAAATGCTTCAAGGCTAGTTTGTACAGCATCACGCCGTCCCTGAACCAAAAGGTTGCACGAATTGATTTAAAATCACTCTTTTAAATCAAGCGTTAGATAAGAGAAAAAACTATATAACAAGCCAAACATTTTTCTTACAATCAATTAATAATCTTTAAAAGTGAAACCATGTGTAGAGAACACGTTCGCAAATACAATAATATAATTAAATAATACAATTAAATAATACTATTTGTTAATATGAAAGTTAAATAATTTAATAATACAGTCAACAACTAAATAAATGCCCTATATATAGTAATTATTTAGCTTTCATATTAACAAATAGTATTGTTTAATTATATTGATTTTTAATTTGAGGTATTGGGAGTACACTTTCTGAACCGACCATCAAACAAACTCAAATCTATAAAAAAGACAACATCCATTCCTCCGTCTGTTTATTCATAACTATGAAAGAGCAAGGCCACCAATTATAGATCTTTCGGCTATGCCAAGAATCGAAACCGGGACCAATAGCTCAGTAGGCAAATGCGCTAGTAACTAAGCAAAGGTATAGGCCAATTATAATGTAATAATAATAATAATAATAATAATAATAATAATAATAATAATAATAATAATAATAAAATATCTGTATGTTTCATAAATATTGATACATATTTTCGATACAATTTTGTTTGTTTTCATGTGATATTAGCTAAAGCTATTAAACTTTTACTAAGAGCTAAGGGCACTATACATACTTGAAGGGAAACATTCTCAATATAAAGTATTTCTCACAGGAGTTACATTTTAATATTATCAAAACCACTCAGAAAATCCTATTTTTTGCTAATACTTTTTTGTGACCAGTTCTACCTGTTCATACCAATTTTTTTTTTTAAACTATGCAGTTTAATTGTATGAATATTACGTCTAGAGAGACATGTTGATATCTTTTACCTCCATTTAGAAGATATTCATATTTAAAAAAAACAAACAACTTCTAAATAAAGCGCTATTTCTGAACGTCTGCAACCCGTCTCCATTAAATAAATAGTACGCTAGTAGTATATCATATTTTACTATTTTATTCTATACACAAAAAATAATTCTATAATTCTTCCACATCTTTATGTAGACATCCTATATCAGATATAAAATCCATTATGTTGCTACGATTGTAAATAAATATTACTTATTGAAGATTAATTACCTTTAAAAGTTGCTCAATAAAAGCGTATAGTCACAAACACAATCCTTTATGAAATTTGTCTACAAAACGCCTCAAAACGTTCAAATGAATACGTTGTAAAGTATATCCTACATTGATTAAAACAAAACTGAAAGTGATGTCTTGAGAGCGTCACACGCAATGTTGTCATACACTGGACTCCCTCTCCGACTCTACTCTTTCTAAATACGCAACTGGCAACATAACCCAAGGCTAGTATATATTTTTTGAAGGCTTATGAGTGAACATAACAGTTGGCGTACTTCCTTAATAGTGTACTGCACAATCCTTATATAAAGGTTATTCCACTGGTGAGTGAGTCCAGTGAAAGGTTGTAGATGTGGAGGAAACTAGGGCATTTTACTCGCATACAGGGAGAGTGGGGGGAGGGGGCAACTAGGGCATTTTACCCTTTCTCTCAAGAGTATCAATCAAATACAAAAACTTTAAAATAATATTAATAATAATAATACTTAGCACCCCATCTTACTACCCATTCAGGTTATACGCTTAAGTACTAATTGCACAAATGCGTTAGGACATGGGAAGGTTGAATATGGAGGAAATGAACCCGCATTTGCGTTAAGGGAGAGTGGAAAACCATTTAGGAAAAGCAACCCACAGTTCACCTGAGTGAGATTCGAACCTTGGTCTCCCCATTCTCGGCAGTTTAGCTCGGAACAAAACTAGCGCGTTAGCTAACTACGCCACCGAGGCGGGTTTTTAAAACTATAAAGTCGACTTAGAACTCTGAAAATGTATCGAATGCATTCACATTCTAAGATCAAGATTATGACATGGTTTTCAAAAGTCTATAGCAGTTATGTCAAATTCTTTTAATCAAAAGGGCGACATTGAATATTGAAAATATTGAGGGGACTTCATTTCAAAAAATATAATCTTGTTACCATATTTAAGTAAAAAATAAATAATAATATATCATTCTAAAAAGAAATTTAAGATTAAATAAAATTGTAAAACTTACTCTCTTTTATTTCCCCTGAAATTTGGAACAAGGGTGTGGGTGTTAAACCTTAACTCTGGCGTTGAAGTCACTTTCATAATTGGTGACAAATGTGTGACAGTGATGTCTCAGGTGTTCGTTGCTTCACATAAGAGAAAGCAACTGGTCACACATTTATGCGCCACCAAACATTGCACATATTTGTGCGAAAATTTAACAATTTTTTGGGATCGGTCTTTGGTGCTAACTTGACAAAATAGCTATCGATTTCTAAATATAATTATTTTAAATTGTGTATTTCTATAAGTAACGCTTAACACATTGTAGATTGGCTCATATAAAGGTCACACGTTGTTATGGATCGGGCCACATGTGACCCGCGGACCACAAGTTTGACATGCCTGGGTCAAATCTGAATTAAACATGCCCTAAAATCCCCAATTGAGGATCTATTAGGATATTCTGGGATACAAAAACACTTTCTAAAAATAATCTAATCTATTATCATCATCATCATCGTCATCTCGTTTCCAAACTACTGAAATGTGCGTCATCTGCCAAGTTAGGACATAAGCCTTCTTGTTTCACTTCATAGAGTTTTTTTTGTTCTGGATTGTTGTATAACCACAATAAATTCACGTGTTTACAACTCTCCAGAAAGGAAGAGACCCATTATTATCTATGTAGCAATAGCCCAGGGCAATGTTGTGAGTGAGGATTGTAATAATATTCTTGCAACAGCTGACCCGGACAGCTTACTCAATACAAGCCACGCCATCTTAGAGGAGTTAAGCTGACAAAAATAATTAATTACAGAACACCTCACATGCTAACAGTTCTAATATACAAAATAACCAATGACATCAGCAAGTAGTATAACAATGACATAACCTGCATTGGTGGGCACCTGGACTAAAATACAACCTAATATAGTCGGATTTTCTGGGTTTAAATCCCGACTCGGTGCACCTTTGAACAAATTGTTTCTCTTTCTCCGTCCTTGCAGATGATGGCACATTCCCTCCAAGTTCTATCTTCCTCATTGAGCTCGGATGGGTAGTAAGATGCGGAGGGGAAAAGAGGATTATATATATGAGAGGCTGAAATGATGGTGGCAAGAACTCTTTTATAACCAATAAATATTTAATACTTTCCAAACAAACCTTCAGTTTATGTTTTTCATGCAACATTATAATATTTTGTTGTCAATTTAAAAACAAACTTTTGATTAAGCATGGACTGTGACTAAATAAACATATTTGTTCCTCAACCGAGCTAGCTACAGAGATGTTTCACATAAGAGCAGTTTAGTCTTAATATCCTTGTGTCGTAGATTGTAACAAGGCTGTAACGTCATTACTGAGAACAAACTGTACTCACGTGCAGTTCTCCAAACCCGGCTCGTAGTGTCTCACTCACTCACTCGTACTCCGAGTATATTTTGTCTAGACATCGAACTCGTGTCTGTGCATCGTGGATCTCATTTTGTTACGTTCCCCTCCCTCCATTTCTCACTCTCCTCCCAGCCGTCTTCTAGGCCGTGCTGCGTCTATTGGTTCCACTCTCCGCGCATCTAAGAGCACTTTTCCTATCGCCGCGTCTCACTACCGGCTACACGCATATAGTGATCACTTAATGTAGTAGGGATGCTGAAGAAAGCATTTTAGCATCACCACCATTTGTGGGAAGGAGAGCGGGAAACCATTTAGGGAAAAAAAACACTCTCGGTTGTCCATATCGGGACTCGAAGCCCGATCTCCCCCTCTTCAGACTCTAAAGCAGTGGTTCCAACCTTTTTCCGCTGACACGCTCCTTGGTAGATAATCAAATTCCCACGCCATCCATCCCTCCCCATTTTTTGGGATATTAATAATTTTCTTAAACTACTTTCTAGTCATTTCTTTATACAAACATCAATGAAACACTGGCAGCATATTGGTAGAATAAAATGAGCAAAGATAATCGTGATGGTTGGCACTGTCTTCTTTTCATCAGTTCTGGAGTATTGGATTTGATGTTTGACAGAGCACATCGCAAATTGCTTTCCACTTCAAGTCGACAACATTGTATAGTTTTTATGAGAGATGAGAGTGAGAGTTGTACGTGGCTGCAGTGGTAGCTTAGGGCTGGGTTTTTCAAACTGTGCTCCATCAGTTAGTTAGTTACCTTGGGTGCCATGAAACGATTTTATAGGATTCTTGATCTGTATTCCACACAATAAAATAGGATCAGTAATAGGATTGACAAGTTTTTCAAATCTGAATAAAGGACATTGGACAAAGTTCCACCCAGAACATGTGAGATTTTCCGTTCGTTTGTTTGTTTATAAGGTTTTATTTACTTTTTCTTAAACGTATATATATACATGAATAAAAACACGAGAAACATAGAGGGAAAACAGTTACTAGTATGTAAAAGTTAACTGCCGTTATTGATTGTTCATAATATTAGTGTAAGAAACATTTTGAGGGTCGCATGGTTTTTTTTTTTCCAGTGCAATGGCTCCTTTGATTTAAAAAGATTTGGAACTTAGGGGGATGGTAGAAAGTGAATCCGAGGCTTGCGAGATTGAAAATAAGCAAGCACCTTGTTTCCAAATTGTTTGATGCTCCTCCTGGAAATGCTTCAGGCCCCCAAGGTTGGGAATCACACTAGGTGATAATCACCAGATACACACACACACACACACACACATGAAAACATCGACCGAGTATTCGGCGGTAAAAGCTCAAAGAAAGCTGCCGGAGTCTTGTCTCGCACCTCCGATGGGAAACATCGCTCAGTATGGACCCACGCGAAAGTATCAGCGTGCAACTTTTGATTTATATTCCCCGTCCAATCAACAAGTTGTGTTGTAGCTCGTCGAAATCTAGTTTCATCATACTTACGAAATTTTAAAATAAGCATAAATCATTAAACAATAGTTCTAGCAACACTCAACAGTCACCATAGTTCTCCCCAGTCATCAAAACTCATTTTGCTACCAACATATTTTTCGCTTTTGGTAACATTTGATAACTATAAAACCGACAACAACACGAGCAGTGATGTGGGGATCCCTCGCGGAGAGGAGAGTGATAAGATGGTTGCTCGGAGGGAAATATGTCTGGATACAAGCTGGTGTATGTGGGGACTGGTGTCTGGATACAAGCTGGTGTATGTGGGGACTGGTGTCTGGATACAAGCTGGTGTATGTGGGGACTGGTGTCTGGATACAAGCTGGTGTATGTGGGGACTGGTGTCTGGATACAAGCTGGTGTATGTGGGGACTGGTGTCTGGATACAAGCTGGTGTATGTGGGGACTATGTTTCCGATTTGATGGAAACTAGTGCAGTGGCGTATTCTCTGGGTATGCTAGTCCTGTGCCGCATACCCAACATGATATGGACTAGTTTTTCTGTTTAATTCAATGCTGTCTGTGTAATCTGTGTAAACACTAATGTTTAAATTGTTAATAATTATACATGCAATGAATTATTTATTTTAAAACTAATATTAGTTCATATTCCAAGAATACTGTGTTTTAAGTGATTCTTCTTCCAAAAAGTTCTACTTAACACAATAGGAAACCCAGGGCTTGCTACTTGAAAAACGCAAGGCAAGATAGGGAGGCTCTAATGACCTTTCTCAATGTCTAGAGGGTTGCAACACATTCCTTTCCACTCGCCCATAAGTAATTGGCCAATGAGCTCGGGTTTTCACAACCTAGGTCATACTGTTCCTGTGAAGCAAGCTAAGCATTGTGCCAACTATTGAAAAAGGATTCAAGATCACAATGTTTATTTATTAAGCTAATTTAGTATAGTTTAATTAAAATTACATAAAATAAATATATAATTAATTGTAAAATAATAGTTAGTATACGTAACAAGCTTTAAATTATACACTAATTAAATACATTGATTTATGTTTAGGTATTCTAGTCACATGTATTACCATGTATGTGGCAAACAAATTTAACCACTCTTTCAAATTTAGGCATTTCAGCACTGATAGAGAGGGGAAAAAAGGGGGGGACGGTAATTCTTGTTTTTCTTTAGTAGAAAGGATCGGGGAGTTTTAATAGTGTTCTTTTAGTTTTTGTTTTATATTAGCGACTTATTAGTCATTGTGATTTTATATAATTATACATCAAAGAATCCCAAAAGTCACGAGTGTGATTTCACCCTTTCAAGATGATTTAGAAGGAAAAGGTAAAATAAAATATATTTTAATATAATTTACTTAATCAGGGGCGCACCCAGCCATTTACTTTGGGGGGAGGCATTCAATCAAGGTTGTAGCAAGAATGACATTTTGATGGAGAGAGCGGGTTTGTGGTTGCACAGCCTCCTAAGCCCTGAAGGCAGAGAATATTTATGAATATTAAATGCTTTTATAAATAATTCTGAGTATTTTTATAGTAATTTAAATAAAACAAATGTTATCGAAACTATTATTTGTATGTTTTTTTCAATTGTTAATTTTGTGTGTAACAGTAAACATTTTAAATATTAGTCTTTAAGTCTGAAGCCTGGTCTTAAAATGTAGCCTATACATTCGACACATCTTCAATGTTAGTTATACTTAATATTATTTAAATTTCTATTAACAATATTTGTGGTGTTGGGGAAAGAGGGGGGGGGTCAAATACCCTGTTTGCCCCTCTCCCCCTTGGGTGCACCCCTGACTACAGCAAAAATATGTGTAAATATCCTAGCAATAAACCAATGACGTAGCGATAGAATATTAACAGTCCGAAATAATCTCCCCCATGTTAGTCAGAGTTACGCATCTAAATAGCTTCTGGAGCATAAATTCTCAAGTTGGGAGACTCGTTTGTTCCCAAGCAGCATTGTGTGAGATAAGTTAGGCTTTATAGAATAGTTTTAATTGCAACTTGAGTTGGACAATCTGCAAGATCTGATGGATGATGCTTGATCCATGTATCACTTCATTTTACTCTTATTATGATTGTTTGCTTTGAGTATTGCTAACTTTGTGCTTTTAATTACACCTGGCTAGTTGAATAGGATCTGTCTCTCTTATGCATTCAGAAATGTGCCTAGTGGTCATAGGTTCTGGCTACAGACCCAGAGGTCCCGGGTTTGATTCTTGGAGCGTCCAGATTATCTGGGAAGCAGTGGGTCTGGAACGGCTTAGATTCAGCCTAGGGTGGATAAATAAGGAGCTACTCGAATAAAGTAGTAGTGGCTCCGGTATGGAAAGCCGAGCTTAATGGCTGGAGTCCTCGTTATGCTGACCACATGACACCCTCTATCCGCAAGAGTTGGCACTAATTCGCCAAACAGTTTGGTAGCCACTCGGTAGGTGTAGCCTGAATGCGGGCTGACACCATGGGGTTACTTTTATTACAGTTTGAGTGGATGGATAAATGGATATGGTTATGGATAAATAAACGAAGAGAGAATATGAGAGTGGAAGAGGGGGAGATCAAAATTTCCTAAGATAGCATTCAGTTAAAGGGAAATAATAAATGTTCGAGAACCAATGTTCTATATGAACACATCTTCAAATATATCCCTTGAAATAATCCCTTGACGTTCTTGGACAACAGTTGTTGAGGGTCCTTGGCCCCCAAATCTCCCCTGCAACTTTTAGAGTACAGCATACCTATTAATTTTTCTCAGAATACGCCACTGAACTAGTATCGGGCGATTATCACCCAGTGTGACCGTCCTCGTGGTAGAGTCGTCAGGCTGCTGACCTGGAGGTCCCGGATTCAATACCCGGCTGGTACTGGGGGATTTTTCCTGAAAGTGGTATAATTCCCTTAGCCACCAAGTTTTGGTCAATTAAGTTTAACATAGGTCAAGATCTTCATTGGCTTTACCACGACATATTCACTACCATAATTCCCTTAGCTCTTCGGGACATGGAAAGATCCTCCACGGAAAGGATGTACTACGATTAGTACAGTCGGGCGTCCCCTGTACAACGGTACATTGGTACTGGATAATCTTTCCACAACCTGAACTACGAGGGTTGTAGCCCCGACATGCCCTTATAATTATCATTCAGTGTGTGTCAGCCCTAAGAACTTACCTACCTGTAACGTTACGACAAATCAAGTTAGAATTTTCCATGTAAATATATTTAAGTTTCAGAAGGGACCTGACATTCTAGGGCTAAGGTGTCAGACTTCTGTGTTACGGGTCCGGGGTACAAATCCCGTACCCAGCACAGATTTATCTGATAAGCAAACCATTCCTTCACCTCTGGCAAAATGTGTGCTTTCACACTTTGTGAATCTGTAGAATTCCAGGCCCCAACCGTGGTTCGGATCCCACGTTAAACTGTAGGTCCCCTTTGCTTCTCCCCTTCATTCTCACGTATCATCCTAACTAACATCTGGGATAATGGAATTCACCTTAATGGTGTCCCCAGCTCAGAAATGAATTCCTCCATACACCAGGAGAGCAGAGGTTAGATGAGGTCGAATGGCCATTTAACTCCACCCCTTATTTAAGTTTCATTAGGTGAGTTTTAAAGATAAAACATACATACTTAAGTAATTCTAAAAATAGTACTAAATGCTCACAACACACTTGTTTTTATCTTAAAGTAGGTTTTTTGTAAACGTATTTTTTATAAATATTAGGGATATACAATTTATTATGTTTGGTTTATTCGCGAAAATGGCCTGTAGGAATTTTCATGCCAGAATGTAGTTTGAAAAAGTCTGATGAAGCGTATGTCTATCTAGAATAGTAAAGAAGGAAAACTGTAATTTTAAAAAGCTAATCAATCTGGTCCTGGCGCAAATATTAAAGTGAGTGTGTAAACTCGTCAGATCAAGAGGGAAGTTTTATTAATACATACGCACCTTGCAAAGTGAACTACTCATTTTCTACCTACTATTTCTAACTTGTACAACATTGGTGTCTTAAGTTGGTTAGTGCTTGCAGTGTTTAGGTAAGTCAAGTTAAGATTAAACCTGCTTCACAAAATAACTTCTAAATCACCGAGTAGGCAACATTGTAAAGCCCGGTACACACGACACAATTTCTTGTGCAACAGTTTGTAAAAGAAATCTGACAAAATCTTGGCCACTTTGATTAGCCTACACACAAGCTCTACCAAGAGAAATATGATACATACTATTGCATACATTAGTTAAACACCACTATGGCTGACCTTTTTACGGTTAAATAATCATTGAATAATTTTAAAAAAACGCATATAACTTACTATAAATACTTTCTTAATCATGCCTAATCAGTTTCATAATGAATAAAGGATTATTTTTTTAATATTTATTTTAATTAGGGCCATAAAGCTTGATTCTTCGATAACGCAATACTCTCGATTCTTACTGGTATCGAAGGAATCGATAATATATCTTAGTATAATGATTCTCGCTACTTTGATTCTTAGCTTTCAATAAAACTAGTAACTAACCAAATGGCAACATTCAGAATAGTTAATAATTGATTATCTCTCATATTAATTTAGTTGCTGTTTCACTTAAATGTCGGCAAATTGTAAATATACTGTAATAGCCCAAATATAATAAGACCCTAACATTTTGAGGTGTTCTACATGAAAAATAAATGGTCTCGAATATAATTCGACCTGACATTATTACATTATCCGGAGATAAAAACAACTTTGACACACTTTTTGTAAGTAAAAGTTAAGTGAGACCACCAGAATACACAAATCGGTTCAAAACAAACAATCGATCACAATACGTAGACTAGGGATGGCAATTTTCTGTAATATATCGATATAACTATCATTAAATTGATTGATCACAACGCGTATATTGAAAGTTATTATATTCCTATCAAATTAAAATGGCCGCTCTCTTGTAATTATATTCTTTGTTGCTTTTCAATTTTTAATGTTTTATTTAGCTCTTTGAATAAGACAAGTTTAATAAAAATATAACAAAAAAAGTTATATTTATTTTAATTCAATAGATTTAGAGGATATTCCAATATATTGTTGCCAAAACCACTTCTTCACTAATTTCTGGCGAGCTAACGTGCATAGGATCAGTTTTGTAACGTGGGAAATGTGTTTTTCTTTCTGTTATCAAATCCTTATTTTTTTATATTAATTTCGAGTTTATTTGAATTTTTTGTTTTGACTTTGTTTAGAAGACTTGTAGTGTGTTTACTAAATATCTATAAGGTTGTGAGGTTAAAGTTTAAAGGGACCATGTGTTGTAATTGTCGAGTCCACTCCAAGTCTCTCATTGAGGGGGAGCAGGGTATCAGGCCATTTAGATTATCTATACAATAACATGTTTATATTCTGAAAATTGAATAATGACACCTAGACACGGGAATCGAACCCGGGACCTTTGGCTTAGTACTTCAATGCTCTAACCACTGAGCTATCCAGGAATCGTCCCGTGCCCAGCGTCATTCTTCACTCATATTTTAAGGCAGAGTCTATGATGGACTTAGAGAAATCGTCGGCTACTAATGTGTGATTTCTAATATCACGAGCTATCAGATAACCCAGCCATCTGCGACTCGGCATTTGGCTTATGCGCCACATGTACAGTTATTATAGTAATTGTTTGGGATGCAACTCAAGCCAAAGAAAGTCAAAGGTCCCGGGTTCGATTCTCGTGTCCAGGTGTCATTTTTCAATTTTCAGAATATGATATCTGTGTGGAGTGATCCCTCACTAAATGCATACATAATAGCTTCGGCTATTTGATTTTTAATAACAATTAATATTACATACGGTATCTAAAGAAAACGCTTTAGAGTTTGTGTTCATGAAATACTTATAAGCTTTATTTTATATAGCACCTCTAGAATGACACGTTTAAAGTTAATGTAGGCCTACTCCGTATTCATGATAGAAAATAGCCCAAAAAAGCCATGACGACCTGAAACACCAGTGTAAATGGATCCCACTCCGTGGCAAATATCGCTGCAGAAGTATTTATCGCTCTCGATAGACCCCGGCCGGCTTGTGAGTCGAGCTGTAATATGACCTTGAAATCGTTCTTTTACCTTACCTCTTGCTTAGCCACAGCTTATTGTAACCGTGAACATTTTCAACCTCGAGATTTTGATGGATCTTTATGTTTAATGTCCCCGACCTCAAAAAGTGGGTCTTACAAATCTTTCTTTCTCTCTGTAAGTTTATTTGTACTTGGAGCTACAGCCAAAACGGTTTTACAGATTTCGTTTGAACTTGAAACGTGCCTACCTCGAAGCGAAACCATGTTTTATTTA
The DNA here is from genome assembly GCA_039000515.1 of Timema cristinae. NCBI lineage: Eukaryota > Metazoa > Arthropoda > Insecta > Phasmatodea > Timematidae > Timema > Timema cristinae. The sequence goes on from JBCFYV010009882.1 coordinate 19,768,266, forward strand.
TATCTTAGCTCTAAGATTAATTGAACCTTATTGATGATAAAAGATTATTGAAAATAAGAGATTTTTTCAAGATGGCTTTTAATATATTTTTGAAAATGTGTATCTAGGAAGGGGCTTACGTGATAAATAACAGCATATACGGTACTTGCATGTTTTTTTAAAGAAAACATTTATCCAAGGGTAGTTAAAATTTGTAATAAGAAAAAATACTTTTGCGATTTTATTACAAACTTAAATGTGTATCTGACTAGTGTTTTACCTCAAAAATAAGATTTTATGATGGTCATAAAAAACAATGATGTACGGGTAGTTAAATTATGACTGGTTTTTGAAAGTTTGAAATATAGTTAAAATAATGTGTTCAGAGTCGTTTACGAAAATCAGATTTTATAAAATTGTGCTTCAATCTTTGATAGTATATAAGAGAAAGTATGTACGAGTGTGTCATATACAGGTTTGATTTGTGGCATGGCCGAAAAATTTATCATTGATGAAAATATGGGTTTACCCTTTCAAATTGATAAATTGATGGCCGGGGACTGGATGTTGTGTCCATTCTAGTCTTAAGGTAGATTATAAGACATATGGCGCTATGACAGGCCTAGCCAGCCGGTAGTGGATAATTATATAACTTGAACAAAAAAGTGACCTAGGCCATAGGCTGGAAACAGTAATGGATGTAAAAAAAGAGTTGTGTAACAAAATAAACTGATAATTTATAAAAAAAATAGTAAGAAGCTTACATGATTAATGGGCCCACTCTGCTCTGAGTGGCCAGATTTGGTCACGTGACCCTCTTCCTGCTCTCTGATTGTCTGCTATAAATAGCCCCCACCCCTCTCGCCCCTCTCCCAAGTGATGATTACGAAATCCCATCCCCTCTGATTACGAAATCCCACCCCACCCCTCCCATACCAACCCCCCTCCACTACTACCCCCAGGGTATGTTGCTATCCCACCTCCCGGACATGTTGGTTCTTGATGATTAATTATTAATGATTGTTAATTGATTATTGCTAATTAACTATTGGTTAGGACTGGGGCGTTGTAGTATATTTATTTATTTGGGGAGCATACAGTCCGTGACGTTTCAGCATGAGGGCGCTGCACGAACCTATCGCTATGGCTGTCTTGCGTAGAATGGAGGTATCTTCTCTGCTCGCCCGCTTACCTATTATTATTATTATTATTATTAGCACCGCGTCTTACTACCCATTCGGGTTATACGCACTTACGCTAATGTGTGATGGTAGGGTGATTGTGAGATGAAATGAAGGACCTACAGTTTAACGTGGAATCCGAACCACGGTGGAGGCCTGGCATTCCCCACATGTCTTGTCAGAGGTGAAGGAAGGGTTTGGTAATCAGATAAATCTGTGCCGGGACCGAGGATTGAACCCCGGCCGCCAGCACAGAAGTCTGACACCTTACCCCTAGACCACCAGGTCACCCTTACCTATTAGTGACCACTGCGCATCACGGGTGCGCACTCCCCAAACCCCGCCCTCCTTACATAGCTTGGTACCGGCTGCTACATAGCTCTTATGACTTTCCTTTCACTTCACCCCGCCCACCCCCTTCACGGCACTACCCCTCCCCCTTCCCTGGAGCTCGTTGCCTTGGATAACGCAATTGACAAGGACGTTGGCAGGAATTGTCGACCCCCTTGCCGAGTCGTTCACCCCGTTAACTTGTCTTTGCGAGGATTTGGAATGTACCGTTAGAAGGCATTGATATAAGAGCAGTCATCGAGCGAGGAAGCCAAAGCTACCAATCCCCCCCCCTCCGAGATGCATCAAGATTCAAATCTCGAACCCCCTGCGCTGCAAATAAAATTAGCGTTTGTCGAGCTATCAACCCACCCCCCTCCTTGCTCTGTGTACCGGCATTTGCGGGAAACACCACATTACACCTGGCTGGGATTACAAACCCCGCCTCCCCCAACCAGATCAGACGAGGCTTTCACCTTTGTCCGAGTGTCCACTTATAAAACCCCGCAACAGTGGGGACCTGGGCCTAAGCGTTAATTCCTAAATGGCTTACCACTGTCTATCCATACCTTACCTGTGAAAATATATTGATAATATGACACGGTTAGTATTTATTTCTTCTTCTCTCTGTAAAAAGCGACAGACCATGGAATATTTACATACACACACACACAGCTCGCAAAAGTATATATTTTGTTCTGTACCCATATTTTCGAAAGTGAGAAAAAAGGGGTATTGTGTACCCGCATTTGCCTAGAGTTTGAAAGGTGAAATTAGCGTTTGTTGACCTTGCTGGTCGAGGGATACGAACCAGAGATCTGCTTTCGCTGGGGGGGGGGGGGGGGGTGCACAGCGTCTTACTACACGTTTGGTGGCTTACGCTAGTGTAGTAGGGATGAGTAAGGATCAAGTGTATCAGCGTTTGCATGGAAAACCACACACCTGTTTACCCGAGCGAGAAAGTCTGTATATTTTGTTTTGTACCCGCATATGCACGAGCACAGCTAATGTCCAAAAAAAGGGGTTTTGTGTACCCGAATTTGCTAGCCAAACTTATTCATTCTACGCCAAAGTGTACCCACATTTGCATGAACAGGCATAGCAGAGCGTCGACCCAGAACGTCCATCCTCATCGGCTGCTAGAAGATTTATGGCAAATAACGGGACTTACAAGGATCTGATGCGCATTGGGCATGCGCAGATGTGTATTGCGCAACCTCGGCCATTACAGGTGGCACCCCCTTTGAGGCGGGTATAAATATACCTCAAAATCATTACAGTCGGTCATTTCAATTTGTGATTGCGCCATACAAGCATCAAGATGAGTTTTGACGCGGTGGAAAATTGGTTAAATTCGGGTATATTTAAAAGGGAACAGCTTTCTGATTGGTTGAATCTGGTCACGTGACCACGCCCCTCACTCTCTGATTGGCAGTATATTTTCCCCCTCCCCCTTCCCTCCCCCTTCCCTTCTCTAGACCACCCTCCCCTCCTGAACCTAAATAAACCTCCTTACACCATCACCTCCTCCTGACCACCTTCCTGGATCCCTCCCTCCTCCTGACCCCCCTTTCAAGTGTTCCAAACTTGTTTAGTCTTGTCTAATTTGTTTTTTTTATGTCTGGCTAGGATTCGGAAGGGCGTTGGAGATTTTTATTGGTATGGGGGTGTTTACTGTCGTAAGATTGGGATGGGGCGTTGGCGTTTTTTTTTATTTATTTATTGGCGTGCAGTCCACGGCGTTGTGCGTTCCTTCCTTGTCTTCTATGGGAACACGGAGGACGAAGCTCTCCTGACTGCAGAAAATGTTCCGGAGAGAGAAATACCTACAGTTTATCCGGTGGAGATTAGATTTTCCCCCACCAGGAGCCTGACATTCAGATGCCGTGCACACCGGGATTCAAACCTCGATATCTTTAGTACAGCTAATGTCTGTTAGGACGGTCGTACTTCCTTCTGAGTGCACCCCCACTATTTTCCAAGGGATTTTGCTGGTAAACAAAATTTGTCTATACCAGGTAGAATGTCTACCCGCATTTGATTCAAATGTTGATACCTTTTTCATCGGCCGTCTAGTGACGCCTTAGACCATACGACCATTGATGTAAGTATACAAAAATTATTATAAAATGCACATGTGGTCATTGACCCTGACAACCCTCCCCCTACAATGGGTTTTTCCGATGACGTTGTAACAATATAAACTTCGTATTGTACAATTACTACCCCACCCAACATAATATTCAACGTACATTCACCTGATGCATACTACCCGCTCCCAAAATAATACTTCGACGTACCCTACAATAGTAAAACTTCACTATTGTAGCCCAATGTAGCCCCAACAATCAGACATTTAATCAGCATTCCTAAATATTCTATATCAACTGTCTACTAAATAAACTGTTCTTCACGTACCTTCGGGTCTCCAAGCTGGCCTCACTAGATTACTACCAAGTCAAAATCACCAATGTGGAAGCGCAAAGCGACTACGACTAGAAAACAATATTAGATGATCAACCCGGCCCGAGAATAATTTTAACACTGGACGATGTTTTCCAAGAGTCCAGTCACGAAATCAACACGCCCTGTATTATCCCTTGGAGGGGGGATAAAGCCACCCTCACCTGACATTATATGTTCCAACAACGGTCGGAGAGTCGTAAACCACTGAATTGCGACGATAGACATCCAATCAGCGACCAGGAAGATTTGTGAAGTTACCGCATAATGACGTAATGCCGTGTTCTGCGTACCTGGCTGGCTAGTGTGAACAATCCAACCCCTTTTTCTTGTTGTCTAGACTCAATATATAGTAAAATGTAAATTGTATTAAATATAGCATTATTGAATTGAGCCTCATCGAAGGAGTAGTTCGGTAGAGCGAACTGCTGTGGGGTCATGGAGGAAAGACCTAGGAATGATTACGTTTGATATAAATTTAGTTTATTAATTTAGCTATTTGTTGAAGTCATGGATGAGGGACTTAGAGAATGAATGGTTAAAGCTTTGAGTCGACGCCATGGAGAAATCGCGTCTGGCGTTATTTAAATTATTTTGTATTGGTAACTTTGTTTTAGGGTCGTGGAGGATTGACCAGTAATATTAATTGTTTAATCTTTTGTCGACACGTTAGGGATATTTCATCTGATGTAAATAATGTAAATGTAGATCAGTCTTTAAGCTAGCGTCTTGGGAGATAGACCTGTTTTGTCTTTTAGTTACAAATACCATAACTCATGCGGAGTTATGGAGAAGTTATATAATTCATATTTCATACTGTTGTTTGTTGTAACCATTAGACGTTAGGTTTTAAAAAAGTAACATAAACTATTTTGTGGTTACGCAACTTTGTGCGTTTGTTTCTCTGAGTCATGGATCATATACATGCAGTATCCTTATAACTAATGTAGACTTTGAATGAAAGTAATTAGAAGGAAGAGATATCTTACAGTATTATCATACAGTAGAAGCCTATTCATTTATTGTTGAATATTAATAGGCTCATTTAGGTTTGTTCCGTTGGTGGACAACTATATTTTGAACATGTTTTTAGGTAATGTCAATTGAGATGTGTGTTTGGGTAGTAAGTCTACCAGACACCTAAAGAATGTACATTATATGATGCAATGTTTTCTTATACAGTAGTAGCTATCAGAAAATTGTTTTTTGAATTAAGGTCATATGTTCCATTGTTTATTATCTGATTTGAACAAATTAAAATATTCTTTATTGAAAACTATGCTATTCTACCTGTTGTCATTTATGATATGTACGTTATGTCCTCCCTATCCTGTAGTTTTTAGGGGCCTTACCTATAGGAATAGCGGAGGGTGTAGCAACGTCATCACATTGTCGCAACCATGATGACCCATATCTGCCACAATTTTGGCGGCTCGACAAGACAAGTAGAGACAGGAATAGATCACGACCATGTATCAACCCTCCCCTCAGCAATGGGTTTTCCTGGTGTTGTCATCGCAATGTCGCAACCACTCTCCACTCCCCTATGTGGTAATGGGTTTTCTCCCGGTGATGTCGCAACTAGAGAGCATTGACACAGCTCTATTTATGCACAATTAGGGGCCTCGGAAGCATTAGTTGATTTATAATCCTCAGTAAGGGGCCGCTATTCCCACCACAAAAGTCCACTAAAATCGGTTGTTTGGTATCGTTCATCGACATGCGCGAATGTAGGTATCCGTCATGGACCGGAAGAGTAAGGTATATATGTTCCAGCGTTTACGTGGAGTGAGGGAGAGTAGAAAACCACCCCAAATTCACCAGAGCGAGATTCACACTCATGACCTCTCCCATAATAACTAGATGAGTTAAACGTACCCTTTTCGTGTCAAACGTCTATGTAATAATTATGATGGTGCAGTAAAGATGATTAAGAAAATGTTCAGGAAAGAGAAATATCAACAGTTTACCCGGCAGGGATATGATTTCCTCCCGCCAGAATTAAATGAAGCTGACATTTGTACAGCGTGCCCAAAAGGATACGAACGTCGATATCTTTAGAACCGCTAATGTCTGTTAGAACAGTAGTACTTCCTTCCGAGTGCACCCCGCATTTGCGAAGAGGTTTTGCTATTCGACTAGATTTTCCATCCAGGTAGAATGTGTACCAGTATTTGGTTCGGGAAAACTCTACAAACAGTTTCACTGATTAGATAGCTTTTATAAATTAACCAAGTTTTGTTTAAGGAAAGGTGGCAAGTACACATACTCACACACAGGGAGTTTAAGACAGACGTTGATTTTTATTTATAAATTGTGACGGTAGATTGCTATCCAAGGATGAAGTGAAAAAAGATTTAGCTATATTAGAAATAACCGTTTTATTCTTTGAGCCACTCATAACAACAGAAAAAAGATTTATTTTAATATCATGTTATGTTC